>OY292314.1:36002974-37224200 GCA_958496155.1 Sisyra nigra | reverse complement strand
GTGCTTATCTCAAATATTCAGAGTAGCTCCTTATAAATGCAATAGTTTCTCATCTTTCCTTATCATAATGAGGCTTTAGAGTGTTTAAAATTCGAAGTTTACTCTTAAATTTTGAAATTTTTTTTAGAATATATATTTCATCTTTGGCCACTTTAAATCGAGCTTCCATTTTAAAGTACTTATTCTAACTTGATGGTTTGAATTTGTAAATAAAATATTTTTTCTTGAATTATTAACTTTACTTATCACTATCCAAGCAAATGAATACCAATATTATTATTTTACACGAGTAAAACCACGAAGTACTACTGAATATAATATGATTAATTAACCAAAAAAATAAAATAAAAAATAAAGCTTGGTTCACATTACGAAATACACCTAATACTGTTTTTACACGGTTGATGCTTTCCATACGCACTGCGAGAATACAAGAGGCTCAACAAACTCGTAAGGTCTATAATCTATATAATATTAGTTTTAAGGCAAATTACAAAGTTTTAAATGACTTACGAGTTTTTGAGTTATCCCTCTTGTATTCTCGCAGTGCGATACGTAGAAAAATATCTGCTGCGACGTGTTACAGTACTTTGTTTTATAAAACTCGTTGTTGGTTAAAAGAACATAAATAGAGCCTATTGGATAAAAGAAATATAAATTAAATAATATTTAAATATCTGTACAAACAGAACCATATGCATACAGCCTCTATGTATATACGAACTCCCACTCTCAACTTCCGAACCTCCCTTATTTTAATTTTTGCAGGAAAAAGTTTCAAATAAAAGTTGTAGGCAATTACTGAGTCTAAGAACTACAGAAAGTTTAAAATAAATCGTTGGAGCCATTTTCGAAAAAAATTGAAATGTTCAAAAACTCATAGACTAACGTTGAGCTTCCGGTCAACCGATTTCAACCAAAAGCTTCGTGGCATAACAAAATATAATATGAAGGCAAAATTCCAAGTTTGATGAAATTGGGATAAAGCTTTTAATACGATATTACTGTCACACACAAACATGTTTCCAAAAAAAAAAAAAAAAAAAAAAAAAACACTGTTTTGTATTCAGGAGACCTCAAACCATGTATTTCCGGTGAAAGCTCGAATTCGAAAATACGACCCGAATACAATACTTCCTTTACAGTAGTAAAAGAAAGTAAAAGGGGATTCCATATCCTTCAAACTTGTAAAAAAAATTAAGATGAATAAAAATATTTTTCTTTAAAATTTCAATCAAGATTTTTCGATTAAAAGCTAATCTAACTAGAGAGAATGAAATCATTCAAAAGCGGAATCAAATTAAAACAGAATTGGGCCTATACTCTATCTATAGTACAATGTAGAATATTATACGAGCTTTGTTAATTCTTTACGTTTTTAATTAAGCACGTTAAAATTAGCATTTTATATTTGTAACTGTAAATATAAAAATAAGTTTTCAATACATTTCCAATTTTTGTTAAATCAGTGATTCTCAACCTCTGTGTCGCGGAACTTTTGAGTGTCACCAAATTTTTGAAATGCACCGCTAGATTCTAGAAACGTAAATAATAAAAATTATTTTGTATGTATTTTTATTAAGTAAATCTGCATTCTGCTGTCTTTGTAGTATAAACTATTTTAAACAATGTGTTATAAATATAGTAAAATTATTTTAAACTTATTTTATTGTTTTATATAAGCATCGTTTAATTTTGAAAAGTGTAACTAAACAAACAAAACAAAAAAACAGCTGAGAATCACTGTGTTGATCTGAACCCATTGTGATGATCTCCCAGAACTTTTACGGCTATTTTATTTCCCTTAAAACTATCAGTATTCCCGTGCTATTATTACATTTCTCTAGGGAGGTGCTATTATAAAAGGATAAATAACAAAAATGAAATGTTTTAAATTATATTTAATACGAAATATTTTTTACAGTATCCTCATGTTGTTGGCAAAAACACCGTTCTAATAGCTGCTCTTCAAGCTCGCAACAATGCTCGCGTTGTCTATAGTGGATCGTTATCATTCTTCTCTGACGATTTCTTTACATCTCCAGTCGCAAATGCATTGGTAATTATTTTATTAGTTATTGTTGTATTATTAGAACAAAAATACAAATTTATTTTTTAGGATGACACACAAAAAGCTTCAATATCCGGAAATAAACATGTAGCCACATCAATCAGCCAATGGGTCTTCAAAGAAAAAGGTCAAATTCGCGTCGTTTCCGTAAATCATCACAAAGAAGGGGAAAAATCTCCACCTGGCTCTTACACCATAATGGAAGATGTAGTTTACACAATCAAAATCGAAAATCTTGTCGATGGTACTTGGAAACCATACAATGCCGATGACATTCAGTTAGAATTCGTTCGCATCGATCCATTTGTACGTACAACTCTAAAACGATTGCCAGGTGGCAATTATGAAGCCCGCTTTAAAATACCTGATGTTTATGGAGTTTATCAATTTAAAGTTGATTACGACCGCGTTGGTTACACTCATATCTATCATACAACACAAGTAAATACTTTATATGGATTATTAATTATTTTAGTTTACTTTAATCTTACTCTAATTTTAGGTATCAGTAAGACCTTTGGAACATACTCAATATGAGCGTTTTATTCCAAGTGCATATCCATATTATGCCAGTGCCTTTTCCATGATGTTCGGCATGTTTATTTTCTCTTTCATATTTTTGCATTTCAAAGAAGACACAAAAACAAAGAGTGAATAGAAAATGAAGTCATTTAATTACTGATAAGATAAATTTAATATACCGATAACTAGATTACAAAAACTAAACCATTCAATTTGTGTGAATGTTTTGTATGTCTGTTGATTGTATTAAGTTGTTTTAATAAAAAAAAAATATTATTTAAATCGCTTTTTACATCCTTTTGATTTTTTATGTCGAAGATATTAATTTTATCTGTTTGCGTCGAGGAAAACTTAGACTATAGCGGTTCTCAAAATTTTCAGGTTTCTAGGATTCTTAACATATTAACTTAGCCTAATAGAATCGAAATTATGGTCAAATCTAGCATTCGCTCATATGTATTTACACTCTACAGGATTTACACTTACCGATTGACTTTCGAAATTCATTCGGCCAATAAATACACAAATTATTTGTTGAAACGCTTTATTTATGTTAAATTATAGAATAATAAATCAATTTAGAGTGTTACAACTAATTTTTGAGTCGTATTTGGGTCATAAAATATTCCCAATGGAGAACCGTCACTTTTCCAAAAGATTAACTTTTCAATTGTCGCACTTCTCTATTTTATATTATAAAATTAGTTGTCTGTAAAGTCAGTTTACGGACGATAGTTTTACGTGATAACGTCATAAAGAAACATTGATGAAAAATTGCATACTTTTATGAATTGATTTATTATCACTGAATTATCATTATTTTGGGGAGAGTAAGGTTAGCGTGGCGCCAAGAATTGACGACGGTTCTTGATAAAACAAGTAAAACAAAAATGAAGAGTGATAATTTGCGAATTTTCGCTTCGTTTTTGATAAAAACCGGATTTCAAGACGAATTTTTCTTATGGGAAATAATTTTGATAACTGTCAATTAAGACGTAACTATGGAAACTGTCTTGTATTTTAATATAATTCATATAAATTCATCCAACAATTTCCTACTAAAAACGCCAAAGGGGTCCAGCCCTCAACAAAAGAAATTGTAGTCACTGTTCGTTTACCCGATTTTCATTATTTGACTGAATGCGCACTTCCTGACACCACGAAGTTTTACATAAAATTACATGTTTTAACATAAAAATTAGGCTGCAAATACGATTTGTAGTTATTCCTATAAAATCTATGAGTTTTCAGTATTCGTTGAAAATGTTTATGGTTACAGATACTGCATTATTAGAGCATTTTAAATTTATAGAATATTTTTAAAAACTAGTCATCTTTAAAATACGTGGTATCTAAGGATTGTTTAATTTGTCAATTATACTTTCTATATTACTTGAGTTCAAGCTCGAATCGCAATAGGTAGAATTTCATTAATTTTATGGTGTTTTCTGTGTTTTATTTCTGAAATTTTGTATTATTTGTGATGTTTATAAAACATGTGTCCTTTGAATTGCAAAATAAATCAAAATTATTATCTCTCAATGGAAATTTAATATTGAAAACGTTCGCTAATAAAAAAATATTGAGTTGTCCAAATTGAACCATGTAAGTTACCATAGTTACTCATACCTTGAACAGGGGGGTTTCACTCAATGTAAAATGTACGGTTGAATTAGGGACCACGGCCGCAATTTCTAGTATACTCCTAGTGACTTTTTTTTATAGATTTCATCGTTTTCAACTTTTCATTCTACTAATTCAACAATTTACAGTAACTCTATGGTCATTGGTTTTAATCTTCGATAAATAAAAGAAGTAAAAAATATATCATTAATTTCATTGATCTTTTTAGTTTATTTCTGAAATTTAAAATAAATACAGGAAATACGAAATAAATTTATAAGAATTATTTATTGATAACAAAAATGTTCTACTAATACAGACATGTGTCATACGGAAATAAGTTATTAAATAAGTGCTTAAGAATACTTGGAATACTTCAATACATAATATTTTAAAGTTTAACATTCAAAAATATAAAAGTTAACAATATATTGCACAAGTATGCACATTATTAAATTATTTGATTGCTATCTAGTTCAAAGCAGCTTCAGTTTCCTCTGAATTCCGTGTATATTAATTTCTCTCTCCAGGATTACACGCCATTATAATACCCTTTTAAGACGGAACTGTTAATTTTTCCAACAAGTTTAGTATTCTAATAATTTCTTCTTTCTTTTTGGATGTTTCAAGACTAACCAGTTGTCGCAGTTGTCTATCAAAGTATCATCCAGAAACTAAGCATCTCTGTTTAAAATCCTATGAACCATCGCTCTTCGTTAACCTGCTCCAGTAATTTTTCCATTCTTTAACATTGTTGATTTCATTATTATTTTGTTCACTTTTTTTCCAGTACTTTATTTTAAACCGCATTAAGTATTTATGTTTTTTTGTTTGTTGAGGTGCTATGTTTCATACCGATCCATTTTAACCATTTCTATCTTTTAATGGTTTTGATGATTCATCTATACGTTTTAAAATCGGCGTCTACTTGTACATTTTATCTACTGCTATTTGATCATCTTCTTTAGTTTAAAACATTTGCCAAAAGTTATGCAAAATAAAGAAATTGCATCAATTTCAATACAGAGAGAAAACAAGAGTAAAAATAATTAAACATTGGTGAAAAGAGAAGTTAGAACAGTTTGAACTTATTAAATGAAGTACATGACTCGTATTACCTACATACATATAGTAGGTACTCATATCATACATACGGTACATATATTTTATATAATATGACGTACATATGGATGATTCTCAAATAATTATGATTTTTTATGTCCTGTACTTTGTTTATTATTCTGTATTATTTTTTCCCCTAAACTATTAAGTAATTTAATAAATTTAATTATACTCTAGAATCTGCATAAGGAATTAAAACATAAATGATCACGGATTAAATATTACTTACGGAAATACACTCAAAATGTCAGTACCGTGGCATGTCTAATTCTCATTTTTCAAGCTGAGTTTATACATTTCTATTAAGATTTGTTTTGCAATTTAAAGCTAAAGCTTATCTTTTATAACTCAAGTTTAATGAATACTCCACAAAATTATATTGCAATAATACCTAGCAAATGATCGGCAAAGAGAAATAATTATCATTGATTTATGCCCAAGAATTTTATTCAATTGATGATTATTTCTATTTCGCAATCAATATGTAGGTATAGTTGCAATATAATTTTGTGGAGTATACATTAGAGTTTAGTTATAAAATATAAGCTTTAGCTTTAAATTGCAAAACAAATCTTGATTGAAATTTTTACATTCAGTTTGAAAAATGAGAATTAGATATACCACGGTACTGACATAAAAAAACACAATTAATTGAGAATTAATCAACATACTGATAAAAAGTAATTTTTAAAATATATAATGTTTATTACTTTTATATATCTTATGAATTTTATATGTCTCAAAACTGTTTGTAACTTATTACAAATACACATTAACGAATAATAAGTATTTTAATAATATCATATTATTAAAAATTTAAAACTTGGAATTTAAAGTTTTTAAATGTCTCTCTCTCTTATTTCTTAATTTTTTGTTTCAAAATAGCAATAGATTGTTCGCTTCTTAGGGTTTGGGTGGATTGGATTGTGGATGGTAGTTCCGGTTGATTAGGTTAAGACGGTATAGGAATTGGATCTGTTAAGTTGTGCGTAGAAGATGATGGTAGTAGGGATGGTGTGACTGAATAAAAAAAAACACATTATTATGAAATTCTCGTTAAAAACAATATATATGTATATGTATATTAAGGATGTTTCAAAAAAAAATATTTTTTTTTATTTTTGAATTTTTATAACATTGGAACAGTTCATCGTAACAACAATCTTAAAGAAAGGATTTGAAGAAACTTTTACGCTTTAATAAAAACGTCCTCGGAACAAAGTTCTTCAGATCAACCGTTTCAGAGATATCAGGGTTCAAAAATAACAATATATAAAACTTTTTATAATTTTCCAACAAAACTAAAAAGAAAATTGTTGTTGTAGAGCGTGAAAATTCCTTTAAATCCCATCATTCAGATTGCTGTTTTGATGAGCTATTCCAAAGTTATGAAAATGTAAAAATAAAATAAAAATCGTGTTTTTGGAAGTTATGGTTACAAATTGCAAATTTGGATATTAATTTTTTTGATAAATATTTCTTCGATTAAAATTGACAACAAAATTTCAATGAAATTTGCTGTTAAATGTTTTCGTTGTATATTAAGCTAATATAATGTGTTTATACTAAGGTAAATATAGGTATAACGACAAACAACTAACAGCGAATTTTATTGAAATATTTGTTGAATATTTTCATCAAATATTCTTTTAAAAACTTAAGTAAAAAAAAACATTTTTTAACAAAAAGAAATAAATCAATTTTGAAATAAATCAAACTCATCAATTTATGTATTATATTTTACATTTTTTTTTAATTCGCAAAAAAGTTTCACATGGTGAATATGCCCCCGGAAGATATGTAAACAATACTTGGAGGATTTGTAGGCATAAATGAAATTATAAGATCCTGAAAGTTTCAGACCCCTAACGCATTGGTTTTTGAAAAAAAGAAAAATTTGTAAAAATAAGAAAAAAATTTCTCAGGAACGCGTGGATTGATTGATCTAAATTTTGATTATTTTTTAGAAGCTGGTAGTATAGTATAGTATAGCTTTTGGGGAAAAATTAAAAACTTAATGTGTTCATAAGTTCTTTTAAAAAAATAGCGTTTTGTATTTAATTTCAATTTGTAACCATCATACAATTTTGGCACAATTATGAAATTATTATTTTTTTAATCCTCATCCATTTTTCTGTAAGATGATGAGTTTTTTAAATATTAAAAAGCGGTACGCTGTAGTTAAAAAACCGCTCTGTAGCCAAATATTGACTTCATTTACCTATATATGTTTAAAGCTGTTATTTAATTTTTTAATTGCGTTAGGGGCTGAAACTTTCAGGATCTTATTATTTCATTAATTCCTACAAATCCTCCAAGTATCGTTTACATATCTTCCGCGGGCATATTCACCATACTTATACCCCTAGAGCTTTTGCAATTTGTAACCATAAGTTCCGCTAAGCATGTAAAGTTAAAAGCAAAAAGTAAACTTTAATGCCATTATGACTTCTTATTGAAAACAACCATCAAAACCATCGACTCTCCATCCTCTACTGGACTGGCGCGATCGAACGGCAGATAGGTATGTCAAGAGTGGGCGTTGGATAAGAAGAAAAAGGAGACATCGTATTGTTCCTCCGAGACTTATCTGGCTTCCTAAAAATTAAATTCAAGCATTAAAAAGTTATAAATATTTTTACTAATATATTAACAACTATAAAATAGGCAAAATATACTTCTAAAATATGAATCCTTTTATCCATATTTTATTTAAAGTAATACAATCAAATCCCAAAAAAAAGAAATAATCATTAATACTTATGCTCATATAAACCATTTAAAAAAGGTTCAGAAAATTATAAATTGAAAATATTTCAAGCGAATTTCTTTGATAGTACAGTCCAAAGGCATCTATGATAATTTAACTTATAGAAAATAAAAATATTTAAGGACAATTTCTTTGATAGTACTGTTCAAAGGCATCTAAGATAATTTAACATATAGAAATTGAAAATATTAAATGGCATTTTTGGAAGCCACTGTCCAAAGGCATCTAAGATAATTTAACATATAGTAATTGAAAATATTAAATGGCATTTTTGGAAGCCACTGTCCAAAGGCACCTAAGATAATTTAACATATAGAAATTGAAAATATCAAATCGAATTTTTGGAAGCCACTCTCCAAGGCACCTGAGACATTTTAACATATATAAATTGAAAATATTTAAAGCGAATTTCTTTGCACTATGCCTTTGGACAATACAAAGAAATTTGCTATAAATGTTTTCAATTTATATATGTTAAAATGTCTCAGGTGCCTTGGAGAGTGGCTTCCAAAAATTCGATTTGATATTTTCAATTTCTATATGTTAAATTATCTTAGGTGCCTTTGGACAGTGGCTTCCAAAAATTCGATTTGATATTTTCAATTTCTATATGTTAAATTATCTTAGATGCCTTTGGACAGTGGCTTCCAAAAATTTGATTTAATATTTTCAATTTTTATATGTTAAATTAAAAGATAATTAAGATAATTTAACATAATATAGTATTTTAAAAATATTAAAGATACTTACTTGATAAATTAAACGTTGAGAAAGTGTCGAAAAATAATCGACCATTTGAAGAAATAGTGCCCCTTTCAAAATGAAATTTACAAATTTGGAAATTCTCGTACGTTTCCTCACAAATGATTTTGAATTGCATTCAATCATTCTTTTGGGAAAATATATTGGCTTTTTTCCAAGATGAAAGTCGGTGATGTGGTTGTCGATCACATAAAGGCACACAGCACTTACTATTCTACTTAAATAATAAACTTTACACTAAACCATTTAAGCTAATACTATTGATAATGTTGATAATACCAATAAATGAAAAATTAGATATACGAGCGTTGTGAAATCAAGAAGGAAAATAATTAATGCGTACGTGCGAAATGTGTTATTTTCGACAATGAAAAATTAAAAAACAATAAAAGTAACTATCACAACAAAAGTAAATAAAAAACGTTAGTAACCATAAAAATAACATGTAGTGTGTATTGCAGATCACAATTGCTTTGCTAATTTTAAATTACTTTATTTAAAATTCTTTTTCTTATCCAATGCCCATACTCTTGAAATTTAACATTAATAATAATTTATTATTAACTAACTGATACCTGCTGGCCCACCACTTCATCTGCGTAGATTATTTTATTAAGTAAATATTTTATGTACAGAGGAAAAACATTTTAAAAAATCGAAAGCAAAAGTACATTGAGTGTTGAAAAGTAATTTGATTATTGTAACGGTTGGAACCGTTATAACTATAATAATGTATTTAAATTTGTACTTAAATAATAATATAATATATTTAAGTCATTGTCAAAATAAACTATAAAGTAATAATAAATTGTTAAAAGGTAATTACAAAGAAGCTACTAAAAAAATATTTTAAAAACTGCTAATAAAATGAATTTAAAAAATATTATGTTTATTATAATTGACCACTATCATTTTATTTATACAGATAGATAATTCATTTTAAAATAAATTTATAAGACGAATCGTATTAAGAAAAATAAGTTCTTATATTTTGTTCTATGAGCGAAAAGAAAAGATATAAAGTGAACGCACTGATTTTTGGAAAATAGATATACTATTAGACCGTAATTTATTTTTCCTTTTATTTTTGTTATATTCTCTCAATTTTTTCAATGGGTTTCAACCTACTATAGTTTTTTTTTTCTGTTCAAAAATTATTTACTCTGGTCTATATTAGATACCAACGTATTTATTTTGATACACAAGGTTTCCACATTTTCCAATTAAACATTTGTTATGAAGGAGTACTATTTTATGAAATGATAGAGCATTTGAAAATGGGTGTTTTACTTTATCGTTTAATAACTAAACGAATAATGATAGCTAAATTTATACAAAATATTTAGGCATTTTAAATGTTCATAAACTACCTCGCTTAAATCGTCAACTATCATCGATTCACATCGTGCTTTATCGTCTTAGTTGTTTTTATTTACACTAGAAGCGCCTTTGTCTTTAAAATATTTAAAAAGGGTTGTGAAGTATAATAAGTGTCAACTGGTGTGAAGTAACATGCGATTAAAATTATTGTATTTTAGCAATTTAACCAACTAACATTTAGGGAAAAATTAAAGTTCTGTTGAAAATCGTCTTTCTCTCTTCGTACTTCAAAATGTATATAGCGCTATTTCGTCTACTGGTTCTAGTTGGAAAAGCCATGATTTCCTATGAAGTGAACGGTACCTGACCTTGAAGACCTTGAATTTTGCAAATGGCTTTCTTAGGCTTCATGCTGACGTAAAAATTTATTGATTTCTCTTGAAATTTCGATTTTCAATTTTGAGATAATTGACACGCTATTTAGCTTCTATTGGCCTTACTTTATGGTTAGACAAAAGCATAAAGTTGGGCGATATCAAATACTCAAAGCGCGACGCTAATCTTACTCGTGCCATTATTTTGTATAATACAAAGAAAGAGTTAATTGGAAATTAGCAATTTTTTCAAAATGAAATCAGACTGAAAATTATGAAAAATTATAATCCTATTAAATTGTAGAAAAAAAAATAAAACACGTTGTCTCGGATTCAACAATAATATCGTGTCTCTCTATCGCGTTCTCGCTTGCACGCACAGACTCAAACGGAACGTGACAGTTTTTCGTACAGGCTGCCCATGTTTTATCAATTTATAAGACGTTATCACGTCAAAAACTTAGCAATTTATCGTATATTTATTGTATCATAATATGTATTAGTTTATATTCTAATAGGAAACAGACATTAAATCTAATCTCCACGAAAATATAATTTGTTACCAGAATCTTAACGATCTTAACGCAAATGTCAAAAACATTAAAAAACTTGACGATTTATGTTTTGTAGCAGTTTGTAGTAAAAACACATTGAACAGTTTATTACATGTAGTTATTTTAAAACAGAGAGTTTGAAGGGTTTGAAGCAGTTTGAAGAAAAAATATGGAAATGACCGATTTATCCCGCATGACTCAAATTATAAAAGTAGAAGAAAATTGTGAAAATGGAATTTATATTAAAAACGAAAAATTATCAGCACCACTACAAGGACCATTATCAACAGATCATTATGATGTTAAAATAGAAAATGATATCGATGAGGAAATTCTTCTGACATCAAGTGGTAATGCTTACACTTTAATTTCAATACTTTAACGGTATTCCAGGTTTATAAAATTGTTGTAAATAATTTAAATTCTATCCGTTAGAAAAATTCAAAGAAGAAAACTGGGAAACATATGCGGATGCAGACGAAACAGATCCGTTGAAACTAGATGACGATATTGCAGACGGTTCTATTATCCAATTTGAGAAAGATACGTTACCAAAAATTGAAGTTTATTCCAAAGAAGAACGAGAAAAACTACCTGGGAAAATTTATTCTGATATAAAATGTGAAATTAACATTGACGAGGGAATTTTTGGGGCAACTAAAGCTGACGAAGGTAAGTATCGTAAGCATTTTCAACGTTAGGCTTTAATCTGAAAAAAAAAAGGATTTTTAATATATACACAGCTTATAGCAAAGATATTGCACTGCTTAAGTCAATTACGGTAATTGTTATTCATCCGATGTTAAACATTGATAATAATTAATATTTTGATTATGAAAAAAATATAAATTTATGGTCAATGGCCTGGGACTTGAAATTACCTGACCTTTAGGAGGATCGGAAAGCGTATCGACTTTACTCTTGTCGTAGCAAGTAACGAATCTCCTCTCATTTGTCGATTCCGGGTGATTCGCCGCCCCTCGAAAGCTCGACTCATTCTAGTTCTCGAGGCTGGTGCTCAAATCGATGAGTGAGCCTCTTTTACATCAAAATTGAGTTATAATATATATATATATATATATATATATATATATATATATATATATATATATATATATATAAATACAGTGGTACCTTGAGATACGAATGTTTTGATATTCAACATGAAATATTCTAAAATGTATACCTCGACATACAGCGAAAAATTTGAGATACGAATTTGCGATGTGCGATTTTATTGAGTGGATGAACATAATTTTTGAGCCTTCAGTAAAATATAAGTAAAATATTAAATCGCTAATGGTCGGTCTACCGCTTAAGTGTGTCCTTCTTTTGGATAATGCTCCCGCTCACCCTCCTGGCCTTGAGGATGACCTTTTAGATGAATATAAATTTATTAAAATTGTCTACCTGCTACCCAATACCACATCTACCCTTCAGCCCATGGATCAACAAGTTTTCTCCAATTTTATGAAACTTTTTACGAAGCATCTTTTTAAGCGTTGCTTCGAAGTTACCGAAAATACGAAATAAATAAATTAATAAACATGTGTGTTATTACTCGTTTATTTATATACAAATTCTGTATATTATATGTAATTTAACTGTGTTTTGGGTTAGTTTCATATCGCTAGAACGCATTAATATATATTACATTATTTTAAATGGGAAAAATTGCTTTGAGATACGATTTTTTTGACTTACGACGATGATCACAGAACGAATTAAATTCATACCTCAAAGTACCACTGTATAATAAAAAAATCAAAAACTGATTCCGTAACATCTTGATGATCGCGAACGGTAGGAGAGAGATTAAAAATTATATTCAATGATTTAGATTTTAGACGAAACCATTGTTGGCAGTTTCGTCATAAATTGCGATGTTTGTGATACAAAAATATTTTAAAAATACTACTTTAATTTAAAATTACCTTTTTTCTTTTATAGATAAATCATTTCCTAAAAAGCAGTCGTTAAATAAACATAGGATGATTCATCATAGTCAGAAACCGCATTGTTGCGATGTTTGTGGTAAAAATTATTTGATCATTAAATTATTGTTAAAAAAAAATTTTAGTTTATTTTTTTAAGGTAAATCATTTGCTGCGACAAGTCATTTAATTTACCATAAAAGGACACATACTGGTGAAAAACCTTATAGTTGCGATGTTTGTGGTAAGAAGTTTTATTATAATTACATTTTTGTTTGAAAACATTTACCTTAATCTTTTGAAGGTAATTCATTTGCTGTTACAAGCCATTTAATTAGACATAAAAGAACTCATACCGGTGAAAAACCGTATAGTTGCGATGTTTGTGGTAAAAATTTATTTAATAATTAATTACATTTTTGTTAGAAATAATTTGTCTTAACTTTTTAAGGTAAATCATATTCTGAATTAGGTAATTTAATTAGACATAAAAGGATTCATACCGGTGAAAATCCGTATAGTTGCGATGTTTGTGGTAAAAATTTATATAATAATTACGTTTTTGTTAAAAAAAAATTTAACTTTAATTTTTAAGGTAAATCATTTAATCAATCAAGTACATTAACTCTACATAAAAGGACTCATACTGGAGAAAAACCGTATACGTGCGATGTTTGTGGTAAAAATTATTTGATAATTACATTTCTATTAGAAAAACTTAAATTAATTTGTTTAAGATAAATCATTTGCTATATCGAGTACATTAACGAAACATAAAAGGATTCATACTGGTGAAAAACCGTATAGTTGCGATGTTTGTGGTAAGAAGTTATTTCATAATTACATTTTTTTTAGAAAAACTTTTTTTTTATTTTTTTTTAGGTAAATCATTTACTGCAACAAGCGATTTAATTTATCATAAAAGGACTCATACTGATGAAAAACCATATAGTTGTGATGTTTGTGGTAAAAATTATTTTTTCATTAAATTTTTGTTATAAACAATTTAACTTGATTTTTTTTAGGTAAATCATTTGCTGCGTCAAGACATTTAATTTACCATAAAAGGACTCATACTGGTGAAAAACCGTATAGTTGCGATGTTTGTGGTAAGAAGTTTTATGATAATTACATTTTTGTTTGAAAACATTTACCTTAATCTTTTGAAGGTAATTCATTTGCTGTTACAAGCCATTTAATGAGACATAAAAGAACTCATACCGGTGAAAAACCGTATAGTTGTGATGTTTGTGGTAAAAATTTATTTAATAATTACATTTTTCTTATAAATAATTTGTCTTAACTTATTAAGGTAAATCATATACTGAATCAGGTAATTTAATTAGACATAAAAAGATTCATACTGGTGAAAATCCGTATAGTTGCGATGTTTGTGGTAAAAATTTATTTGATTATTACATTTTTGTTAGAAAAAATTTAACTTAATTTTTTTAAGGTAAATCATTTACTCAATCAAGTACATTAACTGTACATAAAAGGACTCATACTGGTGAAAAACCTTATAGTTGCGATGTTTGTGGTAAGAAGTTTTATGATAATTACATTTTTGTTTGAAAACATTTACCTTAATCTTTTGAAGGTAAATCATTTGCTTCATCAAGTACATTAACGAAACATAAAAGGACTCATACCGGTGAAAAACCGTATAGTTGCGATGTTTGTGGTAAGTTATTTGATAGTTACATTTTTGTTAGAAAATATTTAACTTAATTTTTTGAAGGTAAATCATATACTAGACCAAGCGCATTGACTTCACATAAAAAGACTCATACTGGTGAATACAGGCAGTAAAATTTTAGACAAGTATTTACCTATTTACAGGTTAATCGGGTGTATAATAGTCAAACGTTTTTTCTCAATTATTTTTTAAAAATTGTTATTATATTTGTTCTAAATAAAATATTTTGCAATTATATATTTATTTAAAAAATAAAGTTCCAAAATTGATCATTATTTATTTTTTAATAAAAAAAAAAAATTTGTCAAGTTAGAATTTTATACCTGGAGTATATCCTACGCACCTGAAAATCAAAAAGCCATTTTTGGTGTTACAGGTCCATACTAAACGTCGATATAGAAGGTAGATACAATAAGTCTTTTTCACGAAATTTGAGCCGTTGAGTGCACACATCAATTGATAAAATAGATTTCTGAAATGCATTGTCTCTTATGGAAAAGCTAAAAAGCAAATTATCATTTAGAGCTGTTATTACTTATTATTAGAATTTTTTTTTTCGAATATATGAAGTTAGGACTCAACCAAGTATTTTGACATGAAAATTTGTAAAAGTTGAAAAAGTGGAGTTAATTGATGTGTGCACTGAGCGGCTCATTTATGTACATAAACTGTTAACATGAACCTGCATGAAGGTCTAGGTCTGGAAAGTAAGTGAAAATAGTCTCTTCCAAATCATAAAAACTCTGAAAAAATGTGAGAATTTACTTCAAGCAATTGGAATATGTTGCATTAATTTAAAGAAATTTCTAAGCACAAGGAAAATACTCTAATATATTACATATTTTGCAAAGACGTTCTCCACAAATAAAATATTGCACGAAATACTTTGATTTTATTCTAGCGGTTTAAATATCTTCTTCTCTCCTTGCCTGCAACTAGGCGTTACCTTTAGCAGAATAAACAATTTTTATTACCTCTTTAAGAACGACATTACAATCAGAAGGTAAAATCTCAGCTGCCAGAGCTTGTCGATGAAGAAACAGTGTGCCCCTGATATGTTTGAAATAATTGATTTTAATTTTACAATGAGTCCGCTATATTTTTGTCAGACAGATGTTAACACTACAAATAGCAATACATTTTTTACAATCTTATAATCACAAGTGCTTCTTAAAACATGCACAAGCCGCTGTCTGTTCCCTTAGATCTTTTAAACTAGGAAACCGATTTTAATGCAGTTTTCAGCAATTGATAGAGAGAAAGGTTTGTAGATATAATAAATGCATATTATAGTAGAGAAAAGTCGGAAAATTCCAAGATTTCTAATGTGATGTCATAACACACATATTTTGTGCACGTTCATTGAAAACGCTGGCTAAACCTTACGAGATAGATCAAACTAATATGCGGCGAAATTGTGTATCTTAAAAAGATTGATAAAAAAAGTCCACGACGGTATATGTCTATCTCCTAAGGATAACCCACAGGAACCGTTTTTATCTTTTACATATTACAAAAAATTATTGGTTATTTAAGCTATTTTAAACAATACAGTATTATTGCTTATCCAATTAAATACCTTGTGCATTTCATGTAGCTCAAAATTGCTTTTTACAGCATATCATAAAAATGAATATCTTAGAAGATATCACAGATTTAAAAAGCGTTAGCAGAAGGACTGGTTATTGTACGTCGTACGTAGTGGCTGTTTTATTGCCATCTTTTTCTTATAAATATAAAATGTTATATTGTTCCTTATTTGGACAAAAACTCGAAAAATTCTACACCAATTGAGATCAAATTTTGTTACAATATACAATGCGCTTGATATGATATCGATTGCTTCTGATGCCAAAATAATGCACGGTTCCCAAAGGATAGCATAAGAATTGTATCCAACAGGAACCATGTATTTTAGAAGTTGTAGAAGTTTCGTTAAAGTTTGTGAAATGGCATTTAACGCATTTTCCTCAAGAAGGCCTGACCAATTTTACACAGTAACGAAAGAAATCTCTGCAAAGTTTAAATTAAAAAATTGATAATTTTACTGGAAAATAAATCTGAATTTCAATTTAACACCCGAAAAAAATAATAATGAAATTGTTTAAAATATTTGAATTTCTTTATTCTTCATTGTCGAAGATTTTAATTAGAAATAAATGTATTAAAATTTTTTTAATTATTAACAATTACTTAACGGAGCGAATTTTAATGAAGTTTTCTTAAAGATGCCTAAGATCTCAAGGTCATATTGAATACCATTTATCCTAAAAAAAAGTACGTTTCCTGCAGGATAGCTCCTATTCTTTTCTACTAAAATAACCGAACGGTTTTAAAAGACATTTGGTATGAGATCTTCAAATTTTCTTAAAGAAACTTTTTATACTTAAAATCGTATAGACCTTCTGTGGGATTGCTAATATCTCTTCCTAGAAAATTATTATAGTTTTACGGATTTTGGATCTAAAGTCTGGAAGAATCTATGATCCTCCTCTATTAAAATAGATAAATTTTTATAATTCGCTATGAAGGTAGGGAATCTATTAATCAATCAATTAAAACTAAGATACTCTCAGCAAAGCGAGCAGGTATCAGCTAGTTTAGTATATTTAAATATAAAAATTGTTAACAATTTTCTTCATGTAAAAATATTTAAATATTGTAGTTTGTGCTGTTTGTATAGGTTAAATAAATTAGGAGTATGTAGGAACTAGGAGCATTAGGAGATGTTAGGAGTGATTAGGATAATTGAGGACTGGGGGAGTATGAAACGAATTTCAAATGATTATAGTTGAACAAACAGAAATCGATAATGCCGGTGTGATGTCGGCATACGGCTCAGTAGCAGCAGCAGCGACAGCAGCTCCTGTCTTCTAATAAATTTTAACACATGTGTGAAAAGTAAAGAAAATTGAAGTGAATTTTCACAAAATAATCAACTAAGTACAAATAATATGATACGTTCATGATAAAATCATTATGTGCTTTATAATATGATTATCGCGTTCCATTCGTTTCTACATAAAATGTCATTGTAATTATTATTGTTAAGTTTAAAGTAAGCTGTAGTCAATGCATCTGATAAAGATAGTAATATACAAATCTCCTTTACACACATCTCACTCGTACGTCTAGCTCTCTATTGAATTTATTTTGATTTTTCTGAAATCGTTTTTGATTTAATTAAAGTTATTTAAATATTTTATTTGGCTCTTGTATAAGTTGATTTTTTTATGTAATAATTAATGCAATGTTTATTGGAAATTTTAAAAATTCATTTCTTACGGTGTAAAAGAAATAGTTATGTGTTGGTTTTATGAAAAATAATGGAGATTCGATCGTTCTAAAATAGATTTCTTTTAAATTGTAAGTATCTTTCTATTTTCGTTAATATACTTGAATTTTTTGGAATTGTTTTGTTATCAAGTTATATGAAATTTGTGTAATTTTAATCACCTGTTATTTCTTTTTTCTCTTGCGTGACCTTAACCTATAAATTTTATTTGAGAAATTTTCCCTTTTTCCCATTTATAAACTTTGTATTTACGGTATTTACTTTAGATGATTCAATTTTATTTTTATAAAAAATTATGCTAAACGTTAGATTATATAAGTTATAAGTACTGTAGAGTTAAAAAAAGAATTGCAAATTTTGAATCTATTGGATTTAAAGCAAATAGATTGATCTTATGTTAATATTTGTTTATTTAAAAAAAATCCAGATGTTTAGACAATATCTGAATTTGGAGATGACATCATATATCTTTGGTGTATAATAAGCATAAAATAATATTCTTTTAAAAGTACTAGCAAAATCTAGAGAGAAGACGTTTTTTTGATTGCTTATTGAAAGAACTTCTCTTTGAGACCCACAAAGATGACAAATTTGTGAAAAATTTATGCTGGTGGGGCTCAAATTTCAATGCAAATTTCCAATGTGAACTAAGTATGACTAAGTACCAACTCCATTTTTAGATGAATATTTTTTATATTATTCAGAGCCTCTTAAGTAAACGTCGTCTTAATTGTGTTCTTTTCAATGTTCCATTTGAAAAGTCTTCGTTTTCTTTCAATATATCATTAATAAAACACCTACAATCAATTGAGGTCGAACTCTAAGATCGACTCTTCTAAATGATTTCATTCTCTTATAATAATTGCCCCCGGGAATTTATCCATTTTGGGAATTAGAAATCAATTGGAAATTTTCTTGAAATAACTCGCGAAAATTTTCTTTTTCCTTTCATTAAAAATAAAATCACTTTCATGCAATTCCTACAATTTTATATCTCTCGTTTGATTTTTAAATTCAATCTGACTGCTATAAATGTAAAATTGACGTCATCCCAAGCATTTTATTAATATTTTTCTCAAGAATTTGTCATTGGATTTTCTTGACTATAAGTTAAAAAATTAAATCAAACTTAAAGTTAAACACTTATTTTTAAGTTAATGAATATTTAATTTTTGTAATTAAAAGTAAAAGCGGTGGTACATGTGTTTATTTATTTATTTTTTTAATTTTAACGAGTTTATCTCTTCCGGAACATGTTTAAAAACCACACATGAACGTTTATTTTATCACAATCTCACAAGTTTTATAAAGAAAAAATAAACTACTTACATAAGTCTTGAAATAGAAAAAATGGGGCTTGATAAAAAAGTTACTATTTGATTTAAAATTTTTTTGAGTTTTTTTTTTGTGTTAGTTAACACGTGTGTTTGCCTTATGATTGTTCCCAGGTGTTTACGTGTGTGTGTGTTTACCGTTCCCATCTCCCGGTTTTGGACGCCGTCCACAATAAAAACGTGCTAAGCGTGTGACATCCCTTCAATCCCCGTTGTTTATGTCATGGATGTGTCAGCGGCGGGCGCTGGTGGACGGCGAAGAGCCACCGCCAAAACATCCGCCGAGGATCAAGCACTGGATGAAATTGCCAAAGAGGTAAATGAAATACTACTTATAAATACTAAATATAGCTGAGAAGGAATCAAAACTAAAAGAAGAATTTTAAGGGAAAAACAGTATATAAATATATCAAAACTTTCCTGATTTGTCGATTTTAGGATCAACTTGTAGTAACTTAAAAACCAAATCGAATAACGTTAACGGATCCGCGAAAAATCTTCGAAAACCTTCTTGTAAAATATGAAAAAAAATTGTTGCTCTAATTATTCTTCACACTAACAGATTACTTTTACTTGCCTGTTTATTGTTATTTTGTTTTTTGAAACGGAGTGCCTTTATTGGGTTTAGAGTGAAATCGTGGAAACGATAATTAGCGAAAAGTCGACTAGGTGACCCTTCCCTCTTTTTTTAATTTTAATTTCTCATTCGTTCTCTTTTTATAACTTTATGTTCACTATTTGCCAATATTAAAGCTCTTTTTTTCTGTGCATGATGATATAAGGATGCTAATCTAAAAGTGCCCGCAAATAAGTGAAAATAGCTGATAAAGATGAGATAAAGTGAGGGAGAGTTAACGCGCTGCAACATTAATTGCCAGACGCGAATATCGAATGTTTGCGCTACTAATTTTATCTCGATGGCGTGTCTTGATCTATTGAGATACGCAAATCGTTAGGGGTTTAAAAACTCGCAAGACTTATATTTGCCTTCCTTGTTTGATCAATGTCTCTGGGTGTTCTCTCATTTTATATTTACTTTACAGCATCTTTAACAGCTATTTTCACTTATTTGCGGACACTTTTAGATTGGCGACCTTATACCATCATGCACAGAAAAAAAGAGCTTTAATTTGATTTATAAATGATTAAGCTATATTATGAGTGTGGCCATCTGCGGCAGGATCTTAGACTACAACAGTAATATGTGAAGAGTGAAGTGTGCCGAGTCAGAAAGGATACATAGAAAGATAAGTAGAGAGAGAAGACAAATTGAATCTACTAACAATTAGATTTAATTAAATTGTTAATTTTTTAGTATTCTTTTGAAATTATATAGAGCGTCTAGAGTTGAAAAAATAACTAAGAATTTCGTTCCCGACGGGGGTTCTCCGGAAGCATTAGTTTTTTTGCTTTCCTATAACCTTTGATAAAAGAAGTTATAGTGTGTTTCTCCTGAACCTTTCACATAAAGTACATATAGTAAAATGGTACTTCAGACATGAAAAATAATTCACATGAATATTTGGTACATAATATCTATCACAATAAGAAGAAATGTGTTTTTCACTCAGTAAATTTTTATTAGAAAAAAATATTACATTTTCTATATACAGGGTGTTATAAAGAAGAGTGTAGATATTTTACAGGTATATAGGACTAGGCTCTACGAGTATTTTTACTATATTCACTAGATCTGGAGAGGTATACCATAGTTTAATAACTAGAAACCATAAAGGCCAAATATCCTATAGAGTAGGTAGTGCTGCAACTTAAAACGAAAAAAAACTAAGCAGAAAACAATTAATGCTAAAACGTTTGCACATCGTTAAGAGCTAAACTGATTTATTTTGTTTAACAAACAAAAACTATTTCAATACTCATATTATGGTATTCACCATTATTTATAACTTAAAAAACTTAAGTAGTAATTGTTTTCTAATTTACTAGTATTGTAATTGCACCAACAGAAAGATTAAACAGAGGCATATTTTTACGATAATTTAAATTGTTTTACGACAACTCGCTTTTTTAAGATATGAATTAAATGATTAAATTAAATGATACTATCTATTAAAGTAAATAATGTTCTCTGCACAATATTGTAAACTATTATTTTTATTTTTAAGATTGTTGTAATGTTTTAGTTTTAAACTAAAATAAGTGCATTAGAAGAAAATGAAAAAAAAAACGGTTTTTTACTATTAACTAGAATTTACTAACTCTTGCTTTAAATACGTAGAATTCAGATCATAGTGAATATATAATTACTGCTCATAAAGACTAGTCCTACCCACATGAAAATTATCTACACTCTTCCTGATAACACTTTGTATTACATGGAAAATTAATCGAAAAAGCTGGGAAAAAAATTTGTTTGTCTACGTTTGTGAGCAGCAGATGATTTTTCACCAGCATTTTTTGTAAACTATACCAGATTCTGAAAATAGTCTGTCATTATTGCCACACTATGACGAAAAATCATCATGAAATTCAGTTCATCGCAACTAATTTTCGAAGCTTTTGAAAAAATATTTTTCGGTGCATTGGTCATTAGTATTGGTAAATATTTGGTGTTTGGCAAAAATAATATTCGTTGGGTTATTCATTAATAATTGTGGATAGAAATTGAAAGAAATAAAAAAAAAAAACTAAGATAAGGCCAAAGCTAATATATGAACAATTCACATCACAGGGTCTCCTTATTCACGAGGTTTAATTTTCAATTTATTTTCATCAATTTTTCAACGTTTTACAAAGAAAAGTTAATACTAATTGAAGCATCGTATAGTATTCATTAAGTTTAATTTTAATGGCAAATTTGCGGAGTCTGATAACATTAAATAGTGTAATTATTCATCATAGTGAAAATGTTATCATTGTTTTTCGCAATTCAACTAAAAAGTACCAAATTATCAATATTTCCCCCTAAAATTGAGTTCCGCTAACCATAAAATAAATGGTGCTGGTAACCTTTTTTTTTTGTTGGTAGGTAATTTTATTCTCTGAGATTTTGAATTTTTTGCGCTTGATTGGCAATAACTTTAAAGTACTTAAGTATATTAATATTAACCAAAAGATGATAATTTTAAAAGTTTCTTTACTTAAAAGCTATTTATAGATAAAAGTTCATAGAAAAATCATATTTATTGTCATCATTAATTATTAAATAGATTGTTGTTACAGTCTTTTCTTACTTCGAAAAAAATGACAATTAATTTAGGTACGAGAATTTCTTCAATACTTTTAAAGTATAACAAAAAACCCTTTTCAATAAGAATAAACTACGATACGAACAATCACTAGAAAATTAAGATTTACCTGAGTTTATAACTAGCCCAGTCAAAATCAACAATAAATTCGCAAAACATAATGTATCTTTGATTTTTTAATATGTTGTTTGGACCCATTGGGGCTATATATTCTCAAGTTTGCAACTCCCAAAAAGTTGTGGAAAAATTTTTATAGAGGAAAAACCGTGAAAATTTTAGACTTGTTTCAGATTCTGCTCGGTATCTTTTAATCTATGCATTTTTCTTCAAAACCTGTTCTTCACGTTTTTTAAGAGCATATAATTTATTACAAATTAAGCCCACCCAGAGCTCTGCACGTTAATGGGTTACTGAGTTACGGCACTTTGAAAATAGGCCAGTTTTTTCAAAAATTGAAAAGTTTAGTTTTAGACCTCTTTTGGATCGAAGTTACGTCGAAACCATTGATCCTACGAGCAGAACTTATTGAATATAATTTGTAGACAATTTAATTAGCGTCAAATTAAGTACAAAGCGGGACCTGTAAGCCTCGTAGTTCTCTCAAAATCTTAAAAAAAATCTATTTGCTCTGGGGAAATGTGCAAAACTACAATGAAGAAGACGACGGTGACTAGCCTCAAATAAACCCTGATGTTCCACCAATTCTGGAGTACCCACCAAAATGCGATTTTACCTTATATGGGTTCTCTAAAATGTTGAGAGAACTACGAGGCTTACAGATCCCGCTTTGTACTTAATTTGACGCTAATTAAATTGTCTACAAATTATATTCAATAAGTTCTGCTCGTAGGATCAATGGTTTCGACGTAACTTCGATCCAAAAGAGGTCTAAAACTAAACTTTTCAATTTTTGAAAAAACTGGCCTATTTTCAAAGTGCCGTAACTCAGTAACCCATTAACGTGCAGAGCTCCGGGTGGGCTTAATTTGTAATAAATTATATGCTCTTAAAAAAAGCGCAGAATAACTTTCGTAGAAAAATGTATAGATTAGAAGATACCGAGCAGAATCTGAAACAAGTTCAAAATTTTTACGGTTTTTCCTCAATAAAAATTTTCCACAACTTTTTGGGAGTTGCAAACTTGAGAATATATAGCCCCAATGGGTCCAAACAACATATTAAAAAATCAGAGATACATTATGTTTTGCGATTTTAGCTATTTTTTATGTCGATTTTGACTGGCCTAAACTGGCTATAGTGTTTTAAAAATTATTAGAAAAATATTTCAATACACTCAGTCAGTAGTTATGTTGCCAAAAATTTTATTTTTAAGCAATAAGCTTAAGGCATATTTAATCTTATAAGATTAAAAGTAACTGTTTTGCATTTTTTTTAAATTAATGTTTTATGTGGACAAAAATGAGCAAAATTATATTTAAACATGTCAAACGCATGTTACCGCCAAAAAAAATGTTCTTTACATAAACTATTTTCTAGTATAAGAGGTAGCGCAAAGTTCATATATTAAAAAATACTAATTATTACTAACTAGTTACTTCTCCCGAAATATTAACGACCGTAAGTTTACAATCCCGAATGTACAATTGAAATAAAAAACAACAGAAAATACGTTTGCGGTATCGTCCCCTAGACTTCTTGAATGTAAGACCGTTACATTAATCGCTGGGCCACAAATATAACATTGAAAATCTAACAAAACCTTAACACAAACCGTCTCCTAATTGTCGTCGTACATACATTTGCCTGTTATTATTATGATGATTATTAAATTGTAATTTTTAAAGTGAAACTTTTTATATATCGTCTCAAATGTTTTGGCCTGTCTTCAGCATGTCGCTAAATGTAACACATTATCGGCAGGGAATCGGCAAGTGTTCGGCAGAGCTCGTATATACATTGTTAGCTATATACCATGTCGTTTTACCACCCTAGTTGCGCGAGTTATTACTGAATGTCATGAACTATTTTCCTCTCCATGACAACGTTTTATTATATTATAAGTTGCCATTAATTGTCAATCATATTTGTATTGGTATTTGTGTTTTGATCAGTGTATTAATATAAATGTAGTTGTTCACTTGATCGTGATAGACAAAGATACAGCTAGTGAGAATAGTGCGAAAATTATTTTAAAATTTATTTAATTTTTATAGTGAATTTATTAGAATTATTAGAACTTTCTGTTGGTGCATAATGTTTATGTATGTCGCAGCGATAGGTTGTTTAGTGTGATGTTTGTGTTAGTGTGTAGCCCTTTCGTTCAGAAACTATTTCCTCGCCATAAAAAATTTTATTTTACAATGCTTGGGCATGATAGGTATATTCTTGAAGTAACGTTACAATAGATAACAACAGGCAGATGATCAATTTAACAATAATCAACAAATTCAATAATGAAAATAACATTTGAGTATTAATATCAATAATGGAAATTCAAAATTTGTTGCAACGGCGCGGGTTACATCAGACAGCGAATTTGTACCACATCCCTTTCTTTCTATTCTGTTTTCATACCCTAAATCGAATAACTTTCCGAAAATTTTCAGTTACTTAAGTGATTAAGATCCGAAAACAAGTTTCACTTGCATCGTGGTTTCGTAAAACCACACAATAATTTTTTTTAATAAGTAAAAGTATAGTTTTACAAGGGTCATTTTCTACTAAAAATTAATCAACCAGCTTATTCGTAATAAATTTTTGTAAGTAATTATTATAGCACCAAAGATTTGATCACTTAACATTTTATAAACTTTACACAAAATTTAAATGATGGTTTAATTTAAGATACACTACATGTTCTGTTTGAGATCCAACTGAATATTAAGGGTACTAACTTGGGTCTTGCTCTATAAAACTTTTTTTTCTTCTTATTTTGGCTTCTTGAATATCATATGTTTTTACGTAGTTTAATGAATACCATTAAGATTACAGTGAAACCGTAATATACAATTTATATAATTACTTGATTTAAAAAAAGGGACAGTAAACTAATATTGCTATTACAAAGTAGCTACCTACTTAAATTTTCTTATAAACAAAATTAAAAAAATATTTTTAAATTAATTCTCATAGGCAACCTATTTTACATATCCGTCATCTAATTGCTGTATTTGATATTACTCAGTAGCCACCAAGTTTGCGTAGGTATTCGTTTTCAAAAATGATTTTTTTTTGTATTCATTATTTTCCCTGAAAATTTTCAAACAATTTTACTAATGTCATCAGACACGTGCAACTCTTAAAGCATAATTTATTCGATCAATGAATAACAAATACAAATTGTATAATACAATGTTACATTTGAATCGCAAACGAAGAATAAAAAACTTCTTGGCTTACACAAACAATAAGATTAAATAATCAAAACGATTCTTTCATTTCTTTCAATTCAATTCACTGTCTGACAAAGATTTGTGAGTTATTGAGGTTGACTTTTTTCGAATTTGTTATCGAAAAGACGGTCATCTATTATTCAATTCACACTCAATCACTTTTGACTTGAGGAAAGTAAGTACTTACTCTGATTTTATTTGATTTTACATTGGTTTAACTTTATTTAATTTTGTAATAATCTTCAATAATATATGGGCCTAAACAAAATTTGAGCATTCATAGACAGGATATTTTCTCGTGAATCCTACGTTTTCAATCTAATCCAAACGTATATCAAATATTTATATCTTAAGAATATTTATGTTATAATTCAAAAGGTATATGGTATGTGCTATAAATAATGTACGTATGAATTTTCAATTAATTGCCTTTATAAACATAGTATTGTAAAATACATAGACTGTACAAATAAAAGTAATATTTTCACACATTTTGTGGGCGTTTTGAGACTTACGCCTTCAAACACTGAACTCACATACTTTGCTGATTCAACCAACTAAAATTATCTTGTTAAAGTTAAAAATTTCAGAACAGCAAGTTTTTATAAATTTTTCAAATTTCAAATGATAACTTAACAGGATTTACTGTAGTTGGAATGTTTCGAAAATGTGTCGTGGAACAATCGTTTATATTGTTCTGAATTAAAAAAATATGTTTTTGGTTTTTATATGTTAAGACCCTTCTACATCAATTCAGAGAATACGATGAATGAATGAAAGAGGAAAGACTTGAAAAGTGTGGGTATGTTCTAGTTTAAAAAAGTTTCTTAATGATATACACATAGTTAGATTAGAATAATAATTGAAAGCCGCCAAGTATTTTATGATTTGGTAGATGATAAACCACACATGTTTTGATTGAAGCAATCGACTTCAGATTTGCTTATTTCAAATAAAACAAATAATTGATCATTACAATCAAAACTACATTTTCAAAATTTACGTCATAATTTTTTTTAATATAAAAGGTTTTTTTTTCTAGTAGTAGTACTTACATTGTTTTTTTTGTTTTTTTTTTCATTTATTTAAGGTCGCATCAACTGCTATGGTCATTAGCGACCGTCAAATCCGAAAACCCAGAAAAAAATTCTGGGCTTTCATTGGGATTCGAACCCAGGACCACTGGCGTATAAGGCAACTATCTAGTCCACCACGCCACTAAGTGACCTCTTACATTGTTATAGTATTCTTTTTTTTTAGTTTTTAAAAGACGAACATTTCTGTAGATTTTCTCTTCTTGTGCACTTTTCTGTAGATGGAAATAAATGTTGCGTTTGTAAAACTTAAATCGCTTCCATGTAAATTATTTAGGGAACGACAAAAATGTAAAGATCCCATTTCCGACATGAAATGTTATGCGCCGCTTCCTGTTGTTATTTGAGAGGAAAAAAATGGGAATTCTCACCCACGAATTGATCCCCTGTAGAAATTAACATTCATTGCCGTTCCAGGAAACTTTTGATCGTTGATCCTTAAACGTGTCGGTAGTATTTTCAATAAGATTTCACATGCTGTTACGGACGATGTAAAATTTTTTATTTTCTTACCGGGGGAGGTTTTGCATTTTTTTGTTTCAAACCGGCTGTTTTTAAGAGTTTACCAAAAAAAAAAATCTGAACTATTTACTCGAGCCAAACAGATTTTTATTTTCCACTCTCGCGAAAAGCCAACAGTGAATCACTCGTTCTTGAAATTATCACCTTGAAGACAAACGTGCGATTTCACTGTGATATACATTATTTAAAAAATATGATTAAGCAAATGAATATAATGCGTTAAATTAGATGAGAGGAAAACAAAATCTTTTTTGATTTCCCGCCAAAATTATATGGAAAGCATGCCGTTCTTATATAAGATTTAGTTGTTTTTTTTTTTTTTTTGTTATTTGTAACGCATTTTATGTTTGATAGAATTGATGAAGAATTCTATTTTTCTAGAGATAAAAAATGCATTTTGCAACAATTGAAGCTTAGCGAACAGAAAAAAGAAATCATTGTTTTTTTAATAGTAAATTAGATCAAAGATAAAATCATTGTGTAACAATAGAAGAAAAAAGTAATAAAAGAATTAGAGTCTTCGTGTTAATAGCAGGAGAAGAGCACAAAAGAAAAGTTATGCAAATACATTTTGAATAATTAAAGATTTTTTTTATTCATTTTTATTTTTCTTGTGTATTATAAAAGAGTATCTTAGTTTTAGTAACATATCGTTCACAACATAAATGGCATCCAGATTTAGATTTAGAAATATGCATAGTAGCACGTTTTAAATTAGTAGGTACCCAAACATTTCAGTGTAAATACTATAATTCAATACTTGTTACTCAGCTCATTACGTATTTTTTTTGTTTTTTAACACTTTTTGAATCATTATATCTAATTAGTTTCAACCAAAACATAGTTAAAAAAAACCAAATATAGTTTGTTAATTTGACAAAAAAAATAATGAAAACGTTTTTGTAATACTGATTATTAAGTTGATGTGCATAAGTTTCTTTTATTTTTTAGTTAGTAGGATGACATATACTTGTCCTTTTATGTATTAATAGATTATAACAAAAATCTTAACATGTTAAAATGATGTTTAATTTTTGATTATAAAAATATTACATTTGTATTTGAATGGGTCTTCCTGAAACCATCTTCAGCTATTTTATAGGTTTTATTTTATATAGAGTTCTTGAAGTCAAGGGTGGCTCAGTAAGAACTTTCAGCTTAGTGATTTATGAATTTTTGTTAAATTTTGTTCAGGCTACATACACTTCTTTCTCAGTTATGGGCTCAGGGTTTTTTGTTTGATCCAATAATCCACTTTATCATCATTGAATTTGGATCATTGTAGACATTTTGAAGTTTTCTTTGAATAGTTAATCAAATAGCAACTGATTATTTACTAAAAGAATCTTTGTGCAAGACTTTTGTTTTAAATTTATAATAAGGTCTCTTCAACTGCTATGATAAATAACGACCATGAATTTGAAAACCCAAAATAAATGTTTTAGCTTTCATTTGGATTCGAATCTATATAGGACTATTACCTTATGACATATATGTATGTATAACGATAATTTAGTCAATAAATAAGTTAGTAGGCCTAAAACAATTATTACCTATACAGCTAAATACATATTGTACCTACCTACAATTTGAAAAATAAAAATAAAACAAAATTAACCATAAATTTTAACCGCAATAGCAGCCAATAAATTATTTTTGAAGACTTATTTTGGTGACAAACTTTACAGTTTCACTTACTACCCATAGATAGGTAACGTGCAATATAGATTTATTATTTGCCAAATAATAAATCTTAGTATCTCAAGAAATACTAAAGTTATTAAAAGAGAAGATGGTTATGCTACAAAAATATTTATAAATCACTTTAGATAAATAATTAACTTCAGTAAATGTTGTAGAAATTCGATTTCGATACCTTAGGTCACAATCATATTAATTACAATTTTTTGTCAAAGAAACTAATTTTATGATTTGTATATGAAATTTTGGCTTCAAATTAGCCACCCCAAAAATCTGCCGTCCTAGACCTCTAATCTCTCAGCCTGCTGGTTAATTCACTACTATGGGTTTATTATTTGTATGTAAAGTTTCAATATTAACAAGCTGATAAATCTGTTTCTGAGCAAAATATATTTTATTGTTTTTTTAATGTTTTCTGGAGCAATGCTAAGTGATAATTAAAATCACACATTGGAACACTGCTTCGCACCTTCTGTAATATACTCCACTCATCATACTTACGTTTTTCAAGAACGGTTTGAATGAAACTAAACATTATTATTAGTAACCACTCAGTAGACTTAAGGCAATGAAATAAAAACTTAAATGATACAGTTTAAAACTGATTTTCCTTCAAACGTTCTTTTGTGTTATTTTTTTTAAACAGGACTGTATATTGTAAAAGTAATAAATCCTTTAAAAATCATTTTCTTAAAATTTGTTCTAGATTCGTAAGGTTGTATGTGTAAAAAAGCGGATGTTGTATCTCTATTTTTTATTTATTTTTGTCATTAAATGAAAAGTGTTAAGTGTCTCAAGTACGAACAAATAAAAAAGAAAGAATTTTCCAAAAAAGAAATAGAATTTTGCGTAGTAAAAAGGTTCAGTCCAGTCGGGTCGATGTAATTTTGTCTTTCCATGGGGACCGTGCCAAATTATATATAATCGTGTATGTCTCGACAACGCTACGACAATATTGTCTGGAAGAGGCGACGACTTTCGATGATACTCCCGTCAGAGAAGGAGGTTTGCGACACCTTCTCCATTTGAAAGGTCAATGGAATGTAGACATGATTTTTTTTTTAAAAAAAAATCTTATTAGATTGTTGTGGAAGGGATACGGAATTTTATAATTAGCGATAAACGATCGAAAAGTGTTGAAATGAATGAGGAAAAGCACAATACTGAAATGAGGAAAAATTTAAATAACGGCCGAAGCTCAGATATATTTAGCGGTAAATAAATGAAATGTATTTTGGATGCTGTGTGCATCATTCTGTTTTCACATCTTTATCTCACACGTTTAAATCAATGTGTGAGTTTCCTCTTTTCCTCTCGTTTTTCTTGACAGATTTTTCTATTTGGCCTCAGCTAGAGTTTCGTTAAGTTCGTGAAACACTCAAATATTTTGTTAGTTGCATGTGACAATTACTCTCGGCAAATTCGCCCGAGGAAACACTGCGATTGTAATAAGTGTGAAAACGATAGCGAAATAAGGTCACTAAATGTTTCAATATTTACTCAACACGTGTTTTTCTGAGTGTATAATTACTGGTTTTACGTTTCAATTCCAACTTGAAAATTGTTAGACAATATTGAAAGAAAACAATTTTTTAAAATATAATGGTGGCTTTTAAACATTTTGTGTTGGCTTATCGGGGATGGGAAAGACATTGGCGAGCCAAACCATCCCTTTCCGATTGTCTGCCCTCACCCTCTGATGGTGACTTACCTTCCAGCATTGCATTAATGGCTGTTAAAGCGACTTGGAAAAATGATATCAGACGTGTAAGTTTGAAATATTTTTACATTAATATTATCATAATGTACCGTTTAAAAAATCAATATTACCTTGGTGCTGTCGCGATAAAATATTCAAATTATAACTTAAGTATACTTATTCTTATTTTTTATTGGAAGATTATTATAAAACCTTACAATTTTTTTATAATCTTATAAAAAATTTTCCAACGTTTGTCTATTTATCAAAAAAAATCGGAATTCCCTTACCAAGAGCGTGTTACATTATATTAATATTCAGTCTTCTAAAGTACAACTAAAGTGCCTAGACGTTCAAAATTAGTAAAGCCAGGAAGTATTTCTTAAAGTTTACAGAGATTAAAGTTACATGAAACTTTATCGGAAGAATGAAAACGTTGTCTAATGCATACAATCGTAGTTTCTTAAGCCAAAAGTCTACAAATTTTTCTGAACAGTAATACAAAGAGTAATAATACGAATACAACTTTGTAGTTTAAAAAGCAAAAAGTTTGCATGAACGCTTATTTTTCGCTATTACTTTTTAAATGCTATAAAAGTGATGGATACTATAATCGTAATGAATTTAAAATTTGTATTTTGAAGTATTTTTACAGCCAGTTCAAACTTATGAATTTCATTTTTACGCTCATAAAAGTTTTATTGAGATTTCACAATAGGATTTTCTCAGTTCAGTAACTTTCAATTATTAGTAATTTTTCTTGTTTTTTAAAATACTAATTAAGACATTTAATTATAGATTATTCCTGGGTTATAATTATGAAATACCTACCTATATCTACCATACTGAAGTTTGAATTTTACATTTAATTAAATTAAGTCAGTTGGACTTAAAGGGGCCATTTCAAGACAGTTTAGTTTATGGTTTCAGTTGCTAGTTAAAACAGCTGTAAACAATTATTTTCATGGGTTTTCGGATTTTCCGATCTTTAATAAAACCATAGCTATTGATAGGACCTTAAATAACCAAAAAAAGTGCAACGTCGGTTTTAAAGGATGTTAATAACCACCGACAAAGAAGCCACGAAGGACGCTTTAATTATCGAAACTTTAGAGTATAATATTATATTCTTTGATAGTGCTTAAAGGATTTATTCTCCACTAAAATTTTACTAGACGTTCCTAACTTTCCTGAATCATATTGCCTTATTAATTCTTTGAGTTTTTGCACATAGACAATTTGTTATAGTATACACACTTCTTTATTATGTGAATATACTGTAGTAGGTGTCTTACTTTAGAAAGATTTGAATTTTTAATTTTTGTTGAAAGTTTGTACTTTGTTTGAAACGTTGAAGTTATATAAAAAATAATAACCTACTGATTAGGAGGTTTTTATTGCGAATCTCGTACAATTATTTATATTTTCACAAAATTTTCTCAAAATCATTGTTAAAAACTATGGAATTCGTAAAATTATTTTTATTATGAAAAAAAATATTTCACTACAATTTACTTTATGCCCGTTGAAGTGGGTGGGAAATACTCAGTTAGCAAAATAATTTTGGAAATGTCTTTACGGAATGTGTCACTTACATATACTATATACTATGCTATATGTATATTGGCAAATCTCTCACAATTTTTTTATTCATTTTTAAAAAATACAATAAAAAAAATGGACATTCATAAATATCTTAAGAAATTATCATTTAGTTTAATGTTTCAATACAAAAATTACGTTAAAATTTTCGTAGAGCATATTATCTAAAAGAATAACGCTTATAGATATTAGTATGAAAAACAAATAATTTAACACTAGGAAATTTCATCGAAAAAGAAAAAGTTAGTTTTATTTATCAATAGTTTATTAGTAGTTCAGCTTCTAACTTATATACATTTATGTCTTCTTCGCTGAGAATTCTTCTCGCATGGATCATTAAATTTTTGAATAGTGTTTTTTAATTTATTCGTTTCGATCAGTTCGATTCGACGTTCGAAGAACGCGAATTTCCGCTTAATTTATTATTCAAAAAAATGAATGTTACACCTGCTTACGTTCTTCCATTTTATAATCAAGAAATGCTAATGGTTTATTTATAGATCTTAGATCATCGTTACGGGGGTTCTAATAACGAATTCATTGTTGTAGCGGCACAAAATTCATGTAATGAGTGCACAAAACTTTCAAAATGAAAATTTAATTAGTTGATTGTATTAACATGTTAGGTAAAATAGAATGTATTAGAAACATTTGCAACGATTGCTTATTTAAATGTGTTTTTTGCAATTTTGGTTTGAGCCAAGAATTATTTTGAAGCGGAAATTGTTGTTCTGTAATTTATGGTTATTGAGTTATAAATATATTGAATTTGTTAGGGGACGTAAAAGGCGTTGTCTCCAACCCCTTATACGGAACACATAAAGCGATCAGCATTCAACACCCTTTTGTGTAAAATTAAACACGACTTCCTTCCGAAATTCAATTCCTCATTATTTCAAGACGTTGGCTTTTGAGTAATGACATTTTTTGGATGCTTACGGCTGATGCTAAATAACGTTTAAATATCGGTGCCGCAGAAAGTAAAAACCACCCCTATATCTTAATTTATAGTTAAAGACCCTTTTCTTTCTACGGTTATTATTATTATTTTTTGTTAAATTTAAATTTCTTAAATTACAATCTTTAAACTAACTTTTTACATTGTCTTATGCTACAAAGGTACAATGGATTATTCACATGTAATTCCTTAAATGCACTATTAGAATTTGTCTCGCTTTTGTGTTCTTATTTCGAGATTTTGTATTTCTCTTCCTTTGACTATGCTTTACTCATGATCTGCTCTTTGTAGCTATTAAGAGAATAAATTTGATTTGCAAGTCAAGACGAAAACTTATTTAAACCTGTGAGTTTTTGTGAGTCCTCTACTTACAAAAATCTTTATAACGATTTGTCAATACACGCATATAATTATTTTTGTGTTAATTTTTAACATGATGAAGATTTGTAAATATTAGGTATTATAATATCAAACTAGAACTTAATTAGTATGTAGGGATTTTTTAGTATCTAATCAATGTTAACATTGAGTTCCGGCATATCTACATATTGGCGAGCTAAACGGGTTTTTGTTTAACAATCTACATTAGCCAAGTTATTTAACATAAAAATGCTATATCACTGTCAGTCCAGGTATTTATCTAATTGATTAGTCACGTGAAAAAGCGATCCCTTAGGTCAAATGGACAGTTTTCAGTTCGTATTTAAACGTAATTGTTTAAACAAACTGATTTTCATTGGAACTGATTCAAATTTCATATAAGTATTCAATACTATTTTCATTTTATATATTGAATATTTCCTAATTAAACAAAAGCGAATTTTGAATTTTTAATAACTTTTTCAACCATTGCAAATTTTACACATTCGTTCAGTAACTTTTTTTTTGTCTTGAGTTCCAAATTTTAATTAGAATTTAAACTTATTATTTAGGTTACCTTTTACCGGCTATTCACTATGAAATTAATATTTCTATATAGTGGTATCCAGGGGCATACAGACACACAGACATTTTGCTAATAACAATTTTTTCGTACTCAGGGGACCTAAAACCGTGCATGTCTAGTGAAAACTCGAAATCGGAAATTCGACCTGATTACAATCAACTTACGTGTCCTCTACGCCTAATATTTCCTCTATTTTAAAATGGGAAAAAAAGTAAAAATATATAATACCCTAAGTATTATTGGAATTGTCCAATCAATTTTAAAATTTAGGGATTCCATTGTCAGCTTTGTTAGAGTAACCATACTAAACTTAGAAAAAATTGGATATCTTTTGGTCAAGCAAATGTCTGGACATCGTACGAGTAACGGGGGATAGCCAGACAGACATTCTTATACAAAATTTGATTCAACATCTTAAGTAACGTAAAAATACGAATTTACAGAATTTTACAGTTTTTCCCGTTCTAGAAAGTACCACAACCAAAGATCAGAGTCGAGGCAGTGGCGTAGCAACCATAATTGCTTACGACAGAAGCGCAATTCTTTTTGACACCCTTTCTCCTTTTCTTTCCAAATCTTATCATTTATGAGGGTAAAATTTTTATTAAATATCAAACAAATGAAGTAGCAATTAATCCTAATAAAGATACAAAAAAATTTTTGGACATAAAACATCTTATAATTTTGGGATCATTTGGCGCCCCTGCAAATGTAGCCCGGAGCTTGATAGCTTGAATGCGTGAAAAATGCATTTATATTTCGTAATTTTAGGATTTTAAGTACTATGTATGATTAAATCACGATAGAATTTTCACGTGAACGATTGTGAGATAAACTATTTAAAAAATATATTTCTTTTTTATTAATTAAGTAAGAAGTTTGACAAATTGAGTAAATCTCAGACAAACTTATATTTGTTGCTAATTTCTTGAAGAAGTATTTCTTGGAAAAAATATAGATAGATATACTTAGATGCCGATACTTATGTTGTATTTTTTTATATAAGCTCGAAAAATAATTGATCAATCTAAAAATAGTTCTGCATATATCTTTCATGCACCCTTTTTCCGAAAAAAAATCTGTCAAGTTCTAATCTCCAAAATTGCGTCATAAAACCGATTTGTTAATTTGATTTTCGGATTAGCTATCCCTGAAGCGTTTGTAGCGGCTTGCTTTTTTATTACTGTCATTATCTTTAATTATTAGTGTGTGATTTAAAGATTGGACGAAATGTGGGTATGTTTTTTTTGTCTTCTAAATTCCTATCACTTTTCAATGCGTGTGAAACATTTTTCAAAAAAATCACTCCAGTCAAGAATTCCAAAACCTTTTCAAACATATTATCGTTTCTGGTTTTCGATTTTTTTCTTCTTACCGAGCTTTTCATGGTGATTATGCTGATACGATGATGATGATGCTGATGACGGTTTCTGGTGGTATCTATTTCATGTCACGTCAAGCTAGAACGGAGTCCCCGGGTATCTACTACCTCCCCACTCCCCTTTTCCAATGACCATTTGTCTTAGAGCTCGTCCCAAGTCTTCTCAAACACACGTCGTATGTAAATCTTTTTAAACCAATGACGATGATGATGACAACATAACAACATTGTGTCTGTTCGTATAATATTGATAATATTATCATTATAATAATTTTCATATTGTGTGTTTATATGTGAAGCAGTGTGCGTGTTTCTGGTTTGGGTTTAAAACTTGTAATACAAGTGGGCAGTTCTAGTTTGAATCTCAAAGAAATTGACGCGAATTATTATTTGATTTAGTTGTGTGTGCAATTGGAATAAGTTTTGGTTCTGTGTTGAGTTCCTAAGAGAAAAATCTTCGGTTTGTTAGAAGTGTGATAGAAAATCTACGTGTAAAAATTGCGTGCTTTTTTATTTGTTTTAATTAAACGAAAGTTAATAATAAAATATGTTTTAAAATTAACTAAATAAAAGTTTTCTATGTCTCAGGCATTGTGGTAACTTACAAATTAGTAGTTTCGATTAATGTTAAGCTTTTCTAGATAGTTAAAACGTATTTGATATTACATAATATATATGTACCTTCTTACCATAGTATTTATGGTGTTTAGATAGAATTATATTTTATGGAAGTTTGTTTGATGCGATTTAAGTATGTATATATTTGCATTTTTAAGTTAGAATATATAAAAAAAAAACTTTGTTTAAGCAATTATCTATCCCACAATTTTATGGAGCAACATTTTTCTGTGATAAATCTGTGTTTTCCCGCCCATTTGTCACATGTTTGGTTAAAGGATTTTTTGATTGTTATCATTTTTGGGTTTTTTCATTTTATTAGCCCATTCAGTTACTATTTTTGTATATATTCCTAGAATATATATTTATTATCAGCCAACAAAATGCTCGTTGTTTGGTCGAAATGCCCAAATTTCTTTCTGAAATCAATTTTTCACTAAACCTACCATGTTTTAAGCAAACGTTACTCTATTTCAACAAAACATATTATTTTATTAAAAATTAATGTTATTTTTAAGCTACGATAGATCAGGAGATCCATTTCATCCAATCAATATGAAAATGTCAAAGAAAATCTGATTTTGGGAATGATTTTTCATTTCATAAAAATTCTGTTATGAAATCCGTTTGACTTTACCAATGGAATGCGTATATCAATTATTGAAACTTGAAGATTAAATACCATTTTAGTATTTCATCAAATTTCCTTTCATTTCTTTCACTGGATATAAATATTTAGTTATACCTCTTCTTAACTATAAATCTTTGTTTTAATATTCTCCAACTGCTTGCATATTTTAACCTTTTAAATCAGAGCGTTCTTGAACTCAAAATCTGTTTTATTGCTTAAAATTCTTTCATGTATGAAATCAAAAATGTCTTTACTCTGCGATATATTTATAAAATTATCATTGTATTTAGATGTTAAAAATATTTTAATTTTTGAATAAAATGATACTTAATTGATTACTAGTGAAACGTTACCTTTGAGGTTTTGATGAGTCAAATAAATTTCCAAATCAACAAAATATTTCATGTACTTTTACTGAGGTTTATATTGAAATTATTTTCAGTTATGACATCAAAACCGTTTTTAAAACATGGGTTTGGCTCGTTTGATGTCACAAGTATAAGCATTGTTTAATTTCGATGTTCTGAAAACAATCTGTTTTTATATTGAAATTTCAGCAAATAGTAGAGGTAAAATGAAAAACGGTTAACACAAAAGGAAAAGGACCAATTTGTTTATTCGCGTTAAAAGTACTATTTTGAAAAACTTCTTTATTAAATTTTAATTTTTGGTTTAGTATTTTACGATTGTCGTATATAAAGATGCTGTTTGCTATTTTACTGAGTTATATTGTTAACTGGTTATATATACATTATACATACAATGCATATACACCCGTATGATTTAGTCAATAATAAAAAAACTTTTAAACAATGTTATCAAATTTGAATAAAATTGCATTTTTGGTAGCGATTCTTTAGCAATGTGGTTTTTACGCGTTAAACGGTTTTTCCTTGGTGTTAAAAATGTATGGACGTATTTTCTCGGGACTTCAGTATTATTTCGTGTTAACCAAATATCATTCTAAGCGTTTTCTATTGTATTTTATTTAATAATTTTATCTTTTTCTATGGAAATAACGCACGTTTATTTTACATTAGATATAGTGAAGTATTTAAGGATTGTTATTATAAATGCGAACAATTTCTAAGGCATTCCTTACTCCTAATCATTTTTTTTTCTTTTAATATTGGAAACCCAATTCCGTCGCAAATGTTATTGTCATTAGTTGAAATAATTTGATTTCTAATCTATTTAAAGTGGAATTTACAAAAACGTTTAATTAATATTTTTGAAACTAACGTATGTTTCTTCTTATTATTTTTTCCATTTTAACGTGTTTTAACTACAAAATGGTCATTAGCATAGTGATAATTGATATGGGGTAGTTTTTTCTTGTTATATTAGATTGCTATGTGTCATTCTGAATTCCCAGCCTCTCGAGGAAACATCAAACGGATTATTATAATATTATTGTTTGTTTTGCATGAACAGTTCATGCATTTTTTCCAAAACCGATTAAGATTTTATAAACTTGGATTTCGTTCATATTTTGTACACAAATTTTGAGGATATCTAACCTACCTAACAAGTAAAATACTTTATTAATTTAAAATCAAACAATAGGCCAATGACGTTGAAGTCAAACAATTTTTGTGATATCCACTTCTGGTATAGAGTAAAGATTAGGGTCAATCATTATGCTCTCGGTGGTGTGGTTTATGATTATCGATTGAATATAGGTCATCACACGTCTTGGAACTCTTATAGTTTTCATATGTCGCTTGCAATCGGGTGATACAAATCCGTCTCATGTGAGGACAATTGGCATGGTGATTACTTTCGTTCCCGAATACATTTGCTGCAGTTCGTTTGCTAAGAGTTCATATTTTCGTGATTTAGTTAATCAAACAGGTATTTAGGTAAACATAATAAATCAGTTAAATAAATTGGATTTAGCCACAATCCTAATGAGTCTCTTTAAAAAATTATGAATCTAATTTTAAGTGAATTCCGCTTCCTTTCTATCGGAATTTCATAAAAATTATCATTAAGATAACTTTTATTTTAGATTATATCTACATATTATAATTGTTTCCACTATCGTTTCAGGTCGATCGGTTAATACACTAAATATTTCCTACTTACGATACTATATTTTTCCAAACTAATAAGTGACTTTTCAGACCTTAACCATATATTTACCCAATTTTAAATAAATTTCGTTGATTAATTTTTAAAAAGATCTTCCTGTGCCTTATCTCTTCTTTTAAATTTCGCAAACTCTATGTAACATAAAATATCCATTTATAAGTAATGTAATAGTGATAAGGTAGATTTGAAAAAAATCGTAACTTTAAAATTTTACAAATATACGTTTTATAAATAGTTGTTCTTTATTATTAAATTTTTTTTTTCAATTAATTTATTCTGAAAGAAGTTTTTTAATTAAATTAATTTAAAAAAAAACATTAACTTTGACTTGCTCGATCACCCAGACATAGTTTGAATGATATAACTTTTTAATTACAAGAAAGTCTTAGATTTTTATTATATTTTTAATTTGTTGAAAAATTTAGATTTCGCTTTATAATTTTTATCATTAGCATTCATAATTTTTGTTTGGCAATCAAAAAAGGATGTTTTATGATAATTTAAAAAATAAACCACGAATATGTTTTTTTTGTTGTATCCTTGAACTGATTATTTCAATTCTTTCCTCATGTTATAATAAATACCAGTACAGATGAATGATACTGAAGATAATTAAAAGTTCATGTTTCAATTATTTTTACGTTGAATTTTGAGAGCAATAGGTGAATTATTTGAACAGAATTTAAATTTCCTATACATTTGCGGTGTTTTCTATAGATTTTCATGCAAAACGTGAACGCCCTTGCGGGAATTTTTACATAATATGATTGCATTGGTCAGAATATAGCTCGAGGGCACTACAACGGTAAAATCACCACAGTTTAATATGTGTTCATATGTATTTGTAATAAGATGTGTGTTCGAGTCTCAAAAACGACCAAATGAGGGCCATCTTGTAGATACCTTTTGCGGTTTAGACCGAGTAGAAGAGTTAAATGAACTCATTGCGACAACTCGAATTTAAGACCATCATATTCCATTTTAATTGGAAACTCAAAAGTCAAATATTCAATATTTACATTTTATGAAATGAAAACGGAAGTGCTGCTGTAATTATTTCCGTTTTATACAGTTTTTAAAGAAGATCCCTCTTTTGTTCAAGGACGTATTTGATGTAGAAAAGTTTAGTTTTTAATTTTTGACGAATTAATTTTAAAAATAAATAAAACTAAAATATTACATTTCATTTTAGTAATGTTTGTTGATTTAAATAAAGTCTTTGATTTTTGTGGTCAATTAAGAAATTTGATCTACTTTTCATTAAGAAATAACATTCATCAACATATTTCAATTATTTTCAATTGTAAAATTAAAATTTATATTTAATTATGTTAGTTAGTTATTTATCATTTAAATTGGTGTAAGTATGAAAAGTAATTGAATTATCAAGTTAATTATTATACTTAAATATATAAATATACCTAATTAAAAAATAGTTTGAATTACTGTATTGTATTGTTCTGTTAAAAATGAAAAGCAAAAAAGTTTCCATTAAATTAATTTTGAAACGCTTTTACTTTTAAATAAATAAATAAATAATAGAAAATAATTATGGAAATTGTATATCTTAATTTTATATATTTTATGATTTTCACCGTAGAGAAACTAATGCCTTGAAACAGTTTGGCAGACATAATATAATATGTATAAATATTGCTACATTTTTCTTAGTAGTTTGAGTTTGGACTTAATTAATTACACGGACCAACAATGTAAAAACTTTTTAATGAAAATACTCTATTCTCATGTTTTTAAGGGTGCTAAATACATACATGATACTAAAACAATTGTATCACCCACCATTTGTTCACATGTTATAGTTAAATTTTATAAAGGGGTTCTATGCACAGCCCCTTTAGATAAAAAATGTGCCCCTATAACCTCTACAAATAAAGTAAGGTCTCATAAAACAGTTTCTAATGCCTTTGCCTAAATCTGGACCATGTTTAAAGTAACTCTGCCAAAAGTTTCCACGCCTTACAGAAGCTTAACTAAAAGAAGGCATCTTATCGTACCTAACCAATGATGTTTGATGGTACTTTGAACCCAGAATGATATTAAATGAGAAAGAAGCGTGGGTATCAATCCTGCGGGTCATTTAAAAGTTTTTGAGAAATGAAAAAGATCCAGAATATGCTTCTATTGTAGATAATATGTTAAAAAGCTTAAAATCTATATGAAAGGTCATTTTGAAACACCTACTTTAGTTATAGGTACTTTCTTGGCAATTTGGGAAATTCTAGTGGGGAGCAGAGTGAGGGTTTTTAACAGGACCCTAAAGTGATGGAAAAACGTTACCAGGGTCGCTGAGTTACCAATATGATTTGAGATTGGGAATGGGATACCAACTGTTGGTTGCTTTACCGAGAAGGTCGGCAAACCAAACGCCACACAAGAAATTTCAAAGAAAAGAGAGTAAAAAAGTACAAACCAATTTCAACTGACAAGTAAAACCTGTATTAGTACATTATATCACTGTCTAAAGTAGCCTCCTGTACTAATACAAACCAAGCTTCTGATATAACATAGCGATTTATTAATTTTCCCATATACCTACCATATTATAGGGATTTTATACTATGTATAATGTTGAAAGCAAATTGTTAAAAAACTATGATTGATACGAAAAACCTGAGGTCAGATATTAATGCAGCTAACATATATCTGTAATTATCAATTTATTAAATTAAAAAAAAAAACTGAAAAAATATATTTTTTTGACCTGTGTTATCATTAATAATTTCTTTTGTTAAAATACTTTTTTTATGGTAGAAAATATTACAGATTATAATAAGTAGGCTTAATTTAAAAAAAATTCTCATTAGCCCTTAACAATAGCTGTTTACAATATTTTAAGTATTTTAAGTAGCTATTCTTGGTATAGTATTCAAAGAAAAACTTCAAATACTTGAAGGTTTGGTTGAGATATCTCAAAATGTTTACGACCAACCTTGTCATTATCAATACCGTCAATTCAAAAACTTATTGTTAACAACTATCTAAGAACTAACGATTCACGACTTCGTTCACTTAAAATTTGAATATTAATAAATTTGTCAGAGTGGCCATTTTTGGGGGCTTCATTCAAATTTAAAAAAAAAAAAAAGTTTCAACCTCAAATAAATGAATTTAAAAACTACAAAAGCAGATGTTCTTTACATTTACATGCAGATTGATTATTGCAAGAATAGAATTTTCAAAAATTGATATTTTAAGAAAACGACATAAAAATGCAAAACTTGCTACTCCTTTTTTGACTACATACTTGAAGGTGGAATTTCGAAACATCCCTTGTCCGTAGGAACCTTGGTCCACTCAGGAATAACATTTTACTTATGTGTGTTTTTATATTCAATAATTTTTATTATTCTATTCTTTTGTATATGAAGATAGTCAATCATACAAGGTGTGGCATTATATGAGATGGTGTTAAAAATTAATTGGGAATTGGTTCCCAGAATTTTTTTATCCTATAAGGACAAATGCTTAAATAGACAAAAAACGAGACATCAGTTTTACACGGCAAAAATGAAAATACAATTAGTTTTTACGATTATTTTTGTTGGATTAATCATAAATTTAAAAAAAAAGGTAACCATATCTACTATTAGGTAAAAATGATTGATTCCGTAAATAATGAATTGAAGAAAGTGCTTTTGTACAGAAGAGTTACTCCTGGTGAAGCATTAAAAACAATGCCTGTAATACGGGACGTCTGGCAGCATTTGCCCTTAGTATTCACTTTTTTTATCTTTATAATATCATATATGATCTGTATATGTTTTCTCTTTCATGGTTTTAACAATCAGAAAGTTGGAATGTAGTTTTCATTCAAGCGAACATATAAAAGTTCTACAGTGCAATGTTTAATGTATTTTGACTTGCAGCCAGTTAGCACTTTTTATTCTAGTGCTCTTTCATTTGCACCGGGATGTATCTCCTTCCTTTATCCCTTATAGCTCATCCAAATTTGTTGTTGCTCGACAAAATTGCATTTTTCCAAGACATTGGCGTTTAGCTTAGGATCATGATTGAAAAATTAAAATTCATCGTATGTTGTCTCTCTTTCCAAAAAGTGTGAATCATTTTCAATTTTTATAAATTCAATCAGCTAATTTCAAGGCGACAGTTCGTTGCTCTATCAAAATAATATTTATTTAAAAACGTATATTCATATTTAGTTATTCATTATGTTTCTAGTCCAAAATTGGAATCAACTTAAAATTTTGGCAATAATAGTGTTTTATTAATCTATTTTATGATGGTAAAATTTGAAAGTTTTAATACTATGTACATTGTACATACTTTAAAAATTTTGTATTAAATCTTTTTAAATCATCGTTATTTAACATAAGGTTAACGTTTCATTTAACATGCTTGTACGTTAACTAATAATATATAAAAATCATAAAAAAATGTCCTCTTTTTGCGTCGCATGTCTTCCTTTAAATTAGTATTGGGCATTTTTAAACGATATCTGTTCGAGACCAAGTACTAGGGTACCAAGTACTATTACTGGTTCAGATTTGTGTTAAAATGTAAAAAATCATAGGTTCATTTAGTACACAAATTCGCCCGTCTAGAAACAGTCACAAATTAATTGGGATGCTAATTTTTCGTTCAAGTGCGGAGTTATACAGTTTGTCTGGTAAATGGAATGAACCTATAGTTTTGTTGAAAGGATAACTCATGCTCAATCTCTTTTATTTGGTCTAAAAATTCAATCGAAAAGTTCAATCTTCATATAATATTATCTAAATTTTATACCATTAAGATCATACATATACATATCGTACATATGTATAAGATATTAAGGCCCCCAAATTTAAAGGATTTTTGGCTTTTCTTAAAAAATTGGTGCTTAATAGTTAATACAATGATAGAGTTGAAGAAATAGCGTTTCATTATTGACAGTTATAGAGATATGGTTCAAAGTTATGAAAACGATTATGGATATCATCAATTATTATTGAAGTGATGTGTATAGTTCTAAAAGTATAAATTATAAACTAAAACTTTGACTACATACTAATTGTATACAATATTTTCTACCATTTTTTTAACGTACACCTATAACTATGTAAAACTTTCAAGTTTTGAAAAAATAAGTTTTTGCAAAGTGATTGGTGTACTAGTCTTTTATAACGACAAAATATTTTAATTAAAATTTCGTTGAAATTAACACACATAAGTATGCAATTGACTATCTACACGTTTATACAATTTCCTTTTATGCTTGCGATCAATCACTTATTATATTTTTGTTTTATGTTTTTATCACTTATAATGATTCATTGTTATTGTCATTTATAAATAAAGGGCAATTTAAAGAAATTAATATTCAAACACCATCCAGTGAGATATTGCCTTTCAATATCCTCTTACTTTCATTTAAAATTACATAAACTGTATTTTTGTTTAATTAATCAAAGAAAATATCTCTTTCCTTCTACAAATCTTCATCGTATCCATTCCAAGTCGTTTTGTTCGTCCAATTGTCTTAATAGAATTTCTAATTACATTGCCTTGAAGGCTCCAATTAATCTCGCTTAGAAACTAAAATTTAAACAATTTATTTTAATTGTCGATTTTACGTCTAATTAGTTGTACTTTTATTCTTACCGTGGCAAATAAAAAAAAAAGTTTTACATACTGAATAAAGCAATTATTGGTTTATTTTTCAAATATCAATTATTACCTATTTTGTGAGACCATGTAGCAAATAACTGCGTGACAAGTTTAAACGTATTAAACCGTATGGTACTGATAGGGAAAATAGTTTAGTTGTGATTCATTACTTGGTTTATTGCGTTTACCATTTCTATAAATATTCTTTGATAACATTTAGGACTTAGGTGATATTTGTTTAAATTTTTTAAGTGAAATTGGGCATTGATCAAAGTATGAGCTAGAACAGTTATCAATTAGTTATCATTTTGTGACATATACTAAGGGAACAAGTGTTTTCAGAAAAGTGAATAAGTGGACATTTTTCTTTGATATTTGCGCTCGATAAGATAAGAAAAAGACATTTGATTGGTTCGGCTGAGGCCTAAGAATAAGGTGTTAATTGTATCAGACAAATATAATACTGCTTAGTAATAACAAAATGTGTTAATAAGACAAAGAACTTATAGCCTGTTGTGTATGAGTGAGTGAGGAAAGTTTTAAGTATTTTTCATGTAGATATATTTTTTTAACTAAAAAGCAAATATGCTTAGCATTGAACATTTTACAAATCCAACGAAACGCCACCACCACATTATTGGCGACAACGCTAGCGGCGACGATACCGTCATCGTCGGGGCGAAAACCACTAATAATTGTGACGATAACGATAACAAAAGCGGTGTTGACATTTGTACTCAATGCTCGAAATGTTTTGAAAATTCTAGTCGAAAAGGTGGGGAAATATATCATATGATGAACGAGGATGACGAAAGTCACACGATGGAGTTGCTACGAATTGTTGAGGAAGGCGACGAAATAAAAATTCCCAATAAAATTAATTGTGATAATGAAAATCTACCTAATCTTAGTGTTGAATCAGAACTTGAAGACGGCGATGACGAAGGTAGTGCGTATTCGGACGCTGATTTAGATATCGAGTGTAGTGATAGTGAAACTCTAGACGAACGTTTTGATAGTATTAGTAGTAGCAACAATAAAAGTTCGAGTAACGACGATGAAAATATTACGAGTAAACCCCCCATCGAAGTTATCGAAACATTTGATGATAATCTTGAAGATGTTAATCTGGAAAAGGATAATGGAAGTTTACATGATGATGAAAACTGGGATAGTAGAGAAACACCTGTTACCACCCCAGATTATATTAATGATTTTTTGGACAAATGTAGTGATAATGTAGGTATTTGGCCCCAAACTATCCACTCATTACGTAACCGAAACTATTTTTCCTTGTTTTCTATTATTATTTCATCTCTTCTTTTTATTACTCCTATCTATTAATCGAAAAATTAAGACTTAAAAAACAACAAATTGTTCTACAAATATTAAAATTGTTCATAATAGTTTTGATTTTGTATAGCCTTTATTTAAAAAATTAGGTATTTACTTGAATTGAAATGTTTTTTCGTTTGTTGTTTTTTATTTTTATTTTTTATTTAATTTTTTTGTTCATTATGGGTTTTTCATATTGGGTTAATTTTCAGGCGGAGGCTCGATTGGCGGCCAGAAGACAAGCGCGAGCTGAGGCGAGGGAAATTCGAATGCGTGAACTGGAACGCCAACAACGTGAACAAGAGGAAAATGCTGACAGAGTTTATGATATGTATGCCGGTAAGTCAAGTCAAACGGGCCCATATCGAATTTCATCTACGTAATTCTGTTCTACTTTTTGTTTAAAACTAAAAAAAAAACAGAAAATAATAGCAAAGCTATCTATTTGCAAAAAACCATGTAAAAATATTTAAACAATAGACGCAATAGGGGTTTTAAAAAAGTAACGGTGGTTTAATACGCTTTGCTAACTTGGCTTAAACTTTTTTATCACTTTTTTAAATGTAAATTTTAATAATAAATATTAGTTATAATTATGCACAATATTAAGAAAATATCGGTCAAAAATGATAAAGTAATCGTTTTATCGTTAGATTAACAGCAACTATATTTTTGCAAACCTAATTTATTTGAAATTGTTTGGTGAAGAAGTATTTTCTATTATGAGTAATAAGATTATTACTAGAATAACTTTTACAGATATTTCAATGTAATCTTCGCATCGACAAATTTAATATTATACAAAGGGTTTGTACGTAGTTAAATGGTTATAGGAAAATGAAGTAATTGAGCTAGTGGTTTTCTAATCGGGGATATTAAGAAATCTATCAGATATCCGAAATACAAATCTATCCGTAACCGAATCCGATATAATAATTTCGTATAGGAGGAAATTTTTGACATAATTTTGTTACTGTTGCATTTTAAGTATAGATAAAATTTCAAATTGAGTAGATATAGTACTTATTTATAGGACTGTTTGTATGTTGGATCAATTGATAATTTGGAACTTCTTAAAAAATCTAATATCCGAAACCATAATTCTCCAAAACTAACGGATAATCCGGAATAATTCCATGTTCGAATTAATTTTCGCATTCCGTTATAATACTATTTCTATATCCATTTCCATACCAAAATCCGAAATTTCATATTAATAACTTTCATAACGTTAGATCACTAATCTAGTAGCGCCTTTGTCAGTATATAGGCCCTTGAACCACATTTATTTTAGCCTACTTACATTCTCCCTTCTTTTACTGACTACTTAACTTATTTTGTCTAAAATTATGTATACTAGTAAACAATTCGACAATTGTTTTTTATTTGTTTTATCAAAATGTATTTTCAAAGTGCACTTGAAAAGTAAAACAGTTATCAAGTTTATGAACTGCATTATATATATATAGACTAGTTTAATCTTGTCTTTAAAACTTTTCATTAACCTATCTATTTTCTGTGTTAGTAGAGTAATAGTTTTTAATAAAAGGTCCAATTTTTAACATCTCAAGCTTTAAAACAGCTTAATGTATTTGAATTTGTTAATGAAACCACATTTGAGTCGCTCAGTACACACATCGATTAACTCCGTAATGCAAAAAGTTGAGTAAATTGATAAAATAGACTTCTGAAATACATTGTCTCTTATGGAAAAGCTAAAAAGCAAATTATCATTTAGGGCTGTTATTACTTATTATTAGAATTTTTTTTAGGATATATAAAGTTAAGAGTCAACCAAGTGTTTTGGCATAAAAATTTGTAAAAGTTGAAAAAGTGGAGTTAATCGATGTGTGCACTGACCGGCTCATTTAGCAAACAAGATGCTTCTAAAATAAATCGCCAGTTAATGAAGTTCTACACCCAAGTGTGCTTTGATATTTAACATTATAATTTTTTGGGAAGTTTATCGTTATCATAAATATTTCATCTGATATAGGATTTTTGAAAGTAACACATTTAAAATTTGTATCTTTTACGTCGATTGATATTACATGTTATAATACGTTTTAAATTAAATTATGTTTGAGCATCTCTTCACTTAAAACTAACTTTTAACTTGTGAAAGCTTTTAGCCAATAACCGCTGACCAATTTACACATAAAGTTGCACTCGCTAATAAGAACTTTGCTATGTATTGTTGTTTATGATCAAATTCAGTATAAAATAAGTTTTTTTTTTTTAAATTGTTCTGCCTTTTTTGGAGATACATAATACATTTAGCTACATACTAATTGAGTTGAGGTACACTATGCGATTTATATGAAAATCTCCAATTTACGACTTGAAAGTGTGACAAAAATGATTGAAGTTTTTGTTGCATATTTTCCTTAAGTTTCGTTATAAAAAATATTTAAATAATGTTGAAAGAAATCGTTTATCTAATCATTTTGTTTATGAAAGATAGTTTTTTCTTGTAAAATTCTCTAAATCCTATTTCTCCGTATAAACCTATAAAAAATGCACACCTTTAGATATTTTCTAACTAAACATAGGCATTGCATTCATTTAGTTCTCAAAGGACCTACACATATTTTTCTAATCTTAGCTTATCAAATGTGTACCGAATAATAGGATTAATATTTACTGTTCACATATTTTCATAAGTTTGATTATCTATTATACCTTTTATCAATGTTTTTTAATTGAGTCGTTCACTGCACACCTCGATTATCTCCGTAATGCAAAAAGTTGAGTAAATTGATAAAATAGACTTCTGAAATACATTGTCCCTTATGGAAAAGCTAAAAAGCAAATTGTCATTTAGAGCTGTTATTATTTATTATTATTTATTATTAGAATTATTTTTTGCGGGTATAAAAAGTTAGGAATCAGCCAAGTGTTTTGACATGAAAATTTGTAAAAGTTGAAAAAGTGGAATTAATCGATGTGTGCACTAAGCGGCTTAAATGTTATTTTTTTAAACTTACTTCAACTAGATTTTCAATTTCGTATTTTTCTACGAAATAAAATCTTATTTATATAGCCATCATTGAAGTTGAGTATTTGTTAAGACATCGGATCATATTTCTAAAAAAGGATATGCTTTTAATAATTGCAAAATATGAAAGTAATTTTCTTTTTTTATTATAATATTTGAAAAAAAATTTTTTTTGTTGAAAATAACATTTCTTTAAAAGTTGGATGATTTGCTTATAATATTTTTAATACAAACTGAAGAATTTCCTTCATATTTGGCAAATTTTTTTTTTTTTTTTTTTTTTTTTTCTTTTTTTTTATAGCGCAATCTGCACGGTGGTGCAATAAGTGCTTCTGCTCTCTTGGTTTTATTGTGGGAGCAGGCCCAGCGGACTACTCCTGATTATTTGGCAAATTTAAGTTAATTTTTTTATATTGTATATAACACATTAATTCTGATTGGCCAATATTCAATAAACCTAGCTACATCTAGCAATATTTAAACAATTCTTATTAAAAAAAAAAAATACAAACAATACTTTGAATATCGCAATGAAATAATATTTCTTTATCTTACGATGATTTTTTAAAAATTAAGTTTTTACAGCTAATATTTTCGATAGATAAATGCTTCATTTATTTTTTAATGCCTTCATTATCTCTAATGCAAAAAAAATATTTACCTTTACATCGTCACTATTTAAATATTAGAAAAATTATCATTGAAATACTCGTCCAATTATTTAGTCTTCCAATAACATTTTAATGCAATCCATGGCTGCACATTGAAGCATTCAATGCCATTTTCAATAGCAAACAAAATAACTCAAATATATATTTTATTTGTTTATTTTTTTTTTCAAGATCCGGTGACAAGAAGTGCAGCTACGACTCGATTAGCGACAGGTACAAGATCGACAATGCTCTCAAACAGTAGTTATCATTCAAGTCGTCGAAGCTCGGAAGATTCCTTAGAAGATGGAGGCAGTTTGCGCGATATTCGTATGGAATTACGTGAGCTGGAAGACAAATTTCGCAAAGCGATGATAGCCAATGCTCAACTAGATAACGATAAGGCCTCATACACGTATCAAATAGAACTGTTAAAAGATCGTCTCGAAGACTTGGAACAGGACCATTCGCAACTGCAGCGAGAACATCGTGACAAATGTCGCGAGTTCGAGCAGCTGAAACGTGTCGCTGCCAAGCTTAAAGACGATTTGACTTTCGTTAAATTTCAATTAGATGAGCGTGACACGTTAATTGCTGAAAAGGGTTTAGTTATTATTTCGTGTGAGGAAAATGGAGATGGAATCGAAAATGGAAGTACTGCAAATCACAATGGAACTTTAGAAGGAGATGAAGACGAACTGGGCGCTGGAGGTGATATAAATAGTAGTCGAATTAAAAGTCCCAAAAAGGCTTTAGTTAGTTTGGAAAACGCTGCGCTTTTAGAATCCGCTGGTGAAGGTAGTTTAGGTAAGAAAATTTTATAAGTAATTTATAGCAAATATTTCATGTTTTTTTGTATTTTTTTTTTAGATGTAAGACTTAAAAAATTCTCAGAAGAGAAAAAAGATTTAGAAGATAAATTACGATCACTACGAATTGAATTGGATGAAGAACGGAATAAGACAAGAAGGCGGCGATCAAGCAATAATTCAACTCTGATTGGAAACTCAATCACGCACAATGGACCTGAGGGTGAACTTTTAGATAATATGGACATTTTAGATATTCAACGTAAGTATGAAATAAAGATTTTCATAGGATTTTCTTAAAAATTTAGGCAATTTTAGGAGAAATATAGAAACTTTTCAATTATTCAATTATTACTTGTCAAATTTTTTTCATTACAATGGCTTTTTCGAGAACATATAAGGCTAATAAAAATTTAGTCTGATTCAACCAGTCTTTTAGTGGAGTTCACAACTATGAAAATTAAAAAGTAATCGTGTTAAAAAATAAAATTTTATTCTTTCTTCCATTCATAAAACTGAAGGATCATTATATTAACACAAAATAAGTTTTAAAAAAAAAAAAGACCTAAATCGATTGGATAATATGTTCTCGAGTAAGAGATGCAGCAAATTTGAAAACTGTAGTTTTGAGAAAAATGTGTTTGAAGATAATACTGATATCTAATTGATGAATAACTGCTCTTTAAAAAGCGATTACTCAAAAACTATTTAAGATTTCCACTTAAAATTTTTTTATGTTTTTTTAGAAGTACAAATTATTGAACAATGCAAAAAAAATAAATAAAATCGGAATTTTCAAACTTTTGAACTAATTGTCTACCTTAAAAAGTTGAAAAACTAGAGTTAATCGATGTGTGCACTGTCCGACTTATTTATTATTAGGATTGTCTTTTACATATTTATTAATATTTGAATATTTTTGTTATAGGTGAAGCAAATAAACAACTAGCGGATTATAAATTTAAGATGCAAAAAGCGGAACAAGACATTGCCTCACTACAAGGTGCCGTAGCCCGTTTGGAAAGTCAAGTGGTTCGATATCGTGCCGCAGCCGAGGCTTCAGAACGAGCTGAAGATGAGCTGAAAGTCGAAAAGAGAAAATTACAAAGAGAGGTGACGACTCAAACATCTTTTTTTAAGAAACGCTCTTCTTTCAAACCGTCATTTCGTATACAAAATCATTTTTGCACTATTATATGACTTGGATAATTTTTTTAGATAAATACACACAATATTTTTATAATAAAATCTTTGCATTTGTAGAGTTCATAGTTTTTCTTAACTTTCATTTTTCTTGTAGATATTTCATTTTCTTTTCTCATTCTTTTCATTACGCTTTCACTAATATTTTATTTTTTATTGCTCATACAGATGATTAGTGATTACTGGGATGAGTGTCATTGCCAATAAGGTATTTTCAGAAAACCTTTCGAAAGATAAACGAAAAGTAAACAGTGTTGATTTTTCGTTTTAGTGTGTGCGGATGTGTGTGTGGCAATTATTTTTACAAATTTGCCCTTAAAACGTTTCCTATAAATAATTCTAAGTTATTTATTTTTTTTTATTCTAATAACATTAACAAATCCTCAGCTTGAGTTTTTCCCTGTTCTATCAACTAATTACAATAACAAAATCCTTGGTTTTATTTGAACCAATTTGAACTATGACATATTTTAATTAAAATTTTAATGTTTCAGGCCCGAGAATCGCAGAGCAGAGTTGAAGAGCTCGAAACTGCAAATAGCCATTTGCAAAAACGTTTGGACAAGTTGAAAAATGCAAAATCAACGTTGTTGAAGGAACTCTGACATGACGAAATCATACAGAAACGTGAAATACATAAATAACATCACGAACATTTCGAGCACAAAACGCTGAATATTTTTGTAAATGGTCTAAAAAAAAGAACTACATAAGCACTGATTATCTCATTAAGATATACGGAAAGGATAATAGAATTGTTGAAGTAAACGTTTAAAAAAAATGCAATTTTTACATAATCAATAAAATTATTATTAGTTAATTTAATTATTGCAATTCAAGTCAAATCTGCAAGTAGCATGCAATACTATGAAGAAGCTCCATTTGTATAAAATTAATTAAATCGCTTATAATATTATTAATTTTATTCTATTAGATACTTTATTTATTTATCTGCGGCAACAATTTTGCTGAAATTTTATTTTGTGCCTAAAATATAAACGAATGTCATAAGACTTTTTTATACAAAAGGAAAAATTGTTCCTTTTTATATAACTTTTATAATATTATATTACAAATAAAGAAAGTACTTGAGATGAGAAAGTAGAAACATACTATAAGTGGCAGATAAGGAATGTTTAATTGATTTTTTTTAGTGAAATTGGTTTCCTTTTTTAATTGTTATAGTGATATTTTGGACTATCTGCTGCTTTCTTTTTAAACGTTTGAAATAATTAGCTATGGTATTTTTGAAAGCTACTTTTTAATAAAAGTTATTTACATTATTGTTCAAAAATTCAATGTTACAATCGTAAAGTATATTCTTAAGTTTTTAATATAGCAGTGAAAAACATAAGAGAAAACATTTTTTTGTATTGGAAGAATTTAATTTTTGGTATATTTATAGTCGCTTGAACTACCAAGGTCATGCGCGACTTTTCTGATACACAATTCATTCGAACTTCGTTTTTCACTGTATTTAGATATACGTTGTACTTTTTGGATTGTAACATTCGGAAAAACAGTTAAAAAATATTTCCACGTTAACATGGATTATAATGTGCTGTAATCAAGTAAACTCTGCTTTACAATTACATTACTAGAGGTATTAAATTCGAGAAGAAAAGAAAAGTTGAACTCTATGTGTAAATAGCATAGCTATTCTTCTTTTTTTTTTTTTTTAATTTAATAGATAATATCCTTTTTAGCAAATATTTCGTATCATAAAGAGTAAGAAATTATAGGATGTATATCTCTAATGGAAGAATAATTAAAAAAAAAAAAAACTAGTTACATATTGAGATCAGCAAAATAAAATATTTGTTGAATATTTCTCGTAGCGCTATTGGTTTCTTATTCAAGCCTGTTTTAAATTGAAGGTTATCATTTAGGTAGTTCTCTCTGGGTAGTAATTATAAGACAACGTTCAAACTTTACAGTTAAGATAAATGATAACATGATGCAATATAATAAATTTGATATAAGAAATGATTACTACAGACCAAGTACTATTATTACTGTTTCAAATTCGTACCATAAAACCATATAAAATCACAAGTTCATCAGTTGCACAAACTACCCCGTGCAGAAGCAATCAAAGATCATCTGGAACGCTATTCTGTCGTTCATGTACAGTTTTTCTGTTATCTGGAACGAGCCTTATATTGGTAATGCATAGTATAAACTATAAATCGTATTACCTTTAAATGCTTTATATATTCTAAACGTTTGACTAACGTTTAACACGAGATATACGTCCTTCCTATATCCTTCAAGGAAATCTTCAATAAGTAATTGGGCTTTCAATGTGATAATATTTTCATTTCAATGTAAGTCATTATAAAAGTTAAGTAGTTTTCAAATAGTACTCTTAGTAATAATGTAATTATACTCATTAAGGACTATTCAAGGCATCTGGAAGCCGTCGTCCTTCTCATTTTCCTTTTTATTGTTTTTAATTGGTGCCATTCATAAAAAAATTAACTTGTCCAAAATCATATAACTTTCATCCCTTTTCAAAATGCCTATTTTGAGTATTAAACCCCTATTTTATAACAAATTTTAGGTTCAACGTATCCTACATATTTTCGGATCTTATTTACCTGGCCAAATATTGTTTTGCACACTCGAAATACAATTCTAACAGTATGAAATTTTATTAAAAATAATTTGTACATATTCTTTAACTATATAAATATATATACATAATATTTAATATATTCTTGCACAAGTGATGTAAAAAATAATCAATTTAAAAAGATTTTTATATAATATAGTAATTATATTTAAAAAAATGCTCACATTTTTTATATGGAAAAAAGTAAATCTATTGAATATATTCAATTAGAAATCAAACGTTTTGTATATTATTCAAGTAGTTGTAAAAGCCTATCAGACTTATCAAAAGTTAATACTGACAAGTATTAGATCGAAACGAAATTTTTAAAACGATGTCCTTATTTTTTAACAGTATGCGCGAGGCGGTGTAAACATATTATGTAGATAGATAGCAAAAAACTGAATGCTAAGGCTTTTTCAAATATCTCAAACTAATTTTGTAAAATATTTTTGTTTCAAGTAAAATATATTAACAAGAGGATCGAACATTTAACATAGTGTATTTAAAAAAAAAACTCCTCGGTGCTGTTATAAACTTATTTACTTTCATTTTTTTCAATTAAAAAGATAATTTTTACATTAAATACAATAATTTAATTAAATCAACTTTCAATATGTGATTATTGTACATTTATTTTGTTTCATTTGTAGGACTGTTCATTTACTTTGTAAAAATAACTGAATTGTAAAAAACGGATTTAATAATAATTAAATGAATGAATTTTTACTATTACTTTGAATTTTCATTAAGGCTATTATTTAATTAATTTGAAATTAAAAAAACTCTACAAAACGTATCCTTGTCTTTCTTTTTTGGTATTTTAAGTCACGTTCACAACTATGTGATCATAGAAAATTTTTGATGGCCATTAGTCTTGAAGTATCTAGGATTGAACGGGAACCTAGTGCAACTGACGCATGGAACGAATATCTAACTGATTTAACCATTACGCCACTAAGTGAACTGCAATTTCCTTTTTGAGGACTTCACTGTAAGATGAACGACGTGCTACAGATAAAACATTGAATAAAAATAAGTGGTGAAATTGTTTTCCGAAATTTGCAACTTTTGAGTGTATATATCTCAGAAACTAACAGAAATAGAGATGAAATGGATACAGGTAAAGTTGTTGCAAATTTTATTAAATTTAATATTACCAAGAATAATTTCATAAATTTCTTCATGTTGAATGATCAATGTTTTCCCTAAAGCCCACCGTTTTTGAGATATAAGCGAAAAAGGGAACCTTCTGAAACCCACCTGGTGCGAGAGATCCCGAAGTCAAATATTTTCTTGCATCCAACGCAATCTACAATCTTTTTTTCAGTATTCGTTGGCTGGACCGGCTGGACTAAAATACAGGTTGTCTTATCACTTTATGAATTTTAACCTTTTTAACCATTAAATATCTTGTTCTCGATAAAAATCATGATATTGGTAGTATTTAAAATCGCGAGCTTATAAGACCTTTTATTATTAAACGAAAGTGACAACCAATCCCTATTTAACTTTTCTATTTTTTCGACCACCAAAATATAAAAACTGAAAAAAAAAAATTAGGTTTTCAGTGAAAAAAAATTTGTGTGATACTTATTTAGTATAGAGTATAAAAAAACAAAGATTTATTTAATAAATACCTCAATTAAAATTACAGATTATAGAAATAAAAACAACTTTTACAATATTTACATTATTAAACAGTACTAAGTACATTCAAAAGTGTAAAATAATTTACAAAAAAATGGTTTTAAATGCTTTCAAAATATTTTTTGAAACTTTTTCAACTGATTAACTGATTTCATTACTAATGTAAAATATATCAAAAGTGAAAAAAATTAACATTATAACGTTGGATCACATGATCACAATTTAGTTACTGTAGGAAATGCAAAATTTTCTTTAAAACCACTTTTTAAAATTAAATTAGTATTATTTTAAACATTCAAAGAAAACTGTGCATTTTTTAAGTTAATTACATGTTTAAAAAAGTTAAATATAATTATTAAAAAAATATTTAACATTATTATTTTTATAGTTAATTACAAAAAATATCGCATATTTGAAATTGATTGAATGCACAACAGAGCGGTAATAACTTAAGATCTTAATATAAGCTTAGACGAAGGACTTAAAAAATAAATTATTTTTAAGTTAAGTGTTCGTAAAATGATTCCTTTCACATCCATTCAAGATTTTAATTAACGCATATGTACGGGTTATGAACACAATATAATATATCTTTATATGCTCGTAATTGTTCTCCATTTTTCGTAGTCTTGACGAGACATTAAACACCTACAAATTGATAATAATTTAATAACAACACTTTTGAAGAATGGTCAATAATTATTAGTTAAGCAATTGCATTGATTGTTTCGAATTATTTGTAACATTTTCTAAATTTTATTAGTTTACCATTCACGTCTTAATTGAATGATTTAGATCAACTTCCAAATATTCGATGTTTTCGATTTTTGAGCATTGAATTTTTTTTAAAGAAATTTATTAAGTAACCATCCTTTTCAAATATTCATATTTCATTGTGCGTTTATCTTGAAGTTTTCCGATTTTCGTCATGTATATATCTTCTCTACATTTCGCACAAAATTCTCTGGCATAGAGGTGGAGAGGGCTTTTGTAATAAAAATTTGGATTACGCATTGTTTTGTTTTTTCTATGCGCCCACATGTGAATAAGAACTTCTAAAGCAACGGGAATTATTGTTATTGCAGGATATAAGAATATTGTGGGCATTAAAAATAAAACAATTGGACTGATATCATTCGTACATAATTGCGTTGATAGTTTTCTTCGATGTTGCTGCCGTGATCTGTTTGTTGTGTCATTTTGAAAATTTTGGATTTTGAATGTGGTTTTTTTAGGCTGCACAGAGTTACGTTCTTCTTCGCCAGTTTCATAATTTAAATGCGTTGAACTATGCATGTATAAGCGTTCACCCGTTTCATTATCCCAATAAAGCTCCCCGGTTTCGCAGTCAGCCATGATCTTTATCTGTAATGCAAAAACAGAGTATATTTATCAGGAAATACTTATGAACTCTTAAAAATAAATTTTTACGGAAATAAAAATAATAATAAGAAGTAAGAGAAATACAATTGAATCAAAGGTCGAAATATGAAATTCTCGTGGCGAAATTTAAGCGTAGTTTCCAATGAAAATGAAGTGATAAACAATGAAACATTGATGAACAATTGTGTATCTTTATTTGCATTTCGTATAAGAAAACTTAAAGCAAGGTCTTATAGGAAAAAAAAAGAATTTGTTAATATTAGTAATGTTTCAATAGGATCACTTCATTTAACTTCTATTGTTTTACGATGATTAAATCTCGAGGTTTAAATTTAATGTATGTAGTAAATATTTTGCATAAGTATTATCATAAACTTTTTTAAAGCTCACAGATTTAAAAAGGTAGATATCGTAAATTTGTTTCGTTGAAATAAATTTGTTGAAACTCAAATAAATTGTGAAAGGAGTCTTAATAATTTGTTTTAGTTCTTATTTCTAAGTAATCTTTGTACACTCTGCAATTTTACAGAAAATTTTTATAAAAAAAAAAAAACATTAGTCTGCATTAATTAGCTTTTATTACTGCTTACAAATCAAGATCAGATACATATAGATACTTTTTTGATTGTTGGTGAAAACATTTAATACTAGTATCATATTTAGTCAAAAGAAATATTTATGAAATACCACAAATACCGCCTTGGATCCTGTGAAAACTGTTGCTCTATTTTCTTTTGCCTTTCACGTATTTTTTTGTAGCGTTAGGACACCTTGAAGAACTTCTGTCCCAAGTAGGGATGTGATTAAGTACAATAATCAATTTTTTGTTTTGATTTATTTAAGGTTGCATCAACTACTATGGTCATTAGCTACCGTCGAAAGCCAAGAAAAAAATCTTGGGCTTTCATGGGGTTTCGAACCCAGCACCACTGATGTATAGGGTAACTATCTAGTCAACCACGCCACTAAGTGACCTAATCGATTGTTTATTTGCTAATATTTATCGAATTTGGAAACCTCGATTTTAAATAGAATAAATAATCGATTTTTGTATCAAACTCGATTTTTTCTTTGATCTATTCGATAAAATATCTGCTACGTCCCTTTGCTGCATGATTTTAGCTTATATAACAAAAGGTAGCTATAAACATCTCTTTAACAAATATTGTGCATATTTTTAATTCTTATGGCTAATAATCTTAACAATATAGTTACAGATTAAAATCAGTATATTTCTATTTATTTTTCTGTTCAGTTTTTGCAATAAGAAACTTTGAAATTTTATTATTAATTTGATCATAGGTAAAACTAATAAGTTTATTAAAAACAATAGGGAATTGTGTGGTAGTAGAGGGCAGGGCCTTCTTATCAGGCATCCGTGGGAATACATTTTTAATTTGAATATATCGAAATATGTCTTTTGTATGGGTAATTCAGTTTGATTGTAAAAGAACATCATTGTTAATTGAACTATTACCTCTGCTGATTATTCTGGTTTTACTTTACTTACAATTAAATATAAAAAGTTACTTATATTATTTTCATTTTTTTAAAAGTTCTCTTTGAAAAGTATAATTTCTCTTAAAAGAAAACTATGTTGTTAACTGCAGTTTAATATTCAACAACAGTATTAGTTATTTAAACAATTAACTAGTTACAGCTACATTTTTTATTAAATAATTGGATCGTCAATCTTAAAAGTGGATACGTCCAGTTTCAAGACGGATAGGACGCCTGACGAGATAGCAATGAGAGCCCCTAGGCAGGTGCTGACTTTCTTTAAAAGCTTTAAAAGTCTGATGTTACCCTATAGTTAATACAGAAGGGCATATCACAATAGACTTCATTGGTCGCGGTGATAAAGGGAAAGAAAATCCTTAGATCCGTACAACGAAAAAAAAGTCCAGTTCAAGGTTTTTAAGTTGAACTTATTTTTATAATTGAGACTTAAGGATGGCAAAAATTCTCCCTGAAAAAGATCGATTTTTAAATCGCTTCGAATTGAAATCTGATGAATCAAACCAAAAAAAAAATTCGAAGTCTACAAATTCGATTTCTTAAAAATCGATCTTGTTTCGAATATTTATTTTTTATATGAATTTAAATCTAATTACGGTAAACTAAAAGGGCGCCATTATAACCAATTTTTTATCTAAAGTTTATTATTTGAACTAAAGTTTTTTTTTTAAATTTTATCAAAATATCAGGTAAAAAAAATATTTCTTGCACAAATTAATTGATTAACTAAGAACATTAAAAATGTTGGAAATTATATAGTTTATACTTCCCAATACTTAATGCCCAAGCTTTTCAAGAACAATAGTCTGTCATATGGGTTGTTTGGGTCCTTCAACTAATTGTAAACAGTTTTATAGTTCTTAACAAAACAGAAAAAAATTGAATCTCGAATTTTTAGGTTGTAATATCGATTCAAAATAAATGATTGAAGAATAATACAAAGCCAAATCTTTGTTTGAAAAAAAAAGTTTCACTTTAATAATTTGCTTAGATGCACATCAAACGAAATTTAGATAAGAAATGGATAAATCAAATATGTAACTCTTAACTAGGTATGTAAATCGCTTTCCCACTCATTGTCAGTGTGATAACAGCTTCCTAAATAAGTAAGTATATATAGTATGCTAGTTTTAAATTGTTTCTGGAAGAAAGGGCTACACCCTAACACAAACATTACACCAAACAACCTATCGCTCCAACATACATAAACATTTGCACCAGCAGAAAGTTCTAATAATTTTAATAAATTCACTATAATAATTAAATCAACTCACCAGGAGCCTTTTTCCTGTCTCTATAAGACATGGTAAGTATATTATGATAAGTGAACCTCAATATTGTTATCAATACACTGATCAAAACACAAATACCAATACAAATATGACTGACTATTAATGACAACTTATAATATACTAAAACATTGCGTTGTGATGGAGAGGAAAATAGCCATTCAGCAATATAAATCGCGCAACAAACCTGGAAAAACGACATGGTATATAGCTAACAATGGGTATACGAGCTCTGCCGAACACTGCCGATTCCCTGGCGAGAATGTAACACATTTAGCGACATGTTAAAGACAGGCGAAAAATTGGAGACGATGTTATAAAAAGTTTCACATTAAAATGTTGAGTCCAATATCTAATTTACATTTTCACTGAGGATGTATCAACATTTTTATAAAATAGAAATAATTAAATTTATAAATACCAATATGTTCAATACTTTTGTGAACATAATTAAACTATTTTACACAGATGTTCTACGGCCAGAGCTGAAGATATTTTATTACAAAAAAAATATCTTCACAGGCATAATTAGAATCATTAGAATTGTTGAATGCAATTCATATTTATTCAATATGATTTAAGAAAAAGATAGGATAAATATTTCAGTTTTTTTTCATTTTATTCTGTTTTGTTTTACCAAACAAATGAAATATTTACTACTTATTATCAATTAAAACTATTACGAAAATTTTCAAGAAGTATATCTCACAACTTTACAATCTACCTAAGTATATTGCAATCATAATAATCAGTTCATAAAATCAGTTTAAAAGATACTTTTTATAACTCGAGAATGTCCTTTTTACAGACAAAAAAGTATTTTAAAATAGTAAATCAACTTTAACAACGTCGAATAATTGCATTGAAATATTATTCTGTTTTCATTGTTAACGCTGTAAATATTTTGAAAACGATGAACTAAAGATTTATTGCTTTTATTTAAATTGTATGTACCTACTTCCAATTAGATAAATGTTTTTTGGATAAGTCCCATAAAATAAAATTAAATGCAAAAATGAAAAAAAGGTTGAATAAAAGTCATCGTAATTTAAAAATAATTTCATTTCACTGATTTACGAAAGACGACTGAAATAAATTGACATTTATTTACGATGCAAATTGCAAACTACTATATACATACCTGAATGTTTGATCTTAATCTTAATATTGTTCTTTTGTATATTTCAAAAATAAAACAATGAAAAGTTTGGTTCAATTCGAAAGAACTTAACATTTAATTTAACACTTCTTTATAGACTGCCGTTGAAGAAAATGCTCAAAAATATAAATATGAAAAAATATTATCAAGTCATAAACATTTAAAATTAAATTGTAACATAAATTTTCACTGTAAACCTTTTAAACAATGCAACAAAACACATTCAAAATGGTTTATGAGTAAGTGGGTTTCAATTTAGTTAACAAAGTCCATTACTGAAAAGAAATTAATTTAATAAGCACATCCTACTGTTTTTTTTAACAATTTGAACATTAACTTCAAGGTAATTAAATCTTAAGTGCCCATGAAAATGAATTTTATAGTTCAAAAAAACTATAACAAAGAGTTCTGTAGGCACGCTGTAGGAGCATACTTGCATTGTATCTATGGATAGTAACAGCCATTAAACGAATAGTAACATAATTGAAAGTGCAAGTAGACGAATAATAACTAATGTGAAAATATTGTATTTTCATATTAAACTGAACAATTACTATACAATTATTGTGTGGCTTTTATTAGGGATAATGAAAAAATAAACATTATCGTTTTGAGAATGCGCTATTGTAGCTTAAATTTAATTATCAATAAGAACCGCATTGCGATCAAACATATTATAATTAGTATTAAGTAGAGCTTAAACAATAAAGTAAAACTAATAATTTTCACAATATAAAAATTTTATTTGCTCAACTATGAAAATTTTCTTCCAATTAAAAGTATATAAGTCAAAATCTTGTGAGGCATTTCAAAACCACAAGGAATCAATTTAAAAAACGGATTAGGGGTCATTCAAGTATTACGTAAACACCGAAGGGGGTTAGGGGGTCTTTTATTTGTTTATTTTTGATGACATAGGAGCCGGAAGGGTCTAGATGGGGATTACGTCAGCAATGTATATTTATTATTTGTTTTTTTTTTGCAAAATTTAGTAGATTCTAATTCAAATAAATTTAGTTACTCTAATAATTACGCTTGATAGCGAAGAGTTTATACAAGGATTCCCCAGAACAATTGATATTAAAACATACATACATGTTTACGTAAGCATAGGGCGGGAGGTTAGGGCTTTGCTGACTTTTGCTGACAAAGGGGGGAGGGGTTAAAAATCTCTAAAAGTATGCTTACGTAATACTAGAACGATCCCTTATAGTTATAATAACATTATTCTGCAGTTGTGAAACTTAGTTTTATGATGTTAATTGTAAAAGGAGAAAAAGTTGCTTCATGTCTTTTAAAAGACAAGTTTTTTTTTTCATAAGAATTGATTTTCATATATGAAGAGATGATTGAAAATTTCATCTCGCTCGTGAAACTCCAGCACGGCACTGCATAAGTCAACATTGGTCTTACAACGACGACTATCTTTACAGATTTACTTTGAAGTTCCATGCTTACATAATTGACTTGGAACAGTAAATCGTAAGTACCAAAAAAACCATTAATACTAAAAATTTAAAGTTTTTCATTTCATTTCCAAGATATTCTGCCTCGCTTTTAGTTTGTGGATCTTCGGAAATTTCTGTAATTTCGAAAAATAACTTTTTTTAATTTTGGTGGTGATGCGCGACCCGATTGGGCCCAATCACTCTCATCGCTTTCAGATCTTACAGGTCTAGGCGTAACCCATCACTGATAACAATATATACCGTATATCTCGCCCTACAGCACGCGAGATTTAAATCGAACGTTTTACGTTTAATTTTTTTCTTGTATTGGATTGTGGCAATAATTTTAGTGTAGACTGCGTGTTTTGGCGCGAATTTTGGAAACAAATCAAAATCGAAGCATATATTTTATTGATTTTTTTTAAATTTATTTATACAGGATAAGTACTATATCCAACGCTTTAAGTTTTATTGCATATAAGATGGTTTCCATTATTAGTATTTTATTGTTCATCACTTGCAGATATTGGTTACTATATAATATTATAAAATGTTTTAGGTTTAACACCAATGTATTAAATCTGGATTTTATCATTTATGTTTAATTTTGCCTTTCAGATATGTATTATGATTATTGCTAGCGGTATGTCTAGTTACAATTAGATTCTATAAATTGAATTTTTTCTTTTATCAGCTCTTACTTTTCAGTACTTAAAGAGATATGATTATTTTTCCCTTATGCCAATTGTCTATATTTTAAAAAATCGTTTTCAGGGATTAAATACGATTAACGTAACCCACCATTATTTTTTTCTAAAACTATGCCTTTTTCTTAACAAAGTTGAATTTTTTACTAAAATGTTAAATACGTTTATTAAAAAGATAACTTTCTAACTTATCTTTTATTTTTATAAGCTTAAGATTTTTTTTTAATTTAACCAATATGTTACACCTGTGCTTGGCTCATTTAGCAACTTGTCTTTCTGATAAATAATTTGTGATGGGTAACAGTCCCCAGTGGCTGTTCCCATATAAGATAAGAGACACAGCTAGATCAGATCAGCTAGCTGTGTTTTCTTGAGCCGACGAGGAGGGTTGGGCTCATTCAGAATCTTCTGGATCTGAAGGTTCGGGTGTACTCGAAGACGCTGTTGGTGCTTTCCCGCATTTTTCTTGATTTCTTCTTCAATTGTTTCGATATTTAACTCTCTGTGTATGACTGTGGTGCATTGAAAATGCCTCTGAGCACTTTATTTTGAAATGTTTGAATCATTTTCCGGTTCGTGAGCTTTACACAGCCCTAAAGCTGGATGCCGTATGACCAGATAGGTTTTAAAAGTATTTTTTATAAAGTAGGACTTTATTGTGCGTGCTCATGCAGTCCTGCTTGTTTTCCAAGCAGCCAGTGCATCTTTCTGTACTTCATTTCAAGATCCCGCTTCTTGACCTTCACGTGTTCCAAAACTCATGTAGTAATCTGGGGCTTTCATTGGGATTCGAACCCAGGAACACTGGCGTATATATTGGGCAACTATCTAGTCCACCACGCTACTAAATGACCTAGCTTAAGAAATTATTAATCTATTTACAGTGAAGAACAGTCAACAAGAAAATAAACAGACGAAAGGAATAATATTTTCTAAGACCTTCAACCGATTAAAGTTCATGTTTTTATTGCCATTACGCATCATATACACTATTTACAACTTTTCATAAATGGATGTTAACAAATTTAAAATCAACAAAGAACAACTTTTAAGCGATGTTATTTTTTTGGGCAAAACCCAAATTGGTATTTTGTATTTTTTTTTTCGCGTCGCTAAGTGGTTTTTATTTCGTGTTAAAAAAACTTAGAACTTATTATAGTATTTTGTATAAAATTCTATTATTTAACCGTATATCATGTACAACATTTTTCTGTATTAATATAGAGATATATCCAACATTTTTAGAATGAAATAAAAGCCACTATGTTCAGTTGTTAAATTTTTTTAAGAAAACCGCTTGAATAATTCGTATTCACGGTTTTTGTTTTCTCTTAAAGCATGGTAAAGTGTCTTTTCAACTAAAAAAAAATCTCAATTAAGAGTCATGATACTTCCGAGAAAAAATTCTGCATATAATCTTCATTTTGTTTCAAAAAAACTAAATGTCTTCTTCCCCCTCAACTACACAGAAAATAAGACCTCTTTCATATGGAAGCAATTTGGTTTGTATAAAATATAATGTTACTTCAATTTTATGTTTGTATAATAATAATAAAATTCTTTTTATAAGAAAAAAAAACACACGAGACTACCTAAGTATAAATAAATGCGGTCACAATACGCTTATAATTGATTCCTAACACATTGATTTTGTCTGTCTTTTTTTAGATTTGCAACGTTACATAATCTGTTGAATATTATTTTTAAAGAAAAGATGAACAAAAAAGCAACCTGTTGTTAAATTCTTCATAAGCTAAGCCTAAAAAGTAATGTTGCAACATTAAAAATAATATGTATGCAGATATGTGAAAAATGATTAAGTGGTAATTATTATTTACAGAAATTTTTCTTGAAAATGAATAATTGTAAGTGTATTTTAATAAAAAAACATCATTCTATGAATAAAGTAGGATTTTATTTTTGATATGTACCTATACCAAGATAATAATTTAATTAGGTACTATATTATTGAATATTCAACTAAAATTATGCAATACCTACTTAATTCAAGGTTATTAAAAAAGATTAGTATATAATAAATAATACGATTGGGATTTTACCAGAAATTAAGACGTAAGAGAATTAAAATATTTTTAAAGGTAGGTAGCTATGTACTTCCAAGATTTTAATTATCACTTATTAAGTCTTTTACCATTTTTATTTGTCTTCAGTTTATGGGGAAATTTTAATATAAATCAAAAACATATTTTAGTTTTATAGAAGCAATAGTTTTCCTTTAATAATAATCCATACAAATTCCCATAATATTAAATTATAATAAGGCATCGATCACTTAGTGGCGCAGTGGTTAGAGCAGTTTGCTCTCTCCACTACATGCGCCAGTGGTACTGGATTCGATCCTCGTCAAATCCCTAGATATAAGATTTAAAAATCTCATAAAAATCTATATAAAGGTCATAAAAATCTAAGATTTACATGACCTACAGAAATTTTCTGTGTGAAGACACTCGTGATAAGACTTGAGATGTTAAAGCGACTTAAAACAGCCAAAAAAAAAATAAAAAATAAGACATCGTCAATAATATTTTCGCGCTGCGTATTTCAAAAGTGGCATTGAAAAAATTGGGAAAACAAATAGTAGATTGTTTTAAGAAAACGTTAAACGATTAAGACTTTTATCAACTTAATTGAAAACTATTTGGTCAACATTTAATTTAGAAAATCCTCAAGCATCCATTAAATACAACATTGGTATTTGAAATAATATTAGGAGTTTTTCAATAACGATTCTAATGATAAAATTTTTGGGTGTAGATATGCTTGCTATATTTTGAAAAATCATACTTATACCTAAGTATTTTTAAGGAAATTGTATTTTTGTGAATTATTAGATGCTCCATAAAATTTCAAAGGTCCTTTTCACACCTTTCTAAAAATGTTTATTTAAAGATTCGAAAAAGGATTGAAATCAACAAGTTTATTATTTACATACAATAATAAATCATTTTTTTTCAGTTTATTTTATAACTTTTTATTAAATTTTTTTTATCACAGCTAAGTAGCTCTTTTTTTATTTTTCTCTTCTTATTTTTGTTTTTGTTGGTTAATCTTATGGGAAAAGTTTCAAGTAGCTACCAAACGCTAGAGTAAAATTAAAAAGTTTTATTATTATAAAAAATTTAATAAAATGTTCAGACTTTAAATATCAATATGTAAACGATTTAATAAGATGTATGAATTTTGCTTTGGAAGCCATGCATTGCATAATTTATCATCTAAATAAATAAAAAATGTCGGCAAAATTGAATGATCAATAGGTAGTTTTTTTCTTGTTACAACAGCTAATCTAAGATAATCATATAAATGAATAATAATAACCTAATATTTCTTGTATATAAATTATGAAAAAAGCATAAACCACATATATACCTACCTACTTAATACATATGTATGTACATAATATGTAGCACCTAAACACTATAACATTCTTTGTATGTAGTTTATAAACAGGTAAAAATAAAGAATTAATTAGATTAAATAGTAAACATAATAAAAATTAATTATTATTTGTAATAATTACCTAAACAATCTGTGGAAATATTTTTTTAAAGTATTTTATGATTAATTAAATAAAAAGTACCAACATTTTTTAAAGAAATGTTTGTTTTTTTCCTCAATTTGGTTTCGTACAGTTTTGTTCTTGGAAAACTTTGATGTTTAGATACTTTGGCACCCTGATGTAATTCAACATTTTTTTTTTTCAATTTACCATAAATTTATTTTAATTTCCAACCTACCAAATAAAATAGCTATTTCTTTAAATTATTATTAAAATAAAATAAATAGTTGGCTTAAATATAAATACCTGCACAGTATCATATGGCAATCTTTATTTATTTTTTTTTTGTTTATTTAATGACGCATCAACTATTATGGTCATTAGCGCAGCATTAGCGACCGTCCAATCCAAAAACCCATGAAAAAAATCTTGGGTGTTCATTGGGATTCGAACCCAGAACCACTAGCATATAGGGTATCTATCTAGTAAGCTAAGTGACCTGTTATGATAGTTATTACCTACACATTGTGAGAATGTATTTTGCAACAATTTAAAAAGTTCATTCATAGATCTATCATTAAACAGTTACTTGTCATGACAAATATGCTATAAATTAATTAATTTGTTTAGAAAAGTAGATGTATGTTATACATGTATGATGGATCGCCCAAAGACATGAAACATTTGAAAATTAATAATTACCTACTTATTCCTTCTTGTACAAATCTAGTAATGAAAAAAATACTGAATTTTATTTAAATTTCTTATAACCTTTTATGAATAATTGTATAATTTTAACGTTACTCGTATTTCATTTGCGCTTGTTTCAAGAACATTAAATCTATTTTACACATAATCTTATTAAAACTATTATAAAAACCACGCACTGAAACTAATTTGCTATTAGAATTCACGAATAACGGTCTTCAAAGTTTAAACTAGGAAGAGAAAGATATATTTACAAAGACATAAATTAATAAAAAATTAAAAATATAAAGAATTTATATGACTTAATGGAGAGGTAAAGTAGCAACATTTTCACTGGTCACACATTAGAAAACAGTACCTACCTACATTATTTACATTGCCAATTAAATTAATGTATGCATAATGTTTGCAGAGTCTCATTTTAAAACGTTTTATCTAATACCTACTTTTCAAAACTGTTAAATTATTTTATTATGAGACTTTCTTATCATCAACATTCGATATGATAAAGTATGAATTAATTTATTTTACATATGATGCAATAGTACATAGGAGTAATTAATTTACAAATGTATTATAGTTTATAATCTATACTAATATATAAAATTGAAGAGTTTGTTTGTTTGTTTGTTTGTTTGTTTGTTTGTTTGTTTGTTTGTTTGATTGGTTGAACGGGCTAATCTCAGGAACTACTGGTTCGAATTGAAAAATTCTTTTAATGTTGGATAGCCTAATTATCGGGGGAGGCTTTAGGCTATATAACATCACGCTACGACTAATAGGAGCAAAGCATCGATGGAAAATGTTGCAAAAATCAGGAAAAATTTTTCCTTTTGAGAGCGTTCGTGGCCTGCCCTGCGTAAACGGTTAAAGTTACGCAAAAATTATGTGCAGCAAAATTGTTCCTCTTAAAAAGTTCTACAAAAAAGTCCGCGACGGCATATGTCTATCTTTTACGGTTAGCCCGCTATAACCTTTTTAATGGTTGTTAAGGTTGTTTCAAAAATAATTCATTACTTGCGAAATTGTTTTTAGAAACATATTATTAATTCTTACCCAAATAAATATGACTTTTAATAAAATTTGTTGTGATAATAAATGACAATCTGAGTCATTAAATAGAATTCTTTTTATTAAGGGAAAATGTCTCATTTACCCGGGAAATTGAAAAACGGGTTGGAGAAAAAAATTATGCATAAACTCTATTTTTAGTTGAAAATGGATTTTGGTGATATTTAAGTATGATAAATATGCGAATCATTATCTAAAACACGTTTTATTTCGGAAAAATTTCTCATTTCATCGGGAAAATAGAGAAAAACGGGTTCGAAGAAAAATCATGCTGAAACCAAACATTTTAATAACTCATTTATTAGGTAAGAGTTAAGTAATAACTCATAAGGTCCTCAAGGCAAAATCATAATTTTTCTTTTCATACAGTACACTTTTTATCCAGGAAAAATTTATGTTCCCGTAGGATAGATACGTTTTTGTTTTTCACAGAACAAAAGATTACCATAATTTCTTGCAATATGGTGGTTTAAGAGACAGTGAATGATGTGGGTTACTTTTTATGTTAGAATATTGTACGGTTCCCGTAGGATAGGCTAAAAATAGAATCCTTCAGGAACTGAGTACTTCAAAAGGAGTTTTCTAAAAGTTCATGAATAAGAGTTTTAACGAATTTTCCTCAGGAAAGCTTGATCTCTTTTTTATCCAGGAAAAATGTTCTACTCCCGTGGGATAGATATGTTTTTGTTTTTCACAGAGTAAAAGATAGACATGATTTTTTGCAATATGATAGTTGAGGGATCAGATAATAATATAGATTATTTCTTATGCCAGAATAATGCACGGTGCTCAAAGGATAGCATGATAATTGTCTCCTGCGGGAACCGTGTGTTAAAAAAAAGGTCGTGAAATAGCGTTTTAACACATTTTCTCTTTAGGATTAAAATAAAAATTACAATTTTCACTTGATGATATGATTTTTTATTTAACATCCGAAAAATAATGAAAATTTTTGAAAAATTTAAATTTCTTTCATTGTTAATTTTCGAATACATATTTAGAATTTAACGTGTTAAAGTACATTTAAAAATCAACAATTACATTTTTAACTTTTAACATTTTTCAAGACTCCCCACTCTTTAAAATATGTTAGGCCTCTTAAGTGAGCGCTTGCGCTTTTCCTTCTCAATATTTGTGTACTTCTAACTTTTTTTCAGTAGTCAGTACTGACTGAGCTGATTCATAGATCATTAGACATTCAGGCATTCAGCTCCTTGCAATATATTATAACAGATACAGAAGTACAAGTTTAAAATATATTATTTGTTACAACGGTTACAGGCGTTGCAATAATCAAATAACATTTCAATTTTTTTTACGTTACTCTTTGTTTAAGTTTCATATATTCTTTTTTCTTCATTATATTTTAAGTTTACATACACTGCCGGCCAAAAGTTTGAGACCAGTTGTAATATATTTATGCTATCACTTATTGTATTCAAAGTTTCGGTAATAAAATAAAAATTGTTGTCCATACATATTTTTAAATTACTGATGAACATCTAAAGAGACTTTTGTAGGTATGTTTCTCAGGTACAAATAGAATTAATGGGTTCTGTTTAAAAACATCCAAGACCGCAGGGTGTCTGGCCAGTGGAAGGGTCATCATTATATTTAAAGTAGCTCCGTATTAATTGTTCTTTAATTCTATTCTTCTTTAATTTTGCACTGGCTATTCTTTGTTATTATTTAGACTTTCTAAAACAGGTTATTTTAATTTTTTTTTAAGTTATGTACCATTTTGTACGAATAATTTAATTTAGTCTTAACTTGGGGTTTCTATAGTTAAAACGTTTTAAATGTGGGAAAAGTACGAGAAATAAATATCGAAACTCGATCTGCCATTGTTACTTTACATAATGAAGGCAAATCCGAACGTGAAATTGCGTCTCAACTTAAACTTTCGAAGACTTGTATTCATCGCACAATTATTCGGTTTAAGGAAACGGGTAGTTTTCAAGATTTTCCACGTTCAGGAAGACCGAGAGCTACTACTTCTAGTGAGGATCAGTTTATCGTTATTACCAGCAAAAGGAATAGACGCTTAACAGCACCAAAAATTCGTGCTGAAGTGAACAAATCTTTAAATAAACCAGTTTCGCTTACCACAGTGAAAAGACGGTTGAGGAACGCTAAACTGTTTGGTCGTGTTGCCGTTAGGAAACCTTTACTAAGGCCGCAAAATAAGAAAAAAAAGATGCAGTGGGCCCTATTCCATCGAGATTGGACAGAAGATGATTTCAAAAAAGTTCTTTGGACTGATGAGTCAAAATTCCAAGTATTTGGCTCAAATCGACGAATTTACGTTCGGCGTAGCACCGAAGAAAAGATGTTACCAGATTGTGTAGTGCCAACTGTTAAGCACGGTGGTGGTTCAATAATGGACTGGGGTTGTTTCTCAGGCCATGGAATTGGAAATTTGGTTAAAATTGATGGAATTTTGAAGAAAGAGGAATATAAAACAATTCTCGAAAAAAATGCTGTACCATCAGGCTTAAGTTTAATTGGCAATGGGTTCATTTTCCAGCAAGATAACGATCCAAAGCATACTTCCAAGCTATGTAAAAATTATTTATTACAAAAAGAAGCAGAAGGAGTTTTAAAAATCATGCAATGGCCACCGCAAAGTCCGGATCTCAATCCAATCGAGCTTTTGTGGGACGAGCTTGATAGGAATGTCCGAGAGGAGTGTCCCTCTTCACTTGCAGACTTGTGGAGACTACTACAAGAAAGCTGGAACAAAATTTCTCAAGAAACCATAAATAAATTAATAAGTAGAATGCCAAGGCTAGTAGAAAAAGTAATAAAGTGCAAGGGAGGATTTTTTGATGAAAAAACAGTTTGAGTAATTAGTTCATTTTTTTTATAGAATAATTTTTTATGTTTATTTTCTATACTAAGTATGTTTAAAGGTTATAACTATCATATTAATAAACATTTTTACTGTATTTGTCTTTGAATTTTTAAAAATATTTCCTTTTTTTGGCTTAAATCTATATGGTCTCAAACTTTTGGCCGGCAGTGTACGTAAATTTTATCAATAAAACACCCCAGTAGTGTTATGCAGCGTTCCTTTATTATTCCCGTTCCCGTGACATTTTCTACTATAGTTCCACTCTTACTGATCATAGTGTGATGTACCTAAGATAGCTTATGAGTTATGTTATACTTTTAACATTACAGACATACAATGTTTTTCTTGGTTTCGTCCGCAAGGTTTTAAATTAGCATTATAGGTACCAAATTTTATCTCTTCAATGGTTCTTAAGTGATTTGTGGATAAAACAAAAAAAGTTTCAACTCCTTTAGAATTGTGCCATAGGTTCCCCACGTTTAACCCTCTCGCACTCTTATCTGACGCAGACGGAGTTGCGCGGGTCAGCTAGTGATATCATAAATGTGTAAGAATGTACTTATCGCTTAAAGTCTTCCCATATAAATTTAGATTTGTTAAAACCGTTAAAACGCTTTAATGCTTCCACATCATTGGATGTAATAAAAATAGTTTTTCGAGAAATCAAGGGTCAGCGATCCCTTTGGCAAGTCAAATTTAAGTTTTTTTGAAAGTGTGTAATTTGAATGAAATAAAAGAACATAAAATCGATTTAAAAAAAATTAAAATCAAAGGTTTTTGATTGATAATAATATGTTAATTTTGAGGAATAAAAGTATTGAAATTTTAATTTTTATTCAAATAACTGCTGCTTTAATATTTGGGGGATTTCTTCCTCTATGGTTTTCCTTTATGTTGCAAGCTTATAATTTATTGTGTTAAGAATATATTTCATTAATATTCGAGTGATTTCTATAAATATAATTCCTTAAAATTTTAAAATTTTTATATGGTTTTCACTCAGACTCGATTAAGTTGAAAAAAGTACAGAAAGACCAATTTAATAAAATCGTCTGATTTTTTTTAATTTTCCATTTTACTTTAATTTTTAAAAACATATTTTGGATAAAGGCCTCCTATTTTGTAGAAAATAAACAAAATTGTTTTTAATGCACTATTTTTATCTACATTTTTTTTAAATTTAACCATTTTATATTATTTTATAAAATATTGGCCATATCAATTTAAGAAAAAAATCTTCATTACCATAATTCTTTTTAAAATTTTCTTTATAGAGGTATCTACTTAGTTGTGATCACAAATAGATACTATTTGTATTTATCTATTTTTGTGGTAAGTTCATGCTCGAACTAACCAAAAAATGTAAAAAAGACTCAAGTCTTAAACTGATTGCATTTTCTACCCTTGATTATATGGCTCTAATCAAAATATTTTTTTTAAAACATTTAAGTAAGTGCAATTTAATGAAGCAATAGTATTAATATAAGTCTGTTAGTTCATTTTTAGGTACTTTACTACCGTGAAGGCAAATAGAGAGGTTATTATGTTGTTAGCATCCATATTCTCAGTTGTTCCCAAATACCTTCTCAACTACAAATCATAACTTTACAAACGATATAATATTAAAAGCCTCTTGATAGTTCATTAGTTATAATCTTTGTGACGCCAAACTAAATTCATTATAAATTAGTTAAGACTTAAAATTTGTAAGCCCGGCTCTGATGAGATTGAGCATTGACATTGAACATCAAAAGAATACATTTAACAACTCAATGCTTAACTAACAAATTAAAAATAGCCTTAATTAACAGTAGATTATATTAGATAAATCAATTACTCCCTATAGAAATCTTGGTGTCAGTTTTAGGAAAATAGAAATTTATTATGATTATCTCGTGGCATTGAACGATCTTTTATGCTGAATATCTAATCTGCGATTATCAGCGGTTATTTGTTTGTAGAAATTTCAAGCCTTTTCTAGTAAAAATATTCTACTTAAGTTTCTATTTCTTCTCAAATTTCAAATTCTGGAAAGTCTTGTTTTAAATAAACGATAAATTTTGTTGCAATGAAGCATAAAATTCTATATTTTAAAAGTTTTTTTTTTTATTATTTATATTAACATCTGCATAAATAAAATGATAGCGGTCTAATTGGACCAGCCGTTTTCAAGTTTGCTAAGAACAAACAGGCAGACAGACAAAACTATTCGAAATAAAAAGTATCCTATAATCTAAGTTAAATTATTTAGTAAAATTTTGTCAAAATTTTGTTGAAATCGACCCAGCCGTTTTCAAGTTTAGCCTGGACAAACAATGTTTTTTGGGGGAAAATAACAATATAAATGGCGTTAATTTTGTTGTGTAAAATATATGAAAATGTAGGTAGTAAAAAGTTTTTAACAAAACACCTTCCTTTTTTTAGATTAGATAAAAATCTTGGCTGATAAAAATAATTCCGTTTTGTTCGCTCGCGCAGGTAAGACGTAACGTTTTTATTTTATACCTTTTCAAAAAGCTGAAATCTTCAATCTTATTATAGGTATAGATGAAGATAGAAGCACGCATTTTTTAATTTTCATTGTCGAATTTTTAAACTTAAATTAGGAGTGCTGTGTTCGTTGTTATATTCTTTTTTTAATATTAATTTGATATTCATTAAATTTTGAGTTCTAAAAAGGTTTAAAGTTCACGTGAACGAATGGCTAAAGCCAGTTATTTAATAATTTTCTTTTTTTTTTACTACTATCATAGTAAGTAAGGAAGTTTAGTAATAGGGTCGAATTTTTAATTTCGGGTTTTCACTGAAAATAGAAGTTTTAAGGCCCCCTAAATACAAAAAAGTGGTTTTTAGAAACATGCCTGTATATAACAGCAATATCGTTTCGAATACCTTATCCGAATTTTGCCGCGAATTTTTTTTTCCGAATTCGTGCCGCGAAACTTTTGGTTGAAATCGGTTGATAGGAAGCCTCACTTTATTCTATGGATTTTTAAGTTTTTAAGTTTTTTGAAAAGGGCTCTAACGATGTTCTTTTAGCTTGCTATAGTTCTTTGACTTATTACTGCCTACAACTTTTAATTGAAACTTTTTTCTGGGAAAATTCAAATAAGGAAGGTAGTGGGGTTAAGGGTGGTTCTTCGAATATATACATAGAGGCTGTATACGTATAGTTCCGTTTATAAAGATATTTATATATTATTCAATTTATAATTTTTTTTATCCAATCGTTGGACGTTGACTTTATTTGTGTTATTTTGGCAATAGGCGAGTTTCATGTAAAATATAGTAGGTACCGTACGCGTCGCAGCAGATATTTATTATTTTATTTCAATAATGAATATACGCCAGTTTTAAGTCTTGAAGATTTACCGTTTGGTTTTCTTTATTTGTGTATTTCATATACATACTTGCAAGTTTTAGGTATATTATTTATCTATGTCATTTCATTTCTTAATTAATGTTTCAAATAACGGAAAAACGTTAAAAATGTTAACTTATGATCGTCATCTTAATAGTTACAAAAACATTACCTGTTAGTTCTTTCATCATCAATATTTTCAAAAATATTACAATTTAATTTTCAAAATTTTATACGATTAGGGCCACATAAAAGATTGAGTTATTCATCTGAGACTTGACATAGATTTCAATCTTGAGCTGACTATGGTTTTTAACAAAAATAAATTAATAAAACACTCAATAAATATTTTGAAAAAAAAAATTTTTAGTTTTTTTTTTTGCAATAACGGCAAACCGTCACAAATATTTAAAATGTGTCAACAATTCAATAAGATTGTTATAGTACTTATAATTAGATTTATCTGTGATGCGTTTATTTAAGTTTGAAACCATTAAGAGATTTTTCGAAATGAAACGTTACAAGTTTTTTTTTTTGCAAAGAATAACACTATGGAAATACCCCTTTATGAATAACTTTTAAATGAACGTGTTTATTAATGTAAGAATGATTTGGTGTATAATACATCATTTAAACTTGGAATAAGCACAGAAAATTAAATTGAATTGTATTCTGTTTGCTTTTACTTGAAATAATTATAATTAAATAAGCATTTTAAATTCAAGTTATATTTAAATTTAGCGTATAAGCAAATTAATTATGTTGATTTTAAAGCAAAACACTTCAACTGTTGGTGTATCTATGTGTGTGATTTTTTTTTATTAAATAAAGGTCGTTAAAATATCAAAAAGTAAATAGATAAAAGTGTGTTAATTTCCAATTTTTATTTTGAATAATTGGCCATTGTTAGTTGTTGAATAACTGTTCAAAAACTTTGGACGAGAAAATAAACTTTGATTCATATATAATTTTAATTAATTTTCTTGATAACTTTTCGGTTTCCTATTAAGTATCTTGAAAAGTTGATCAGCCAGTTTAATAAAATTGTGACCAAATAAAAAAGGTTTCAAAACAATATTATCTATAGGCATGGAGTTTAACTATTGTATTTAATGTGAAACTTACCTAGTTACAAAAGAAGTATCAGTTAATCCCAAATTGGAAATGCAGCTATTTATAAGTTTGTCCGTTTTTCACTTGCACTGAAAGAAAAATGTAAAATGACACACTATAACACGTAGAAAATAGTTATGGGAACAGCGCTGGAATTCAAAATATTTTGAATTCGTCTTTTGAGTGCATTAAATACAACAGTAGCTGAACGACTGTTCACAGTTGAAGCAACAGGTGAATTGCGCGACGATTCTTCATTTAGCCCCACCACTTTTATCATTGTCAAATATATTTCTTCTATATTCAATTAGTAGTTCAAGTATAATCGAAAATTTCAATTAATATTTCTTATACTTATTTTATATCTAATAATATTTTATTGAATCAATTAAACATTCGAACATTGCATTTATTATTTATTTTCAGTTTTAATCGCTTTAATCACACAAAATTTCTAGAAAAATTTTGGTTCAACGAGTTTTGGACCGACCATCACTGAAGTGTGGGATAAGGGTCTAAGAAATCTTTTTTAGATCAAAGAAGTCTGAGTTATCTAAATGCTACCCCACGAAGAGGCTAAATACCTTAAGGGGGTATTCTAGTCTAGAGGCCCGAATTTCGAGCGTTTTTTGGCAGTTTATAAAAAAAAGCATTTGATATTTTTACCATCCCTTTTTTTATAATTTGCTTATTCATATTCAGAGAGTACACAAAATTAATTTCAAAACAAAAAAAATTTTTTCATTGAGTTATGCGTCTTTGAAGTAGAGGGGAAAAAAAGACCGTGTCCTCGTCGCCATGATTTCTACCCTTGTGGTCATTTGAAAAATTAAACAATGATAGATTCTTGATAAGTACAAATGTCGCTATCGCATGAACCTCCAAAACTGAAAAAACTTTTTTTTCATAAAATGGCGGCTACTCAAAAATAAAGGTCAATTTTTTCACTCATTTTCTAACTTTGTCGAATTTTTAAAAAATATTAAAAACTTAAAATTTTCATTTTTTGTTGGTTCATGCGATAGAGAGATGTTTAAAAAATATTCATACAAAATTTCAAGTAAATCGGCTGATTAGAACTTGAGATATTATGGCGACCGCATCAAAAAAAGTAGTTTCGAGAAAAACGCATTTAAAGTTTTACGTTAAGTCTCAACCGGTCAGTTGCCACGACACTAAAACGGCTATAACTTCGAAAATAATTTGAATTTTGAAAAATCCTTTTAGGGAGATATTTTTGAGTATATAAACTATCGGATTATGAAAAAAAATTTTTTTTGATTTTTTCAAAATCTTAGACTAGAATACCCCCTTAACTATATGCGCCTACTCTGAAAATTAGTTAATAACAACAATCAAAAGCTTGCAAATCTATATAAGAACAAGCTGCTACTCGTGACGTCGTCTGCGTATGTTATTATGTTAAAAAAATATTTAATTTACAGAGGAAAAACATTTAAAAATTGAAAGTAAAAATATATTAAAAATAACCGGAAAGAACTTAGCGTAGAACATTTTTAACTATACTATATGCCAAAAAATTGCTTCTAAATTGCTACTTCAGAATCCGCTATTGCTCCAAGTGTATAGTTATTAGTTAATTAATAATTAATTTTTGAAAAATTTGTAAATTCAAAAATAAAAATTGCTATTTAAGTAATCCAAAATAATCACGGTTTTTATTTTTTTAAAATTGTTCCTTAAATGCTCATTTCGGATCCGCAATGACTCCAGGTGTATTGTTAATTAGTAATTCAATTGTTAAACTATTCATGTTTATAAGATCCAACGGCAGTTGATGGCGTCATAGTACAACAATACATGTATAAATAGTTAAAAATAATTAATTATTAAAAATGTTGCAAAAATTTAATCAATTATTCGGGTAATGAAAAGAACAGATAGAGAACTTAAAAAAAATTAAATTAAAATTTATTTTGGGTTTTATAGCGATGCTAATTCTTGAGTTTGAAATTTTAAAAAAATTTAATTATTACTTAACTATTAACTATACACCTGGAGCAATGGCGAATCCGGAAAGAGCATTTAAGGAGTAATTTAAAAAAGTGACTTTTGCGTATTTTACAGCTATTTTAATTTTTAGTTTGCAAATTTTTGAAAAATAACTTATTAATCAATTAATAACTATACACTTTGAGAAATTTAGGATTCTGAGGGAGCAATTTTTTGGCATATAGTTTAACTAAAAAAAATGTTTCTCGCTAACTTAAATCTTTCTGGTTAAAAAATATATGCAATAATAAAAGGGAGTGTTGATTTTAATAACGGTTGTAACTTAAAAATATATTTTGAATCTATATTTACAGTATAATATAAAAAATGCTAAAAGAGAGTTTTAAAAAAAAGCTACAAAAAATATTTTAAAACTTGCTAAACAAATAGAAAATAGAATTCAAAAACTCTTTATTAATCTAATATCTCGCTGAGCTGCATTAAGTCGACGTTAAAATATGAAATCATCAGTAAGCAGTGGGAGGAGAAACATATTCTCTCTAGCCCATGCGCATTAGATCCTTGCCCCACTCTATCAAAGCGAAAAATCTACCGCTTAACGCGTTTTGCTTGAAAAATCGCATTTTTTAAAACTTTAGTTAAATACTTTCTTTTTAATTAAGATATCATCATTATTCTTTTTTAGGACCATGTATATAAAAAGTAAAACTAAAAAATTGATTTAAACCTATCCAGTAGTTTTTGAGTTAAAAGTGAACATTGAAAAACAGCTATCATATTTATATAGATTATTATTCTGTAAAATGTACATTTCGTTCATTTTGGTTCATTATTTTCATACTAATGAACCGATGAAATTGACCGGGGAAAAATTCAACCCTGAAAATTGTATATTTATAATGAGGTGTAGAATTCGATTTTGCCAAAAAAATCTTCACGACCGTCTCACTTGGCCTCCAGGATTTTTTTCGGTCAATATTCTTTGAAATGTTTCCAAATTTTGTATACGGGCTTCTATGAAACTGGTAATATGCCCCCTAAATGTTTAAACTGAATGAGATATTTATAGCTTGATATCATTTTTAAGTTACTTAACATAAATTTTGCTTAAAATCAAGTCAAACTCAAATCAAATGTTAAATGTAAAAAAAGCAGTTGAAGCATTGATTTTGCTAGTTTTAATATTTCAAACTTCAAATGTGAAGTTCCACTCATTGCACTAAGTGTCCCGTTACTTAACTTGACGAATCTCTAGATTGAATATTCTGATTAATTGGGTTATCCCAGAGGTTCCCAATCCTTTTTGGTTTGCGGTTCCCTTATTATTATACATCGGATTTTTTCCGCGGGTCCCTTAATACATCATAGTTATACATCAGATTTTTTTCCAAATATTTGACTTTCTTGAGAAATTGAAAAACTTATATTTTCAAAAGCGATTACATCATTTAACAGCAAAACATCAAAAACGGATAATATTTTGCTTAGGATAATATAAAATATATAATTTTAACTGTTTCGGTAATATCAATATTCTGGACAACCATATTGGACAAACGCCATGGTTTTCTAAATTCTAAATCTTCGACTGTTCTTAAAGCAAATTATAATCTTTATTTGAGTGGCTTTTTTCTTAGTGGATGGAAGTGTGCATCTAAATTTGTACTCTCCTAAAAAATTGAAATGAAGTTGTATCTTTTTCTCTTGTGCCCTCCAAATGAATATTTCTTTTTAAAATACGCGATATTTATATATTTAAGCTATCTATTGAATTAAAAAAAAACTATATTAATGATTAATATTCAAATGCGAGTAGTTACTGCAATTCGAAGTTGAGTATCCACTTCGATATTTCGGATTTTCTTATTCCATATTCCAAACTAATTCTATATTGTCACAAATCTAAGACACCAATTTGTGTCTGGCGCCCGAAGGGTGGGTTTAAACAATCACCAGCGATAAGAATTGCACAAAAGGATGGACCCCCTAAAGCAGTTTTATGACCAAAGGATTAATGTAACAAGGAACGCATTGTTCTAGTATTTTCTCCATTGATTTACCAATGGAGGAGAGAAAGACAGGCGCTAAGTTACAAATAGAAAATTCTAGTAACGGATGATTTATGGCTTGGAAAGTTCTAGACCGATGATTGGTTACTATAAATAACCCGAAAGATGGGTCAACAGACCAGTGTTCAATTAAATGTTCGACGAGTGAGTATTCAATAAACCACCGAAGAGTATTAAAATAAATCATCGACAGTGTTAAAATAGTGGAAGTGCTCAGTGTTAAAGTGAACAGTGTTATATAAATTGTGAACATTGTTAAATAAAGTGTACATTGTGTATATAGTGAAATTTAAACAGTACTGTGACTATTGTTGACAGTGAACATTGTTGTAGTGTATAAGTGTTAGATAAATAAATAAACAATTGTTTAAAAATAAATTCGTAGTTATTATACACAAACCAACGAACCCGTTAAAACGTTACAATATTATAAGAAACGATGACCTTGGACGTTCCAAGCGACTATAAATAACCAAAAAAAAAAAGTACTTAAGTATTTTTCTCTATATAACAGTACTTTTAATATTTCATAATTCCATGAATAATTTAAACAACCCCAACAAAGCGTTATCTCATTACACCTGCATTTTTTAGGTGGCTATATCTTGTTAACTTATGCTCAATTTTTTCATGTATCTACCTACTTACCAATAACCAACTCTAGTTAGTTATCCAGAGTATAAAATTATTTTTTACTCGAAAGATGGTTTTACTTAAAAGATCTAGGTATCATAACTAGCTAAGCAGGAAACTCGATGCTGATAAGCTTGATAAGTATAGAGTGTGTACACTTGTAGCACTGTTAAGATGACTGTCAGATAAAACTAGTTTTTAAATATTTCTTTCTAATGCAAAAATATTTGTAAACCATCCATAAAATAGGAATTCGCTGAAAAAATCGATCAAAGCCTTGATCATAATAAAACAATTGTTTATTAACATTTATGACTTTTAGAACCCCAACTATCCCAATATAAATAAATTTTAGGATATTATATTTTTGTTTCGCCGCAAAATGTCCCAGATGTTGGGTTAGTGTGATTAAATATTCAGTAATACCTTTTCAGGCTGCACTTAATGATAAAAATTGCGTAGAAGAAATTAAGAGCATTTTAAAGGAACACCATTTTCTTGAATCTATCTCAAGACCCCCCCCCCAGATAGACAGTCGTTAAGGACAGCTAATGTTGATGCGACTCAAAACAAAGGAACCAAAAAAAAAAACCTTTTCAGTTAATTTAGATGTTCTCTTATGTTTAGGTACTTCTTAGTGACCTACATCTTATCTTTTTTGAAAAAGTATTATTATGCTTTCCAATTTTCCAATTTTATATGATGAATACTTAGAATTTTACGGTGACGACATAAATTAAGGACATTTATTATTTCTATAGGTGAGAAACATCAAATCACGATTTTGAGTTGATAACATTTTAACTTGAATAAAATAGATAAACTAAAACTGTATATTTTTATAAGGCATAATTTTTATTTACACCTAATATAACTCATAAGGCATCTATTTTGGCCAAAATATAATATGCATTTTATAATATAGTCCGTTAAAGAGTCCGTTGTTTGTTAAAGATTTACTATGCAACCAGGATTTATTTAACATTTCACCATCAACAAGGATCGCATATAGATAGAATAGGTATAGATAGTATGGAAAATAAACTAGAAAAGTTTTTCTTTTTAAAACTACATATTCATAATTAAAAGTTCAAAAATCAAACTAACAATAACTTCTAGCAAACTTTTTTTTAGAATAAATAGGTACAATTTGCGTTCACGAACCACACGTCACTAATAAAAATATAACTTATATGATCGTAATATCTTTTATTTAACCTTTTGTTAACCCTTAAATAGAATGGTGATTAAGTAGACAATTTGATTCTCCTATTTTATTTATTTTCTCAATGTTATTTGCTTTTTATGCTAAATTATTAATATATTCTATGCTAACACGTCACGTTTCTATTTTCTGTTTGAAACAATGAAATCAGTACAAAGAAGCACTAAATGACATTATGTAGAGAAGAAAAATATTTAGTACAAATAACATCATCGTAGAAACTTTTTTTTGAATGAAGCTATTTTCAAAAACTATGATGAAAACTAGAAGGTTTAATCGTATTTTTTTGCGTCAGACAAAACACTTAAGGAAATTATCATTTAAGTTAATTTTGATAAACAAATATAAGTAGGTACTTACATAAGTTACACCACATTGAATTATGAAATCATTATTTTACTTTATAAACCTTGAATTGGTAAAAACTAACAAAAATCGCTCACGTATAAGTAAATTCAATTCAATATAAGTATATTTATTTTTCAAAGCTGTGTATGTGTACGTATAATTTTTTGAATATATTATAACACAAATAAGTAAATTTTTATCAATATTAAAGTGTTATTTGAAACTTATTTTAAAATATAAAGGTATTCTTAATTTTTCGAAACTAAACTTTACAGTCACGGCTTATTTAACATAATATTTTAATTGCTTTTTTGCTACCTAAATAAAAATCTAAAATAATTTCGAACCAAAATAAAAGTAAAATCTGCATATGAGCAAAGTGTAAGTTAACATTCGATAATATATAGGTATATATAAAGAAAAAACAGGATACATTAAACTTCTGTGAAAGCATAAAATGTTTTTGTCCTACATTAATTTAAATTTAGATAAATGTTGTGCGCCAAAAATTTATGAGTAAATGCATTTTATATTTTACTTTTTCAAAAATCTGAATTTTACTATATGAACGATTTTTACATGGTCGTTTATATATAGACATTTGCGTAGTATTTTTAATGCTTGAATTTTAATTACCTACGTGCCATTGTACCAAAATTTATCATAATAATTTTGTTTCTTGTGCAAAATGTAGAAAAAATTTAATAAAATTAAATTGAAATGAAATTTAGTACGTATATACTAAATGTATAGATAACAATGAAATCAATTTCTGGCAAAAATAATTGGAAGTTAACTTTTTTTAAATAACTTGAGAAAACAGTAAACATTAACAATAATGCACCTAAATCATAAACTACTTGTACTTCTGTAACCTATAATCTTCTATTGTGCGTTTTAGTGTCTGTAACTTTAATTTCCAATAAAAGATGTTAATAAGGAAGTTATAATCTTAAATACTTTTTTTTTTATAAATTAACTATAGTTGTAGGTAGATATGATTATTATTTATTAAGGTGTTATCTACTATATACCTATAGATTAAAATAAGTAATATAAATTATGATTATTATTTTATTATAATATAATCAGATTATTTTTGGATATTATAAAATTGAAAACGTTGAAAACAAAATTAAAATAGGACACTTATTGTGTAAAGTTCTTTGGCCTTATGCTGTTTTGAGAGATACATTTGGCAATTTTATTGTTAGCAATGAATTTTTATTTATTGAGATGTTTATTTTTCAACAAATAATTGATCATTAAATATGCCACATAATCAACCAATAAGTAGATGAGGATTGAACAATTAACGATGAATAATGAGGAGACAAAAATAAATCACAAATATGCGCTTTTCTATTGTATTCATATTCATTGAAAGCCCACACTAGACCTTGCGCGATCTTGCCATGTTGAGAGTCTATCAATTAATTGAAACTAGGGACCTTTTTAATCCCAAAAAAATAAATATATGTCATCCATGGCATCATTGGTCATCACAAACCACAACATTGTCACACAAATCATAATTTTAGGTCAGTCTTAAATATAAATAAGAATAAGGCTGCCTTACAATTTTAAACCTTACTATGAAACAAAAATGTAATTTTAATTTTAATGAAAATTTAAATAAATATAAGTATAGATTTAATTAAGTCTGACTTACTATCTCATATAAGATATAGGTACTGACAAAAATAGTTAATCAACGATTAATTATCATTTATAGAATTTTAAATCCAAATTTTGCAAAATGTTTTTCTTCTAAACGGTGTTGTAAGTAAATTAAACATTTTGTTAGTAACATTTTATTTGTCCATCTTTAAATAATAAAACGCCTACCTTGGACACATTTTCCAAAATTATAAACACAGAATTCTACAATAAATTTTAGAAGAAAAAGAAGGAATAGGAAGAAAGGAAATGTAATGGAATAAGTCAATAAATAGAATTGAAAAAATAGATGAAATAGTTAATACGGCACGATTGTACGAGACAGACCAAAATTTGCATCTGTGGTCGCCAAAATTCAATTTTTTGGATAGGCAGCTCAAAAAAAAAAAGATAATGAAAATATCTAGGTTTTAATAAGCCTTAAGAGTTTGGTATCGAGCCTCCTTTAATAATATCTTTAGTTATAGACTTTTCAAGGGACGAAATTGCAATCCTTAACCGATTCATAATATTGACATAATATGATACATACTATTGACTATACTAAACATCAAACTACACAATTCTTAAAAATGTCACCCAAGATTAATTAAAACTTGAACTAATCTAATAATAACTCTAAAAATACTCCAGTCAGTAGTCACCTTAAGTAATGCTATTATTGTTTAAGAAACTTTTATAAATTAAAACTGATAAACCTATTTAGGCCTATAATTGACGCTAAGTGGGTGCTATAAATTCACACTACACTATCGATTATTATTGTTAGTTATGAAAGACTAGAGGATATCTTAAGTAGCACAAATTAAAGATAATAAATAAATTAGGATTTATTCGTCTCACATATGTCTTAATGATGTCTAAAAGATATCAATGTTATGTATATTTATCTAATAGATAACATTTAAATACCAAGACATTTTTTTCTATTCAATGCTATAACTACTTGGCCATTGAAATTGTTTTTTTTTTGTAATAGCAATTCTGTAGCAATAAAGCAATATATTTAAAGTTTTTTTTTTCTAAAAGAAAAGATCGCTACGCATAATTTTGCTTAAATATTTGAAAATCTTTATTTAAAATTCAAACATTATGGCGTTTTAATTTGTTTGGGTTTTGAACAGGTTTAAAGGTAGGGTTAATCTATATGCTCTTGAACATTTTTTATTGTTGCGTACATTGATTAATCGGATTAATCTTTACAATAAAAACGAGTAACTGTTATTTTCAAACAGTTAATGAAAAAGAAAAGACAAGTTTATGTGGGTCTCATATGAAAACATACCATTGCAATTTTATTTTCAGAACATTTTTCTGGTCATTTAAAATTCCTTCTTTTTTGTAAGACCCCTTTGTTTATTTCATTGATGGCTCACCAAAGAGAAAAAAACTTCTACCTTATTTATGGTTTCTCTTATTTTTAGTTTCTTGCTTAGCCCGTGGAACGAATTAATTAAATATTGCCCCATAAGGAACTAACCGTGATGTTCAATTTCACGAGAATTACTTATATCTGGATCCTATCTCATCAGGGTATACTTGAAAACGACAAACCTTTATTACCTTTTACCTTGACCATATACCACATCCTGTTGAAGAATACTCTCAAAAACATCTGTAAAATCGCTTCACAACTAAAAAAAACAACCAATACTTACCAGATTTTCTTAGGCCATATCTCGTTCTCTCACGTTCATATACTAGAAAAATCTACACTTAGTGTCTCAAAATAGTGTTTCACTTTTGACTACTCATATCATCATTCTATGTCCCCTATTACAGACTAAAGAATCCGCAATATGATCGACGAAAAACTGAACACCCTATCGTTTCTCGAACCAATTAAAGAAATCCGTCGTTCCCAAACACTTCTAGAAGAAATGTAACAAATGTATCCGATTATAGTCGCTAAGGACTTGCGGGTCGATGCGACATTAAACAAAGCCCAAAGAAACACCCTAAAAAGAATTTTAACAAAAATATGGAGTTTAAAAAAAAGAAGTTTTTGTAATAATTATTTTTATTGATATAAAAATATAAAATTGTGATGATATTATAGTGAAAAATAAGCAATAGAAATTATGCAATAAAATATACGTATTTATAAGATAACATTATATTTTATTGAAGAGGCAGATAAAAATAACTGTAAGAACAAGGATAATATATTGACCGCCTATTGATAAATAAATTGTAATTGATAAGTTATAAAGATATGAATTATGAAAACAAATAAAATAGCATTAGAGCTTTGTTCGCGGGTGCGATTATAAACTAATTCAGGGGGTATGTAAACATTTTTAAAAAGAGCGTTTACGGATCAGTAAATTTTGAACTCTAAGTAACAGTTCGATGTTCGCGATTCACACTAAATTCGTTTATTGTCGATTCAGAATTGATCCTAACGATCCTCGGATTTTTGCTAGAACAAAAAATTCGAACTTTATAGTCATTCGCAGTTTGATAAATCATGGTTTGATCTCGTTCTGCTTTAATAGACAAAGCGTGTATTTCCGTACATAAACGGCAATACGACGTTCTACATAATCTATAACGTTTACTGAACGGGTGATTTTATGAAACAGATGACCTCATGATTTTATGATGTACGAATCTGAACCCGTACTTACCATAGTACTTGGTCTCGAGCAGATATAGTTGGGTACCATTTAAAACATCCAAAACTAATATAAGGGTTAATATATGTTACAAAGTAAGAAGATATAGTTCTGTTAGTAATTTCGTTAATGTTAAATGAAACGAACAAAATATTAGTTCTCGTTTAATTTGAAGTTGTTCGCGGAAAAAAAAACCGCCCCTATTCATAATAAGGTACCCGCGCGACGATAAACCTGAATCTTTGAATCTGAAAATTTGTATTCAGGTCAAAATGAATAATAATATAACCTGCGAAAAAAAAACCTAATACATCGTTACACAAAAAATTACCAATTTAAGTAAGTGGACAATCACACGTTTTACATTTTTAAAGCATTTGTTTTTAAAACTGGAATAATAACAAATAGATAAACTAACGTAACTGTAAAAAATTTTAAAATAACAATAAAAAATCTATTGCTGTAATCCCTTACGACCCGCAACCCACTAAAGTTAAGTAAGCTCAAATGTTCTTATCTTCTAAATATTTGTGTATTAGTGATTTTGAATATTTTTTGGCAGACCCTGTTCATTTAATAAATGTTCATTAGATTCAGAAATAACTTTAGGACCTTCTCCAACTTGTGTATGAATAATATATTTTAAGACTCCAGGGTTGTTGTTTGATGGTGGTAACGTTTTTAATAATTCCTAAAAAAAATTAAAATATATTTCAATTAAAAACGATTTTCTCCATGTTATTACTTCAGATAATGGTACTACGTCCACGGGTATTCCTTTAATGTACTCCACTTTATTTTCACCAGGAGGAAAATAGTAGTTAATAACACTAAGAAAAGTTGGTACAGTATCTTTAAGCAAATATAAACATGGATTGGGCCCAGCATCAAACGTATAAGCCACCTGAAAAATAAGTTCATTTTAAGTTTAAATCTTCATTAAATGATATAATTGCTATTACTTTAATAGAACCAACTGATTCATTATACTTATGCACTATACTCGCAATTGTATGAGATGTATCATTCATATAAATACATGGTGGATACGTGTCAAGACAAACAGCATGAAATTGATTGGAATCTTGCATCGTTATTTTAGCAAACGTAGCAAAATCTCGTTCCTTCAATGCCTGTAAATTTATCAATGACATTATTAATAAAAGAATTAAGAGTTTTGTGTCAAGGGTTTAGTTCATGATTGCTAAAAAAAATTATTTAGACTTATTAACCTTTTTTAAAAACATTATCATTTTTACAATAGATTTTTTTAAACGACAACATTTGCTTAGTAAAATATTAATTAAATACTAATTTAAAAAACAATTGTATTGTGAATCAATAGTAAAAATATGGCAGTATTATAATCAAATGGAATATGTTATCAATTGAAGTATAATTCCAAGGCTAATCTAGAAAGTTTGAGACGATTGAAACGGTTATATACCTGACTAATTTTTTCAATTCTGCTCGGAACACATTCCTCGATTCTATGTTTCAATAATTCGGAAGTTTTTACTGTTGTTTTCATTCCTGATTTAGAGCTAATTTCTTTTTTCGAATCCTTAACTACTAGAATTAAAATACGCATATCAGGCCAATGGCTGCTTGGTAAGATTTGTTTCGCTATTGAGTCAAATCCGTTGTCTAAAGTTCCACTATACCAACGTACCCAACCTCCTGGAATACTCCGACAAGCACTACCAGAGCCTACACGTGCTATTCCAGTTATATCGCTTTTGAACGAATAAAGTTGAGCTAACGCATAAACTAAAAAAACAAAAATAAATCACTAAATAAACATTACAATGTAATGACAGAATATTCTTAGTCAAAATAGTTATTACGTATAAGCAATTAACTATCCGTTTCGGTTAGTATAAAAAAACCTATTGTTGTATAATTGAATTTTTAATGGTAAAATTTTTGTTTTCCAGAACGAAGTTCCTTTACTGTGCTCTTTCTCTTAAATTCTAATTTCACTCTCTCTTCCACTTTCAACCTCTTAATGCTAACGAGTTATCAACAATGAGTGGTTAAATGAAGTGGGCCGTGTAAGATAAGGGATATTGAAAGATAAAAAAAAAAAACTAATTCTACTGACTATACTTGAACGGCTGTTGACTTTTCTAAATTATAAAAGTGTCTATGTTTTCATCAAAATTTTCAATTGAAAACTAAATACGAAATTAGTTAAATATAATAATAATTTTACTATAAAAATTTCAATTTTCGTTTTTATAAACAAAAAAATTATATAGAAAATTGTTGTTTTTTTAGTTTTCTTTAACAATAAGTTTCAGTTATTTATAAATATAACATTTGGACAGTGAAAAAGGTTCGCTATATCCTTCTGATCATTGCATTAATTCTAAATATTAAAATATATGTTACCTAGACAGGCATAGCCGGATGCTGAAGATGCTAATCCTGCGGCAGTCGGAAAATTATTTTCAGAACAAACATGAATATTCCATGAATGTAAATCCGCCGCTTCATTTTCCAATTTTAATTTTTTTCGAACTAAAAAATAAATTCTTATGTAGTTTTACAAATGAACAACACGAATGATAAGATCTGTATTATTTAAAATATTTCAGTAACTTAATAAGATAAACATTTATATTTTATTCATTTCAAAACTAATCATTTGTTTGACCTAAAGAATACTTTGTGTACTTATGTACATATATTAAAAATACAAATAATATATTACTTTCTCGTAGACAATTTTGAAGACGTGGATTATCAAAAGATTCTTCTTTACCGTTAATCCAAATCTTATTTTCCTTAAAATCTGGGTGTGCCATAACTGTGGTTTTCGTTTTCAACTGAAAATAATTAAATAGGAAAAATGAAAATTTCATTAATTTTTTAACTGAGTAAAGTTAAATTATTACATGTTCTGTTGAAAGTGTAGAGCTAAGAGAATCATTCAACGGTATTATAAGGTCGTCATCCTTTTTACCCCCTAAAATAGTTTCAATTACTTAATTTTAGTATGATGGTTATTAAAATACATACAATATTTGATAACTGCGATATTAACGGGAGCGATACATGTAACAATATTCATTTTGTTATTTTTAAAAATATTTTAAACTACACTTTTAATTCAGATTTATTTTATTTCACTTGATGTGGCTTGTTCGCTATGCACACGTGTAAATTGAATAGAATAAATATAGAATCATTTGACCGATTTTGACATTTGGTTGTGCTCCCATCTATGAGTAAGTTTTTTCACTGTGATCTTTTTGGTCTTCTTGTGGTTCTGTTCTTGGTGTTTTTGTGCTTCTTGAGTCGCTTGTAAATAAATGTTTTAAATGTTGTAAATTTCCATGATTGTTGTAAAAATGTAAATGCCCTCCATTGTTGTAAATCTCCAATGCATTTCTAACGTATCTGATAACAGCGTTGAATTTTCTAGCAATTTTTCTTTTTATAATATTTCAATCGTGATAATTTTTTTTAAGATTATTTTATTTATTAATTTTCTTAATAAAAATATTACCAGTACTCTTCGTTATAAAACCTAAAATAGGTAATACCCATTGATGTATACTAACAAATTTTTAGACCAAAAATTGTTTTTATAATTAATATAACTTTAATATAATTGATTATTGTTTCAACTATAAATGTATGAATTTTTATTATTTTTTTTTACCTCATAACAACGATAATTCACCGTACTGATAAAAAAAAAACCTTTCTTAGGTATGTTATTTTTTCTTACTGAGTTTTTTAGTTTGAGACGTTCAGATAATTTCTACCAATTTTAATGGATTCCATTTATAAGATAATATTCAAGTTCTGCGTTTTTATACTATAAACTATTTATCCTATACTATTTAGTATTTATCCGATCGGCAAATAGTTACAACAGTTACAATTTACAATATCATAATATCAAATAATATGGTTATTATTTTCAATGATAGCAAAAACATGGGATTTAAGGAAGACATCGAATTGATACCATATTGAAAACAGTATGTAGACGCAGTATTTCCAATGCAACAATTTCTAATAGCTTGATGATAACTATTCATGGATACCTAAGAGTTTTAATTTTTTTGATAACTAGTCGATAAAAAACTATATGAGAAGTTTTTGACAAGTATTACCTATTTGTTTTTTTAAGTCGATTTAACATCTATAGGGTCATATCACGATTGTTTTAAATACATAAAATTTCTGTATATCATAATTCCTATAAACCTAAGAATTTAACAGATATTGAATCCAGTAGGTACCATTGCCGCATAAAGCAAAGAACAACTTCTTTAACGCTGCATAATTATTATAAGTGGACACAAGAAATATTATTTCCATAAGTAACTATAATTAATTAAAAAATATATTTTTTATTGTTTTATTTCGTTTTTTTTTTTAACTCAATTGATATCTCTATTCATGATTTTTGATAAACTTTAAAAAACAATTATCTAGGTTAAAATCTTAGTGATAGGTATCTTTAGAAAATGAGACTGATTTCTTTTTAGTTTCTTAATTGTTAAGACTAAGATACTTTTTTTATCACAATAATAGCTTTAATGCAAATTGGACTCTAAAGAATTTTAAGGCAATGCATAAATGTAAAAAAATTATTCTAAATATAAAAAAAATCACCCTTATCATCACATCCAAATTAAATTTTGTAGTTACTTAAAACATTACAATAAACGAAACGAAACGTCGTACATTAACAATATTGTTTAATCGATTTAGTAAACATCTAATTTATTGAGACTTCGCGTACCTATAATCATCAAAATTTTATCGATTTTCTATATTTTCTTATTGCAAGTCTATTTTTTGACAAATACTTCTAAATATTATAGGTACAACTTTTTCTCTCCAAATCTATCAATATCATCTATAGTCGGACTAAAATATTTTAAGTAATTTAAATTATTTTAAAATTTGGATATTAAAAAGTATTGCAATTTGTAATCAGAAGAAAATTACTATATTTTTTGGATAATATCCAATAATTACTTTGTTATCATTTGCCGACCCTTGAAATTTCGACTTTTTGCACTTCATTATTTTGTCTAATGGTAGATCCAAGGATCCATGGATCCAACTCCATAATCCAAGCATAGTTACTATTATGATCATTGTGACGTCCAAGAAGTTAAAGAGAATTTTTTCTATAAGAAAAACAAACACATTTTGTTTCAAGGATGAGTTATTTATTCTTTATTTTCTGTTTCTTTTCTTCATTAGACATCTTTTACAATTTCCTAGACTTTCGTCTTTCCTCTTAGGTCATTTGTAGACAACATTTACATATTTTTTTTTTCAATAGGTACCACTCTCAAAGTACATCACGTAAATTTAATTTTTTTGAGTTCTTCTCTTTATTTCATTTCAACACATTTTCAGTAACACAATATCAAATATAATGGTTTAATATCGTCACAATAGGCAATAAGCAATCATATTTTACGGATGGTCCCATATCAAATTTAAAGGGTGGAATTCCTCTATAGTTGTAAAATTCTAATATGATATAGGTTTATGTGGTAAAAAATATTTTGTCTAAAATTGCCTTTATGATGATAACCAAAAACAAACAATGTTCTTCTATGAATATTTTTTGATACACAAATTATTGTTAGTAACATTATAAATATAAGCTTGTATTTTATTATGTTTTGGCGTATTTTCTAGAATTATCCTTTATTTTTTCATTTCAAACATATTTACAACTAATTTAAACATATAATTAGAACACGAAAAATAGATTCTCAATATGAATAATATTGGCTGTACATATAACGCCTCCTGTTCAATAATTGCTTTGAGAATCTGCGCTATATTATATTTTTTATTGCATAAATTTCATCTGAATTTCAATAATGTCTCTTCTTTTGATAATTTTCATTTTTATTTTTTTTCAAATACGTATTAAATTTGTAAAAATGTATGTTTCAGTGAATAATGCAGATACAAATCCTAACAAAATATCCCAACAGATTAAAAAAAAATGCTGCTTGAAAGATATCGGTGAGGTTTTGTTATTTAATTTCGATAGCTTAAGAGATTTGTCTCCTAATTAATTTATTAAAAAGCATGCATGGATTACAAAGGAATCCGAAGTATGAAATTTATTGAGGATAGCAAGGCTTTTAATTAAACGATTTAATTGTAATCTTAAATAATTATATTAAAAACATATAGCTCATCACATATATTATCAGATTCCAAAAATGAGAAATATTATAAACAATGATACTTGATGATTATAAGAAGAATAAAAAAAAATTTAATTGAGCTTTGCTTTTATTGCCGGTTACCTTTCTTTTAGAGAACGAAATTGATTTTTAAAACTAAGTATGTTCCAATAAGTTTTGTAATATAGTTACAATTATTGTTTAAGATGTCTCTGTTTGAAAAATTCAAACAAATTGCGCGCGCATTGAACAAAGCATGCTGCTATGATTCTGTTCATTGCCCAGTTGTCTGGCTGTAAGAAAGCATCGTTTGTGTGCTGCTTACAAAAAAAGTTTAACGTAAATACGGAAAAAAAGTTTTTATCCACATCAATAAAAATATAATTAACACAATTGATATGTTCTTAAATACAAGTGTAAATTAGCGTTTAATTTGTGTCAGTAAAAAGTTAAACGAGTGTTTAGTTGTCGTACAATTGTTTTAATTGAGTTCAATTGATGGAAGCAACAGGTTAGTTTAAATTTTGTTGCACTTTTAATTAAAATACATCTTGACCATTAGAAAAAAAAAAACTTATTAATAAATAGTATTTGCTGCATTTATTGGCTTAAACTATTTAAATTTTTATGTTTTAAAATTATTGATAAAATAATAAAATTATTTCAGGCTTGTTGAAAAAAAAACTATTTTTCATATTCATTTGACATTCTTAAGGGGTTAAAAGACGTTAAATGCTGTATGTCTCGAATGTCTTGAAACCCAATATAACCCGTTATTATAACCACTTAAAAATCAGCTGTTGCGGGTGTTCATCTACCTGTTTCTTATATATATTTTTTTTTATTTACGTACCATTCTAAATTAAGATGATCTTAAACACAGCCCTATAAATAAACTCTTAAAACATTTTTTGTATCAAATGATTTACATGTATAGTGTATTCTATATTACCAAGAAGAAATTGGCCTTAATTCAAAAGAAATAATCCAACCAACAGATTTCAATTGGAATGATGTAAAGTGATATTATAGACTAGATCGTGATTTATGTATAGTTATTACAAGATGTTGAGTATTGAATTCAAACTTTGTTTAAATGAAAACCAATAGTTCTTTCGTTTATGAAATGATATTAAAATGAAATTGAAATTTCTCATGGCTGGAATTAAAGCCATGTGTTTATGGGTGTGATTCGGTTACATACTCGTAGATGTAGGGGCCGGAATAAAACGTGTTTGCTACATTATTTAGAATTTATGGTATTAGGTAAATTATACGTTTATTTTCTTATTTAAAATATTTGCATATGCATACCTTGATTAATCACAAAGAATTAATTATTTAGTTTCAACACACTCGTTTTTATCTATCATAGTTATGTGTACCTATAATAAACCCTGAAAATGGATTGATTTTTTTTATTCCTTATTACTTCATTACGATTGTCAGCAACGGTAACGAAAAATATTTTGCAATAAAGATTTAAATTTGAAAAGAAGCAATAACACACAAGATTATGTTAAAAGTTCGTTTGGTGCATATATCGTTCAATGACCTATCCTCCTAACGCTAACATAATGCTAGTTATCCGTATTTCTAAAATATTCATACAAGAAATAATCTATACAAATAATACAATTTTAACTAATCTAAATATATACCTACATTGAATATTGTTTGGAAAATCTTCTTCTAATAGACGTATTTTTTTCGATACGGAGACCATATCCATCATTTTTAAAATATTTCTACCTGCTATCGCATTACGCGAAAACCATTGAACGGATTTTGATGAAATTTGGTATGATGATAACTGACTATCCGATTCATTATCTAGGGTACTTTTTATTGTGGAAAAATGTCTTTCTTTCACGGGAAAATAGAAAAGCTGGTTTGAGCCAAAATCACGCAAAACCATTACATTTTTAGTTGATAACGGATTTCGATAAAATTTTTTAAAATGTTAAATGGCTAATCAAGTCGTTATATAGAATATTTTTTTGTTGCGGAAAAATGTCTCATTTCTAAGGAAAAATACAAGAACTAGTTCGAGCCAAAATCACGACAAAAGCATACATTATTAGTTGCTAAAATTTTCAAAATAAGGCAAGAAACAAATAGAGATACTTTATATTAAAAAACAATTATAATAATGGGAAAACTTATGTGCAAAGAAGAGTTTATAAATATATTTTCCCATATTTAATTAAAATTTTGTTTAAAAAGTCACCAATAAATGCCACAACAAGATTTTATAATACGTAATATTTCTCTAGCGCATCAAGCCAATTATCACTGAATAGATATTTTTAAATATATCCAGGAAACATTGTACTTATCGCGAAGTTTTGTGAACATTATCCTGAAACAAGCACGAACGAAGTCGCGGGTACATATAGTTATTTCATTAAAATTGTAAGTAAAAAAGGAATGTAAAATCTTTTTGCAATCAAGATTTACGCTTAAAAAGAAGCCGTAAGACAAAAGATTAGAGATTATGTTTAAACCTCGTTTAGTGCATATAATGTTCAATGACCCTATAATCCTAACGCTAACCTAATGCTAGTTATACGTATTTCTTAAATATTCGTACACATAATAATCAATTATAATATTGCTTTCTAACAAATACTAATAGTATATTTATATATTTTCAAAACACATTAAACATGTCATAGAGTTTGAAATATTGAAATTTTGAGCGTTAAGCTTGATCTACGTGTGATTATTTATTTTGTCAAAAGCCTGGTATGCAAGATTGGGCAATTACAATACATACTTTTTTTCAATTTCAAACACCATTTACTACCAGAATGTATCTATAAACTCTAAAGTTTATTTTTAAAATGGCTTCATATGTTAAGAAATTAAAATACTTGTAAAATACTTACGAATTTCTTAACAATACATTTAATCTATTTTTGTTAAATTAGTCATTGGATATAAATAATGTTTTCGAATCAGCTTTTAACAAATTAATGCATGCATTAAACAATTGGCAACTGTTGTGACATGAGGTTCAAATGAGATCAAATTAGTGTAAAATGTTAGTTTTAGTTTTTGATGAAGCTGAGTTGATGACTTAAATCTAGGAAAAATTATGTTCTTCATAAAATAAATAACAACTTTGTTTAAATGGTTTAAAAAATCAAACTTGTTAATTTACTGACAAAAAAACTCTTAAAAATGTCGTTTAAGCTTTTTTCTACTAAGCAATCATTGTAAATAGTCTATAAATACTCATCTATAGGTTGTTATAAATCCTTAAAAAATGTGATCTTAAATAATACAAATAGTTGGTTTTAATAAATTTTGTTATTTTGACAATCCAATTAAATATTTCACGTCTTGTTAACATTTTTGTAGTTTTATGGTTTGATTGGGAAAAGAAAAATAGATATTTGTATATCTTTTAAATTTATAAGAAAAAAGGAGTTGAAATATTTTGGGCTTTGGCAATTTTTTAATGGATTAGTAAATGCCAAAAATTATATTCCATAAAGAAGTCCCCACTGAGCGTAGATCCTAAAAATATTTAATCTGTCAGAAAATTTACCATGCTAAATACCATGAGTTGAAATAGTTCAGATACCTTATTCTCTTTCTAACATATGTCATATCTCATATTCTCATTTTTTATTTATTTTACTCATCGAAAAGAAATATGGAATACTTGCTTACAAAAACATCAGTTCAGTTCTTAATTTGTCTTTATATTATGTTACTACCTATATTGGGGTATATCTATCTCGTATTCTGTATTCTTTGTTAAGTTCAAACTTTACACAAAGAAATGTTCGATGCGCCAAAGAATAATTTCACAGACTTTTTTATCGTTATTTATCGCTAATAAATGTGTGGACATATTGGCAGCAGAAACTTTTTTGTGCGGTTGATATTGAACGTAATTTATTATATTCAAGTATATCAAGAAGATTCTAACACACACATTTCAATATTTCAAATAAAGAATACAAAAGATGCAATAAATTAATCTTTTTTATCTTTATACCTACTTCCTTGGTTGTGAAATAAATTATTTATAAATTTTTATTTAAAACGTATAATTCAGAATGATCAAGGCCATATACGGAAACTCAGAGGTGAGAGATATTAGGTTCGTTCGCGGTACCGATCCGGAACTGGTAAAGACTCAATCCAAGTGGATAGGATAATCGCCAAACGCATATACGCATATGAATAAACTGATTAAGGGTTATTTTCCCGTGAAAGAGTTTGAAAATGTTCAGAAGTAAGACGAGGATTAACGAGAACCCACGAAAATTATTAATTGCATAGAACATTGACAGACGTTGATACCTCGTTTACACGAGTCTACTTTGATTGATCGATTTTAGCTAATCGATCAAAAGTGGAATGAAAAACCTAGTGTGATGACTCGTTCAAACTTTTTTTGATCCACTATAAAGTTGATTACGGTTCTCACACGAGGTTTTTCATTCAACTTTTTTTGATCAACTAAAAACGGGCTACTAAAATTGACTCGTGTGAACGCAGCATGGTAGCAAAACTGGATTAAGAATTAACCACAATTTAGTAAACTGCGCATGAGTAAGAGAATTGAACTTTTCATCCTAACAAAAATCTGAGGTTCGCTAGAACCAATTATGAATCGGTAACGAACGCATTTCGTGTGAACCGCAAATATTGGACCGTAACTCGGCTCATAAACTTGCATGCGCTTGGCGATGATCCTAAATCGGTCTTGAACTGATTTGTTACCGATTCATTATCACATCCGCGAACGAACTTATTGATAACTAATATTTTTGAAAATATCAACAACAAAAAACGTTACCTATTAGACTTTATGTTCTTAAACCACATTATATTTATAACTTCCAAAGGCGGATTTGCGCATGTGCCGTCGGTAGGCTATTCAAATATTTCCGCCCCTAACAATATCTACCATTCAATATATTATTTTACAATTTTAGGTAATTACTATTTTTTGCCACTTTTTGTTTAATTCTTGACATCGAAGTATATAGCTTTCTATATGTCATCTATTTTTTCTCTTTCGTGTAACGAAAAATTAGAGTCCTAGAAATTTTATTCGCAATTTTCATTCGTTTATTGATTATCGAACTATCGCCTAAGAAGTTTTATTACAAAAATTACGTGTCATATAAATGGAGGGAGGGGGTCAAAGTATTCCTAAATGTGCGTTATTTAATTTAACTGCAGCTCCTAACTAGTATCAGAATATTATTTACCACAGGTACCTACGTAGCATTTGACACAGAATAAATTACGGGCGAAGTCGTGTTTAACGTTATGCTTAAGTCATATTATGAACTAAGGATGTAATTTTTTATTATCTAGAGATTGATATTTTAAGTTCCAAAATCCTAAGATTCTGATGAAATCATATTTTTTCTGAAATTTTCGACATCTTGGTGGCATAATTTTTTACTAATGTACCTACCTACCTACTAAGTATCATATAATGCAGTTATGACTGGTAATATTTTTTATACCTTAAGAGATATTTATGGGACATAGTAGTTGCTTGACATTATATGGCTTATTATTATTATCTGGCTAAAAATGAACCAATTTTCTATTAATTAGAATAAAATTTATCTAGAATCCTAGCATTTACTACTGTTTCAGTTATTAAAATGAATAATATTATCATTGAATACAATTTTTATTCCTTTTTTTCACTTTTGCAAAATTTAAGTTTAGACAGATCGTTAATTTAATGATAACCATTATCGTAGATTTTTGAGAAGATATGTGTAAAAAATTTCATAATTCATTTTTTTTATATATTTTATGTGTCTCGTTTTAATGTTATACTAATATTAAATTACTTAATTTAAAACGTTGTGCTTTAGTTGTTTAGATAGGTAATTTACTCTCGTCTCACAATAAATAATTTTATTGCTCGATTTTATCTAAAATTTTATTACTATTACATCTAATACTCAACAACCTCAAAAATATTATGACGAGAACAAAACGTCCATTATTTTAAATGAGAAAGGATCACTACTTTTAAAATTGGCTATGGTAGCTCATATTGTCTACGAGTGTGTTTTGGATATGGAAATTAGTTAAATTGTCTTTAGGGTACGACCATTATTCCACTGTAGCCGATTTGCATTTAATGTTTAAATGTGGAACAATGGTAGTACATATTCTAATACAAACAGTTCTGCTGGATTAATAATGTTACAAGGAATTTGGCTTGGGATAATTAGTTAATATTTCACAGATCGAACTCGAACTGACTTTCGAAAATTGTAGTGAACTTCAAAAATAGTTGCTGAATATACGTGTAGAATAAAACTGAATCGCGAAACGTTTCATTTTCACGTTCAAATTTGATTAAGTGAAACACATAGTTTCTTTGAGCGCTTTTTGTTTGTGGATTCAATTCTATTCTGAATTTAATTTAATTTACTTTATGCATCTGTCTGAAATGCAGTTGTGTGATATGTAAAGTAAGGGTCCTAAAACTGAAATGCATTTACGAAAATAAAATATTATTTCTACAGCTATTTTCGTTCGTTTTTCATCGCTTTAAAAATTGAATTGAAATGCATAGAAATATTATACATTTTGTTTCGATGGAATAAAACCCTTTTTTAAACATCAAAATATGCGTATGTTGCAGTTTATCTAGATTAAATGTAAATGACAGTTTATCTGAGTTGCCTTATGGGTCGAAAGTGGACGAAATTTTGTTTGCATAAAAATCCATTCGGTAAATTTTACTTTAACTGAAAGTGTAAAGTTATGTGACATAATTGTGTGTATTTATAATAATAACAAGTTGATATAATTTTCAACTTAGAAAATAAACTGTGTAAGCAAGTTTCACCTTAAGTTCACAGAACACTTAAACCAGCATCGAAGGGTAACTTAATTACACACCGTTATTATTTTCTTCAGATGAAGTAATCATGCTTATGTTACACATACAATTAATTGCATTTCTCTTTCGTTTATTTAAAATGATATTTGAGACATTAGTTTTGTATTTACCGTTATTAAAATTCCTACTTCTTATTATTCTTAAGTACACTGCAGAGAAGTAGAAAAAAAAAACTTAAATAAAAACATGCCTCGTATTACGATAATTGCATTGGTAATTGGTGAAAATTTTAAAACCTTAATTTTTAAACGTGGAAGAAATATTTAAGGATGGATAATTATAACTGAAATGCAATGTAGGTTATATATTTTGCAGAAATATACAGTTGGTACTGCTCATGTTCTTCACAAAAAGCATATATACAGCAGATACATTTTAAAGATTTACAATTTTAATTTTCAATTATGCTAATAATATATCTTAAAAAACTTTCGTAAAAACTTGAGGCATTTCATAACGGAATAATATGTTCATATTAAGATGAATTCTTTGTAAAACCAGCCATATTTTTATATACTCGAATTATTTACAGGTATCGTTTCTTATTTTAATCCCACTTCAATAAAATAACAATTTTCCTTTTATAAATTTACTACAGTGTATTTATTCTTACTCTCTTAAATCGAAATAGTGATTATTCACTATTTTGTAGTGAAAAGTATACTACTATTTGAATTTGGTGGTATACTTTTCAAAACTTTACAAAATAGTGAATAGTCACTATTTGTTGTCCAAAGTAACTATTTTGATTTAAGAGAGTACATAAAAATTGGATATTTGAGCTATTTTTCGTGTGTTCAAATAAAAAGTATGATTGACGTCGTAAACGTTATGGCGTGTAAGGTGATTTTTATAATGCAAACTAAAAGAATTGAGAAATTTTAATCTTTGTTAATAAGTTTGTTACATGGTCATGTTATACTCGTAAAAGAGGTTCAAATAAGCATTTAAAAACTTAATTTCAATAGCACTAGTACGTATAATGTGAATGTGTTACAGCTAATAATGCCTCATGTACACTATATAATATATTATGCTTAATTTCGTTCACATAATTTATTTTTGGGGTTTCATTTATCCAATAAAAACACGGAAATCTTATAAAATTATTTGCATGCTTGACTGATTGGGGGTTCGTTCATCACAGCTAATTTTCTTTGAACAAAATATACTTATCAAAAAAAGTGGAAAACTACTATTACGTAGAATTCGATAAAACGATGATTTCTTCGTAAAAGCTTAATTTCAACGTAGTTAAAAGAAGACTTGTAAAGATTTTATTTTGTAATTTTAAAATGTTTCTACAGAAAAAAAAAAACTGAACATTTTATCTTTGAAATTACTAAAGCTAAAATTTTGGCAAAAATATTATTTTTAAAATGGTTTTGCTACTCAGTGGTATACTGACTTAATTGTTTTTTTATGCTTTTGTGATCGTAAGGACAAATCCTATTGAAAACCCACTGTTTATCTTCAACAACCTTAAAAATTATCTTAAATCTAAGCACTTAATCTCCAAATATTTTTAAATGTAAGAGTCAATTTTATTTCCTATGAATTTTACCTTCAGAGTAGTTACTGACTTTAAAAAAATGCAATTAAACGATGGCACTTTGATGAGCTTAAAAATTTGCATGAATTTCCTACAACATCCCGTAGTAGAAATCTTTTTATCAGCTAGATAGATTTTTAGAGCACTCAAAAGGAAGGAAAATGTTCTGTATCGCGTTCAGCAGAGATGTCACCGATAAAAATACAGCAATGTTGTGGTTTGTCGTTACTTGAAGGAAATGAAAACAATAAGTCACTGCAAGTTTTACATACAGTCCATAAATGGGAGAAACATACGAAATTTATTTGTTCTTCTTGCTTCGAAAAATACGGTTCTTATGTTGCTGAAAAACTATTTAGCGTTAACTTTTCCAAGAGACCTTTTCTTTTAAAGTAAAACACCTATTTAGTTTAACTTTCAGAAGTTGTGCAAATAAATTAAATGTCGAATGGTATAATATAAGGTTTTTCCATTTTTTATAAATTAACTTAATATATAATCAATAACAAAATACTTTCATAATAATTGTACTCATTGCTTGTGTTAGAAAAACTAGTTAGAAATTTAAGGAATGTTCATAGAATTTGGCAAGAACTTGCAGGATTAAAATTCACGCGGATGACAATAGGCAAGGCAGTGACTCCCTAACTTTTTCGATTTCCGGCACTCTTAACATGATAGAAGAAACATTGGTCTATCTCAGGAGGTACTTTATGTCATTAAATAGGTATATTTTTTTTTTAATTATTTTCCAAAATGTGGCTATACGTAGCTCTTATGCACTTAATATATTTTTAAAATAATATTATCATGAAATTTTATTTTATAACTAACCAAAGGCTTTATGACTACGAGTATATGTAACACAGAAATTTTAAATTCATCTGGAAAGGTTACTTTAAGTTGACTTAAAGAACATTTTTGCGGCATCCTTGACAGTTTAATAGAGCACTGAGGGGCATAGTTTGAGAATTACTGGGTTAAGAGACGATTAGTTACCACGTATAAATTTGAGTTAGATTAAAAACATGGTATGTACCTACTGCAATCATATCTAGCACGGAATCATTCTCCCGGAAATTCGACTCGCACTTGACCATTTATATTCCAGTTTTAAAATTATTTATATTTCACTAATCTTGATAGAAATTCATAGTATAATTTTCATATAGTATTAGAAAGAATTTTTTCGTTGCTGACATATTCCAACAAATAACTATTATAATAATTAGGTAGGTACATTCATGTTTATATTCCCAATTATTCCCAATGGAGTAATAACAAATGTATTTATTTAGAGATTTTAGATTTATATAAGTAATTAAATTTAAATTGATAAACTTGACGTTGACACATTTCTTCGCAACCCAAGCATAAAACATTCAAACCTCTTGAGGTTTAATGTTTGTGTTATAGTCTGAAACTAATAAAATTATACAACAAATTAAACAGTCTATTTCTAGTAGATTTTTTTAAATGGATATCATATTTTTAACAGTTGTATTATTAAATTTTAGGTTTAAGTTAACAATTGCATGTTGCTTTGCGTTTGATTGTATATTGTCTCGGTGCATTACAATTTAACACGATAATCGAATGATCCCGATAATAAAATCTCGGAGTTGAATCTGAACCCGACACCTTTTAGCTAAAGCTGCGATAATTTTTGCACCATTTAGAGGGAGTAAAATTTTATTTTCACATATATTTTCGAACGTTTTCTTTTCAACTTTATTTTTCCTTAAAACACACTAATGGACTTTTTAATGCTTCTTCTTATAAACCTGCAGTGGTGAACCAATTTTGACCTACTTTAAGTTGTAATGTAACTGGTATAATAGAAATAATCCGGTTTCTGAATGTAAGGCTTAAAATATTGAGTCTCAACTTTTTGAAATGTGTGAATCGTAATTCAATCTAAAAATGATTTGAGCTGGGAAATTCAATCTGTTGTAAGTTTTAAAGATTGCTTACTTATCAATTTAACAATGAAGTTATACCTCTTATATAAGATTATATTGTATGTTACAATGTTTCGGTTTTATATTTTGTCTTCAGTTTTTTTAAAATTATTGAATAAGTATAGGTATAATTAAGTTAAATCATAATAAATGTTATTGTCAAGTTATTACAAACAGGTATTTATTGCTATTTTTGTTATTTTGGCATTCGCATAAATTTCCTCTCACTAGGTTGCATTTTAGATTTACTTTTGAGACCTGAAACTACGTAGGTACATAGAATAATTGCTTTTCGGAGTATATTTGGGTAAAAGCTGACACTTGGTACAAATGTTACACAATCGTTATCTATGCAAAGCTTGTGGTATCAGTCTCTGTTGGGTACGAAGTTACCATATCGTATACATTCCACATCACTAACTTCGAAGTGCCAGGATATCCGGTTATATTCGTACTTTTATAATGCGCGTGACTTAAACGTTAAACTTTTATTTATGTTTCACTTTTATTTTGCTTTTTCTTTTCGTTGTATAATTAGTTCATTGATATCATCTCTTAACGCAGCATCTATTAAATGAAGATAATTTTGTCGCGTTTATATGATACTTAATGGTTGATGTAATGCGTAAATTTATTATTACAAACTCGGTAATTACTTAATAAAATCGTTTATTACAGTGCGATTCGGATTCAATGTAGGTCATTGCATTTTTCCATCGTTGTATCTTACAATATTGAAACTTATACTTTACAGTTTCTGTTTTAAGTGAAATTTACATTGTGTTTATTTGTAAAAACTTTTGGGTTACCACATTTTGATATGCTTTAGGGCCCTAAAATTTTATTAATATTACTTTTTTTTATGCTTCATAGCATAGCAAGTTTTTCGAGTGTCACTGAACTTCATTTTTAAAGATGCGTATATAGTATCTATACCATTTTTTTATACTTTTCAGTACATACCGTTTTTACATTATTATATTTTTTATTAAAATCCATTTTTAAAGGTTTATTTGAAATCGACATTATTCATGATGTTTTATTAAAATTTTGATTTCATTGAGCTAGAATGATTTGAATAAAAGGATTTTTACTTTCCCCAAAGCTATATATACGTTTGTGTTACATTATACGAGTATAATTTGAAATTTTCTATAAAAATACTTATTTCGATACAAATTTCTTGTGTGGGAAAATTATTTTGCATAAAAGGCACAGGCATACACGAGATAAGCTTCTTTCCAATATATTATTTTCATTTTGTATGATATTGCTTTTTTAAAAGAAAATTATTATTTGAACTGAATCGAGTTGAAGATTTGAGACGATTATTATAGGAAAATTTCATCATTTTGATTTATTTTTTATCCTTTGAAATATTCTACGTATAACTTCCAGGTTGCAATGTCTTTTAGGTAAACTTTATAGTATTTTTTACGGTGGATTGTTGAAAAAAGTTTTAATGCAACAGTATATATGTAATGTATTCCGATGCTTGTAAACGCGAGTTCATAATGTCATCTGATTAACCGACTGAAACTGCTCAAGGGTGAAATGTTTTCTTTGGTGTACGGGGAATATAACAAACGTTAACGTTGAGCGTCAATTTCAAAAACCACTAACTATAAGCTCGTGACTACATTATGAAAAGCATATGTGAGTTAAATGTATAAAATTCTTTGATTATGCACTTGATGAAAATCTGTCTTTTGTGTTAAAACACTTATACGATTATCTAGTATTTTGATTAAATTGTACCGCGATTGTACTAAGTGTGTTTAAAGATTGTTGGGAGATGTTATGTTATTACATGAAGTTTTGTTCTGCGGGGTCAGGCTCGAGGTCAGAAAATTCATAATCGACTGCATATGCCACCTTCATTCCATTGTTCAAAATCCTCATATAGCTTTTATCTTCATAATTTACAATTCAATATTGTGTCTTTTAAATTCAATATTTCAAAATTATAGATTGTAAATCGTTTTTCTATTTTATTAAAACCTATTATTATATTTTAGATTTAATTAAATTTCTGTTACTTTTTTATTTACCAGCAATTGATTCCATTCATAAAAAAAGCATTTATTCCAGATCATTTACTCTGAAAAATTATAATTGCTCTCTTTTATGAAATATAATGCACGCCATTATTCTGTAAGATTACTGATTATTTTATGGCATACACAATTGAAAAAAAACTGAATGTATAGAGTAGATTTATATTTATTTTAAGAACGTAGACTATTTTTAGACAAAAATTATTACAAAGTATAATACGTTTCTAAGGTAGGTAGGTACTGCAAATACTATTTCTTGAATGAGTGTAGGACAATGAATTCGGTAGATAGATCGGTTTCAATCAAATGTTTTTTTTAACTACAGAAATCTTTATAAGATTATAACAATACACCAATACCAATACACATACAAGTTGATTGTTTTTTAAAAAGTTCACCTATGTGGATTGAAACTTAACAAAATCTCACAATTGAATTAATTGATTTAAATGTAACAAACGGTAAGGTAAAACTTTACCTAACTTGCGAAAATACTGAAGTAATCCAGTTGAAGGCAAGTATAAGTTTCTAAAACAATTATCTAAACATTCGAGTATACTAACATTTCTAACACAAACTTTGGCGTAAAGCAATGTTTTTTAATGTGTGTACTAATATGTTGAAGAAAAATGTTAGATCCATGATAAGGACTTTTCTTTTTGCTGACAAACTTTTTTCTAAAATACGTATGCACAAAAATTCACATAGGTTATGCAAGCTATGCATTTTAAAAACCTTCCCAAAGTTTTGATTTATAAAAGTTTCTTTTCATTTAAAAATTTTTGTACTTTAATGCGATAAAAAACTTGTATGTTCCAACTTTGTGACTTAATTTTGGATGTTTTTAAACGATCCCGCACGAGACCAAGTACGGGTATGACGGACTTACAATTATATTCGTACAACATAAAATCACAAGTTCATCTGTCTAGCAAAACGCCACATATTGATGTGGAATGTCATTTTATTGTTCCTGTATGGAAATGTGCGTTCTGTCTTTAAATAGAATGAATCTTATAAGTATATTTAAGAAGTTAAGATTGTTAGTTGTAAGTTGGTATACTGTTAGTTGTAAAACTAAAAATCAAAATACTCAAATATATAATTTGGTTCTTTTTAATTTCGTTATAGTTTGAGACAATTTTATGCACATTAAATTTTATATTATTATTTTTAGACTAGTGGCTACGCATAACTTTTTTCACATAAAATTTAGCAAAAATGTAAACAGTTTAAGTTAAAGAAAAAACTCCTCTAAAAATCACCATACTTCAAGCAGCAGGGCAATTTTTGAGAATTTAATTACAAATTTTGAACACATAAAATACGTTAGGTATATAGTTTAATTTAAGATTACCTCAATTAAAGCTATAAGTGGACATAATAAATTTTATAATATTTTCGAATATTTACATGAACACATTAAAAAAAAACTAGAGCAAAAGTTTTTTACTTTTATATGTACTTAGAATCATATCAAATTGAGGCGTCTAGTATCAAAAAGACCAATGTGCATTCTGACTTATTTTTCAGGCCCTCGAAAAACCGTCGTCACTGCAGCTCAACTAAAATAAAATTATTTTTTAAACAGGATATTGTTTGAACTTATGTTTTTATAGACAAAGTCCTTTTCAAAAATTAGTTTTATTTTAGTTGAGCTGCAGTGACGACGGTTTTTCGCGGGCCTGAAAAATAAGTCAGAATGCACATTGGTCGTTTTGCTACTAGACGCCTCAATTAGCATTGTACTTAGTAACAATATGGGAGAGTTGGTAATTGAAGAGTAAGACTCAAAAATATAATAATTGTAACTCCCTTTTTAAGCTATTCACACCCGAGCCCTCACAGTTCACTCAGGAATAATACTCTCAGATTTAATTTTCTTTTTCAGTGGTTTAACTTCCACCTTGCCTTTCGATCACAGTATCTATCGTTTTGTATATAGACATAACATATGCATATTGTATATATATCATATTATGCTTTAAATAAGTATACTTGAAATCAATTTGAAAAAGTAAAATCCTTCTCAACATTGGATTTTACCTTGTGATTCAATAAACGCGATTATTAAATCGAAAAAAAATGATTTACATTGGTTCGTTTTAAAGGTAACTTCAACCTATTATAAACAATAATAATAAGAAACTGAAATTAGATTTGTATTTAGTCATAGATAGAAGTACCCATAATTATTATGTTTTTGACTTTTTGTGTTTTTGTAGTTCTACCGCAACATAAAATTAACTTGAAGAAAAATTTTATGATTCTAAACACGTACGCTTCATATAATAGCAACAGAATTTAGATTTCATAATAGCAATTTGATTTTTTTCATAAAATATATGTAGGTATTAAAATTTTATAGGTTCTTATACCATATTTTAAAATTTTGAAAAGTTCTAAGATAATTTCAATCTATTTTAAATGAAATAAAGCGTTTGTTTAAATTTTCCATATTATTCTTGCATTGAGGATACTAAAGATCTACATAAGATACCAAAGAAACGGTAAGGATTTGTTTTTCAAACATTTAATTATCATAACTCTTAACTGTTTGTGTTTTCATAATTTAAAAAAAGCAAAGTAATAGTGGGTCTAATAATTAATTTTGACAGTAATAAATTATTTTTGCAAAATTATAGAGGAAACTAGGTCAATATTATTAAGTCATTAATGCAATTTTAGAATCCTGAACTGATTCAAACTCGGAAGAAAACTTTTTTGACGTTTAATAAATTACTATCAAATAGCGCAGTATTAATTTCGCGAGAATGATATCGTTGAAAACATTTAACTTTTGAATTAACGCAAGTTTTACAGTATAAATTATCTGTTATAACAAACGTTTGACTATGAATTATTTTATGTTATTTTTTACCAGATCCAGTTAAATTTGCTTTTTATGAGGTAAAAGGTTTTACTTTACATATGCTTTCGTATGATAAAATTTATGCTCGTATCTACTGATAATATTAGTGTATATCTTCTTTTAAATACCTATATCAAGTAAATTGTGAAACCCCTTTTTTATAAATGGGTTGAGTAAATTAATTATAATTTAGGTGAACAAATTCTGAAAGATAATTTAAATGTGGCTATTGTTTATTTTCAGGAAAATTAAAAGTGTAAATTACATCATTTTAAATGATTAATTAACATTGTTACACTTTTGTGTAAATTCATCAAATTTATTTTTTGTCCTTTTGATACCAATTAATTGTTTTTATTGCTGTTAATTAGAACTTAATCGAAGTGATGTAATGCCGACAATCTTTGTCTATTACTATAAGTATGTTGAAAATATTGTCCTTTGAGAAAGTAATTCGTTTCAAGTTTAGTTACTTTTATTGAAAGTATTAATGCGTTATCAAAAATAAATTCATAACGTTTTTCTAAATATATAGCTGAGTAAGCATTGATTATAACATGACTTTTAGAACCATGAGTTATGTAAATTAGGCCAAAAAATTAGTTATATTTGAAATAATTCAATAAGAATGTGTGTAGTAAGTATTTAATTTTTTTCTGATAATTACATTTTTTGTTGTATATAATTCAATTTTTTTCCAAAGATTTACAACGGTAATCATAACAGAACGTTAATTGAGTCTTCTCTATTTTATGAATGTGGGCCAGTGTCACATTTAACATGTGCTCTTAAAATTTTCAGTCTCATTCAAATTACACACTTGTCTTTTTCAGTTGATAAGCACACACTGGTTGATTAAAAGAAGTCATGTTAAAAAATGAAGAATGTTCAAAAAGCTTAAAACCCACAAATAAAATGTGTTTGTGTTATACATTTTTATGTAGACGGTATATTTTGTCTGTTTTGTAATGTTGTGGCTTGAAAATTAAATTTGAGATAAAAAGAATTTGTTTTACTTGAAGAACACAACCTAAATATTTCACATTTGTAAGTGTATACGTGTGTTTATATTTCAGATAACGAAAGTGTTAATATAGAATTTGTTTGTATGAGACATCTTTGGATGGTGGTGTAACTATTACCTATATATATTTTTATTTATCAGAAATACCTTTGACGTCTAAAAAAATGTGTAACTTTAAATGGTTTAAATTAAAAATTTAAAACTTCGATAAGTTAATTTGAAATTGATAATACCAAGTAAAAATTAGGATGACTCATTGTTTTCAGAAAGAAATTCTTTCGTTTACCTTGAACTCGATATGCGGTTGAAACTGGAATGCATTATTGGAAAAATGCGTTTAACCTCTTTCAAGGGTCAGAACAACAAAATATAGAATTTGTTTTACTTATTGCTTATTTGGTTTGTCGATTAACATTTATATTCTTTAAGATATTTGTTTAATTTATCGATTTTTCATTGGATACCGTGGTTGTTAGTTAATTTTGTATAGTAAGCACCAACCATGCTTCCGGTTTAGAAAAACGGGGAGACAATATAAAAAATGTTTGTCGATGCAAATTATTTTCTAATAAGTTCGGTGTAAGTTATCGTAATGCATTAGTTGCAGACATAACGTATCACTGTTTTAATTGGAGAACGATTGTGTCGTCGTAGTTGTTTTAAATTAATTTAATTTAAATGAAGATTAAAAGAGATCTTTATTTAATCATCCAAGTCGTAAGATCCCAACACAAATTGGCCTATCCCCGTCGAGTTTCTAAACCAAAATAGCCTCTATTGTTATTACAAAGAATCAGTAAATGGGTTACAGTTAAGATATTATGTAGATAATATTATATTGTAACGGGATTGCCCAAACTCGTATTGAGCTTCTCGCAAAGGATTCTTTTATTCGATCAAAGTTTAACAAAACCTTTACTAAACCGAACTACTTTATTTATTTTAAATCGTTATTAAATAATTTACCATAAAAATCACTTATATTTCATCACTTTCAAATCGCTCGTATCACTATTACTCAAATCACTGGTATTCACAGAATGAACCATTTAGATTAAAGTGAATCCGCGTCTTTAGTTGCTTTGTATAGGCAAAATATGTGTTCTCAAACATTCGAGAATGTTAGATTTCCTAATCTTCTAAAAAACTTCCAAAACCATTGACTATAAATGATTGAGGTTCAAATGTATTGTCAGAATTTTCATAGACCAATCTCGAATCTTCATTTCTTTTCCATCGCTGATCATTGCCTCTGTCTTTGTTCGTTACAGTATATAAGTGCATCTGACATAAAGTCTTTAACTTTTTTTGCCATTTTGAATATTGTATGCCTTTAATAAAACCTGATACCGTTTGATAAAGGCATAAGTTTTATAGTAGCGCTTGAAGATCGAAAAGCAGATTGAAAAGCATTTCTTATCTCAAGCTATAATTATATCCTTTAAATAATATTTTATAGAGATTCATTAGGTGACAGGCCTGGAAAAGATACGGTAAATTTTATATGCTTATACAGAAATAATATATTGATACCTATTGATATTTTATGTAGAGGTACTGACGTAGATACAGGTACCTAAATGAAAAATTGAAGACTATTTTAGATGTTTGACTTTTGACTTTGAATCATATTTGTTTGTTATCATGCCTATTCTAAATTAAAAATGTGTTATAATGGATAAGCTCTCAAAACTTTCATTTATAACGCAGAATTGTTTAACGTTGCATTTTGTTATTTATTAGCATAGTATCCGTTGTAAATTATATGCCATATAATGTACATCCATATATCAACTATGTTCACATGAGTGTTTTTAAAACATTTAATATTTCACAGATAAAATTTTGCTGAAAATAAAAGAACGACGGAGGCGTTCGTTTTATTTTTTGTTAGCTTTTCATCATTTCCCGTATTTTCTCAAACGTAAAAATTACCATTAAGTACCAAAAGAACATTTTTGCTTCTTTTATACACGATACACCTACTCGAATGTTAGTTAGTAATGAAAACTCGGAAGGTAGTTTTTGGAATAATATTGATCAATTTAACCATATAAACAATTAATTTATGTCAATCGTTTTTAATTAAACATAAACAAGTAAATTTTAACTGTCCTTTACAGTACATGACGTAAATTTTTAAAAGCTCATATAGATACAATCTTAATTCTGATTCTTTAAGTACCGAACAAGATGTAAGATAATGACATTACTTACTGTTCTTTAATAAAACTAATAACTACTAAAAGTTAATACATACTATCATTTTGTCGTGCAATTAGTTTCTTATTGATGTATAAAGCGATTACTTTTAGTGAATATAAAATCGTAACTACAAAAAATTCTTCGTATTTTTATGTAAATTCACGATTATTAATGAAGGTTAGTATTAATATAAATATATTTTAAATATTTTTTCATCAAATAAAATGTAATTTCCATAGTAAGATAAATATTTGGATATAATGTATAATAATGGAGAAACAAAAAATAAAAAGATTTTTTCATGTCCTTTAATATGTTTTGCATACAAATGCGTTTTTTTATTTAAATTGTATAGCTTTATATATAATTTATTCTGAAAACGCATCTAAAACGTGTTGATTAAAGGAAAGGAAATTACATTTTTATATGTTCTATTTGAATCATTTTGTTAGAAAATAACGAAAGTGTAAAGTGTATTTAAGCCAAAGGAAAATTGCAAAGAAAGGAATAACTAGATGCATAAAAATATAAATTTCAATTCTATCATGAAAGAACAAACATTTAGTTTTTGTGTGGAAAGTTCTTTGAGTGCGTTTATATAATAATAGACGTTAGGTGATGACAGACTCCCTAAGGATGTGATTTTTAATTATAATGTCTCTTTTATGTATTTACAGTATCAAATTGAAAAAGAAGAATTTTTGATAGGAAAAGTGCTGAGATTTCTTGAGTAATTTAAGATCATACTCGTTTACAAAAATGCATTCAAGGGAAAAAAGAAATGTTTATTTTTAGAAATGGAATAGAGAGATTGACAATTTTTCATCAAATTGGAAAAGATAAAAAGAAAACTTTATTTTATTGAAATTTTGATGTATGAAGCATCGTACACTTGCGTATCGTATATTGCCAGTATATTACCAGCGTGCTTCTGAAAATGAAAATTTATAAGAGTTATAAATCCGTTTGAAATAACATTACATTTATGTTTTATTACCGAAATTTCTTTAGTTGCTTTCATAAAACCGTAGCAATTTCGATTTAATTTGCTTTATTATTGAAGCGTTTAACTTTAAGATCTCGCCAGATTTAAAAGAAATTATTATTAGATTAAATTATCTTTATTTAACTATTTGCAATAAGAACATTATTTTTGTTATACTTTTATTTATTTTTGTTTTAAATATTCATCGTTGTATGGTGAATTGAGTTTTAAACATTTTGCATAAAAATTTTCGATTAACTATATTTTTAACTTCTTGAATTTTCATTTATGAGAAAAGTTAGGCAAGTTTTGTACGGTATATATATAAAACGAAACCTCTGATAGCGACTGGAGAATTGATTAGTGCTTTGGGATAAGTTTGGAATTATCGTTCGAGATTGGCTTCTTAATACCGGCACAGAATGTTTCAGTGATCAAGAAATCATTTGGAAGTTTTATAAAATTTTATAAAATCAAGGAATTAAGTTTTATGAGTGTTCATAATCTATAAGAGACTTTATTTTATCAACGAATATTAAAATAAATCAATAAATTTTTTACTAACTAAGGTATCTATATAATTAAATAACCTATAGTAATTTTATGTGAAAACATGATGGAAATTTTTTTGTGTCATTATTTTATTGACATTTATGACAAATCTATTTAACATATTCAAGCATTATTTTTTACCTAATGTTTAGAAAAATGTTCGAAGAGAATAAAGTTTTGTATTGTTTCTATAAATAAAATGATTGCCAATTTTATACCCATTAAGTATGAAAGAGTTTAGTTAGCTCACCAAAGCGGGCAAACTAATGTTTTAGGATTATGTTTTTAACTATAGGTACTTTTGATTTTTCTGTAAATTTTTATTAAATTCTGTAAATAGCTTTAGTTAAGTTTTGAGAACAATCCTAAAGACTGCTTTTTATATATTAAATTATTAATGCAATTATTTTTATAATCTTTTATTATTTATCTTTCTAAGCTAATAGTACTTTTCTAATACCTAACTAACTAGGTTTGAAATTTCATTGCGTTAACGTGTTATTTTAAAGAAAGAATCAATGAGCATTATTTAAAATAAATTATATTATGTAGGTTATTTCCGGTTTGTCGTAAGTTTTTGTTGTGATATCGATTTTTATTTGAGGTTTCATTAAACGAACTTGATTCAATACCTTATAATGACAAAAGTGAAATGTGTACGTAACACACAATGTTAACGAGAAAATTTTTTTTATAGGCAAATATGTAACCGTCTTTCTTTGGTTAACTCTGCAGATTCATTCAAACGACACGAACGGTTGTGGGAATGTCAAGGTTGCTTTTATATTGCCTTGAACAGGTCATTCCTACGTTAATCGCCGTAATTTCAACTGTTCATAAAAATTTAAATATTTTTTTTCATGAAACTGTATCTAATTGAAAAAAAGAAATTATATTTTCGTATATAGATAATATCGAAATAACCAATTTTAATAATATTTCGAAAAAGAAACGGCTAGCTATAAAATATTTTATTTGGATTTAACAAAGCAGTGCTGAGTTACACTACCGAGGTTTTTAACGTGGTAAAACCGGATAAGATAATCGAACATTCTCCAGATTGAAGCGTTTATGTTTTATTTAAAACCAGATCCTTCTGACCAAATGCACCTTGTCTTGCGAAACAGCTGTTGAGGATTCGGCGACATAAAATGGCTTTCGCACCCAAATTAACCCAAGTCCGCAAATTAAATAAAACTTAAATTGAGCCGAAAGCTATTACATTACCACAAAAACTATCATTGAAACTCTTAACCACTTATTAAATTGTAAATATAAAGTTCATTAGGTCATACCAGTTTATGATTAAGATAGAAATTAAATTTTTTTCACTCGCATTAAAACAAATTTTCTTTAACAAAATCATCCATAATGCGAGTTATCCTTTTACTTAATTCTACGATATAATTTGGTACTTCTTTTGGTCATTTACTTTATTTCATCATAAATATGCACTTTATGTATGAAAATAGGACTTACCTTATGATTTCATCCCATGGTAGATAAAATTGCAAATTTCGTATTATTATTATTATAACTACATTATGGATAGTAAACTGTGGAAATCATACGGAATATGCAAATCTATTTAGTACCGCAGGGTAATTGCGCTATCATAAAGTGACTAGTAATAAAATGTTAAAACGGCTGTGAAAGTATTTTATTTTTCTTATATTTATGCTTTATCTCATAGATATTTTACTTGAACAAATTCCATAAAGTATCTAATATTTGAATTAAAAGCAAACTCAGCAATATGCTGTGCGGGTGTGTGCTTTTGTATAAATTTCCCGTTTATCCAAATATTTTCTTACTGATGAGCAATTTATTAGTTTTATAACAAAATGTAATCATTATTGGAAAATGCAATAAAAATAAAAAAAAAATCGAAACGCCATTAAAAGATTACCCTACTTATAAGTAATGCAATTATTGTTAGTATATTTTTACAAAATATTACAATTACACAAATTTTAACATTTTTTGTAGCCAATGTAACTTAATAATAAATTATATTAACGAAGAATTTAATTGTAGCATAATTTTCTATATTATATTGGTCATTAAATATTTAACTTTCATTCTCTTCTTCATAAGTATAATAATAAAAGCGAAAAGTAAATTTCAAATACTATTTCAGTTCAAATTGATTATTTAATTTGCTCAATTATGATTCTATGAAATTCAAAAACGACAAATTTCTTTGGTTTTTCATATAAATTTTATTTTGCTTTTTAATTTAGAATTTTTCATAATATACCTACAAAACAAAGTACAAAATTTATAACCCACTATTCTTTGTAAATATAAAACATGCTTCTTTCAAATCAACTATTTATCTTATGTTATTAAAAAAATTAAGTGAGTAAAACTGTGATGAATCTTATGTCCAAACTTTTGCCATTTTCAATAAAAATTCTGCAATTTACTCAAAAGAAATATAACGTGAACAATCAATTATCTATTTTGTGCGTAAAAGATTTCTATTTTGAAATTATTTTATTTTACATACCAAAAGAATAGAACAGTAAATGTACTTTTTTATTTTTAATTTTTACCGCAACGAATTTACATTTAAAACCATTGAACTCTCAAATATTTGATGTTGTAAATTGAAGCAATTTAAAAAAAAAATTAACTGAATAGTTTGGAAATTTTTTGTCAGACACATTAACTTTCATTCTTAATTTGAAATTTTCTTACAAATCGTTTTGTTTTGCAAATTTTCAGCTTTAATTATCTACAATTCCGACTGCGTAGTGTTAAAAAAATGGGTACTTAATTAACGAACAATTATATTTTTTATGAATTATTGTATCTTGTGTTTCTTGTTCCAAATTATTTTTTGATCGTGATTCGAAATTGATTCTGTTTAGTTTTCATAAGAAGATTTTAATTTTGACTTTTTCCTTCTTGTGGAAAGTGTTTCAAAATGCTGTCATTAACTTGTTACTTTCTATAATTTCATTTAATTTAGAAAGAAATTTCCAAATTTTCATTGTAGTATTACGTTGTACCTTTATTCCATATGTATACAATTATTAATAGTTCGTTGTTAGTGTTGCCAGTTGCGAAATTTGTATTAGATCAAAAATCAAGAAATTGTATTTTTGGCAATTGGTTTTCTTATTTTACTGAAGAAAATTATTTGTCAAAGCTAAAAAAGAATTTTATTCATTAAAGAATCAAAGGAAGTAATAAATATAAGGTGTGGGCAAATATATCTACCTTAAAAGTAGGTAATAAGTATTTATTTTCTTTAAATTTGAGTCATAGAAATATGACATTGGAACATTTATTCTTGATGACGAATTTTGACATCACACAACTATTAGCATAATGATGAGAAGACTAAAATATTAAAAAAACCTGTTACTTACATTGAAAAATCAGGAAATATAACAATTTACGTTATTTATTTTAAAATTGAAAAATTACAAATAGATTTTTGTTGATAATGTTTCCATATCTTATGAAAATATAATTCTATATTACAAATAGAATTTAGTCAAAGATATACATACAGTTACACATTGTGCAATATTGCATGCGAAAATTTGTCGTCAGACTATAAATTTTTATTATTTTTTTTAGTTCTGTGTTATTTGCTCGGTTAGTTTAGAGTTGTTTACAAATTCAAAATTTAAATATGCATTTTATGTTCGTTTGAAATTAGCAATTGCGAATAGATGGAAAGCCATAAAATATTTGCGTTATTTTCATATGATGTATCCAAGTTTTCAATGCAATAATGTCAATAGTATTCTAAATTTCTCTTAACTGATGTTTAGAGTTAAATTTTATTTTTGGTAATTTTTTGTTCTAAAAACAAATTTATGAACTATACATTTTTTACCTCATGATAATATAGCAATTATTTGTTTTGTTGTGATAATTTTTTTATAAAATGATGATAAAAATTTATTTAATTTTATCTTCTATTTTTGTTTCAAATATTTAATAGGATTAGTTAGTAGTGAGGTTGGTGCAGCTGATATAATAAAATGTAAAAGAAGTCGAGACCTTGTAAACAGGTTTAGTTTTGGTCTGTAGTTGAATTTTGAACCAACCGTTTCTCTTTCATTTTTTTTTAATCAAAATAAAAATAAATTAATTTTCTTACTCTTAATTCTCAAAAATTCATATAAATTTTTCTATTCAAATTATTAGATCCTAAATAGCTATTGGTTTTAATGTAAAAAGGAAAAAGCAATTCAGTGTTTTTAATTATACTAATGAACAGCGCTTTTTTAGATTACATCGATTAACAGTGGTTTTGAAAAGAGGTATCAAAAGAGTTTTTTTTTTCTTTTTTTTCGAAATTGGCTCTGGTTTTGTTTTTGTTTCGTTATTTTCATACACGAGCCATTCACAGTACCATTGGTTATAACTTCACAATGTAAAGTGCAATTTATGTTTACTCTAAACTATAAGTATTATACGTATTATACGTATAAACTATAAGTATAAATACGTAATTAAAATTATACAACAAAACATTTCCTCTTATAGAAAATTTAGTTTATCCATTACCTATTTATTTTGCTTTTAAATGTGTGCATCTATTATAAGACGTAAAAAACTTACCTAACTAATCAAAGTTTTCAAAAAGTTAAAAATTAATTTTTTTTACAAAATATTCTTATACGATTTTTTTTAAAATGAGATTGTTGAAAATCATGTCTTTATACTTATAGAATTTGCATTAGCAGTAATTTGCTATCATGTGATTATCCTATTGACCCTAATATCTTTCTTCTATTAATCTAAGCCTTCTGAGCTGTCTAGTTGAATAGCTATTGCAGTGTATAAGCTATAAGCAGACCAAATACAGGATCACAGATAAAAGTTTGTTCTCTGTATAGTTGAACAGATATGGTATTGATTTTTTATTAATTCAGCTAAACATTACTAGATTTTCATCATTTTAATATGGGGGATTTGGGTTTAAAAATTAAGTTTTTTGAATTGCTTTCTTAATTTAAATCAGTTTTTTCTATACAATTTTTTATTTGTAGCTAAAATGAATAATTACTAGGTTTAAAATGTGGTAGTGCCTCATTTAAAAAACAAATAAGTCAAAATCACAAAATATATTAATTTTTTTTGGTGATAATATCATAACTGTACTTACACTAGCACAAGTAACTACCCCTTACTTTATTCACGTAAAATTTTCCTAGCTTAAAAAATAGACTACTGACGACATATACAACATATAAAATAGATCAGCCATAAAGAATAACTCAATTAAAGTAGATAATGAACCGATTTTTAAATTTTCAACTCTTAAATGTATAAATTTAAAAACTACAAAAGTAAAAGTTATTACTATTTGCATGTAGATTAATAATTGCATTATTAAAATCTAATAAAATTGTAGTTTGGGGGTAAGAATTACTTGGGGAGTTAAATTTCATTAAATCTATCGTTACAGTAGATCATAGTTCATTCATAGTTCACCCCACCTTAGTGGCGCAGTGGTTAGAGCAGTTTGTCTCTCCACTACATGCGTCAGTGGTACTGGGCTCGGTCCCCGTTGAATTCTTAGATATAAGATTTATATGACCTACAGAAATTTTCTGTGTGTATAAATTCGTGATATGACCTTAAGATGTTAAAGCGACTTAAAACATCCAAAAGAAAAAAAATACATAGTTCACTTCTGCAGAAGTAAAATTTTGAATTTCATGTTTTAGTTTTCAGTGGCTAAAACTTCAGCCTGTTTGCCAGTCACTCACGGTACCGTTTTATATAATTTAGAAGAGATAATCAGTATGAACAAATTTAAATTTCGCTGACTTAGGGATTAAATTATTTATCAATGATAAATATTGAAATCATAATCAATGAAGAAATAGGATTTTCGGAAATTATTTTTTTTTTGCAATTAGTATGAAGTCATTGGGCAGGAAAACGTGATCAAACTCCTATTCACATTTTTTTCAAACGGGTCTTGATATTGGCTTTGATTAGATTGTGCTTAAGCATAAGCATACAACCAGCTTTCATCGGCTCATGATGTTGAAAGGGTTAAGTTCTAATAAAAACATTTTTTCTGACAAGAAATTCCCATTCTTGACTTGTTATATATTTACGTCTACATCTATATATTCTTTACATTTCTTAACGTTTATATATTTTATTCAAGGTTTAAGTTTTTCATTAACTTTTTAATAATTTCTTGACTATTGGACGGTTTTATAATTTTTTAGAAAATGTTAAATTACCGATGTAAAAAAGCTACTCACACTTTCGGTTTTCACAATAGCTAGATAACTTTTATATATACGATAGATTGTTTTATGACTTTTTCAATTTAATATCAAAATTGAAACAATTTGTTTATATTTTAAAAACTATCGCTATTTAAAAAAAATGTAATACTAGAAAGGTTAAATAGATGTAGGTAGGTGTCTTTGAAAAAATAGCTTCTTTCATCAAAATCAAATGATTTTAAAGGTAACTCAAATTCATGTTTTATCGAATCTCAACAGTTCAGTTATTTTTATCAAATTGAATGAAATTGTAAACTGTATGAGATTCCGAAGAGAAATTTATGATTTCCCAGTTATTTCCTATAAAATCGCACGTTAATAATGATGTCATTATTTTACAAACGCGGATTTAAACATGTCATTAAACTTCACATTTTGCTGTGTCTCAATAAGCTGGTAACCAATAGTTGATTCAATCGTGAGTCAGTTAAGTACTTACAAGTGAATAATTAATGAAATCTTCGAGAGAACTTGTTATTTCAGTTCAGAGAAACGAACTTCTCATTATTTCAGCTCAAGCATGCTATCGTTTTGATTGCAGCTTATATAGTCATTGATGTGATGGATACTTATTCTTCTTATTTCAAACCAAAAGTTTTTTTTTTTGACTTATTGCATTCATCAATCATAATCGAGTGTAGTAGAAAAAAATGTAGGTTTTAAGAGTATTTATCATTTTTAAAAGAGAAAAAAATTTCATCATTTTATTTTATTGATTTATTTAACGTTTATTTTTACTCTTTAATGTTCTACCCATTTTATTTTGATATGAAATATATTAAAATTTTGTGAATAGTATTTTTAGTTTGAGTTATGAATGAAAATATAAAATTATTATTGATCACTCTTTTTCCGATAATTTATCTCACATTCACATTTCAAAGGGTAACTATATCTTTTTTAAAATGCAATCTGGTAGCTTTAAGTGGATTTACCATTTATAGAAACGATGGAAGAATTTCTGATTACAAGTTCAATGTTTTGCTTTTAGTCCTTGTCTAATAATAAATCGTAGCCTAGAACATTGTGACATTGAAATCCTATAGAAAAATGTATAATTTATAAAAATATATATAACCAATTACCTACAACTAACAGGAAATACTTTGAAAAGACTAATTCATACATTGAAGACAAAATTAAATATGTTCAATTAAATTTTCAATTTAAGAACATTTTATATTGACTATCTAGTTGCGAGAAAATAAACTTACAACATTTTTGAATATTTTTTCATATATATTACGAAAGAAGATATAAATTTAGACATTTTATTCAAATAGGTATACATTTTTATTTATAGATTATTTCTTAGGAACTATTTACCTGTACATATTAAAAATTAAAAAAAACTTTTAAAAATTTTAAGTTTATTTAATTAGTTAAATGATTACCATTAATTTATTATAATAATTGCATTTAATATCATTATAACTTTAGGAAATTTACAATTTGTTATAATTATGCTTTATTTTTATACATCTGTTATATTTAGATATATTGTTGATTATATAAGCTCTGCGAATATAATGAACATGAATAGAATACATTAATGGTTTTTTAAAAGTGCAAGTAAAGTTTCAATGCCAAATGTATATAATAAAATAGGTAATTTACACTGTGTCCAGAAGCCCTTCAAATAATCGTAAGATAATACAAACAAATTGGTTTGTCGTAAAAAGTTTTGAACATTTAGAATATTATTTTCCGATACGTACATTTTACTAAGGTTGGAAAGCTTTATATTATTTAAATACTTAATATTGATAATGGATATAGATATCTATGGTATCAATATTTAGACCACAAAAAATAGAAACAACAAAAGCTAATATCGATAATTGTATGATTGTAATTTACGAAAGAGCTTAGTGGTACACCAAAAAAATAAATATGTAACTTTTTTAGGTTTTGTTTTTCTAAAAAAGTTAATAAAACCAGAGCCACTCTCTAAAAACTGCTGAAATTAGAGGTATTTTGTAGGTAAGCTTATTGAAACACATAAATATACCATAATGTTTGTACAGAACCTTAAATTTCGTTTTACGTTTTCATTTATTATTCATTCGGAAAGTACGTTTCTGAAAGTTAAGATAAATGCTAAAAACTTTGAAAGTGTCACGCTCAATAAATATCTTTATCCAAACAACATTCAAGTGTCAATTGACAATAAGTGTTTGCGAGGAATGTTTTTGACTCAAAAAAGCTCTATGCTCCCGTGCTCGTAAGTGACTTATTATAATGTGGTACACTTTTAGAGCGTGGAGAAATAAATTGTTCGATTTAAATTGAGTTAGTTACAGCTGTAAAACTGCGTGCGAAATTCTTTTCAAGCTTTACATTGTCTTGAGTTTGGAAACTTTAGTAATGCAAGAAAGCTATTTGTGTTTCATTTTGTTCTTACTTTGACAAATATTTTCCTCAAAACCCACAAATATTTTTCTTTTTCACTTATCACTTTCAGAAAAAAACTTATTAACTTAGTTATTAATTATTACTGACATTGTTCATGTGTCAATTTTTAATTGTCTTCTCTGGAATCACAAGTAAGTACAACTAATGTAGTGGTTAAAACTAAATTCACAGACCAACAAAAACTATTTAGATTTTTTTTTACCTTAATAGCTAGCCTTTATGGATTTTATAATCTGTATCAAAATCTGGCATAGGTACATGTTTTTGATGATGAGTTGGTTGCTTTACTTCTCAGTGAAGGGACCAAAATTAGTATCTCATTATGTTGGTGTTCCAACGATACTGTTAGTGTTTTTCCATTACTTAAATGTTCTGGTAAAAAAATTGTCCGAGAAGTAATCAAAATGTTTGTTCAAAAAGGAACCTTTCAGCCTCACCAAATATCCTAAATATACGAAACTTCTTGAACATGTTAGCTACAGTAGAAACATTTTTTGGATATTTTTTATTTACCAATAAAGTTTTAACGATTTGGTTGAATGAATTTATGCTTCTTTCCATTTCAAATTGTCGTAGATTCAAAGTGTCAACCATCATTTTTCCAATGGCAAGTACGACAAAACATATATTCTGTTTGTTTATCATAGTTTCTGAAAGGCGTAGAAAATGTTGGTAGAGACATTTTGGTGAGGAACATACCCGTAGGAACACGCTTTTTTGTAAGAGCTTTTGTGATGTGCTTAATAAATGTAACTATAAAACGTTAGAAAATGGTAAGTGATAAAGCTTTTTAACTATCATATCATGATTTAGCTCCCTAAACATAATCAGAACAGAGTATTTTTAGTTAAAAATGTTTTCATCGTTGACCTGTGATGTATTATTATCATAGAGACCAGTCTATTGAATAAAATATTTTAAGTGGTATCTATTTTTGATAAGTTGTCGAATTTTTTATATAAATTTTGTTATTATAATAATTTGATATGTGCAAAAATATTTAAGTGTCTACCCCTGAAGAGGGTTAAAAAAATATTTTCAAAATAACTCGGAAAAAAAAGAGTAAGACAAGAAAAAAAATAGGAAAAGACATGAAAATATTCTTAAGATTAATTTAATGTTAATTTTAACCTTTGAGCTTATAGTGCCATTTGTTTACTAAAGATATTTTTAAAAATTTATTTTTATTATTAATTTTAAATAATTTTATTCTAATCACATTTATTTCACATACAAATGTAAACGTAAATGTGTAATTTCATATTTATTTCTAACATCTAATTTAAAACTCAATGTTTCGTTATTTAAGTACAATGTGTATGGAAGTTTAAAAGTTTTATCTGTAAAGTGAGCAATTTAATATATTGAACATATTTAGTATGTAGATATTGAATTATTTATAATTGCAATTCACGCATTGAAAATGTCATGAATATTGCCGATTGTGAACAATTAAATTTTGTTTGAAATTCATCATTTATAAATCAAAAAACGATTGTGATTGTTCAGTGACAGTAAAATTGAGTACCTAAAGCTAAAATTACTTTCTCTCTATTCAGTCAAATAATTTTTTGAAAATCTGCTGATATTAAACTTCTTTGTGATAATTTCTTACGCTTCGTTTAATTTAATATAATATCCTTTTAATCGACTGAAATTAATGTGTTTGATGTGTATGCTCATACAATATAATTTTTATACAATTGTACACTCTAATTTAAAAGATTATTTAACTTTTAAAATTTACTGCAATATTATTTGCTTTTTTAACTTTAAATGATTTATAAAATTTAAAATTCAATATTTTACGTACTCGATGTACATTTTTTTTTTGTATTTTATAAAATATTTATAAAATAAATGGTAAATATTGACAAAAATCCATTAAAAGCACAATGTACGTGTTGTCAATATTCAGTCATTTCAAATGCGTTACATAAGTACATAGTTTATTGATTTGCCAAGACGAAGTTGAGTCACATACATATTCTAAAATTGTAATATTCGCAGTAAAGTTTTAGTGTACTAAATGTTTAATTGAAACGAAATTGCTGAATAAATTTTAGCTGAAATGGAGCTGGATAGAGTGAAATAAAATTTTCAAAATAAAGCTCTTTTTATCAGACATCTAAATGTGTTTTGTCGTTCTTTTAATTTCATTTGAATGTGTCTGAAATTGGACATTTGAACGCGAAATGAAACTTGTGCTGATACTGCACTCAGCACAAGGGTTGTTCAACCCTTCATTATATGGTCTATATGTATCACTTGTCTCAATGGAAAAGTGTGTTGCATGAAATGCTTACTGGGTTTTCATAATTTATTGTGTTTTATCAAAATTTATTTTTATTTTACGGCCCTCCATAAAATCAAGATTCTTTCAGATCATATCTTCAGAAAAGAAATAAGAATATTTTTGCGTTGAATTTTCTTTTAGGGTACATACTTAAATAGACATATATGCATGGTTTGAAAATATATTGTGTTTTTCATTATTTTTAATGATACTTGTATAGTGTTTATCCAATATGAATACATATGACAAATATTTTTTTCTTATACTTAATTTAGTAAATATGTAGATACGGTTTTTAACGTATAAAATTGTGATTTGAAGACCAAAAACTTTTATCATCGGTAATTTTCTAAAATTCCTTTTTATTTTGTCATTTATTGCTTTATGATAACAAGTTAACAAACATTTGATGTAGAGTAGAAAACTTTCTACACGAAAACGTTCAAGATGAAATTCCGTTGTCAAATAACCAAATAATTATTATAATCCCATACAACGACAACATATACTGCAAAAATATCATACTTTGATAAAAAACACTAAAAAATTCTGATTGTTTTAAAATATTATAACAATGGAAATGGGTTATAATTAAAAAAAAAATTGCGTTTACTTACTTGGATAATATGTAGAAAGTTCTTCGGTCGTTATTAATAATATTTGAAGTAAATTTTTTATCTTTATAAGAACGTATTATTCGAAAGGTGTTAAATTTTACTTAAAACTACTATTTTTACTTTTGCTAATGAGTACGGCTCATTTAATAATTCTTTTATATTATGAAATACATATCTATGGGTGTGTTTTTGTACTTTCGGTCATCAAACACTATAATACAGTACTGTATACTGTACCATCGTAAACAGTGTCTAGAATGTGAATTACGACGGATAACAATCAACTAAATTTAAAAATGGCTGGCGTTTACGAATAAAGTGATTCTGTGTTTTATTTTCATGTTAACAATTCCATACACATATAGTTAATAATATATTTGTCAAAGTTTTATATTATTTATTATAATTTTTATCCAAAAAGGAGAAATAGCAAAAATTAGTAATAAAATATTTACGTTTATTATCTTTCTTTTTATTTACGGAAATAGACAATAACTTGACTATATTTTAAAACATCGCTTCTTTTGTTTTAAAATGCAATAAATTTTTGAATTTTAAGCTTCTTTTATCTAAAGGAAATGTTAATAAAAAGCTCAAATAAGATTTAGAAAAACACAAACGAAAAAAAAAAAACAAAACAAAAAGCATTGACAGAAATGTTAGATCCATTGATATATTATTTTTCTTGAAATTTTTATATCACGTTAACATTCTACAAGCATTGGTTGGAAGTTGGTAATAAAGTTATACATTTCCGGTTTGGTTTTATCGAGCGAGGACAATTTAACATTTGTATCGAGTTTTTGATGTGTTGGAAAATATTTGATTTAAATAAATCAGCGTAGAGATTTTTCTGTTCACATTTATGGGAAGAAAAAAAAAGAATTTAAAAAAATAAAACTATAATAAGTTTATGACGATTGAAGAGTTCATAATCAAAATGAAATGAAATTTGGCGTATTGATTGAAAATAGTTAAGAGTTTTTACAAATTGTTATTTTTAAAAGTTACAGGGAACTGTTTGTAGATATAAGCGTTTGAAATTTATACTTTCAAGTTTCAACATTTAGACTCATAAAAAATTATGGTTTTTTCTATATTTTATAAGAAGTACCTAGCATTAAAATTTCGATTAAAAGTAGAAAACGAATGCAAAAAGTACAGTAAAAATTTTGAACATATACCTAGGTAGTATAAAAAATAGAGCTTGCTACAGTAAAAATTTAATGCAACAGTGTCACCTAATTAGCTAATAAAATAGGAAAAATAACGTTTTAGATCGATATTCATTAGATGTGATTTAAGTTTTTTAGGTGAGACGAAGTTATTTTACACCATATAACAATTTATCCTCTCACTTCAGTGCTTCATTGCTTAATATCAGTCTAGTATTAATACTACCTAATACCTAAAAGTTCTCCTTACACAGCTCTGTTAGTTATTCTGTAAAAAATAGAACCGTATTCTATTCGTGTAACACGTACAGCTTACTGTTAACCTGAAATTAGCCCATGCGAAAAGATTACATGGAAAGGTATAGGTAAGCATATTACAAGGGTAAATTCCAATTACATAATACAGCGAAATAACAGTAATAGAATTGCTAAATTTCATTTATAAATGGACGAATATTTTGAAGTATATGTACATTTGAGCCTTTTTCGACTACTAAATTTTAATAGAAACGCCAATTACATGTGCTACTTTGATTATCTTCATTTTCCTCCAACAGGAATGTGATTTTCTTTGTAACAAATTTTGAAATTAAATCTTGTGCGTTGTGATTATAGGATTTGAAAATGGGTCAAATAAGACCCACTCTGTTTACAAAACTGGCGTCTAATTAAATCAATTAAAATTATAATAAAATCTAGATTAAATGGATTTCTTATTTTTTGTCTTTATATTGAACGTCAAATTCAATTAATTCATCGCTTAAAACTGCTTCTAAAAAAGACTGATTGAAATTTGCAAGCTATAAATTATTAATGAAATAAAAGTTTGGTTTTTACAATAATATCTCTCACAGACAAAAAGAAAATGATGGTCTTAAAGCAGCATAATTATTACTGAAGATATAGTAGGTACTTACATTATTTTCATAATATACTTAAAAACATCATTAGCTGATGTCAGTATTTTGAGAGCATTTCAATGTCGACAATGAAAAAATGCTTTGTATTAATTAAAACACGTATAGTATTTATAGAATAATCTTCATTTAATGCACGTATTTCGTATTACAAATTTAAGAACATGTTTTAATTTTTATCAGCATCCATTTATTTGATTTAGCAAAATTTTATGTACTTTTTTATGAAAGATCGTTATTGTTTTTAAAATTAGCAATATTTTTCTTATCTAATATATATCTGTATACCTGTACCTATTTGACTAACGGTTACTTTTCTTTGTCATAATAAGAGTAACACTATTTGAGCTTTTCCCAAAAATAATTTTTGCTGTCTCATCATTAAGTAATTATTTGATGAATATACCATAATCTTTTCAAAAAAGAAACTCGACAAAAACAAATCACAACAAAAACGTTTTTCGGAAGAATTACATTCTTCGCTTGTATAAGGTAAATATATGATTAGATAAAAGTGAATGTTTAATGAATTTAACTATTTTGACTTTTCCTCTCCTAGATAGTTTGCAATTATTACAACAATTTCAAGGTTATTTTATGCAATTCATTTATTGCATTAGTGTTGAGCAGCTGTTATTTAAATTATACAATATCAGGTTATATCGTGATGTAATTTATATTGAAAACATCTATGTATATATGATTGATGAACTATAATACTTTCTTTAGAAAAATTTTATTATTATTCAATTAATTTTGGTTTTATAAATTAAAAAACAGGATTTTTAAATTAACCTTTTATGAAAATGATGCCATTGTTAAATATGTGCAACATGTTAGCGCAAAAATTTTCGTCTGTCATAACTTGGTCTATCCATAAAATGATTTGAATTACCCAAATAAAAACGTTCTACTGTATATTTCTACATTATCGTTTCTATTTATTTATTTTAATCAAAGAATTTCGTTTTTCCGTTTTATTCTGTTTTCGTCCTTCAAATACGAGTGTACATAGTAATCAATGAAGTGGTAGTTTCTACTCATCAACATTGACCGATATGATCAGATTTCCACAGCTGAATTCCTGGAAACAGATCAATGATGTTAAGAGGAAAAAAGAACAAAACTAATTTTGATAAATAGTTCCAACACAGTGCAATATAATCAGTGGCGTAGCCTACCCTAGATCCTATAGTTTTATATTAAAATTTGTCGAACGGCCTTTTCTGGGGCCCGCTTAAGTACATTAAAATTTGAATGAGATGGTAGGTAACATTTTACAAATTTTTGCTAGCATATATGTATAACAGGTATGGTTGATACAACCGTAGCTACGTCCCTGAATCTAATGTAACAGTACTTATATCGTATATAAAGCTTTTAAAAATAAAATATTCTTTCAGTACCTGTGATTTATCTGCACTTTTAAAAATATATTCATAGGTGTGATTTTTAAAAATATTTTCGTGGGTTTCGACACAAATTGGGTGCAGAAGAATGTGTGTCGTTATGTTTCTAATTGCAAAATAAATCTTCTCATTTTTTTTGCTAATAGTACCTAAATAATAATCAAAAGAATATCTACTTAAACCTTAGAGTAACATTAAAAATAATTATTTTGTTAATAATTTTCTTTGTGTATTCCTAAGTAGTTCTTATGAAAATTTATTTCAAAAATATAAATGAGTAAATTTTTTAATCATGGGAATAAATATTCCATTTTTAGTTTATTTTTACAGTTTTCAAAAACTTAAAATATATTTTAATGATAGCATTAGAACAATCAAGGTGTAGATTTTATTACATTACTTTTTTTTTGCGTATAATTTTTGTAAGCAAAATTTTCTTATAATTACGAAAAATAGAAATCCAGTTTAATGTTAAATTTCCTGGCTTTTCTCTTTATAGTTTTTTTTTTCACTAATGACTTCTAGTCATTAACACAATTTTTTTCATGTTAACTGTAGATACATTTACATTTCAGTTAAAACAATGTTACACAATTAATTATTAGCTCTATATATGAACAGATATGTAAACAAACTACGAGAGAAAAAGGATTTTACAGAAATTTAAAATGCACGTGTTGACTATAAATTAAAGAAAAGAAAGGCTCTCATTTGCGTTTTTCAAATTATTTCTCTATGCATTGTTAGTGCAATGTGCAATGTGCAGTTGTATCCTTTGTTGTGTCACTAATGCGATTGCACCGTGACAATTCCAAATTCAGTTATTGCTTTGTGGGAACACATTTATCCGTTGGACACCTGCCAATTGTGCTTTTCGTATTCCTTTAATCCCATATCTATTTAGCATAGCCTCAATTTCATCAAATATTTACATTCAATTGTAGAAATAAACACGTGCGTTATACAAATACCTATATATACGAACATAGTATTGCAAAATGTGTGTCATTTTCGTTTAAGTCATTTAAAAGAAATTTTTTTCTGCGTTTTTCATATTAGTTACTTTTCTTGAATATATCAGTGAACCTTGAATATTTTTCTTTGTTTTCTTTAGTAGGAAGTTGATTGTGAATCTAAATAATTATTAAGGTTGATACACTGACCTAGAAATATGCATGATCTAAAATGTATTAAACAATACATTTGTTCATTATGATAATATCAAAATCTTTTCCAGTATAACCGAATGCACTTTGATAATAACAAGTATACGTTATGGACCTAAGTTAAATGTAACTGTTTTTCTACACAGACTTGATTCTAACAAAAAAGTTATTTTGTTAAGTGTTAGGGAAAAATCGTTTAATCAATGCTGTTATTTTAACGATTTTTTGTTTCCTTTTTTTATTGATGTTAAAGCTTGCAAAATTTTGTTTTCTCAAATCTCAGAGTTTTATTTGAAAAAAAAAAACATTACTTTAATCCAATTTACTAATCGTCGTTTATATTTGATTTCAGGGAATTTATTCTGAAACTTATTAATGTTTCTTCTACATAGAAAACAGTAATTTATTAATTGATATTAATTTTCTCACACTTTGAAGTGGAGATGTTTAATTTCAACTGTATCAAATTATAATTGAAAATTACAGTTACATATAGGGAAATACATTTCATTTAACAATGATTGTATGCCTTTTGAATTTACTTTTATTGAGTTTAAATTATATTTATATGCAGAATAAAGTTAGTTAAATTTCCAATATGCACATTAATAACATTGAAAATGATTGAATTATAATGTTCTTCGTAATTGAAGAACTAATGGAGTGGTAGGAGAGAAAAAATCCAATTTTCAATCAGTTGTAGGTATAAAGTAATCACAGATAGCGTTTAATTTGTTAAAAATTTGTAATTATTTTAATTATGGTATACCAATTAGATTTTTTCATTTATTGAAAATTGCAAACCTATTAGAAGATGCCTATATATATAGATATAAATATATATATATATATATATATATATTTTTAAAATTGTAACTAATTAAAAATATTTAACAGTTATCTTAAAGTTATTTAAAATAATTAATTTTCCAATTAAACGCAAAAGTTTGTTCAAAAGATATTGGTCTTTGAAAGTGACCTTTATTAGTTTTCAATTATTGAATTATTTCCTCAAAGAACCCTTTAACTTGGTTTCCAAGTTTATTTCAGGGTAATGCTCGGTGATTGAAAATCTTTGAACGTTGTACGTACCCTTTTTGAAGTTATCTGAATTTAATATGATATAACCTGTAAATAGATGACCTGTCATTTCATAGAATCGCTTAATAATATGTAGGAAAATGTGATAAAAATTCTTTTGAAAAATTCAAAGTTACTATTAATGTCAAAAGTCGAGAAAAAGTTATTCCCTTCACAGTTATTCACAGAATTGGTAAAATTTTTTATTAAATGCGATATAAAAAAAATCAATGATGTTTAAACATTGTTGCCTACAATTGAGATAGTGATAGCTAAGCAAGGGATGACCAAGACCAAAACTGTCTCAGTTTTGCTAGGTCTTGCATTTTCGTAGAACAAAGCATAAGACTGCAACACCATTTTTGCTCATCACTAATCAAGACAGAAACAAAGAACGCTTACTCGGTGGAATTTCTTGTAGATCCTTTTTTTCAAACAATTGTAAAGTATCTTATTTGTGTATGTAGTGTTAAAATCTAATGAAACAAACAGAAAACTTCAAATATTTTAAATACAAGAAAATTTTTGTTCCTTGAAAAGAATAAGTAAGTACTTATATATACTCCTAGTATTTAAGTTAAATCAAATTTTTTGCACGTAATAATTTTTCGTTTAGTCTTGCTTATTTGATCTTGGTCTGACATATTATTCAGTCTTGGTCTTGAGCTTCCATTTTAGCAAGATTAAGACTGAGATCAAACAAACAAGACCAAGATCAATTTGAGTCAAAATTAAATATATATGGAAAGTTTTAAATGAAATGAGAAAACGCGTTAACATCGGACTGGGGTTAATCTTATTGTTTCTAGATAGGCTCATTATGATGAAAATATTATTTTAAATTTACATTATTATAACAACTTAACTTCTGATGGAAGTCTTCTAATCACACATGCTTTTTTTCTTTGATTCTTTGATAAAAAGATGGTGTTGTATATTTGACAGTGCTTCTCAATATATTAAACCTATTTACAGATCGCAATCAAAACTTTTGTTCAAAACATTATTATAAATTTTTGGGGGTTGAGTATAATTTTGAACCAAGATATAATTAGAACAAATTATTCTCTGTTAAATTTTCATAAGATTTCTCAACGAAGAAAGAAAATATCTGTCTGAAAAAAACCACCGTAAAAAAGAAATTTACAGAAGTCGGTGAAATTGTGTAGGAAAAAACAAAATCATCAAAAGAATATAATAATAATTTGTTTCTGTCGGAGGATATCGTGATGTATATTAAATATATAAAATATTATTCAAATACTATAAATTAAACAAACTGCGAGAGAGAAGAAAGGAGAAAACGCGCAAGAAGGAGAAGGCGCGAACTCTGATCTAGTTACAATGAACAAAAGCGACATCGAAAGTAAGATGTGTCAACAGCATATTTATATGTAAACAGCAATGGAGGAAACACCTTAAAAAGTTAACCTAATGGGTAAAATAAAATTAATTTTTATATTATTAAGCCGAAAATTAGTTAATATAAAACTACAGTAGATATGTAGATCTAAATGAACAAAATGGAATAGTGTAATTATAGCATAGGAGGTATCAAAATTTAAATAGAAGTTATTTTTTAACAAATTAAATAAGATAAACAATTAATACTTAAAATATAATTTTGAATAAAAATGAAATTTGGTGAGTAAAAAACTTTATATTCATCGTTTTATTCATTACCGTGTATTTTTGTCAACAAATTTTCTACTACTAACAATAACACTAATTTATTTGTGTTATTGAAAACAATTTATTCATATTTTTGTGTAAACACCGAATTTTACGTCTAAAATATTACCTTATTGAAAAAACTCAATATATTTGTTGTCTTGAAGGCAGCTTATGGAGAGTATAATTTATTCCTTACTAATGATTTTTATAGCTGAGTGTAAGATAACGATTTACTGGTGTAATTTTAGAATTACATAAAACATTCGAATGTGTTACTGCAAATTAAGTAATTGAAATAATTATTTAAATATCCGGTGCTTCTTAGAAATACGATGCATTTTCTTAACGGTAAAACGTAACTACTGACTTCAAATAACGTGAGACAATGGTAAATATTAAAAAAATATTTGATTATTGTTTGAAGGCATATAACGTTTCTAAGAATAATTGTAGGTATACGATATTTAATACGAGTGTAATTCATAATAAATATCTTCCATAATTTAATATAACATGACTATTGAGTAATTTTACTGAGTCTAATGTCGTAGAACAAAAATTATTTATGTAAATTATGCCGTATAGCTTATTTTGCTCTATAAATACAAATTTACTTATTCAGTAATAGGATATTAAAATGTCAAAATAATAGTTTGATTACGTTTGCACTTTGGATAAATATATATTTATATGTGCTTACATTATTTGTATTAAATATAGCCACTTAACAAAATTAATATGAGCACATGATTTTTTTTTCTCTAAGAAAGTGGTGATAAAAGTGTGTAATTTTGTCTGGAGGCAAAATGAAAAATTTATCGTTAAGAAACTGCAGTTATTCTTCTAAGTCACTTTACGTAAACGACGCAATATGTCATTTCTTTTTGTTTTTCTTTTAGCTGTTATCTATAAAACGAAAACTCGTTAGTAATGTTAAAATTAATATGCTGAAAAAATATAAATATATATTTTTGGTTTATTTATTTTGGCACAGTTTTGAAATTTATTAGGATGGTTTCAATGTGTATTTGAGACTCAATTAGATAACCTGATTCTTTTTCAAAGCTGCTTATTTAAAATGATTTTTTATAATTGGATGGGAATATATTGCCAAATGATTAATGAATTACAGAAAATTTAAGATAAATATAAACAATGTTAATATATTATATTTTTGATGAGTTTCTTATTAAACATACGTAGATCAGACATAATAAAATGATTTTATTAAACATTTTGAAATAATTTACTTAAGTATACCTATGTTTTTTTCTGACCACTATATTTGTGAGTAAAATGTGAGTTCAAAATTTCTTCAAACATTGCGCAGTAAATAGCAACTACAAAAGTAATGTTTGTAACATAAAAAGTAGACACTGTATTTTGTTTCAAAAATATTTATGTAGAAAAGGCCATCTTTAAAATGAAAAATGAAAAAAATATGTTTTTCCTAAAATATTGACCTACTGAGCCATCATCATACTCCATAATGGTACATTTTTAAAAGATTAAACCTCTAGATTAGGTGATACATTTTATCTATGTAAATTGAGACTTATTTTTACTTTCCTTAAGTAAAATTTTCCATTTCGAGTTTTCACCGTATATACACGTTTTAAGGGTTCATGTGTGTGACAGCGATATCGAAAGATATATCCTAGAATTACCAAACTTGAAATTTCGGCTCATATCTGTATCTAGTTTTGCAGAGAAACTTTTGGTTGAAATCGATATTAGCAGGAAGCCCCACTTTATTTCATGGGCTTTAGAGTTTTTCAATTTTTATCGAAAACGGTTTCAACGATTTTCTTTGAACTTGCTGTGGTTATTAGACTCATCAAAGCCTATAACTTTTATTTGAAACCCATGTAACTAACCAACTAAATAAATAAGTAATAGTTTATTAATGAGAGTTTGTAGCTCCCCCTTCTCGAGATATAGATACGAGTATAGATATAGGTATCTATACCTTTGTATATATATATATATATATATACAAAACTGATTTTACATAGTTATCTTCTCATAGACAGCTTTGAGGAAACTTGATGTTTTATTAACTTTTACTTTTGACACTTCTTCGTATAAAATAATTTTTCTTAAATTCAAAGTATAAATTTTCTATGTGCATGTAAAATTTTTTTAGATTTTTTCATCAATTATATTACAGAAATAAAGCTTCATAATATATTGTATAAGAAAAGCTACATATAAAATCAGTATTTGCCTTTTTTGTTGCCTACCCCGAAGTTCACTATTAATTATTTCAGCTGCAATATATTTTTATTGAACGCTTGCCATCTCGCAAAGAGTTTATTAGATTAAAAATATTCAAATGTATGTATTTGCTTTATATTTTCAATGGGGTTTTAATCATGTAATTATTGATTTGAAATTTATTATGATTAATTGAAAAAGTAATTGTGTCAGGTTCCTATATTGATTTTTCACCAAATGATAAATATATATTTTTTGCCAATGCAATTGTCATTACGAGTTTGTGAAAAAAATCAACAACTCGTTTTTATCTTATTTACATCCGGAAATAAATGATGTAGATGCATTTTTGCATGAGTACTTACTTATAAAGAAAAAAAAAACTCATTCCGAAATCGGATCAATTGAAATTAATTTAAATTTATTATTATTTGTCCAGAGCGATTAGTACCCAGAATTACGTTTTGAGATTTTGTTTTATTGAAATTGACGTCACATTGTTTTCATAAAGCCTTGATTTGAAGTGGAAAAAATGTTAACAATTTGAATAAAATTTGCTATTTAAATTTGAATTTCAATTCGTATACATTCAATATAAATTTTACTTTGTTTCAGGTGGATTCAGCGAGCATTGATGTGTACAAAATCGCCATCTGCAGCTGAGTTATTTATGATTTGAAATAAGAACAAAATCGGAATAAGAACAACTCGGATGCTGCAAAACGTAAATTGTATGAATGCATTTGTGATACTCAACGACTCTATTCACTCGTATTTATAAAATAGAGTTGTCACTAGCATTGATGATTCATCAATCGATCGTTTTATCCGTTGATTATTTTTCTCCTGTTCATGAATCACAACATCAAACAGTAATTAAAGAGAGTGGTGTGGCGGAGGTCGCGTCTCTAGTAAAATAGCTACAATGAAATTTATATTATTGTATTTGACGTCGCTCTAAATGCAACATGTGCTTGGCGGTGTGCTGTCCGAATCGGTTGGTTTTATAAAGTTTTATAATTGGAATGAAACCAATATAGAATTCCATGTGGAGAGACAAATAAATAGCGAATTTTATTAGTGCAATTCCTAGACGAAATTTCTGCATTTTATCGACTGTTGTTTTGTGTGTAACGTGGTGCAAGTGAAATTTAATAAAGTTGAGCGAACCAGACAACTGGGCTCTGTCGTGTTTATTATTACATCGTACAAGTGTTTTATGTGTAGCAATAAGCTTATTTATTCAAATTAAATATATTTAGTTAAGTTCTATTCGAAATCATAATTGTTAAAATGCCATCGAAAAAGCAATACAATTTAGTTCAAAATGATGACTACGATTCGAGAATTCCTTTGCATTCAGAGGAAGCATTCCACCATGGAATCACATTTCAAGCAAAGGTAAGACACATTCCTTACATTCTTCGTTCACTCATACTTTCAGTTCAAGGTTAGATTTAGTCTAACTTGACTGTGTTCAGATGCGGTATCAAGTAAATCATTCTCCTCTTGTGCTATTACATATGTAAAGAATATCATCTCTTGTTTAACTCTCGGAGGAATAATGCGAGATGAAAGAGCATCTAAATACGCATTTTCAAACGAGTGAAAGTTCATGTAATATCATAATGCATTATGTCTGGATGTTACTGAAGAAAAGTTTATTTTCAAAAATATTTTTCTTGCTTTGTCAACCATAGAAAGATAATATTTAGATGCATAAAATATATTTTGTTGGAATATTATGATACACTAGTTACAATTATAATTGTTATGGTAGTTTAGTTTAAAAACTAAATTTTGTTTACCCTGAAGTTACGAGTACAGAAAAAAGTTCATTTGTTTCTAGGTTAAAACTATTCTATCAGAAAATATAGATTTTAAAGTGAAGTTTTGTGGGATACGATAGACTATAGAAAAAGCAATTTGTACACAATAAAATTTAAAAACATTACGTTACGTTACGCGTTGCACTCATTGTAGCCCAGTGGACTGTCAAAATAACTACATATGTCCATAACGTTAACTACATAACAACTGCATGGGGCGGATTATGAATTTTTGGGACCCGGGGATAATACTAATTAGGGGCCTACCTAATTATTCAACTAATTTCTATTTTGTCAATAAACTGTTTGTTATAGCAATGAAAGTATAAGTAGTTTGTTAAATCGCAATTAGGAAACGAATTGATAAATGAAATAGTCGATAGTTCGACATTGTTCTCCTATGTTTATTTTCTATATCCAATATCATGGAGAAAGAGCGCTTTGTTTCACAACTAGTGATTGGCAATGTTAACAAGTCTTTTAGATGGTATAGTAATTTGGGATAATATATATTTTCATTAAAATTTCACTGTAGGAGATGTAAGACTCTGATCGGGCCTATTAATTCTAGATATTTTTTTTCTTCACAATATCGTTTATTGTTTTCAATGAAAGCTGGTGCCTTTTTGTATGCACGATGCTCTGGGCTGCAGCCCAAAAAACCCTTAAGTAGATCCACCCCTGCATATGCCAACTTAATATGGCAACACAAATGTATTAATAATTAAGCAACCCTTGTATGCGGAAAGATAAGTACTGTTGAGACTGGGGATTTATCAAGTCAAGTAACTGGCTATGCTATAAAATGAATTGAGTTTGTTATTAGAATTTTTAAATGAATTAAGTAATTTGCTAAGTAAATGTTTGACTTGCCTTGCTAATTAAACATTAATATTTGACCTAAGTTTGTTCAGAGTTTTACTCAAATTTAGTTCAAATAGCTTGAAAGACATGTCAAGTAGTGAATCTGTTTATTTGTAACATTTTTGTTTTTATTATCTTACTATTTATGTAAAAATATATTTAAAATATATAGCTCAATTTATTTCAAAAATGTTCAGCTACTTGACTTGATGACTAGCTTAAAAAAAAATCCACACGTTTTTAATGTTGTTCCCAATTAAACATAACCCATTTACAGATTGTTAAAAAAATTAACTGAAAAATCAATAATATTGTTAAAAACATTATTATAAATTTTTAAGAGTTAAGTATAATTTTGAACCAAGATATTATGAACTTATGAATCAAACTAAAACAAATTATTCCCCAGAGAGTAAATATTAACATATTAACATAAATTCTTATGGAAGAATGGAAATATCCGACAGAAAAAGAATTCACTATAAAAACACTAAAATTGACGAAACTGTGTAGGAAAATGACAAAATTTTACTTTAAGGATATTATTTTTATTTTTTTTTTATCCGAGAAAATTGCGATTTATGTTGAATATATAAAATATTCTGCAATTAAAAAATACACAAACGACGAGAGAGAAGATAGGGACTCTGATATAGTAACAATTAATAAAAGGGACCTCACTGTAAAATGTCTATGAGCGTATACATCAACAGCTGATGAAAGAACAGCCTTAAGAACAAAAAATTATTTTCTTTATCCGTTAACTAACTAATGATTATAAAATCCGAAAAATACAATGCTGTGTGTATAACTGAAAGAAGTTTCACTTGTTACGTGTGTGCATTAAAACAGGAGCCAATTTTTCAACAGATAATTTTATTAGTTTAAGTAATTACATTTCATTTGGAATTTCATTTTATACAATATCGTTACCTTTAAGCCTGAATTTTATGGTGTAACCACAATAATAGATTTGTTATGTAGTGTAAAAGATTATTAATTTATTTATGTTATTAATATTCTTGCAAAGCACAGAAAGGAAAAAGTTTGAGAAAACAAAGCAATAATAGATACATTAATTCGGTAGATAATAAAGCATTGTTTAAAATTTGTTCTAATATTTAGTCATTTTAGTCTATATTATAAAAATACTTGTAGAATGCTATACAAGTTTATGGAAATGAATTTATACTCGAAGGATAAAATATTTTCTTGGAAAAATAAAGTCTCTTTTTCATTTTTATTATGAAAGATAACAAAATGAACTGGTAGTGTTGCACAGATGGTCGTCAATCATGCTTATTGATTAACTTACTGATATTTTTTCAATCGTTTCTTTCAATAAAATTGTTTTATCTGACATCAAATATGAAGTGAGCAATTTTTTCCACGAATTTATAACGTTTACGCCTTTTTATAAAACAGCTTTTTTGTCTCTTTAAAAGCTACTTTGATTTGGAACCGGGTTCACGGCCACATAATGTAGTACGAATAAATTTCATACATACACTTAAGAAGAAATTCAACGTTTCCCATTTTAAATGGTTTTATTATAATTTTTATGCTATATTATTTTTATAAGAGGAAAAGTTTTAATTTTTTATTTATTGACAAAATTAGTATATTAAAGTTTGCAAAGTTTCTTTAAGGTCAAATTATAATTAAATAAAACGATAAAAAAGACTTTGAACTTTTATGATATGTTTTCTTCATTTTATAAAGTTACATCTAGTTTTTGAGTGGATTTTTTTTTGGTATCAACAAACTGGTATTAATTGTATTGCAAATTACGAAAATATCGGTCGTTAATATACACAATAGATAGATATTTAACGAATAATAAAACTATGTAATCAATACAATTTAAAATAAAATATTTGAAATATAAAGAAACAAACTATTTTTATTGAATTTAAACTATACCATTGCTATGTAAATGATAATATTTTTTCCAATTGTTATAATTAACTTGGATCTACGAGAAAATACGAGAAACGTATCTTGTGCTTATTTATAATGTTATTAAACTCATAAAAATAATATGCACTTGTTTAAAATGAATGAAAAAGTAAAGAGTAACTATAAGAATAAACGTTTGTATTAAATCTATATCATATTATAAGACGTTTTTAATAATTATTGTTGTTATTGTCATTAATGTCTGAAACTTACTATTGATTGATATTCACTAAATAGTTTACTGTCAAACTTGAACCGCACGCTTTAATTTTCGTGTTGGAATTTATGTCAATCATGATCTATGTCTTTTGACGTAATCAAAAAGCTATAAATATTTTATTTTAAGTCACTCAGTTAAGATGTATATATTATTAATTTGGACGAGAAATTGGAGTTATAGTTTATGTATAGTTAGGAGATACATATATATGGGCAATATAGATGAAAACAGAAGTAAGGTGCCATAACGAAAAATTATTACTATCGTTTTAAAGCAAAGCTTGGAAAAGTTGTTAATTTCGGAAAAAAAAAAGTTTAAGTAATTATTCTGGTTTTCATCTACATGTATGTAATGCACATCTCTAGAATATATTGCCGAAAAGAAATCTTAAACGTTTGATTGTTCACAAAGCTCTGTACGTGTTAAAGGGCTATTTGCAGTTAGAGTTTACAACATATTTTTTTATTTCAAGTTACACGCATATCTCAAAACAGTTTTAACTCTATGTTATTTGACTCTGTGCTTTAAAAAATTTAAACGAGTTTTTCTCAAAACTGTGTTTTAAAGACAATGACCAAGATTTGTCAGAAGTGTTTTAACACAAACTTCAAAAGTATATTTTTTAATAATTAATCAAAGTTTTTTTTCTCACCGATAAATATTTTTAATACACCCCTTAAAAATATTTAAATCCTCTTAATAAGCCCCCTACAACTCCATGTTACAAAAATGTAACCATTTTTACTGGATTTGCAGTAAATTAGTTGCAAACGAGTTGAACGAAGACCACAAAGACTGCCGAAGACCAAAAAATTTATGAAGGTCGGAGGTTAGAAATAATTTTTTTTAAACGTCAGGCAAGTTATTACAATTAAACTTTTTTTAATGTTTTCATTATTATTGTTATTATATGAGAATAATTATGATAAGTATTTTTATATAATAAGTATATTAACTCTGATAAGTTTAAGTGGGGGGGGGCTGTTTGAGACGTATGACTCTTATAACAACACAAATAGTAAACAGTTGTTTTTCCATTAGATAATAGCGCCGCCGAAAGAGCTCAAAGGTACTAACATTCCCGTAGAAATCGGTCACGTTTTTTAGTCTTTCTCGTATCTAAGTGACAGGGGGCTGATCTTAATTAACATAGCATAGCGATTCTATTTTCTTTGGATATAAGTAAGGAAGAATTTATAAAATAAATATTTAAAAGAATTAATAGCGAATACATTATTAGTTCTTAGAAAAAATCATTTCAGTGCGTTGAACGAGTGTATAACATGCGATTTTTTAATTCGAAATTATGACTACACAATTTCAATATGACATTGATTTTTTGGCCCGTATATGTTTATATTTTGCACGATGGCTATAAGTAGATGTAATTTTTAATTAATTTTTCATTTACTTAATCGTTTTGCTTTACCTTATGAGGTCACTTCTTACTTACATATATAATAAACGTGAAAGTTTGGAAGAATGGATGTTTGTCGCTCTTTCACTCAAAAAGTACTGAATGGATCTGGATGAAATTTGGCAGAGATATAGATTATAATCCGACTTAACATATAGTATACTTTATATCCAGAAAAATGTACGGTTCCCGTGGGATAGATATTTTTTTGTTTTTTACAGAGCAAAAGATTAACTTCCTTTTTTGTAATGTGGTAGTTTTGGGGCCAGAAAATGATATAGATTACTTCTCATACTGGAATAATAAACGGTTCCCATGGGATAGCACAAAAAGTATGTATTCTAAAAAACCGTGTATTTAAAAGCAGCTTTATTAAAATCCACGAAATAGAGTCTTAACTCATTTTCCTTAAGAAGATTTGATCTACTTTTACGGGAGAGATGTACTATTCCCGTGGGATAGATATTTTTGTTGTTTACCGCATAGTTAAAGATTCATATGATTTTTGCAATGTGGTAGTTTGGGGGAGAATGATATAGCCTACTTTTAAGGCTAAAATAATGCATGGTTTCCATGGGATGGTAAAACAATTATATCCTACAGGAACCGTACATTTAGAAAGGTTCGGTAAAGTTCGTGAATTAGAATTTTAACCCAATTTACTCCAATTTTACACAATAACGAAAGAAATCTCTACAAAGTTGAAATTAAAAAATTCACATTTTTAACTGAAAAATAAATATGAATTTCAATTTAATATCCGATAAAATTAATAATGAAATTGTTTAAAATAATTGAATTTTTTCATTGTTCATTGTCGAAGATATTAATTAGAAATAAACGTATTAAAATAATAAACTAAAAATTTCAAAATTCAACAATTACTTAACGAAAATAATTTTATGAAGTTTTGTTAAAGATCCTGTAGGATAGCTACTAATCTATTCTTTTAAGGGAACATTCATTAATTATAACGTGAGGCGTTCAGAGGCCGATGGGTTCGAGCCGAATCTCATCTAATCTTACTTTGGGCAAAGGGAAAGTTTCCCAAACATCACGTATTTTTTTGTTTTTAAAAATACCACATTAGATTGCGGGTTGGGGGAATGATATATGCCAAATCTCATGATATCTTACCAGAGGGGAGGAAATGGGATTTCAAAAATCGCAAAAAACGCCTCGCGCAATTAATGGATGCCCCCTAAAATATCTGAACGGTTTTAAATGACATTTGGTATGAAAGATTTTCAAGTCCTAAAGGAAGGAATACAGTTACTTTTTAACTAAAAATCGTATAGAAAAGATATGTGAGACAGCTAACATCTCTTTTTTGAAAAGTAGTTTTACGAATTTTGATGAACTTTCTTTGGATCTAAAGTCTGAAAGTATCTATCATTTTGTTCTGTCAAAGTAGATTAATTTTTATATTTCGCTATGAACGTAGGGAATCTTTTAATCAATCAGTTAAATTTAGATACACTCAGCGAAGCGAGCGGGTATCAGCTAGTATTATATAATAATCAATAATTAATTTTATTTAAAAATGCTTAGTTTAAAAAATATAAAATATTCCAATAAAATAACAATAAAAGAAAAATATCTTTCCAAATTTTAAATTTTACCATGAGAAATATTTACCTATAAAAGCAGTTAAAATAATATAAATACGTATACTCGTTTCAAGTTTTTACAAAAAGTTATCTTATAAATATTTATAGTTTATTAGTCGTAATTTAATTTATAACATGGACACTGCTTGGAAATTCTTTTCATACCGAAATATTTTTTTTCTTTGATAAAACAAAATATATGCATACAGTTAATGAATTTCAAGCACATACTTAACTGTTATTGTTTGTTAGTCGCGATAATAAGCTCGAAATCGTTGTTTATGTCTAGTAAATAATCTCAAATTTTGCAAGTTTTATCTTCTAATTTAGACAAAATGTAATATTGTACTCAATCTTAGCTATGATCTGTCGCATTAAAACCTATTTTATGATTGTTCTTTCCAACTTTTGTTAGTGAACAAAGATTGAAGCATTATAAAAATGCACAATAAAGTACATTAAATGGAAGTTTCTGATAGAGAAAACCTTAATACGAACACACCATATCTCGATATAAGCTTTTATGGCTTTTTCACATCTTATTTCTTATAACATTTTTTCCATACGGTTTTAGGTCAAAAGTTATTAATTTTGAAAACATAATGTTATTAAAAAAGTTAATATGTTGAGGAAATTCAAATTTTATCTTTGCATTTAAAACAGTATATTGTATTTTATGAAGCACTCACGAAAGATAGTTTTTTTTTTCTAAACATTAATGAAGGTATTTGCATTGTATGATATACACAAGCCGTGCAATCAAATTATCTTACAGAATGACACGCTAGTAATTATAAAAAGCTTAGAATAATGTAATGTAGTAAATGTAGAAGAGTGTGTGCGATGCTTTATCGTGCACTCATGTTTTAATGCTAGAGTAGATTACTTTTTAGAACACTTGTTTTTTTTTTTTTTTTTTTTTGTTATAGAAAATCGTCCAGGCAGTGTGGAAGTAATTTGTTTAATTTTAGCATAAGCTTTAAGAAAGCTTAAATAAATAATTTTAAAAGAGTAATTTTTCCTCACTGCGGTAATATTAATTTAGATGAAAGTGTTTCAAAATGATTAAACGTCTTTATTCTTGATAGTTTTCTGGTAGAATACGTAACTATTCAATTAAAACAATCTTTCTCATTGCTGAATATTTGCTGTTTAATGTAAAATAGCTCGCATAACCAAACTAATTTTCTTTATTAAGCTCTTCTAGGTGTTCGCATACATTTTTAGTTAAAAGTTCTCTTCCTTCAAACTTGATACTTAGAGATTGGAACTGTGTATAAGTTACATTTGAGATAAAATTATCTACATGTAAATCTTAAATATTTGTCTTATCTTTCCATGTTTGTATTCTTTAGATATACAAGTAAAATCTACATTGCTTGCGTTTAAAGTTTGTTAAAAAGAATTGTGTGAAACTGCTGAAATTATAATTAGATATATAAAATTGATTTTTCTTTAATTTGAATGATTCAAAAATTAATTAGGAAAATAATAGATCTTTTTTCTTTTTAAATGAATTCAGTAAGCATTTTTCATACTTTTTTAACCGATTTTTTTTTTGTGGTCTATATATTATCTAATAGTTAAAGTAAATAGTTTTTATTGATATAAATGTGTTATAATTATTTTTTCAATTAACTGACGTGAGTATACTCTACTAAGTGTTACAGATATTAATTTATTACTTATAAACATAATGTAATTGTTTCAAAGCTAAAGTAATTCATTGCAGTAACAATATACCTTCTCTACAAGTTTGTGTGCATTTATTAGCATAAAGTGTCCTCAGGGTAAATGCACTCTCATTTAAAGTTAAACTTGTAAATGAGCTTAGTTGATCAGAGTTCTCCCAACATTTGTTTAGTATAAGAAAATTTTCATGAATAATGCATTATCGCATAAATTGTTATTTATATTAAGATGCATATTGTATAGTTTTAATATAGAAGGAATTTGCTTATATCCACACATACATGATAATTTTAACTATAAGACTACTTTTTGGTAAAATTGTTAGGAAAAATAAAATAGTAATTGTAGAAATATCTAGAATTCACCGGGAACCAAACCGAGTATTACTGACGCATGAAGTGAATATCCATATATCCAACCGCTGCGCCACTAAATGAACTTAAAACTAGTTTGGAGCGATTGAAGCCCTTGAAATAAGATGTAACTTAATTGACTTTTTGACAAAAATTATTTTTACTCTACTCCCATTAAATAAGATATCAGAATCCTGTTAAGTTTATCAGAATTATGTAAAATGGGTATCAAAATTTTAGGACTTGAAGACTAAAAGTGCCAGGCTCAAATTCTGTAATCCATATGCCTAGAGTTTTAAAAATGTCACTGAACACCTTTTTTTCTAAGGGCTTCGATAAAATGGAGAAAAACAAACTTGGAATTATGAATGTCTCTATAAATATCGAAATAATTAAGTCTTTAATCTAAATAACTTTTAATCATTCTTCTTTGATTTAAATATTTATCATAATGCCTGAGTTAAACTTGACGTCCACGACGCTGACGCCTCATAATGTCAAAAGAAAGTTAAACATATAGAAATCCATAGGAATGATTAAATTGACGGCGACGCGACGGACGGTAAGCTCACGACGCGTCAAAGTAGAATGTACTTCAACTTTTGACGCTGCCAAATGTCAAATGTGTATCTGTTATTTTACAAATGTGTACTACACAAATTTACAACTGAAAAAATTTGATAACTTAAAATGGATTTTGAAGAAAAATTAATTGAATTGGTGAAATATAATAAAATATTATAAGATAAAACTTCAAGAGAATATAAAAATATAGGCAAATATAAAATTAAAAGCAGAAAAGTGAAAGAAAATTGCGGAAATATCAATTGAAACTGTTTAGTTAATAAAATTTTTAAATACCCTATAATTTTTAATAATTTATAAAAATTTCAAAATGTCAGAAGCCACCGACGTTTTGAGATTGCCTACCCAGCAAATTTTTAAAGCGTTCTGAGCGTTTTTGACATATTGAAGCGCGGGCGTCGTGAGCGTCGTGGGCGTAACCGTCGAGATTGCCTAGGGGTAAATAATATGTTGCACTTCTAGGTAATTGAATAAATGTTTTGTTTATTACTATCCCACTGGAACTATGTTTTTTTGGTAGTAACATTTTTTTATAAAATTATTTATAAAAGAATGAAAAAAAAAATTGGATTTTACATCATAAGTATAGGTAAGTACTTCTTATGTGTAACTAAACATTTTGACAAAGTAAATTACATTTGAGATGAAGTAACAATAGTTAGTTATCCAGAAGCTTTGTTAAGTGATAGATATATTTTAATTAAAAATCATGTTCGTTTCTTGTTGATCATTTAAAAGGTAAATGTTCTGTTGGTTAAATTCGTAAAGCGTAAAATAATTTGTCGGTTTTGTCCGCCAAATGCACGTTCTATTCTATATAAAGGAAATGATTTGTTTAGAATGATTACTATTCATCCTTTTGTAATAACGTGATAAATTATTTTGATTAATTGCCTGTTTATTCGTATATCATATCTATACGCACAATAACACAATATAAAGGAGCATTTAATGCAACCATATTTCAAAAACTACGTTTTGAATTAAAAGAAATGTTTTACATTGTTACAGATATATATGGAAATATGAATTTGATTTATTTTTAGTAAACAAATCTGATAAATGCATTTTTGATCCTTTGCAAGGAAGCGTAACATGTAGGTATTTTATTTATATTTTCTATCTGTAATATAAAAAGGATCAATGCTAACAGAAAATATTCCTTTTAAAGCTTTTTAAAGCGATTCATTCAAATAAAATTTAAATTAAATCGTAAAGTTGTATTATATTATTGTAAACCTCTTACAATTATAGGTGAGATTAAAAGCATTTTATGAAACTTAGTTTGAAAAATGTTGTAGTTCAATTTAAATTTTAATGTTTGTTCAATTTTCGATTCGAGTTTCTTCTTGAACTACGTTCAGAAAATTCTATAGATTGAATTGTTGAATGTACTTGGTTCTATAATAATTGCAAAACAACAGAATTTTTTTGTATTGTTACATACGAGTAATTTATTGAAAAAATATTTATTTTATAAGCTCTGATTTAAATAAAGATATAAAGAGAAATTAAAAACTATACTTATACTTTTTTTAAAAAAATTTAAAAAGAGAAATTAAAAACTTATACTTTCAAGGGACATTAAATTGTGGTTATTATTCATTGAAACACGTCAATGTATCTTGATTTCTATACAGGTATCTAATAACCTTGCTATGCAGGATCGTGGACTTTTTTGGAAGAATAAAAAAGAAGGGGTTTCTTGTGAAAAAGGAGATGAAATGTTTTGTTTAAAGAGGTTATTTCTAAACCGTTATTTGAAAAAGGTTGCCAACACCTGACATAAATTGTCTTACACGAAATAAGGAAAACGTTTTCATATTGTAATTTGAAACAGTTCTTATGTATGCACCTGAGAAACATATTATGCAAAATATTTTACCATTCCAATGGGTACTTTTTTCATATAAAGATACATTTTTTAATATTTACAGGATGCAAAATTTAAATTCTTGAGCTTCGCGTCTTTGCCTTGACCTGCTTTATTGAAATTGGCTTATCCTATAAACAATCTATTAAGATGGGGCTTACAGAAAAAGAAGTTTTTAAATTCAGTTATTTAAGTTAGGGCTTTCCGGGGACTATTAAATTATAGAACTCGTAGTTAACAAAAACATAAAATGATGAAAGTGTTAAATATTTCTCATGAACATACATTAAAATTATTATTTTCAAATCATTTAAGTGAATGGAAAAGCATATTACTAATCTAAACGAAATGTAATTTACTGAAAATGAATCAAATAGTCATTGTCACACCTAATATGTGACCTAAACCTGACTCATCAGGTTTTCCATTTATTTTGTTTAAAAATCAATATTTAATTGAGGTGATACAACTATTGATATTATGGTAATCAATAACTTATTTCTTTTTTTTTTTAAATTTTCCAATGAAGTTTATGTTAAAAAATGTATAACCAAATAATATATGTTTTATTTTTGTGAAAGATATCAACTGCAAATAAATACGATATATACACATTGTAATACGAAATGACATGTAGTTAATGCATTTTTGATGTTCCTAATACGGATTTTATTTTCAAGCTCAACATTTCTACGCTAAATTAAAGGAGAAAATATTTCCAGCGTACAATCTACCAAATTTAATATTTAAATGAATATATCAAAAGTTTTCAGATTTTCTTGAAAGTTTTTACGTTTTTAATAAAGAAACTTGCTGTTACGTAGATAGCTTCCACAGTTTATAATTAATAAGCATTTCAAATTAAATAAAGTTTTTGAGGTTTGAAGTTTTCAATTGAATTTTCTCCCTTTTGAAAACATAAAATAATTAAATAAATAAAATTTCTCAGAGGAGAGCGTGCAGATATATATTTATTCTGTCTGATTAAAATAAATAAGGGCATATCTGTACCCATTTATTAACAACGTTAGTTCAACAAAACTTTATTAAATTTGAATTTCGTTTTTTTTTATTTTATTTGAATTCCCTATTTTCAAGTATTAGTAAATCAATTTCATTGGGTTGTCAAAAGGATTATAAGCTTTACAGTTTGTGTAACTTGGTTGAACGTCAGCAATTTTTATTAATGGAATTTTTCATTTCAACTGGTTTTTGTTTTTAAATTTAATATTTATGAATGTTTTGTATAGTATATGCGGAATTAACAATTAATATTCTATTTGGCCACCCTTATTTTAGTTGTTTGTGGTAAGCCATAATTACCTATGTTTAATTTCCGTTTTATCAAGAAGAGCTTTTTCAAATAAAATATTACGAGTAGGTATTATAGAGTAGCATAATATTATGATGGACGAAAGTTGCAAAGACTTTTCCCATCAAATAAAAATTAAAGCAATTTTCATAACAAATTCACGATACTTAGGAAAACATTTCATTAGAAAACTTTGTTTAATCTATTGTATGCTCTGTATAAAGACTTGAACAAAATTATACTCGACAGCAAAACCAGAAAAACTTTCAACAAAAGAATTTTACTACGTATTGTTACGAAGAACAGCAGCACGTTTTTGTGCAGTTTTTCATGAAATTTAAAATTTCCTTGCTGTTATAATCTAGAAACTTTTATTCGCCGAACTTCTAGTGATATTTGTTGACATTCAAACTTGTTGATAAAAGCTTGAGAGTTTTACTACCCACACTGCACAACTTTTGCATTTGGATTGATATTTTAACAAATGATGTTTAAAATATTTTTATTTAAGATATTTCACGTTTCTCAATACTAAAAAATCAGAATATACATACTTATAAATATAAATCAAATTTTTTTACATAACTTAAATGTTTTAAGTTATGTTTTAAGACTTGCACTTTCTGTGTATATCAAGAGAGGCTCAGAGATAGACGGTGCAATTACACAAGTGGCGACAGGCGTATTCATTGACAGCTTTTTATTAGTTATTGATAGGTAAAAGATAACGTTATACAATAGAGCGGCAAAAATTTAACACGTTTATATAAAGAACGAAAATTGTTAATGATAATTTAACATTCCCCTGTACTGGAACTTTTTCATTTTTTCCATTAATTCTTTTCTATGCTTAAGATGCTGTCAATTATTACTTGGGTGGCGCTAGCTAATATTTGCGAAGCGAATAGGTAATGTTTAAATCAGCTGAAAATGCCAAATACCTATAGATGAATTCAAAGCTTGAAATGAAGGCTCTTTATCTCTATATCTTACTTCATTACTAACCAAGAAAATATATACCAAAGTTATTTTTATATGCAGATGAAACTACGAGGTACTATTATTATAGTACTGTTATGTAAACTTATTCTTTCTATATTTTCACTTTTTAATAATTTTTAATTTAGTTTTTAGTTAGTTGTTTTTTTGTTTGCTAAAGAACAAGTCGACACTGAATAAGACGTAATTTTAACGTTTATTATAAGTATTTATATATTATATACTAGCTGATACCCGCTCGCTTTGCTGAGTGTATCTAAATTTAACTGATTGATTAAAAGATTCCCTACGTTCATAGCAAAATATAAAAATTAATCTACTTTGACAGAACAAAATGATAGATACTTTCAGACTTTAGATCCAAAGAAAGTTCATCAAAATTCGTAAAACTACTTTTCAAAAAAGAGATGTTAGCTGTCTCACATTAATTCTATACGATTTTTAGTTAAAAAGTAACTGTATACCTTCCTTTAGGACTTAGATTAGTAGCTATCCTATAGGATCTTTAGCAAAACTTCATTAAAATTTGTTCCGTTAAGTAATTGTTAATTATTTTAAAATGTAGTACCTAGATATATTATTTTAGTACGTTTATTTCTAATTAATATCTTCGACAATGAACAATGAAAAAATTCAATTATTTTAAACAATTTCATTATTAATTTTATCGGGTGTTAAATTGAAATTCATATTTATTTTCTAGTAAAAAATGTGGATTTTATAATTTCAACTTTGTAGGGATTTCTTTCGTTATTGTGTAAAATTGGAAGACAATGCGTTAAAATTATATTTCACGAACTTTACCGAACCTTTCTAAATGTACGGTTCCTGTAGGATATAATTGTTTTACCATCCCATGGGAACCATGCTTTATTTTAGCCTTAAAAGTAGGCTATATCATTTTCCCCCAAACTACCACATTGCAAAAATCATATCAATCTTTAACTATGCTGTAAACAAAAAAAAATATCTATCCCACGGGAATATTACACCTCTCCCGTAAAAGTAGAGCAAACTTCTTAAGGAAAATGAGTTAAGACTCTATTTCGGATTTTAATGAAACTGCTTTTAAATACACGGTTCTTATAGAATACATATTATATAAAATATATATAATATATATTATATATAAATACATATTAATAAATTATATAATATAATATAATTATATAAAAATAAATTATATCAATCTTTAACTCTGCGATAAACAAAAAAACATATCTATCCCACGGGAATAGTACATCTCTCCTGAGTAAAAAGTAGATCAAATCTTCTTAAGGAAAATGAGTTAAGACTATATTTCGTGGATTTTAATAAAACTGCTTTTAAATACACGGTTTTTATAGAATACATACTTTTTTTGCTACTCCATGGGAACGGTTTATTATTCCGGTATGAGAAGTAATCTATATCATTTTCTGGTCCCTAAACTATCACATTACAAAAATGGAAGTAAATCTTTTGCTTGTAAAAAACAAAAAAAAATATCTATCCCGCGGGAACCCTACATTTTTTATGGATATAAAGTATACTATATGTTAAACCGGATTATAATCTATATCTATGCCAAATTTCATCCAGATTCATTCAGTACTTTTTGAGTGAAAGAGCGACAAACATCCATACATACTTTCACGTTTATAATAAGATATGAAATTAAAATGTAACTAGAAGCTTTAACTCGTAGCTTCTCTAATAATTGCTACTCGTGTTACCAACCATTTATTTACTTGTGCTTGATTGATTTTTTTCTTCGATTACTTTTTCAACATAATATGATGTAGTTGAATATTTTTAATTTGCAAAAAAGTTAATAACTACTAAAAAGTGTTTTTCTTACATCTTAACTTTTCCTAAAACTGAAAGTAATTGTTATTAAAAATAATTATTAAATAGTGTTTTTTTCATATAAAATTTATATAATTTCTTTGTTCATTTACCGCCATTTTTTAGACCTTTTATTTTGTTACAATATTTTTTTTGTTATTATTTCTTAACAATGGAAAATATTGAATCGCAATTCCGATTTCAATTCTTTCCATTTCAGAACACTTATATCGATTTGCCAAATTAAATGAACATAATGAAATAACATTTAATGTCGCGCCGAACAAATTTGTGACTAATGAAGTTAACTAAATAAAATTTCGACGATAATTCGTATAGAAATGACGAATAAAGTTTTTATTCAATTAAATATGCTACAAGACACATTATTTTCGCTTTTACTCTTCACAAACATTATTACATTTATATAAAAATAAGTCAATACGTCATAATTTTCTGCTAGTTGTTGTTTGGATGTTTTATAATCAATAAATTCTTTTAGTTTTAGTAATTAATTACTATTTCACCTTCTTTTTACTAACGAGTGTGGATATATTCTAAATTTTTGTTTTCTTCTATGTTTTGTAAGTTTTTTCATTTAGTTTTATGTTAAAACGATCGGAAATGCTCGTATTTCTTTCTTAGGTCTACATAACAAATAAACGGAAGTAGACATTAACATTGAATAACCGGTTCAAAAATACCTTCGCATTAACACTGTTATGGAATATGAATAGGTATCAGAATAATGATCATGACAATTTAACAAAGATGCACTTATTTCATTATTGATAGATAATATTCTAAATTAATCTTTGAATTTTTGTATTTTTACTTATTGTTTTATAGGAAATCCCCATATTGGTAAACATTACTAAAATTTGTTCATTTCGAGCTTTAAAATAACCTATCTTTAATTTGAAAACGCTTTATATGGTTCGTGTCCGTTGACCCTAAAACTAATGGGCGGAAATGAAATTATTGAATAAGTGTTCAGATCAAGTGATATTTCATAAATTATTATGCAGCGAAGCTCATGATGCAAAGTGAATTCAGAAATATGATTGTTTTACGTTTTCTAATTACAGATTTATTTTTAACTTTTGGGATTTAACGTACAAACCGCCATAGAAAAGTTAATCTTTTTATTCATTAGATACGCCATATACAGCATCTCATCTGTACTAAAGAAACGTGGGTGCAAAATAGGCATAGAAAATATATTTCAAACATAACGAGCTTGTCGTAAAAAAATGTACACATTCATACTGAAATCCTAACAAAAAATATTCAAACAAATTTTTATTTAATTTATATTCTTAATATTAATCGTATTTTGATTATATTCATTAAAGAAAATGTTTTACAATTTGAAAGTTAACTGGAAATAAATGAATATTTTTAAAATGTAATAAAATGTAATAAAAAAGAAACAAATTGAAGTTTTTCCCTTAATTTATCGAATAAATATCGTCTGTCCCTGCAAAAAAATAATTATTTACTATAAACAATTAAGGAACTTATCTTCTGACATCGTATTTGTGATATTGAATTACAAATTTTGTCATAATGATACAAGCATAAAACATTTATGACTTTCAGAACTCAATTTCTCATTGATTGAATTCCACAAAAGTTTATCGTCTAACAATAATAAACAAATTGGATAATTTTGAGTTCGCATAGTTTTAGGTTTCAATGTAACCTACGTCATTTTCTTATTAAATTTTTAATGCTTAGCTAAAAATATCTTTACTTAATATAAACTTTTATAAAAAAGTTAATGTTTGTCTACTACTCACACATACCGTCTTCAAACATATTAAAGTCTTCATTTGCCTTAATATGTCGATAATTATGAAAAAAAGAGCTTTTTATCTTCAGTTTTTATGAATCATTAATAATTTAATTTTAAGTCAACTCGTTTAACTTTGATGAAAAATTATTAAGTATCCACGTTTTAAAGTTTTAACTTGTCTGATTTAATTAAAAGATATATAAAAAATATTTATTTTTTATATATTCAAGTTTTTAGAGCTCATTAATGAATTTTTAATCTATTGAAATATTAGTTTAACCTCTAATTGTTTGAATAAAACAAGTTTTTAATGTTACAAAAAACTTGTTTTTTTAGAAGTTCCACCCTTTACCCTGTACGAGTATATATCTCATGTCAGTAGCCAACATAATTTGTCTATTAAGTTCTTTATCCATGGGTACGTTGTTATAAACCTAGTTATTTCTTAAATGAAAGACAATGGTTGACTTTAAGAAAGACGTTCCCTTTAAATTATTTTCGTTTTTTTAAATTAAATTTAAAGTGGCGTAGCGCGGAGTTATGTCATGCGGAACGAGCGATAAATGTACTCCCCATTATTTTTGCAACTAAACAACATTTGTTAATAATCTGGAATATCCTGCCTAAGGATTCATCACGTCAAGTAGTTGGACTTTTTTTTATCCATAATCCATCAGTAAAAGCACCAAATGACAAAATGTTGAACTTAAAAAAAATTGTGCTTGATATTTGATACTTTTAAATGAAATAACTTGTGAAATTAATGCTTTACTTGATTTGACTTACTTTATTTGGAAAATTTGACAAAATAATTTAATTAATAAAAATTAATTCATCACAATACTATTCTTTTAAATGACAATCACAAGCTGTGCCCTATAATCCGATTAGGTAGCAGGAGTTGGACATGAAGGAGATCTCTCCCAGTGAAGAAATCCCCTTAAATCTGAACTTGATTTCTTGAGACCTTCTTCTGCTGATCCTATTAAGTAATACAAAATTTTTTTTTCTTTTAATAGTCTAAAAGAAGTAAGTTTCCATTGAAAACAAATTTTATAAACAATTTGTAATGTCAAATACTAATTAATAAACATACAGTTCGTAAACATAGCATTTCAATCTTCCCTGGTAAAATATATTAACTTTTTTACTAAGTGCAAGGAACAGATTTTCATATATTTGATAAGAGGATATTTGAAAAGGTTTTTATTTGATTTCACTTCGAAAAATATTAAAAACTTGTATTTTCAAACTTTAAATTTAAGTATGGTTTGATTTTTCAACGATGAATACAGTACCTTAGATAATTACTTATTTTCTGGGAAGAAAATCGAATTTTAAAACATCCCAAATTACGAGTACCTACATGACTCTATGGAAATAATAAAACGTTTTACTTGCATTATAATTTAATTTTCCTATCACTTATTGATTTTTACTAGTAGCTACCCGTGAAATATTTACGACCATGCTTTAAAGATACCGAAATTTCAGTTACATCGGTACTTGCAAAGTACAATTAAAATTAAAAAAATGTTTTTCAACGATTGCGGAATTTCTCTCTTAGACCTCTTGCATGCGAGACCGTCACTTTAATCGCTGGACTACAAAAACGACATTGATATATTAACAAAAAATGAATACAAATCGTCTCCACATTGTCGACATACATGTATTTGCTTATTATTATTATAATGTACTGTATTTGGTTATCCTAGAAGTGGTTACTCTGTTAACGTTTACTCAGTTCAGTTAATAACTTTTAAGCCACGAGGTACTGCATTTATGCAACCGACACATCTCAAATTATACATTTTGGTTAAAATAAATGAAAGAAGTACAATTTTTGTATCAATTTAAAACTGTCTTGAATAATATTATATATGAAATTAGAAGAAACCGAAACATAATTTTGAATTATTACAAATCCTACACCACTCGTTAAAGTTTAAAAATCAATATTGTCAATGAAACAAAAATCATCTTATATCCTATTCTTTGAAATTTAATATAATGTTATAGGAAATTGGTCGGTTCTCGTTTTATGTCTTTATAGGTGCATTGCCCCTCATTTACATATGACATAACATTTTCAAATGAAAATATGTTTGATGCGTGAAATCATTTAGTATTTAGATTATTGAAATCTCAACATCAAAATAGAGTTGGAAGTAAAAATAGTTGACTTCCTTTATGTTAGAGAAAATTTTAAATATGCATAAACGAATATATATAGGAAACAGAGATTGCATGAATGCATTTTAAATGAACAAGATGTATTGGAAATATTTACAAGCTTACTTGCTGTGTTGAGATGGTTATATATTCATTGTAAAGTAACATTATGCCTGACCATAATAATATTACAATTCGTGCGGCGCTTCATACATCCAACAGTCAAGGTAACAAACCGCAGTGAACGAGTCGCGGACATTCACCTTGTTTGTCATTATAAATAAATCATTAACCGAGTAGTCAGCGGTCTCCCTCTTGATAGTATCCCATCCAATTCTAGAAATAAGTAGGTATATAGCCATACTGCAAATACAATGCTCACAATACAATAAACCGAGCACACAACATTGTTCCTCTTCAGATTGCTTCAGCCCTTATGGATCGCTTACACCGTACTCTTCTTTGTTCAAATCTGCACACAAGATGAAATATTATAGACACATGTACAATGTATATATTATCTATAGGTACTGGAGATACTTAATTTACAACATTAAATAAAGTTTCCTATATTTTATCGTCCAGTTGTGAAATGTATCGAATCTTAATTTTATCTTGTTTTTGTTGCTGTTAATTATGATTTTTTTTAGTCGCTTCAGCTGTTTGGCTACATTTTTGCAACTGTTTAATAGGGTATTTTGGATTTTATTGGTGGTCGTAGCAAGCATTTTCATTACACCGCCACAAAAATAAATAAAAAGTATCTGATCCAGAGATGCGATAAATGGTATCCGGTGTACTTTTCACGCTAAACACGAATCTGTGGTCAGTTTTTCTCCAGCGCCCTTTAATTTTTAGAAAATCGTTTCAAAACTTCGCTGCCACACAAAAACAATTTATTTGTAACCGAAGAATTTTCTTAAAACTGAAGAGTGCTGAAGAAAAACTAATAATAGATTCGTGTTTTGTGTGAAAAGAAAGCACTGAAAACTATGTATCGCATGAAAGTTACAAGCGAGGGACATTTCCTTCAAGTTTTTGAAAGTTTAACTGAGATTTTTTTAAAATAGGACGTTGATGGAATATTGAGCACGGATTCGTGTTCAGGGTGAAAAAATACACTGGGAACCATGTATCGCATCTCTGGATCAGATGCTTTTTTATTTTTTTTGTGCGACTATTTTATTTTACTGTTATAAGAAAATGTTGGTCCTTTGGTTATATAATATGTCCTTAAGTTGAATGTTCTCGAATTCTTTGTTTTTTGACAAAATGTGTTGAACTACAAATTGCTCTCCACGGGATGTGCAATGGGACAGAGACTCCAGCTGAAGAGCATGCCATGAGGGTTACCAATTTTAATTGTTAGACTAGAAAGAATTATTTCCTACTGCCTATTTTTAACTTTGTTTTTGCTTGACCAGAAGTTAATTATAGGATAAAAACTTAGGTTTATGAGCTTCACTTTTCGATATCTTAAAATTAGGAATAAAAATGTTCTGAAATTATGAGAGTACTTAAACAATAGCAATTAACGCAGCCAAGCTAAAAGATATATCAACAAAACATGTTAGCTAAAGCTTGAGTTTTCATAATGTCGTTAAAAAACTTTTGTAAATTTTCAAAAAACCGAAAGTAAATAACTTAATTGTTTTATCTTCTTTGTTTTAACCTAATATTTTTGTTTTTAATCTGAAGAATATTTTTCCAATTCTTATTTTCGTATTGAAAATACCTTCAAGCCTTCTTTGAAAATGTTTTTAATGTTTTCTACAAGAATAAATTTTATTTTTTCAAATTTGAAAGATTTAGTCAAATTATCTTTGAAACAGTTATTCTAACAATCTCAACAAAAAATTTAATAAGTATGTTTGTTTTGTTTCAGGTACGTTATGACTGAAATCAGCCTAAAAGGTAAAAAGTATATGTACTTAGGTACTTAAAATTTTTTTTGAATTCACAAATTAAAGTGGATGATTTCATTTATTAATAAAAATCATACTAACTGTTTTATTGTAGGTTGTGTATACATGTGGCATTATAATAAATATAACCGAAAGTATAAGAAACTAATTTCCGCTGCGTTTGGAATAATTAAGTGTTGAGTTTACTACAGAATTACATAGATATTTACTATAACATGTCTTGTGTAAAACTTTAAAAACAGCTCGTTATAGTTGAAGATTTTATTTTGATTATGAATATGATGTTTGTACCATTCGTTATAATCTGTACATTAAGGTACGAGTACATTAAGGCTGTAACTTGGGAATAATTATTCTAACATTTTTTACTAATATTTTTCAAAACTTAATACACGCTTACAAAAGTTTGACAATGTTTAGCTAATTTTATATTCCATCATCATTAATTTTATTACATTCATCATATAATACATATAATAAACATCTCTTCATCCACTTAAAAAGAACTGACGATCTTCAAACGACTGAACAGATTTTCTTGAATCATAGATAGAACACTCTTAAGTCACCTTTGTTATAGTTATACGTTCATTTTGGTCAAAAAAAAAATATTTAAAAAATTAAATATAGGTATAGGTACCTATATGAAATTCTAATAATTTCTTATTACACCGGTATTTGTCATAGAATAAGGCATTGAAAATGAATATTTGTTTTTGATTAAACATTGATCTTGTAATTTCTTCAAACAAACAAACTCGCGTCATACTAAAACATCTTTACGCCACATAAGCACATACGTATAAAATGGATGGTCTGAATTGAAATACAGTTCTAATTATATCGAAAATATTAGTTATAATATAAAGCCTAGTTGTCTTTCTATGACTCAAATATATACTCTAAAGCCATTAATGAAGATCTCTTAAAATTAATATTTTTAACCGTTATTTACTCATTTTTTTAAATAAAATTTCTTCAGGCAAGCACGTTTTTTGTTTGATTTTCAATTAAGTTCTATGAATCACTGTTATAATTACAAAAATGAAACAAAAACATCGCTGGTGGCCTTAATACGTTTTTGTTACCGAAAAAAATCATTTTCCAATAATTACTATTTTTGGAAAACGAAACTTTCGAAAAATGTTTTCAGTAGTTTCTGAGGAAATTCTTAGGTTATACAGAAATATAGGTGCCTCTTATATTTTAGAATCATTAGGTAAAAAATAATATGCTATTAATACTTTTTAACTTTAGAATAAGTGCTCATAAAACTATCATAAAGTTTTGTTTTCATTTAATTCAATAAATGCAGACTGTATATTGTACAATAATAATTTTAGAACAAGGCAATTTGATATATATGTACATACGTATAATTATTATAGAAAAACTGAATTGGTATATTTTCCATCTTTTTAAAAAAATATTTTGATGTCCTATACTTTATAGTGTTAAACAAATAAATTCACATCACCGTTCTATCTACAGATCTGGCACACAACAGACAATATACCAACTAACAAAGACGTCGCGAAATGACCCCGTAGTCGAAGCGACAATAATTTAAATTTAAAAAAAAAAAATAAATTCACTCATAACACAGTTGCAAAATATTAGTTTTTTGTCATTAAAAATTTGCACTAGTTTCACTTTAACATGGAATAGGTGTTCGTATATCTGCATTCGGTTGGTATATATTCGTATAACTATTCTTTTCAATAGCTTTGAAGATAATGTTATTTATAGATTGTTTAGTTTTGCTAAGCTATTGTTTACCGAGAAAAAAAAAATTGTATTAAAATTCGTGTGAAATTTTGAATAGGTATTAAAATAATAAAATATCGATTTAAATAAAAAAATAGATGGGTATAATTATTATTCTCAATATCACCACACCGTAATTACTCATTTTACATCTTCTTTCATGTTTTCGACAAGTAACATAAAGAATTCATAATTTATCTTCCTTAAAAGACAAGACATAATTTTTTATTAAAAAATATTTCATGAAAAACCTAACCAGAGAATATATTAGGATAGAAATTATAACATTAAGAAAATTTTTTTGTTTATTTTCGGATACTCTTAATATATATTATCAGTACAGTTTGTTGTTATAAAAACTGGAATAATTAAGTATCATATGCAGGTTTCAGATTAGAAAATGTTGTTTAACACGAAGTGTAGGATTTCATTATTTCTTTGTTGTTTTAAAGTACTAAATTTATGCTTTCAACATTTAAGAGTTTAAACAAATTCCAAAGAATTATATTGTTCTGTAAATATAACTATTTTTTTACCATAAAACGTGGTAAACGTATTATTAAATATAATATATTTTACATCACAGTTTTGCTAAAAGTTTATACTTAAATAATAGTTTTGGCTTTGAAATGCGGGAAGTGATTAATTATAAAGCTGTAATAAAGTTCAATGTTGTCATTTCCTTAACACTGTTAATGATCTGTACATAATATCATTAAACATCATTCAAACACCACACACACGATACGAGTAGAGCATTGACGTGATTTACATACACGTAACTATGTGTTTCACTTTCATAATCCAAGTGTTATTTTGTCTAATTTTCAATCAATATTGCACTAATGCAATAATATATTATGTAAGCATAACAGTCAGACTGTCTGGATGAAAGGGTAATGACTGATTCATTTTTACGGTCATTTACACTGCACGTGCACACGTGAATGCTGTAATGAAAGCAAATAAAATAGAACTTGTTATATGCATTATCTTTATTGCCATAAATGCTCTGCACTATACATATTAACAAAGATAGATCTCGTTCTATAACGATAATGGAAGCCATAACTTTTTTATTACGACCAATATTTTTTTTCTAGTTTGGTTACAATGGATTTTAAATTATTATACCTTTAATCTTGAAGTTTTCTTAAACTTGGCAAGTTTGTTTATACCTTTTTTTCTAAACTATTTCTATCATTTATACATAAGTACACGTTTAAGTAACTAAAACAAAACGAAAAAAAATATTTTATATTAAGAGTACCTACATGAAGTTAACTTGTGAGCGTAGTTTATTTAGCTGGGTAACCGAATTAGCTTAGTCAATTAACTGACAGCTAAGCTGGTTAGCCAGATTAGTCTGGTTAATTAACTAATAGCTAAACCAGCTATTTTTTAATAATGAGTCATTAAACGCAGTAAACGAGAAGTTATTATTAAAATATCAAACTATAGCAAGTTTAGCAGTTAGCCATGCTAGTTGGTTAACCGGCTAAACTGTCAGCTAATTAGTAAATTAGCCTAGTTATAATCTTTCCAGTCTGCTTTACTGGCTAAATGTACAGCACTAGTTACTATTTATTATCAATACGAGTACATATCTTTACTGGTAACGGCGAGTATTTCACCTAATAGATATTATAATATCAACCAAATGAGTATTTTAACAATTTAGAAATAACTATAAGCATTAATAAATAATTGTTATCCTTCAAATTATAATGTATTTATTATATGAACGTTTTTAAGAGATATTTCTTTTGAAATTTAATGTGAGATAAATTTTCCGATTAACCAAAATCATAAAATACTAGTCACTGTCTGAAATTTTCGCAAAAGTATGTTTGACCATCAAAATAAATCTCACTTTTTTATAGTTGTAAAAGAAAATTTTTGTCTCCACAAACTATAATTAATAATAATCGTAAATAACCTCTTAAGTTTTCCCTTGATACTTGTTACTCTTTTGTATATTAGATTTCATTCAGTTATTTTAAAGTTTTTGATTTGCAAATTGGAGAGCATTGATGAATCGTATTTATGTAAGAAATAAAAAAATACCAAGCCAAACGTCAAACATCGTTATATAAATTTATTTTAGCAATTAATCACGACATATTTTTGTTGGCAACAAAAATTTAGCTTACTTGAAAGCAAAACACATGGAAATTTACAAAGTTTGATTTACACCGTTGCGGAAGTAGAAGTTTATCTCATATTAACTGAAGAAAACAGTAGGACGATATCCTTTTCAGGAAAACTTAAATTAATTAGAATCATCTCACCCAGAAATAGTATCAATCGATATTCATAAAACTGTTACCTACTAAGTCAATAGAGTAGAGTAATAGGATAACGTGTGATATAAAGTTTGAGTTTGTCGTTATTAATTTCCCTAAGGATAAATTAGATAAACAAAAAGTTAAACCACGTAGGTGACAAGTAATCGTGAAAGCTCAACAGTTTACAAGGACATCATATAATTGGATACTTCAATCTTCCTCTAGAGACTTTCAACAATAACCTTAAACAACGACTTACTAATAAGTGTTATCAAAGAATTAATTTATTCATTAATATCGTAATAGATAATGTTCATTGTTAGAGAACATTAAATCAAAAGATACGCATTCATAGATATGTCTATCTTTTGATGAAATGGTAATCATGTAACGGAATCATTTTCCGCAACGAAATAACGTTGCAAAAGTTACAACCTAAACGCATAAAAATAAAATTTCTTTGTTTTTAATCATCACAATAATAAAATTAAAAAAAAAAACTTGACACTAAAAAATTAAAATTAAATAAAAAAAAATGTTGAAACTAAATATTAAGTAGACACAATGAAACAAAGACAACCAATCAAATAGATTATCTAAAACAGTTTTTTTTTTCACAAAGAAATTGCAAACCTCACCAAGACGAAATTCTTTTCTCTAAAATTAAGTCAAGGTTTACGACCGTTAAAAATTTGGAAAATCGTTTTGCTCTTCTCGCGAAAAATATGAAAAATGAATTGCCGCAACACCACAAATAAATTAGTAATTTTTCTTATAATTCGTATTAAAAATTATGAAGACAAGGTCAAGCCCACAAACAAATTAACCTCATCAATTTACCCGCACTTAAAATAAATGAATCGAGGAAAACAAATCATAAATTCTTATAAATATTTGATAGAATTCATTCATTTTTAAAAATAATATCAAGGATTTGCAGTTTGTGAAAACTCATACCGCGATTTTGTTTCTTTTAATTCTATTAAGATTTAATAGCTTTGATTTTCGAGTTAAATACTTTTACATGGTTTACGTCCATAAAATGTTTGTTAGTATAAAATATCCACTGTGCATTCTATTACAGAAAATTAAATTACTCCTTGTAATTAAATTACAAGTGCTTTGTTTTAAACAAATAAAAAAGAATACACGTTTTAAAGAGATTTATTTTTCGTTTTTAACTGAATACCAGATGCATAAAATTGCAGTATACTAAATTAAATAGTTACGCTAAATACTGGAATCTAGTGTTAGGTGTATAAGTAAATACACCTAAAATATGATACTTTTTGAATTAATTCGTTATTTTTATTGTAGCTGAAAAATTTAAAAACAAAATACACGTTTAAAACATTTTTTATTTATTTATATTATATTATATTACATATTTATAAAATAGTTCATTTTCTATTAAAAAATTAATTAGCGTAAAAGTAAATAAAACGTATAATTAATGTACGAGTATACCCTAGAACTAAACTATCAAACATCTAAAGTTTCATTAAAACTGTACTATTTTAGCTAAAACTTAGGAAATCAAAAATTTATTTTATCTATTTTCAATTTATAATTACATTACGTATTTAATGAACTTATTTATTTTTAGAGTAAAATTTTCATAGTCTCGGGACTATTAAGTAAATCTACTCTTAGCAAGAAATGGAATTGCAACTTATTCATAATTTACTGATATAATATTATTAATATATATTATTTTTCATAAAAAAACTGTTTAATTTGGAATGCAGATTAGAGAAGATCGAAATTTAGGATTTTGAAGTATATAAAGTATCACAACTAATTCTAAACCAAAAGATAACATAAAATTTACACAACAAAAAGACTAATATCCTACATTATACCTATAGCTTATAGATTGTGATTATATTTCTTTATATAATTTGTTGCCTTTAAGAATTTGTATATAGTCAAAACAATAACTTCAAGAGACGAGTGTAACTAAAGTAAGTAACTTCTAAAGAATTACATTTGCTGATACAAGCTAATCTAAATAATTTTTTTTACTTTATTTTAGGTACCTAAAAATGGATAAGTTTTTTTTTAATTTAACGATTTTTTTAGATTTATAGATATTTCCCTTTTAATCAAACGATATCAGGGGAAATTAGGTTTTATGTTAGTATGTTATATGATTACTATTGGGAATTAAACAGAGACCTACCGACAGTTAAGTACTCGTTAGGCTAATAATTATCTGTTATAAGTAAAAAAAAACAACTCAGATGTATGTAAATCCATTTTACGTCAATTTTCCAAAAGCACTTTTCCTTTCAATTTTCCTGCAGTAAACGCTGTTTAAGAATATTCAAAATGTTTGCATAGTCATACCGTTTAATTTCTGTTTCCTTTTTTTATTTTTGTTTTGCTTATTTTAAGTCGCATCATCTACTGTCCTTAGCGACCGTTCATTGGAGGGTCTCTTAGGTGGAGTCCTGGAGCTGGAGTTCTCTTAGGATATTTTCTGTTTCTTATTTAGTTCTTATTAAAAAGTTAAAAATATTAATTAATTATTAATAATTTTTAGATTTGTTTCAGTGATATTTGTATGCGACGTAAAATTTGTTTTCGTAAAACATAATCCCTGTTTTCACCACTCAATATTATAGTAAGTGCCTAATTGCCTAATTTTTTATGACTTTTCCCAAACGAAGCTTTTATGACTAAAATTGGTCGATCTAAAATGATTTAAAGCTTGAATAGAAACTTCATTAAGAAAAATCTAATAGGCTAATAGAATAATATGATTGTAAACGTTTCTTTATGGGCCCTTTATGGTAACTTTTTATCGCTTTAAATTAGTTAATTTTGGCCTTAAAAAGTTCGTTTTGTTATAAAAATTCATAAAAATTGATAAAAACTAATTATTGATTAAATAGTCATTGGTTTTTATTATAAAGAAAAACTCTTTTGCATGCTCTTAATTAGCAGAATCAAATGTGTATTAGTGAATACTTAGTAAGTATCAAATAAAACAGAATTAAAAATTAATAGGTCTATGCAAAGACATTGAGTTTTTCAATAATCGTGTACACACAAGATTACACGCTGTATATTTGTGTGTTACAAAGAAACGTAACATTCCAATTTTTCATTTATAAGTATCATATTACTATAGTGTTGTATTATTAACCGGATAAAATTTTTTATACGACAAAAAGATTTTGATTTTTGCAAACCAGTATAAAAACAAGCAATAGTATCTAAAGTTAAAATTGATAATCTGTGTATACTTAATTAAAATTTAATGTTAGAATCACATTAGAAAAAATGTTTTTTTTACAATAAATAGTTGTAGGTAAATGCTTATCAAATAGGAGTAGCATTTATTTTCTGTGGTAGAACTTGCCGAACAATTAACATCTATTGCTGCATTGCTTTTACATTCATTGTCTCAATTTTCAATTTCGTTGGCCCTTAATTTTACTTTTAAATAATTTAAAAGCATTCATTTAGAATCTTGTAGACGTGGCTTATTACTTATTTTGTATGCAGGATACGCCCAACCTCGCTTTATTTTTTATAAGCGTTTATATTTACGTAGTTAGAAACCATTTAACAGATTTTATTTTCACGTAAAAAATTGTTTAAAAAGGAAATTAAAAATCCTTTTCATTTTGGCCATTGCATATTATGGCTAGTTTAACAGTTAATATCTTATTGTTGTTTTTTCAACTATAAACATTAAAGTATTAATTGCTTATTGTTAAGATACATTTAATGGTAGACTCAATTAAATACTATAGAGTAGGTACTATAAAAGTAATTATTTAATAATATCGTTGTTAATACATTTTTAATACATTTTCACTTTTTATTTTAACGATTATTTACTGACGTAATATTTTATAAACAAAATAAGTTTAGTTGTAATAAAACAGTTTGCTCCAGAGGTTCCCATTAACCAAGGTGCTTGTATTTTGAAAACGTTCAAAGTAGCATTTTAGAGAGGTGTATGAAACGCATTAAAATGTAGATATGGAAGCGTATGTTCAGATGATAATATCCTTACAGTTATACAACATTTTTGTCACTCTATTTCTTTTGTTTATTGTAAGAACAAAACAAAAAGTTTAAGGAAATTGGGGTGATGAAAGGGTTGGTTTCTTTAAAATATGCATATTCAACTGTAAAACCTATGTGTGTTTTGCTGCCTGAAAATATGAATTCATGTCTTCAACGTTTTAACATTTTCTATTGCCTTTATGACATTAATAACCACAATCATATCCTTGCTTCTGTGGTCCTGTTTACTAATACTTTGCCAGTTGGCAGAAATTTAATTGCATCGCTGCTGCGGAAGTGTTGGCAAACTCATTACTTTGTACAATTTCGTCGTCAGGTTTACTTCTACAATTACATTTTCCAAGGATGATGTCATATGTACCTACGACGGAATTTATGTGAATAATAAAGGATTCTAGTTACATCCTGTGACGTTCACACACAAAAGAGAGGTGGTTTGATAAGTGTATTTAAAGCTTTTGTTTTATCATGCTATTATTTTGCGCGTCAAACACGTATTATTGGTATTTATTTTTAAAAAATAAGAATCAGTTTATTATTGTTACACTATTAGCTTTAAGCGCTTAAATGGACCAGCACAAGGTAATAAATTACATGCGACCTGAAGTAATTGTTTCTTGGTATTTCGATCGATAACTAATTAACGTTTTATTAAATACTATATCAATCTTTAGATTTTTTTGCTAAGATGTGCGCAATAGTGATTATCAATTATATTGTTAATCCCAAGTTTCTCTTAGTTACATAAACAGTTCTATGAGCATTTACTAAATACTTAAATTATGTGTTGACTTGCCTTTTCCTCAGCAAAGCACAAAAGAAATAAAAAGTAAAAAGAAGTTTACAAATCAAGCACTTTTCAAACAAGTTTTGCAGCCAACTAATGGAAGAACGTGATTGTCAACGCCTTGTAAATAGAAATAACAATCTTTCTCGGTAATTATAGTTTTATTTGCAAGTCAAGTTTTATAATAATCTTAAACGACTTGGTGAAATATGAGCATTCCTAGTTATTTGTTTAACATTGAAAAAAGGGAAGGTATAAATTGTTTTCCCAGCAAATGCTTTGTTTATTTCTATAATTATATTAATGAAATACATTGATAGAAAAACATGAAATGTGAGTGCATTAAATTTCTAAAGTTCATATAAGATAGAATTATTTGCTTGTTTCCTTTTTTTTATGCGTTAAAAAATATAAAACTTGTAAAACATAAATATGTACAATAAGACTAGTTTTCTTTAAAAATATATCAAAGTGCATAGGTATTACAAATTGGTTTCAGAATGTTGTGATTTTTTTTTATATACATACGTATTTTGAATAGGCATATTTTTGTGAATATTCCTACCAAAAACGTATAAATAAAATAAATCAATTTTAGTATAGCGCCTTGCGATTCGATGTTTTTTCCTCGTATTTATTTAGAAATGGAAATATTCGTACCCTTATTTAAAATTGATTTGTGTCCAGCAGTGAAAACACGTCCCTAATTCCATCCTTTCACATGTTTCCCTTATTCCACTTATAAGAATGTGTGATTTTTTCTTTAAAAAAAAAAGTCGGAGAAAATAGGGAAAAAGATACGTATACCTAAAGAAAATATGATTTTCAGTCAGCAAAAATTGCTATTTTAAATATTCTGAACTTCATTCTTTAACATAAAAATCAAAAATATTTCATGTCTTATTTTTTGTTTGACTTTTATCGACATTTCATTATAAAATTTCTTACAAATTTTCATTACTTTAAAATTGTGAGATTTAAAATAATAAAATCTGTTCAAATTACTTTAATGATATTTTAATATTCTAAAAAATGGGTCAGGTTAAAAAATGTTTTTGCAAAAATTTGCTTCAAACAGTTTTTTTTTTAAACATAAGATTATTTAATGATGATTGTTTTATAATTTTTATCCTACATACATTTGGTAGATAATTCCTTCTTACCTTCTTAATCACATATTTAGGTATATATTGATGTTTATTATTTTACATATTCAGTAGCTATATATATACATATATATATAATATATATATAATATATATATAAATAATGCTGCTTTTATATACATATCCTTTTAAATTCGATGTAAAACAGATAAACACTAATTAGAAATTTTTCAGTTTATAGTATATATAAAGTGCATAATATAGACGAGTACCAATTATTGAAAAGATTACCTATATTTAATAATTTCGTGGGTGTTGTTCTAAAATCTACATTATTTACATAGAAGCGTAGGTTCACATTGTATATCTAAATGTATATGAGACAAATATGATAACTTATATAATGAGATATGAATAATTTTTATCAAAAGCTCTTACAATATATTTAATATTTATATTTAAATTTGTTTTCACTTTTTACAAACACATATCTATATTTAAATCTAGATAAGTATCAAAATTATGCTTTTCAATATCGTTTGCTATTTACCCCACTATGTCACTAAGGTGCTGAACGAGGGTATATGTTTTTCACATGGTTATTTGTATAAGTTTGTATGTTCATAGGTATGTTCTTGAATATTTTGAAAACTACTTATAAGAATTCAATAAATTAAGTCTCGTTGTAAGTGACTTGATAAGTCAAAGGCTATGTGGTATCAAACAAAATTTAAAAGATTACTTTTTAGAGAACATAAAGTCATTAAATAAGAAAATATTTTTAAAATATTAGCAAAGCTATAAAAAATTAAAACTCAAAAAAATCAAATAGAGCGTACGTTTGACATCTAAAGCCCGACAACGACACAAATCGCACTCTAAAAACCCAGTTGAATGAGAAAATATTCAATAGTCAGCTTACTTACAAAAATACGTCTTACAATAATACACAAAAATTTTACAAAAATTTATTAAGTAAACAACCCTTAAACCAAAGTATTGTAGTATGTGATTACGGCTCGCTATGTACGATATATGTTAAATCAAAATAGGTATTGAGGTAAGATGTCTACTGAATATTTTGTTGTTTTTATATTTTCAGCATGAGATTATTGTCAGATTCTGATTTTAGTTTTTTTAAATTTTTCTTTAAGCGTATGTTACTCTGTCTATAATCTCAATACAATTTTGCCATGAAATTATTATAATTGGCGCTGTAGTCTCATTTAACAATAACATAGTTTTAGTTTAACTTATAAAGCTAATAAGTGAGTGATTTATTGCTTAGTTCCATGAAAAACAGTCATTATGTTGAAAGAAAGCTTCTAAATTGTTTTATTTGTAAACAATTTGAACATTTTACGAACGCCATTTCTCATTTAAATGTCTCATTACAGCACCATCATCATTAGTAATCACGGACCCATCTGTAGAAAAATGTCTTAAATTTTCCAATTACAGGATAAAATTGAATGTGAAATAACGGTGAATAGTTTCAATGAAAATTGTATGAATTTTTCAGGTTTCGTGTTCAAATAACATTAGAACTAAGATTCTACTAACATTTTTGTGAGAAAATTTAAATATAAATTTTTTTTATCCGAACTATAAGATGCTTATTATTTCCAAGGAGTGCTGAACAGAGGAATTCAACTTTATTGTTATCAAAATTAAGTAAATCTTTTTAATGTTGTTTGTACTGCAAGCATTTTAGTTGTAAATTAAAATTACTTGTATTCCAGGTTATGGCTTGATGTGTAACATTTTATACCTTTAAAATGACGTGGTTGCGTTTTCATGCTTTGAAAATGTACTCTCTCCTCTCCATTCTTAATAACGCCCCCGTTTTCATTACTTGGAAAAAACGTGCTTTGTTAGCTGAATGAAGAAAATAGTCCTTGTTCTTTTTGTCTAAACTTCGATTTCCTGCGAGCACGTTTACCAAGTCTCATTCCCTCATGTCACACCTCGAATACATTTATCATGCTATCGATCGGACTTTTAAAAAATGAATAAACAAAATTAGTTTTATCTCAATAAATTATACCGATTATGAAAATAGATTGCGTCTGCATTACAGCATCGAGGAATTATTACTTTATTAAATAATCTTTTATGAATGGAATTAAAATATTGCTATTGAATTTCAATGAAGAGATTAATTGTAATGAGCTTTATATTTAAATACAAACATACATAGATAATAACGTAGCCAAATGAATAGAATTAATTTATTTTGTGATTATATTATAAATTGAAATTATTTAAATGTTTATTTACGCATTGTATTTTTGTTTATGTTTTTGGTTTTACCCCCATTAACAATATTCAACGTTAATAGATTTTTATTAATATCAGAAATGTATATAAATTTTATTAGTTTATTTCTGCTTTATTTTTTTGGTTTAAAAGAACAACAATAAATTATAAGCTAATAATTAAATTATTAGCTAAAAAATAAAATCCAAGTTACACTTTAGTAATATTCATTCAAACATCTGGAAACAATGATGTCGTTCTATGTTTATCTATGTTTTTATAAAAAAGGAATATAAATAAACTCGTCGAATTATTTTTAATTATACGTAACGCGTTTTCTTCTTCGAAATGTGTAATTAACGTTTTTATGAATATCCTTTGAAATAATTTACCATGTAAAATAAATGCTAGTACGAATTATGAATGTATTTGAACATTTATTTATCATAAAATATAATTGATGAAAAAGAAACCAAACAAGTAGATACTTAAATGGTCTGAAATTTTAAAATTCTTTTGAACATTAAATTTCTAGTCGCATATCTAAGTATTTTATTAATAGGTACCTACTGCTAATTCCCGTTTCTCATCATATTTTTGTTTTCATTTTTAATTTTTTCTCCTTTTTTATTATGAAGCAATGGGGATACGAAAATGTTTTTTTTCAACTTCACATCAATGAACGCTTATATAAAACTTCTTACACTTACGATTTTGATTTGATTTTATTTTTAAATTCCATAATCATTTTGATGATTGATAAAACGACTAGCGTAAATGTTCAAAGAAGTGTTTTTTTCGATATTTTACTCGAGTGAAAATAATTATCAAATGTGTTGAATGAGCACTTATTGGAATTATCGTTCCCAAAATACGAATGTCAAGTTGGAAAGGCGATAAAAATCTTTGTGAATCGTTTTATATCAAGCGTTTTATTCAAATAAATGACGTACATGAACATTTCAAAGCTTACATTTACAAGAGTATATTTCATAATAATTACTCAAGTTTTAAGTGTGCTATTTGAAGATTATTTCAACTTTATTTTAAGTAACATAACATATGAGAGACACGGTTGATAATTTTACGTTCATAAATTGGTGACACCATGTATTATGTTTTGCTCTTCAACCCTCAGATCGGTTTTAGAGAAGTTTTTATTTAAAGTTTTAATTAGTCTGTACTATCAAGCCAAAATTTTACAATTCTGTACGTAAGTCTCACAACTACATCAGTTGAAATTTATAATAACTAATATAGTTTTTATATAATTAACTGTGAAAAACATTGATTAAGAAGGTAATACATTTTTCAGTTATTACATATTTCTTAATGTTAACTTTTTTTTTACATATATATGTTAAAGAGATTAGAAACATTCAGATTGAAGCTGCAACAACTTATGATTATCCCGAAACATTTTTTTTTCGTTTTTAAAGTAAAAAAAAAATGCCTTCACAAATATTCATACTCGTAGTTCATAAAAATTTTAAGAATAAGAAACGATGTAGACGTGCTGCGTTTATTTAAAAATACCAAAACCACATTGAAAATTTTTTTTTCTTATTCATAAACATTTTTCTTGCCTTTAAAACTAACAGAAAATCAAAATATCACAACTTTTCATAGTTATAAATAAACAAAAAAAAAAAATTAAATTTAAATTAGGTTTCTATGTTTTTTACACTCTTTGTTTTTGTTACAACATTCTTAGCAGAATTGGTCAATTCAAGTAACTGGATATTTTGTACGATGAATTCATCTTAAAATTTTAAAGTAAGAGACACTTTGTAAATTTAATGCTGTTGGCTTGACTTACGAGTAATATTTAAATATTAAAATTTGACTTGAGTTTGACTTGATTTTAAGCCATATTTAGGTTGAAAATCAAGTCAAGCAATGCAAATATTGATACAAAATAATAAAATCAATCCCTTTCAAGTCAAAAATTTTCAAAGAATTCGAGAACATTTTCTTGAGAACTTGAGAATGATTGGGGGATATTTCAAAATGCCACTAAATTATTCAAATTAATTTTCTTAACTAGTAGATTAAAACAATTTGCAAAACTTTTCAAAACTTACTCAAACTTGCAGAGAGAGAAGTAAATTCGGATTGGTCGAGGCACTTTAACTAAACAGTCGTAATGATCGTTAAGTAATACCTATACAAAAAAAGTAACATAAAAAGGTTTATACGTGTAATATATAAAGAAAAATGCAAAGAAAATCGTATATAAATCAGTTCTAATTTTAATTATTGCACCTATATCATAAATACAATCTAAAACGATGATAATTTTTTTTATTAATATTATTTAAAGTCGCTTCAACTTCCCAGGTTATTAGGTTATTATATCATAAATGATAAATTGTAACGCATCAATTTGAAGGAAAAAAGAGTCATTTAAAAAGTAAAGGCTCGCTTAAAAATATTTTAAATATTCTTAACGCACAATCCAAAAAATCTACGAACAAACGATTTGCGTAAAAAATGTTAAAATGTAGTGGAAAAATTATGATGGCTAATTTCGGTGCCTTGCAAAAATATAATTTTAGGTGTATATACATTTCTTTCCTTTTGCGCGTTTATTCCCAGTTACATAATATTTATTATAAGGTAATACAGTATAAAAATATCAAAATTGTAAACGGTTTATATATGCTGTGAGATACGACATGTTATAAAGGCTGAAATCTTTCTTTAATCTTTCTCTTAGGTACCCGAAATTCCGTTTAACATGTAGAAATACTTAGACCCTTTCAATTTCTTGTCAACCCTTTTTCATTGCTTTTTTTTAAACCTATTTCTTTACATGCTACTATTAGTACTGAAAATTCCCAAATCACTATTGTATATTTCAAACTTTCTTAAATAAACCAAGCAAAATCTCAGAAATAAAATGCAAGTTTAGTCTTATTAATAAACCAGTATGTAATATCATATAACGTTTTAAGCCAACTCATGGTTTCATAGTTCGATATAAGCGTTATATAAATACAATAAGTCAAGTTTATTTGATTTAAACATATTAATTTGTATCAATAAATCAAATAACGCAAAAAAAAATCACCCTCAGGAAAAAACCAGAACATTCAAATTTAATAATCGTAGTTTATTTGTAATTATTTTCATGTATCGAGAAGCTTTTTTTTAATACAAATATTAATTTCCGTTTTTATTTACTAAGTTCTACATCAAAATCAACTTTAAATGAAACAAAGCTAATGTTAGTCTATGTTATAGGGAAAATCAATACATAACTATCTTTTATACGATTATTTTTAAAATATAAAGGAAATATTCCAAAATTTATCAATATTCTAAAAACATCTTTTTAAAATTTTCAATAATAGAGGAATTAAGTAGTTTCATTAATATTCTTCCCCTCTTAAGTCAAACTAGACAATTTAAATGCTAGAAGTTTTATCTATCACTACAAAGTTCTTTTTGAAGTTTTTTGGCAGAGAAAACTTAATACATTTATTATTTAAGTTGAAATATCGTAACTTCACATATCCACTCAGAATTAATAAGTCGTATTATGTTAAAGTTGTAAGAGTAATATTTATTTAAAGAACAAACACTATTAGTTACCATACGTTGTATTAGTACAGACAACGGAACATTTTTCTCATTTATGGTTTTTTTAGTTCAAATGATTTTCCTGTAAGCATAATAAATAAAAACCAACGGAGAAATACGTTGAAAATGTGTAAAAAAATTTAATAAAATCAGTTGATATATAAAAATAAAACGCCTACAGCAGTACATTTACAAAAAGCATGTGTTTACTTGTATTTTATGTAACGTATTTTGATCTCTTTGACACCCTTAAATCAAGAAAAAAATCAGAGCACGAACAACTTGATTTAAATTCTTTTTTTTTATGTTTACCTAATTTTATATCTGGAACATCCCGACAATTTTTTCAATTTTGTTTGAAATTTACAAAAAAAAATCAGTACTTGTTTTTTTTGTTCGGAAATTCAAAGATAGGTTTATTAAAACAATTATTTTTTTTTTAATTTTGGGAGAACACTCGTAAAATGTTTGCTTACTGTGTCGATATTTAAAAAAAGGAGAATATGATGTCTAGACAGTATATTATTAAGATACGTTACTCTCTCATTGATTGATCATAAATCGAGTATTGCATTAGATAATATAAAATTTTTACAGATTTTTCAATGCAATATGTTATTTTATGGGAAACATGAAATCTGTAAAACACCTTACTGATTCATCTATACTAAAGCCAAAGCTTCTAACTTCGGAAATAATAAAACGTGTACTCATATGTCGTCAAATTATTTATATTTTTGATGAAAATACTTATCGCGTCTGGAAGCTTAAATTTTATGTATGATTTTATTACTTTTATTATAAATGAGAAGAACGCTAACAGAATTGTTTTCAAAAAACAATTTCAAAAGCGCACAAGTTTGATGTTTTCTTATAATGTTTCAGCATCGCTCGTACAACTCCTCAGATATTTCATGCTTCCACCTACATATCGTATATTGCATGTCATTTGCTTAGTCTTACGAACCCTTAGATTTGTCATGCAAAGACAGAATTCATTATAAAATGTTATCTTTTTGAATTCCTCCGAACAAAATATTATCTCATCAATATGAAAAATTCGATCTCATTTATTTCAAAGTTATTTTGTTCAAATAGCATTTTCGATATTCCCTCTCTTGTCAAATATTTCTTTTGCGTTTCCATATATCTCACATTGCAAATCGATCACTTTAATATTTTATTTCAAATTTGATTAATATCATCTAAAACTTAACATATAAAACCAAATATATTTGTTTTATTTTGGCAATATGTTTCGTATTTCATCGTCATTGAAACGTATGAGAAGTGCTTTATTTCTAATTTAATACACACTCATCTAAACACGCAGATTTGGATGTGTTTATTTTCACAAAAAATGATCTTCGTTGTTTGTAATTTAAAGAAATAATGTAAATATTAGATGAAGCCTTGCTTAGCTTAATTCTTATTAAGTGTGAAAATATTTATGTTTTGAATTACTTAATTATTATTAAAAACCAAGAGTGAAATATGTTATACAAATGTCTTGATCATAATAATTTTTGCAATTGTCAATTATTCGGATAGAGCTGTCTTTGTTTTTATCTATTTATAGATATTGGAAATTTTTATTATAAAAATATGCATACAGGAAGAATATAAAATGAGATGAACTTGTTTAAAATAATATATATATATACTCGTATCTTGTTTACATTATTTGAATGCTTAATTTGGTATCGTATTTTATAGATTAATAAGAAAATGGAAAAACTCAATACATACGTGCATGTAATAGGTAATCTTAATTAAAAATAAAGACACAAACTATAATTGTAAGTTTCAAACTCAAAAATGTAAATGATTATGCAATTTTATCTTCAATAACTGGACTCAATTTTATTGCAAAATAGTATAAATATTTTTTCTTTATAACCCTTCATGTAGAATGCTCTTGAATATAATGTTATTGACATTCTTTCCACGTTTAGTAGAAAAGTTACTTACCTTACTATGATTTGATTTTAATATTTCATGAGACTTATCGTTCTTAAATTTCACATATATTCGTCTATTTTTCTAGTATATGTATGTACATTGTATAAAATATAATATTAGTATTTATAGAATCAACAATGAAAGTCATTACATACAATACTAATTTGTCATTTTTAGCTTGAAAAGTTTGTGATGAACAGTCTGTACTGATTTGTGATGTTATATCAGATATTTTGTACTATAAGAAAATAAAGCAGTTAAAGCACTATAAACAAGAAAAAAAAAGAAAAAAATATTTTGAAATAAGTAGTACTTAAAATTATGTTTGTGACAAATTTTTATCCCAACTACATTATAGGTATACCTAATTTATTTTGAAAATTAATTTTTTTTCACTATTTTAATTAGTAAGTAAAAAACAACTAATTATTCTATCAAAGTAAAACTCTTTCCATGTGTTAAGGGAAAAGGTAGTAAAACGCTACGAGTTACAACCTTTACATTGGCATAATAACAACTCATGTCAACATAATGACTTATGCCAACAAAAGTATATCAATTGGCATATTAAAAGTTAACAAACAATTGACATATTGAAAAATATTAATAAACAACAATAAATTAAGAATGAATAAAAATTAATCCTGGAAGAATTCCCTGGAAGGACAAAAGTGAATCTATTGTTGGCATAAGTATAATTAAAAAACAAAATTTTAATTTTTGTTGATATAACTTTTTGTAACAATACACATCAACAATTATTTTATAGGTACTTTTTTTCGAAAAATACAAAACTGGTTTATAAGAAAAAGAAGTTTCACTTTTTATGTGTGTGCACAATGCATATCTTTAATTAACATAACATAGATCCCAAATAGTAGCAAAATGACGTTATCATTGAAGCTGTTAAAATTAAAAAAAAAATCTTGTTGTTTTTTACAATGCTGTCATTATCGTTAACACATATTTGTTAATATACAATACATTTTTTTATACTATCTCCCTTCCTAGTGTTGAGTGAAAAATATCGGTGGCTAAAAATTATAATATTACAAAATTCAGATAAAGGGAGCCTTGGCCCAGGACGGCACAAATGTGAGGACGGTAAAATGGTTTCCTTATCCTGTTTGGAAAATTTTTGGAAAGGATTTTTATTTTGGGTATTTATTTGAAGTTTCAATGGATTTTTAAGACACTTGTCTAAAATTTGATTAAAAATTGACTTCAACTCAAGCTTTATATTCATAATATTTATATAACAATCAGTTCAATCATTGATTTTGTAAGTTATTTCATTTCCTCATATTCAACATAATTTTTTTAAGAAATATCCACCACCTATTGGCGCAGTGGCTAGAGCAATTGATCTCTCCGCTTCATGCGTTAAGTGGTACTGGGTTCAATTTCCGTGGAATCCTAGACTTAAGATCCTAGACCTAAGATATAATTGACCAACAGAAATTCTCTGTGTTTAGACAGTCGTGATGACCTTATGACCTTATATGTTAAAGCAACTTTAAAACACCGAAAAAAAAGCCCAACCCCATGATACTTGAATCTTAGGCAGTATAATTTAGGTTATTTGCAAATTTTGTTTAGTTGCGAAAATAAGGGGTGAAAAATTCTTCTCGAGTGGCAGGAATCCTTGCTACGCCACTTTTAGTGGAATATAATTTTATTTTCGTAGAACTCAAAACATTTCCAGGAATAACAATTGAATATCCTTTAAAATCAGTACTAAACTTTGATAAAACAAGTTCTAATTTTCATTAATTTTTATCTTTTCTTTAAAATGAAAATAATGAATATAAATTTATGTTAGTAAATCAATGACTCGCCTATAGTATAGTTTTTGTTGAATTGAATTGAGCAAAGTAAACCAATTGAAAGGCGAGGTTTAATTATCAATGGAACGTTTTAATATGCAGATTGCAGACGTATTTACTCATTGAATCAAACTGAATTCTGTTTTCAAATTTAAATTTGGCCACGAATTTTGCTGTTTGTTATTATTGTGTGTGTATGCATTTTGAAGATGTAAGTGTAACCACATCGAATGCAGAGCAGACTCTGGTCAAGGTAATTTAATTGAAAGTATGACTTGTCTTTTAAGTAAAGCCAATTCTGGCCATCATGATGCATTTTCATTCCCAAAGGTCAATACTCTGTAGCACAAAAACTGAAAGAAGCAGGTGTAACTCTTTTCTCAAAATATATACTTCTACAATTCTTATAAGATACATTTTTTTACCATGTAGGTATAACACATATTTAATAATCAAAAAATAAGTAAGAGATTTACTTATAACAAAGCATAACTATACAAGTAAAACTACATATGACATCAAATAAATAAATAGTAAGTAGTTAGACATAAATATTTGATAAGAAAACATTGAATACTTTTTCATAAATTATATTGTTAAGCTCTAAAAAAATAATATCATAGACAGAAATTCTTATCATGTTATACTTCTGAATTCATCTATTTAAATAAATTCGAATATTTTTTCATATAAACTTTCATTAAGCTTGTAATACTATTCATCAAACAGCAATAAATCTTGAATAAGTCTACAAATAACATTTATAAAGCAGTAAAATCATAAAAATAAATTGACGAAAAGTGTAGATTTTATATTGAAGTTTATAGTTATAAATTCAATAACTACATCATTTGCTTAAAAAAGTACCTATAATAAAATGTTACGTATAATCAATGAACATTTTTCTTTTATGATAGAAAGCTATTATTTTCTTTTGTATCGTAATTTTTTATGAGCAGCAAACTGTATCTATATTTTATCTATGAAAATTGATTTGAAAAGAAGCTATTCATTATCGTATTAAATTTTTGAAAAAAAATTAAAAAATGAATTGAAATTATTGTTTTTCATATTTGTAGTGATTTGATAAAACTCATAAGTTTACAATAAGAATTTTTATTTATAAGATTATTTCATTTTGTAAAAAATGTTTGTTTATATAACGCGAATTATTTAATTAACGACAGGTATTTATTTGTGAGTTCTTTTATACATTTAAAATACTTTCTTTCAACTGAATGCTTATAATAAAATCAATGTTATTATATTAAACATTTTATATTTGTTTTAATATGTAAACATCGATTCGTTATTGGCTAATAATCTATAATTTTCCTAGAATAAATTTTATCTTCTGTAATAAATAAGTATATTTTGTACGCTTTTACAAAAAGATATTTTTTTATTAATTTGCAACCTAGTTAAAGTAATGAAGTGACTATGAAATTTGAGGAGTTTTGAACTATGATTATTGAAGATACCAATGATGTATCAGGTTTTAAGTTATAACTTGTATCCTATGGAATATAATACAACCATATAATGAATCTTCCTTTATTAGGTTTAATGTAGCTACTTGATTAGTTTTTTTTTATATTCTATTAACAATTTAGATAAAGAAGACATTTTATTTTTAAAGAAAAAACTAATTGACCCATCGACAAAAAATAAAACAAATTTTATGATTTTTTTTTTTATAAAACAAATATTTTTTTTTTTAAACTTAAATTATTTTAAATCAGCGAGCTTACAGCTGCAAACTAGGATATCCATTTTACGAAAAAGTAATGATTCCAATTAATTCTAAATCTTCCATAAATTTTTGGCGCTAAACAAAACTACTATCCGTATAATTAAATTTTAGAGTGTTTTCAACAGAAACTATTCCACGTGTTAGTTTTCATTAATATTCATAGGCATATAAAATTATTGTAATTTACATATGTTAATATCAGTTAATCAAAAGGATAATAATGTGGGTTGTTTAAGTGAATATAAGTCATGAAAATTTATTTAGTTTTATTGTTTAGTTATGGGTGTTTTTCCTGATTTCTCAAAAATTACGATTTACGAAAAATAAGACGATTTATCGCATTATTTTACTATGAAAACTCTATTTTAATACCTGTCTTTAGTTTTAAATATGAATTAATCATGAAAAATGTCGAGCTTTCATTGTTAAAGTTAGTTTCAAATTAAAATCTTGGAGTGGTTACCTGATGCATTAAGACATTTTGTTGCGGGAAAAAGAAAAAACTCAAGCAAAGCTTTTCATTTATTTCACTTTAGTTAACTAGTCCCCGAACTACTTGTTTTTGTTCATAATACGGTAGATGAAAAGATGGCATAAAATGCAGCTCACGGAACAATTTTATGAATGCGATGAACGAAATGTGGATATTCTCAGGTGTCTATATCAACCTTGGTTCAGCTCTTTAGAAACTTTCAAATTCCCAGTGGACCGCAATGTCGACGTGGTTCATTTTTACTTACACTTTTCCGTCATAAAATGATTAAGATTATATATTTTTATCGCCAGCACATTTATTTTAATGGATCTTTACTATACAGTTTCTTATAATGCAACATAAAATAAAATCTATAAAATTAAGAGAACGCTTTTGGTTCAGTTTAATATTTTCCCAAACTTCATTTTCTCCTGAAAGATAAATACTCACTAAGTATGCATATTTAGATACTTATTTGAAAAATTGTTTGCAATTTTTAATAGTGCAGCTTTTATACTATTTGTTGTAGGGTTTAGATAAATTAATAGGTGTTTTATCAAAGCATTTTAAAGGATATGGACGTTAAGATAACATTAATAATTTTTAATTTAAAACTTCAGTAAGCTGCATTTTCAATTAGATTGGAAATTTAAAAAGGAATATTTTTATGAGTTCCGATATATAATTTATGAATCGTAAATAGAAGTTATTTAAATTTAAATCATTTTTATTTTTCATTGTATTCAATATAGCTGTAATTATAATAAATATAAAGGCGGAAACCGACTTATGTAAATTTGTGTTACTTTTTTTGGAAATACATTTTCCTTTTCAACGAAAATGAAATTTAATATATCCAAAGTCAATTCGAAAAGAATGAAATGAAAAAAGTTTTCTTATTTAAAATGTGATATGCTCGTTTCTTATTTCGTGCATTGTTAGTTGAAACAAGATTATAGATAGTCAGATTTAAAATTGATGGATTTGATAACCAAAAGTTTAATATACTCCAACTAGTTCTAAAATAAAATTTCGGTAACGAATCACAAAAGAAGGGTTCTTAACTTTTCTTTATTTGTTATTGTTATTTGTACTTATTTATTTTAACTGAAAACAGAATAAGCATGTAAATTTATCAAATAAAAGAAATTGAACATGAAAAGAAAAAAATCATAGAAGAAAATAATAATATTGTATGGGTTATGTATTAAGCATTCAATCATTGTACTACAGCGTTAGATGTACTCATAATGTCCGTTTTTTAATTTCAAGAAACATTATTTGCATACGTATTACCATAACTGAATATCAATGAACTTCCTTTCTTCAAAATTTACTTATTTGGTTATCAAGGTAATATTCAAAACTCGCCTTTATGATTGGTTATATAAATATCTTAAATTTATTTGAATCTCGATATCAGTTGTAAAAAGTTTAAAAATAAAACAAGTATTAACAAAGGTAATTAATTAATTATCAATAGATATAATTTTAGAAAAATTATTTTTAGACAGTTTGAACACGAGTCGCAAAAAATTTAAATTTAAAATACAAATAAAGACGTCAAGCACATATAGCTCATTAATGGAAAAAGTTTTTTCATTTGCAAAAATTAATAACAGCTCTGGAAAAATAAACACGCAAAAAAGATAATGAAAGGACTACCATAATGATAATTATCATCTCTGGTAGAGAAATAAGTCCATCTGGCAGGTCTGGAGTGTATTATTCTTAATTGAAAAGCTCTGCAACAATTTGCTAGAATCTGACTGAATGAAATCCTTCTGTATATTTGAAAACTGTAGACTGTATATTTTCTTGTTTTTATTCAAGATTATTTCTTTTGTAGTTTTATCCTAAATTAAAATTTTAAGTTTATCCTCTTCTTCCCCCTTCATCATTATGATCTGATGCTTAAAGATATACGTAAGTATATGTATAGAGAATATTATATGAACTACGAGTGTGTATACATATGTATATGTGTATATTGTACCTAAATCTTGTGTTGTAGAAATTTTTTTATTTACACGTGTAAGTAAATTATGTTTTAAATTTTCAATAAAAATTTTTTTATGAAAAATGATAAAATATAAAGTTACACGAGTACATAATTATTTTAAAGTTGGTTATTATGTCTTCTTAATTTTCTATTACCTTATTGAAAATAAACCATACAAGTAAACTTTTCATTATGAAAATTCATGGACTTAAATTTAACATTTAACAACACATTATTTAAGTTTTAATTTATTTTTCAATGTTTTTTTAAATATAATTTTATTTTAGGACCTGAAATATTTTTAAAAAAATGAAAAAATTCATTTTTTGTAAATGTTTTAAGTCTGATGTGAATGAAAAATTATGGTTCTTCAAATTTGTGTTTTTGAACGTTTTAAATAAATTCAGAATGTTTTAGAGCTATCAAAGTTCAAGTCAATGATTAAGTGTTTAATCGTGTATGAAATGAAAATGTTTAAAGCGTTAAAGAATTTTCCACTTAAATATTTCTAATATATGATTTCTCATCAGTTACTATTTGTTTTAATAAAATGTCAATCTGGCAACATGCTTTCATTCATTTTCAAAAAATATCGTTTTATATTTTCTCTAAAAACCAGAACTTAAAAAATATATTTCTTTTGTGCAATAATTTTCTTGGTAGAACATCTTTTAATACGTAATAGACAGGGTTTTAGATAAAGCTTGGTTTAAGCTATTAATCTAATAATTCTCTACGACTTAAAGGTACATGATAAATTTCAATTGTATTCTTCTTATATAGGATTACAGTGATTTATATAGGGTTTTATAAATGATAATTAAAAATATCTTGTCCTGAAAAGTAATTCGTTTTCCGAAAATAAGTATATCTGTATTATCTCATTTTAGGGCATAAACCAATTGGTTCAATCTATTGTTTCTGCATTATCTCTTTATATATATACTTTCAAAGGAAGAAATCCTATTTTATTAATTTTTTCAAAAGTTAAAGCTTTAAAAGTATTGTTGAAATGGTTTTAATATCATAAAAACTTAAATATATTTATTATTTATTAAAAATATATTCTTATTGTTCTCATAAAGCAGTCGTTTTTTAATAGCTTGTTTAAAAGGATGACTTTTTTTGTAAAACAATATTACCCGTTTATTTAAAAAATATTTAAACTTAAGTATTTCCTTTTTAGTCAAAACGATTTTAAATCTTATTTTATTTTTACGTTGTAAGCTTACGGACTTTATTTAAATTTTTACTCAAGGATGTTGTCAAGGACAAATATAACCATTACCTTTCCCTTGTAACTTGAAAATATTTAATCAAATGGCAAATCACTTATGGTCTGGTGTTAGATTTAAAATTCCTTTGTAAAAGTCCTGACAAATTCTGGAAAAGGGTTTTAATACTGCCATTATATCGAAACTTCATTACTTTCTTTCTTACAGAACATTTCATCATTTACAGAATTAAAATTATACTCGACACGAGCGCAAGTTTTGTCTTTGCAAATGTTTATAAAAGCTTACTTAAATATCTTAAAGTTTTTCCTTCATCAGCTGTTGACATGTGCACTCATACTCGTACACATCTTACTTTAGATGTCTCTTATGGGCTCCACACACGTTGATATCTGCATCGCTACATATCGCAAGTATCAGTATCGTGATATAAATCTCACTGTGTATGGTCGGGCCGGTCTCAGTATCGCTGCATCGGTATCAGCTGGTATCGTTCTCTGCATCGCTGTAGTGCAACCTCGAAACCGATCGCACTGACTGATACACGTTCCAACGTATGTGGCCACACTATAATGTATCACGCTACTAAAGCATAAGCATTGTGAATAAACCGATACATGTATAACGTGTAGGAACAGTTAAAACAACATGGTTACAAATCTCAGATGCATGTAGCGCCACCTGACGCGATACAAGTAGCGATGCAGATCTCAACGTGTATGGAGCCCATTATGTATATTGTTCCCAAATCATAATCTGCACTTTCTTTGCCCCGCTTGTTGTCTCCTTTCGTCTTTCTCGTCGTTGTGACTTAAGTATTGGAAGAATATTTTATTTTTTAAACATACACTGCGTTATACTTACTCAGACAGAAATTGTTGGTTAATTATATTCTTCAATAATTTTGTCATTTTTGTATGTACAGAGTACTCATAGTTTCATATATGTATTTCTGTAAATTTGCTGTCGGATATTTCAATTCTTTTTTCTTAAGAGCCCATTTCAAAATGTAACTTCTTGAGAATACTTACTTTCTTTTAATTATATATTGGTTAAATATTATTCTTAAAAATTATGACTTGTTTTTAACGATATTAATTATTTTTCTGTTAATTTTCCTTTTAAATCTGTAAACTTGTTTAGTTTATTGAGAAAAACCTTAAAGGACACGAAAACCGTATCTTCTGAAACGAGTAAAGTTTTATATGCATACTTAGATAACTCTTACATGTTTACAGTGCAGGATCACTTTATACTAAGGAGTTGTTCTTTGATAATCTGTGTGACAAATTTCAACTTTTCTTAGGCATGGTGTATTCATATAATATCATTCCACCAAGTAGTATAATGATGAAAAGACACTTCAATTATCTTACAAAAGTCAACATTCATTGAATGTTAAACATTGAAAATAAAAAAGAAAAATACTAGAAAATTTCACAGTAAACCCGAATTAATTATGTGGCAATAATTTTTGTAGTGAACATTAACCTTTGCAATAAGATCCCTGTTGGCATCCAGAATCTGTAAATCGTATGTCTAAATTTAAAGCAGCTATAAAACAGAAATTGTATTCAAAAGGTTATTATAATATATGCATTTGACTCTCTGAATGATAAACATGCTTGGACCGAATTGAACTGTAAAAAACCAACTTTCAAAGTAGGTCGTGCTGAAAATATTTCTTGCCGTATTACTCTGACATAAAAGGAGTATGATTCCAAAACAGTGGAAATATTTTTTTATTTAATTAACCAATATAAGTTTTCTGTGAGCATTAGTTTGAAAAGAAAATATTTTCTTTTAACTCGAGGTATTTAGATTCTCTATAATTTATATTGCTCGTCTATTATTTTGCCCCTTAATATTCCATTGGCTGGTACTTGTACTTGATTTCACCTATGTAATGTAACGTAGCTTAACTAGTTTGAAATTTTGCTTTGTAAGTAAGGAAGTTATTATTTACTATCTTACTTGTTGAAAGAACTCATAAATATAGCTTTTATTTATATTTTTTAGGCTGAAAAAGATTATTGTTACGTAAATATTTATGTGTATGTATGTTTATTTTTTATGTATCTATCGCTTTTATGATACTACAGCTCCAACCTTTTTTTTGGAAAACCAATAGTGGTTTTTATTTGATTTTCGAGCTTAAGCCTAATACTGTTTATTTCTTTGAATAACACAATCTTACGAAATATTGGAATAAATGTATTTTTAACCAATTTCATGATAAAAAATAAAAACCATTTTCTATGAATGCTTTTTTCTAATCATTTTCCGATAACCTAATAATTACCTAAACATTTTTATGTTTGAGTATTGAAATTTACTTTTTTTAATATAATACCAACTGTTTTTTACTTGCCATTTAGGCATATTACCTAAATCTTGAGGTTTTGGATATGGTCATCTTTTCGGTTAAAATTGATGTTTTCTTGTTCCATATATTTTGTGAATACTTCTATAAGTAGACAGTTGATACTAAGAATCGATTTTAAACTTTTATTGTACAAATTATCTTATGTGCACCCGTTATATTTTTATGAGAATTTTATGGATGTTTAATGTTTTGGATTTATGCAACACTTTGCAAGAGACTATAAGTTATCTTTAAATTTGGTATCCTGTTTTCAATCGTTGGTAAGAGACGTAACTTGCAAAATTATTTTCTTGGAAATATATAGTAACGATCACTTTATTAACTATATTAAATAAACATTTTTTTTTAATATCGATTTTCTATTAAGTCTATTATTTATCAATGTTAATTGTTTAATGAAAATTATGGACAACAATTAATGTATAAAATTATTTAATTTATCTGTCAACGTTACATCAGGCTTTGTTGAAGACTTACGCATAGGTGTTTTGAGCACTGAAGAAGTCATCAGCGAAGACTGATGAAACGTTGACAGATAAATACAAAGTTTTATACATTAATTGTTGTTCATAATTTCCATTAAACAATTTACAGATTATTCAATGTTTGTGTTTGATTTAGGCAAAAATTTAAATTGCTATGGTGAAATAATATACTGTGATTTCAATGAAAGAACAAGCATGCATAGTTAAAGGGTATCCTATAACGTTAAATACAATTATATTGATTAAAGATATTTTATTTTTTGTTATTAAAGTAGAAATCGTTAGTGCAATTTGCTAAACGCATATTATATATTTTTTGGATCTGTGATAAGTAAGGTAATCAAATCAGAAATAGAAAAAAAAAATTGAGTCTAAAAAGTATTGGATAGCGTCAACTCTATAAATATAGAAATTATATTGTGTTTTTCGTATACGTAAAGTTGTAACAAGTGAACAACTTGGCATAGAAATGCTAATATTTTAATGTTATTTTATAAGACAACGAAAAGTTTGAGTGTCGAGCATTTACCTCATGTAATTTAAAAATATTTCTTACGTACTAGTTAGCCATACGTTTTGAAATAATTTTATTTTCATGTTATATATTATATTTGCTTTAAAATTATAAAATAAACTTGTTGGGAAAAACTAACGATTCTATTCGTTTAGGAAACTGCTGTTACCTTTTTTTTGTAAGTAAATGTATGTTGTGAAGCTTTTTTTGTTTTTAAAAGTTTTATGACAGTTTTATAACACAAAAGTTGTCATTGTATTATGTCTAATTTTTTGCAATAAATAGTTAGAAAACAATGAGTACGGCGCTTTTTTATATAGGTAAATATTTAAAATCAATAGTGGAAAGTCAACTAATTTTAATGTTATTTGTTCATTTTTAATTTAAAAGTCTCCACAAACACAGAAAAATTTAACAACAGTTTCTGGAGCTTAAATGTTTCCATTTTAGATTTTAAATCAAATATTTATAGATGCATATTCGGTGTTTTTTAAAAATAAAAACCATATAAACATTTTTCCATATTTAGTTGTAAAAATGTTTAATATTTTTCAGTATGTATTTATAAGTGTAACATATGTTTCAAAACAGCTAGATAAAAGTGCAATAAAATGACAACCATAAGAGTTATTTTTAAACAAAATTGCATACAGGAGACGTTTTTGTTCGGGATGTAATTTGATGAGTTGAAACCTACCGCAGTACAAACGACATAATGACGTAACATTCCGACCTCATTATACGTGCTCGTACGTCATATTCCAGTCGAAACGATTCACGACAAAATACAACGACGACTGGCTGATAAAAATAACCGAATTTGATGGCCCACATGCTACACTAGTAGCGATAGCTTATTTTTAGATCATACTCTAACTATATTCAAATATTGAATACAAACTTTACACTTTCGCGAAATGCTTTTGCATCTTTTCGAGTCATGTTCCCAAGACTGAAACTGATAATGCCAACGACCTGAAGGAATTCATAGTTTGATCTAAAAATGTATTTAATCAATCAAAATATAAAGCGGTGTAAAAGCAATTAAAATCTTAATCTATATGCGCTATGCAAAAATATAATTACTCCTATTATTTTTGATAATATGCTTAAACATAATTAAATTCGTACGGCTTTAAGCTTTAACAGATATTATTTACGACTTGCTTTAATCATTCGGTAAAATGACATTTATGAGGCCACGTAAAGATTGATGTTTCAGCAAAATGCTTTTTAACTTGTTATTTCCTTTAAATTTAGTTTGGCCAAAAAAACAAAGATTTTATAGTACGTACATCATTACTATAAATTATATGGGTTTAATTTTAAGTTGTCTGTGTTTCAGTAATTAATAATACAATCTATTATTAGGTGTTTCTGATGGAACTTTTATTTTGACGCTTGGTTAGGTTCTATATACGGCGACTTGGAATTATTTATTGAATAAAATAGTTTTGAACATGAGAAACTTTTAACATCGTCAAAATGTAAGAGAAACTTTTGATAGAATAAAAACCCACACTTCCATTAACCGTTTTATATTTTAGTAAGTTGAAGTTCTTTTTATCGTAATACGAAACCCCATTAACAGTAAAAAATCCATTTCACGTGAGCTTCATTCAAAACTCAATTTTGGTAAGTGAAATATTAATTGAAAGAAAACGTGTGGGGAAATTCAAAAAAAATATTCTGGTTCAAAAAAATCTGTGGTTAACTTAATGTTTTGTAATATCTATCTTTTATATGCAAACAAATGTAAACGAGTTCTTTTATTATGATAACAATCTTCACAGTGATACTTTAGGGAGACATAAATGAATAAAAGTAAGAATGGTTATAATACACGAAAGAAAAATACAAGTTTTCCTCAGATACCCTTGCATAACTATAAATCGAACAGTTTTTCTTATTATTAGTTATAGTTGTTTTAATTTGAATTAAATTAATTGGTCGGCTAAAATAAGTTTACTTATCATTAAATATTACTGAAATATTATTAAATAATCTTTCACCAACAAGATTGTTTATTGTATTAAATATTCTTTAATGTAATGTATATAATGTCTTGTTTAGTTGTTATTGTGTAAACTGTTTATAATAACTTCTAATTAACAAATTTATTTGACGTAAAATATATTTAACTTGCAGTTTTCTTTTAACATTTTATGAACGTGATAAGTGATTTAACTAACAAATTTAATTGAAAACATTAGCAAGATAAACTTATAGATAGTACGATTAAATCTATACAGTGAAATTTAAATAAGATATGCATAAATAAATCAAATTCACAAAGTATCCAAAGAATTATTTCTTTGTAGTGATATTGTTTACCGAATACAATGTAATTTGTGTATTTGATTCTTCTATTGGTATTTAATTATATATATATTTTATAATTATATTATTATTATTTAACTATCATTCAATTATTATATAATAATCAATTATCATATTTTTGTGTTTATTTCGTGCTTTTATTTCGATTAGTTTAACTGTAGATTTATATTGGCTTATGGTTGATTTATATTTAGATTCCGTGGTGCTAGATTTTAAATCAAAAGGAATATTTTGTTTATTTTGTCAAATAAAAGATTTGTAGAAGCAGTTGAATTACCAAAGAAAGATTAATTTCTGTATAGATCTGTTTGAAACAAAAAAAAAAAAAAACAAAACTACCTGAAATACAAATGCAAACTGTAGGTACAGTGGTACCTTGAGATACGAATTTAATTCGTTCTTTGATCATCGTCGTATGTCAAAAAAATCGTAACTCAAAGCAATTTTTTCCATTTAAAATAAGGTTATATATATTAATGCGTTCTAGCGATATGAAACTAACCCAAAACACATAATATACACAATTACATATTTACACATAAATTTACATTTAATATACACAATTTGTATATAAATAAACGAGTAATAACACACATAATGTTTATTAATTTATTTATTTCGAATTTTCGGTAACTTCGAAGCAACGCTTGAAAAGATGCTTCGTAAAAAGTTTCTTCAAATTGGAGATATGTAACTTGTTGATCCATGGACTGAAGAGTAGACGTTGTATTGAGTGGCAGATATACAATTTTAATTTAATATTCATCTAAAAAGTCATCCTCAAGGCCAGGAGGGTGAGCGGTAGCATTATCCAACAGAAGAACACACTCAAGCGGTAGACCATTATCGATTAAGTATTTTTTCACTGAAGGCCCTAAAACTATGTTCATCCTCTCAATAAAATCCTACATCGCATATTCGTGTCTCAAATTTTCGTTGTATGTCGAGGTATAAATTTTAGAATATTTCAAAACATTTGTATGTTACTACTTTCGTATCTCAGGGTACCACTATATATGTAATGTGTTCTTAAAACGTTTGAAAGAGTTATACAAAAACTTGAAATCTTTCTATAATGTCTTTAAAAGAAATTGCATTTAAAAAGAATGGATGTTTTCAACGTTCGACGACTCAAAAATTTCGTAAAATATTTATAAAACTTGTTGCCTATTATATATTTGACTTGAGTATTTTTATCTCGTTATTTGATTGAAAATTGTAACTAATTTGTTTTTCTTGTTTCAGTATATTGGAACCTTGGATGTGCCCCGACCAACTAGTCGAGTTGAAATTGTGGCTGCTATGCGCCGAATTAGGGTAAAACTTTTTTAAGCTCAATTTATAAATAAAAATAAAAATATTTATCTTGAAAATGTTTTCTACGCATCCAGTTTGTAAGAGTTATTATAGTTAACTTACCTGATTATTTTTTTCAGTATGAATTCAAAGCAAAAGGAATAAAGAAAAAGAAAGTTTCAATAGAAGTATCCGTGGATGGCGTAAAAGTTACATTACGAAAAAAGAAAAAGGTAACGTTTTCTTTAAGTTTTTAATTTCTCAGTTCCATATATTTTTTAACTTACTTAACATTTAGACGTTTCCAAGTTTTTTCTTTTGTTATAAACTTTGTTTTTATTCCATGTATCCGTTCTTTAGATTTACGTCTTGTTTAAATATTTTATTCGAAACAAATTTTTTAAGACAACTTAAATATTTTATTCATTTGTACTAATCGTTCGTGGCTCTTTCTTAAAAATAGTAACTTCTCAATAATTATACGTGACATATTTTTTATTTATAATTCATTTGGCAGTAAGTAGTATAAATAAGCTTGAAGAAAATTTGTCATGCATGTATGAAAATTTTAAACCTAAAAGAAATATTTTAAAATTATCAAAATTATGTTTAATAAATGATATTATTAATAATTCATCTTTCTTTTTTTAAATAGAAAAAGGATTGGCTAGATGGAGGACCAGGATACGGAGGACGTCCTTTATTACTAACACATCCCATCTATCGAATTTTCTACGTATCCCATGATTCCCAAGATATGAAAATTTTCAGCTACATAGCAAGAGATGCCGCCACGAATGTATTCAAATGCAATGTTTTCAAATCAAACAAAAAGGTTGGTTATCATTTTATGTATGTGAATTTAAAGGCATTATGAACAAGTTTTAATTACAAAGCTTTTCGCTGTGTTGCGCTATTATTTTTAAGCAATTAGTGTATATAACAATTTTTTTTAACAAAACGTTTCCTTTTAATTAATACTTTAACATTAAAATGTTATACTTATGATATATGTCTAATTTAATATTTTTCTTATTCCTTTTTAATTATTTATTCAGTGTTTGTAACTATAATAATTCATTTAAAAAACATACTTATAGAAATTATTCTTTTTATAACTTGATTTTTTTCAAAACATTTCTTTTCAATTTAAAAGAATTATTACTTGATTAATAATTCATTTTTATGGATAAAAAACTTTATTAAATGAACCATTTCTTTAATTTGAAATTTAATGAATGGAAGTCTCTAGCATTGAATTATGTTATTTCTAGGAATTGAATCTCTACGTACATTGTACATCTATCTTGTTTTTATTTATTTTTTTTTATTCGAATCTAAAATATAAAATTAATGCTAATTGCATATATGCGAGATTAAAAAAAAAAAAAAAATTAAATCCACGAAATTTGGTCTCCCAAAAAATGCTTCCCGTAATTTGCGTCTAGTGATTGTTATAAGATATGAGTATTCTATTTTTTTCCGTTTAGTTTAATGCTTGATACAAATTATTGTAGCTAAAATTTAATAAGAACTCATGCCAATTTTATTCAAAATTTTCCTCTGTAAAGCATTATATAATCGTTTTAAAAGCCCATATGATAATTAGAATTGCACTTTGAAATGGGATATTATAAATTAAAGACTAAGCAAGATCGTTATTTTAATGTTTTTTAAGTTGACTAAAAATTTCCATAAGATTTTAACTAGGTAAAATATATAAGTCCAAAGTTTACAAAAATCGTGTAAATATCCTTTAATATCCGTCAATATTTTTTTTTTTTTTTTTTTTTGTTAGATTTTGAGCTTTTAGAAAAATTGTAGAACGTAAGCCTGACTGCAAAATTAGTTCTTAACTAATTCATGTTCGGTAAGTCCTTTTGGAGATAGTGCACGAAATAAGGAAAGAGCTTAGTTAATGGCTGGTGAATATATGAGAACGCTAAGTCAATGTTTCAAGTAATAGCTTAGTTCATACGGTCGTAAGGTTAGAAGAACTTTCTGCTTTAGAATTTGTATTTATAGTGTAAGAGTATACTTTTTCATATGATCAAATACTAATAATACCTATATTTATACTTATGAAGTATCTCTCGATGCAAGTCGGTACAGCTTTTCGTAGTTCAAAACTCATGAAATTTCATTTACATATGCTTCTACATCATAGGGTATGAGTTAAAAAATTACATGGGTTTTTGGGACACCCTAGCATCTAGTTCATGATTTAATTTTATACCCCTCAATTGCAACACAAACACAACTTTGTTTTGTCCTCCTTTTTCTTAATCCGAAGCTGTTCTTTCTTCTTAACTAAAAAGTTGTTGATAGTAATCAATTTTAGGTCAAGACATAGTTTTAAGCGTCAACACTAGACCATGCTGACTAAACATGTTGAAAGTGACATTTTAAACTATCAACAAGAATTATGACTTTTCGATGGTCTAATATTTTATTTCCAAGGGATTAAACAAAACTAATTCATTCAAATGATTTTCGATATTGACGTATGAATTTATTTCGAGCTCACAAAATTTATTTTTTCAAATTTATTATTTTTCATAAATTTCCACGAAACAGACAAAACATTTAATAAATATTGATATCAATCTTCAAAGCATATGAAATATTTATTATTATAGTGGCGAAAAAAAGATATTCTTTTGATTGTGATTTTCAAATATTTTTTCTGATGTATATATTTATAAAATTGATATTATTAAATGGTTTAAGTCTCATTCAAGGAAAAAGGTCTGTGAAATAAAACTGGGTGAAACTATGAGTGTCTTCGAACACGTACAAATCGAAAAACGTTTTTGCTCTATTGATTTATTCGTAAGTTGAGTCAACTTTTTCAAAATTAGTTTTTCTATTCGAAGATAAAAATAAGTTTTGTTCGTATTCGTCATAGTTAAGGCAGAAAGAAAATCTATTCAAGGCTCATAAATGACGTAAAATGAAATATTTTCACATACTGTATATTTATAAAAGAAATAAAAATGCTAAAACGAGACACAACTCGTTGAGTTCTTGGTGATATTCAGACGCAAAATTTCTGATATTGTTTCAACAGATAGTTAGCGATTTGCCAAAAACTGTAATAATAATAATTGTCAACTAACATTGAATGTGTAGGTAACGCGTTGCTGGCGCATTACAATAAAGTAATAATACAAGAAAAAAATAAGTTTAATGCTGAAGTTTGGTAATCCCAGTGTTGATCTGTGTGTGTGATTTCTGTTTATATAATGGAAAGAAAATCTATGTGGTGGATGGGTTTTAATAATAAACAAGCGGCTTGTTGTGTAGAATCGCGGCGACACAACTAGTAACGTTGAAAAGCTCACAGACGTCGTGACGTGAACCATCGACGTCAGCCACCGTCCAACTGCCGCGCTAGAATGTGACCAAAGCGACCAATTTTCAGTCTTGCTAGTTTATTAATCGAGCAACATTCCCCGAAAATGATAAATTTTTGTGGCCTACAACAGTGCAGATAAGATAATCTCTGAGTGTCATTCGGCTAAGTGTATTTTAAGTGTTACGTCTTGGCATAATGTGAATAAATCGCCTCGTCAAGTTTATACCACTTTTAATTACTATTTATTTGAAAGTTATTTCCACTCGAATCAAACACAAATCATTGATATGTCACGATCTAAAGTCCCGCAAAAAGACGATGGCTTGCGCATTAAACAAGCAGCAAGTTTTGATGAAGCCGCTTTTACTGAAACATCATGGAAAGGGCGGCGAATATCACCACGTTCGAAACTGTCGACAGAAGTGTTCAACAAAGCACGATCAACATTAAATACAATTGGAGACGCATGGAAAGGAAAACCTGCACCGGCTGCACAAACAAACGAAACTGGCAACAATAAAAAAGGAAAAACCAAAAAGCAAACAACATTAGATTATTTCCTCAAACCAAAAAGAAATGATCAAAAATCAAAAAACGAAAATCATGTAGTGGAAAAGTTAGTTTTATCTCCCGAAAATTTTCTTGTCAACAATATCCCTAAGTCGACAACCAATGGTGCACCTTTAAAAAAGCTTGTACCGCAAGCTTCGATTGATATATGTACATCATCGTCGTTACCAATACCAAATGACGTAACGACAATATCAAGAAATCGTCCAGCAACAATAGCCACAGACCGACCAAAAAGTGTACTCGATTTGCCAGATTTAAGCGGTGCATTAACAGATCGACCTCGCAAAAAGCTATCATTTCGCGAGCCTGAAATCCTTGGTTATAGCCTACAAAAGAACGAAACACTGCCACGCCGAAAAGGAAATACCGGAACGCCAACTAATCGTGAATTGTTTAGAAGTGTTAGTGAAGTTCTTAGAAGTGGAGACAGTTACGAAGATCTAGACCTTGAGGTAAATATATGTATCAAGGAAGGCTGTTAAGAGACGCGTGAAAAAATCGTTTCATTTAATAATACACCACCAGCATTATTTTTCGCACTTTAGTTTTTTTTTTTCGTCTTTATTTGAAAATACATGTGCTCTCAATTCTGTCCGGAATATCAGTGTTTATAATTTGGCAAAACGTCAGGACCTTGTGTCATCTACACCGTCTCGCTCTCACGTTTACTACTATGGCGTTTCCATTTTTAATCTTATGAGTAAAATTTTCTTAGCGCCCAAATCATATCACGTTTTCTGTGTGTGTATAATGTACGTGAAATATCTATATGCATTTTTGATCTTTAAATAAATAACGTACATTTTACAAAAACATAATTAGGTACAACGTACAAATATTAATTTTCTTCTTATTACCTACTGCACATCACTCTTGCGTTTGGCAATACGTAACTAAAAATGTTGTTTCATACTTCACTTAAAAAATAAATATGTAGAATATAAAAAAATAACGAACGATGAAACATCTACCCACGATTTTTTGTCACCTTGTTGTGTTACGCTTCTCCGATAGATATTTGTCTTTAAGCTTATTATCTTAATATGAAGGATGCATGCCTTCTTAATTTATGCATATCCTTGGTAAAATTCATTTATATACTTCTCTAAATCCAACCGGTTGTTATAGATTTAAAAACAACCATGATGTTCTTTGTCCAATTTTATTTTTTTTTATAAAGATTTCACAAATTAGGTTTTTCACTAGAAGAAGAATAACATTTTTTTACAAATTTTTATAATTAATAATGGTAAATACACTTTAATGAAAGAACGATACATTTTTCGGTTATTCTAGTCTAGAGGATTGCATTTCAAAAGTTTTCCCAGCTAAATTATCTAAGAAACAACACTAGTAACAAGTAAATGGTTGTTGATTCAATATCAGTGAATATTTTCTTAGATTAAGTATTATCTAAGTACAAAAGATGGTTCTAACAAAAATTATCTATGAGCACCTAAACTGTTTTCTTCAAAACACTAAAAACACAATTAATTTAAACAATTTAAAAAAACCAATGTTTCAATATACATATTATAAAAACAGTATTTTATTTGATATACCTATGCATTGATTAACTGTAGATTAGGTGTCTGAGTGGTGTGGTTAATTAGATTGTTGTTCTTCAAAATATTAGTGGTCCTATCCTTTCCTATCCTAAGGTCGAATCCCAATGAAAACCCAAGATTTATTTTTATGCGTTTCGGATTCGCCGGTCGCTAATGACCATAGGTGTTGATGCGACGTTAAATAAACCAAAAAGAAACTTTAGTTTTGTGGTTTATTCATCTATCTATAATACGAGTATTTCCTCTGAAAAACATAATTAATGCTAACAATAAATATAAGAAATTCGCCTTCATTAGGATCGCGGACAATTCACCGCAGTACCAATTTACCGAATGACAATTCACCGTTATAAAATAGAAGGCAAAATAATATGTAATTATTGCTGAACAAACACTTAAAGACTTCTTTAAACTTATAAGGTATAAAAATGTTCCTATTTAAATATTAAAATATTTAATTGGACCTATCGATATACCTTATCGACCTATTGATATTGATATTTATTAATTTTTTTGGATGCCTTTTTTTCTTCTTCCTACCAACATACAGAAAGATCTTATTACTAAAAGTTAAGTTAAATATATCCCTTGTTCGACATGGAGTTGGAGTTTAAATAGTAAAAAAGAGAAACCAAAATTAAATCGTTACGGGTATTTATTTGTCAAAGATAAAGTAGACGAAAACAAGATAATTTAATATGTGAAAATTATTATAAATTTAAATGTCGTGCTCGTGCTATTACAGAAAATAATAAAAGTAATATAATATATAAGAATAAATGAATTAAAAGTGGAAATCCTCCGTAAAGTGTTAGAGAAAAAATAAAAATAATTTTTAAAGACATTCCTAATATTCATATCTAATATATATTTAAATTTAATTTAATTCTACTTCATTTGGTTGTGTATTCAATAAATGATTTTCTGGTGAATTGTTCTTCGGTGAATTTGTTTTCGATGAATTGTTTTCGGTGGATTGTCCGGATACCGTCTTCTTGAATGTACTGTTTGTCAACTAGAATAAGAATAAATTAGAACGAATAATTAGTAATATAACTATAGTTTAAATGTTTCTATAAAACCTTATATTTATATAAAAAATTCTAATAGATAATCTTTTATCAACCTAAAATAATATAATATGCTTTTTTCATAATCCTACAATAACCTTAATTCTTTGTATAATACAAATAATGAACGTTATTTTTTTTTTTATTTGTATGCTTAGTTTGTTTAATGTCGCTCTAACTGCATGGTTATTTTGAGACATTTTAATAACTTTAATCACAGGTGGTTACACATACTGTCCCAAAGTTTAAAATTTAGACTATTAGCTGTTTTTGTTCTTCTGAATGTTCTTCTCTGTTTGAATATTCCATTACAGTTCCACTGGTGTAGTTTAGCCATTTTAAAAATGTTTAAAATTAGTTGTCGGTGGTTGAGTTTTCTTCTGAAGAACTAAGTGAATCCTCTTCCAAATGGGGCAGCTCTAGTTCTCTTAGAAGTTTATTATGAATCTTATTATCTTTATTTATTATTATCTATTATATGAATCTTATTAAATCTTTAATTAAACATATTTTTGCAATAGGGTAAAATTGTTTGTGGACATTTTTTATATTTCAAACTAATTAATTCTCTTGGCATACAATAACTAAAATTTTATACTCATTTGTAACTAAAATTGCGTAACTAACTCGCATCTGTAAAATTTTTTTATGGCTATTTATGCTCTGTTATGGACAAATTAAAAATACTTTGTTTATTCCACAACTTTTCCTTAATATCTAAAAAAAAAATGAATTTTATAATCTTCTATCTTAGATGAAAACCATGTTACATGTTATGCAAGTTAATTTGGTAAAAATTTGATAACGTGATCGTCAAATATATAAGAGATTTATGTACGTAATTTGTGGATGTAAGGCGAAGTGAACGTAAAACTGATTTAAGATTTATCCAATATTTTTCATCCCCATTTTCAGTGAAAGCTTCAGTAGTAATGTATGAATATTTAAGAGAAATCACCGAAGAGGAACTCCAGTGGTCGTACTATATTCATGTTGTTCTTTTCGTAGATGTAAAAATCGTCTTTTACACCTTTTAAATATATGGTTCTTAGTAGACTACTATATTTTCCACCGAAGGCCAAAAGCAATCAAACTCCGTTGCAAAGATAATCGATATCACCTTCTCTCTATACCACTTTTTTATAAAAATATTTAAAAAAGCTTAAAATTCTAAGGTCACTTAGTGGCGTGGTTGTATAGATACTTGTCCTATACGCCAGTGGTCCTGGATTCGAATCCCAATAAAAGCCCAAGATTTTTTCATGGGTTTTCGGATTTGACGGTCGCTAATGACAATAGTAGTTAATGCGACCTTAAATAAACCAAAAAAAGTTCTATGGTAGATGGTAAATCATAATTACTTATAGGGAAACAGTAACAGAATTGTTTTAAACTCTGCACTAAGTAAATGCTACGTTTTTTTGACAGAAAAATTATTTTCCCAAATTTTAATTATAACTGTATTTTGTTAATGAAAAAGCCTTAGCTTTATCTTTGGTCTTTATATTTTGAGCATATTAATTATAATATCACAGGAAATCTTATTATATGAGAGGAGATTTCAAAGAAAAGCTTTGTAAATCATGTATTGTATGTATTATCTAATATCCATATTATGATATATCTATGAATATTGTTCGATTATATTTGTACAAGTATAAAGCTAGATCACAAAATTTGTGTTGGCAAAATTGAATGAAGAGCTAATTGGTTTATTATTCACCTTTGTTAGGAGATTATGCTTTCTTTCTCTTAACTGAAATTTCATTTCAGAGAGGAAAAGTTTTCAATAAATGAACCTTATGAAGTTTTTTTTTCGAGACAATGAAATATTTGAAACAGGATAAAAAATATTTTGACTAAAAAAGAGCGAAAGTTGAAAAATACAAATAATATGTTACCATCTTTTAAGCTTTTCTTAATTATGTAGTTATCAATCCACCCATTATAACTACAATACTAAGAGATAACTGCCATCAAACTTTACAAAACTTTGCCAACGGTCAGTAAATGAGCTTTTTATTTTGAAAACTATTTAAGTCTCACATTCCTTATAACTTCCAGTTTATAAAAACTGATTATATGTGTATCTAAATTGTCATATAATCTTTAATAGATTGAATCTTATAATAGTCATACCTATTGTAGTTGTAGTTTGTCATATTTATTGAAATATTTAATTTTAAAATATTAAAATTAAATTACCTATATGAAATTAAAAAAAAATCTGTAAATTTTTAGTAAATTTATTTTCATATCACCAACATAAAGATAAAATTATTTATTGTTAAATTTGAGCATGATATTGACCATTAAGCCCATTCATTTCAAAGTATTTGGATAAAATAGTAAAATTCGGATTCAAAAATCTTCTATAACACATTTACAAATCTAAAATAAGTGAACTTTGAGTCTACATAATTTTGTAAAAATAAAATCGGCAATAATTTAAAATACCTACTCGTAGTAGCTGGTTAGTAGAATATAGTTGTACGCATTTCATACAACCGCGATTCATCTATTAATACTTGACGTTGAAAAATTTTTGAAAAAGAATCTTATCAACTTGTTAGTGAATTTAAAGCCTCTTTACATTAACATTTCTCTTTTTATTCTTTGAAAATGTTTTTGAGTGATGACAGAAAAACAGTGGAGCTAATAATGTTTCTAACAGCATATATTATTGTTTCTGTGTTTTTACTTTATATTTTTTGGCACCTATTGTCTTTCGTCTGTGAAAAGAAACTTAATTTAAGACATAATCATTACTCTTTTTATCTGAAGCGTTCTTCCTTAAGGCGTGTAGGTGTGTGTATATTAAGTAATATTAAAATCATGTAAATTTAAAGAGGCTAGTTGTATAATGAAAATTGTTTTTTTACTTTTATATAATTTCAAAAAGCCATCAAACTTCATGAGGAAAAAATTTAATATTATTTTAATCGTTCAAGAATCGTTTTAAAAATTCAACGTGTATAAAGATATTTTTGCATACCTAAATTAACTTTAAAAAACTACTCTTACTGTTACCCACGATATTCTACACATCACGTCAGATTTTTCAGTTTTTTGACATTTATGCGTTATTAAAAATAGACATACTTTAAAATCCTGCTAATTCATTAGCATCGTTCATATAAACACGTCGAAAATAATCTTGATATACAGTATTCGTCCAGTTAGCGCGCTTATTTTAACTTTCTCACTTCCATTGATCCAATCAAAAATTTCTTTTTTCACTTAATTTAATTAATAAGGGAAATAAACATGTTGGTTTTATTTAACTAAAACCATTTTCTTCACAAAATGGTTAAATTTAGTTAAACTGAGAACATCTAGTGGATAAATAAAAACAAGGACATTGGTAATGTAGAAGTGCCAGAGAAAGCTTTGGCACTGATTTCGAAAAAAGAAATGAAATATTTTGTCGTTTAGTATATTTCGATTAATTAATTACTTTAGTTTTGCGATTAAAAATTGAAAACGTTGGCTAGCCATTCGATTTTATTAATAACTATATTGATTAAAAACCCTGGGTTGGTATATACATAGAAAAGTTTTCTTTTTTTTGAACTAAGGAAATGTTAGATTTTAAAATAAGCAAAATGTAAAATTAGTTTTAGATATGATCGAATAATATTATGTGTATTCTCTAGAAAATTTTGTTGGCTAAATTAAATTTTGAACGCACGCAAAGCGATTTTACGTCATATGAATACGAAGATTAATTTCAAAATCTTTTACAACTTTTGTTCTATTTGTAAAAGCTCATTTAGGTTAGAAAACACGTCATAGAACCAAATATTTCGATTTAGTTGTCTTTTGCAATCTCAATTTAATTTCTAACTATAATCACCTTTAAATTGATTGAAATATATTTTGTAAATATTTAAACGTTCTGCTGTGAATGTTTAATCAACAATTTCTTACGATCGATGAACTTTTTGTATAGGAATTATTTTAAAATTCATTTTTATTAACAGACAAATCGAAAATTGGCTATATAAATAGACAATCGTCTATAGGTAAATGTGTCGTTTACATTTAATAAACATCTTAAATTTAATTTTTCTTGGCTCTGAAAAGATAAATAATGTTTTAAATTTTTTCTAAGTTCAACACAAATATAGAGGCAATTTAAAAAATAGTTTTATGTAGCCCGATTAATTGCCAAACTTGTCTTTTATAGTTTTGGCAGTAAAAACAAAATTTCAATACTTTTCACTTATATTGACAGCTTTTAAAAGAAAAACCTTTAATTGCAGTGTTTAAACTTCCAATCATGATTGTTGTAAAAATATTTTGTTAGTGATAGATATTGAATTTCATCTCTTAAAGAATTTTTTTTCAAAACAGTGATTTTAGAAGCAGTTTTTAGTTTTTTTGTTTTTATATTTTCCAAACAAAAAAATATTTTCCGTTTTTTTTAAATTGTCTATATTTAAAGAAATCTTCTGTAGAACTTTGCCCCACGTTTTTATTTCCTTTTTTAGTTCACCCCATCGATGGGTTACTATGATAATTAGTTCCATTTTAACAAATTTTAGGGGAACAAAAAAAAGGTTCTGATTTTTAATGCAATACCAAATATAGAGCTTACTTTCCAAACATATAGTTATTAAAATTAAGATCTTCCACTTAGTGGCGTAGCGGTCAGATCTGTTAAACCTCAGCTTCACGTAAAAGTGGTACTGGCTCAATTCCCGGTGAACCCTAGATATCTCTAGATTTGTAAATTTCTGTGTACAGACAATCCATATCATATTTTTTATATGACCTTAGATGTTAAAAACATTTTACTACTGTCATCACTATGTGCTGTATACTTACAATTACATAATTAACTGACTATGTGCTAACTTCGATGAGTTAACCCTTATAAATGCACCAGTCTTGAAATAAATTTAGGAATTTGAAATTCTAAATTTACTGTAAAATTCGACAAAATTAAAGGCACAAGACAAATTATTCGACAAACTAAGGTAAAGTTATCTCTGTATGGTTTTACGAAAATTCGAACCAATTCAAAAATCATCAAAATTAGATCTCTGATTGATTCCTGATCAAAAATTTTAAATATTTTAAAACCAACATTGTACAGAAAACCTGTGTGAAATTGTACTTTTCTACTTCTCTAGTATTTGAAATTCAGTTTTTGAACTGGATTTTTGTAAATCTCTTACATAATTTTCATAAACCTTCAAAAGTGTTCGTTGAAGGACACATACGAGTAATTCATAGCTAAACTATAATCGTTTTGGATTTGAATGGCATAAAAAATTTAGAATTGAAAATGTATCTACTTGAAAAATGTGGTAAAAATAATTAAATTAAGAGTCTCTAGTTAAAGCTGTATATCATTTGAGAACAATGAACCCAAAAAGCATAAGAGATAAATCATGTAAGGAAAAAAGAGGCCAAAAATGTTTTGAAACAGGTCTTGAAAAGAAGATTCTCATAATCGAACTTTCTTGAAATACATCTTAAAGAAGATGTTAAGGATCAAAATCAGTTATAGGAAAATTTAAAAATAGTTAAACTTTTTCAAGAGCTTTGATAAAACCTTTCAAGATGTAGTACAGTGACGAGAGATGGAAAGTAACAAAAGTTGTCTAGATTGCAAATATATCGAATGTCAATAATAGGTTAGTTTAAACATCCAATTCGAAATACTGAAATTAAACTGTTTATAAGTGAGTTTTAATTAAGTAGATACATTTTCAATTCTAAATTTTTTATGCCTTTCAAATCCAAAACGACTATAGTTTAGCTATGAATTACTCGTATGTGTCCTTCAACGAACACTTTTGAAGGTTTATGAAAATTATGTAAGAGATTTACAAAAATCCAGTTCAAAAACTGAATTTCAAATACTAGAGAAGTAGAAAAGTACAATTTCACACAGGTTTTCTGTACAATGTTGGTTTTAAAATATTTAAAATTTTTGATCAGGAATCAATCAGAGATCTAATTTTGATGATTTTTGAATTGGTTCGAATTTTCGTAAAACCATACAGAGATAACTTTACCTTAGTTTGTCGAATAATTTGTCTTGTGCCTTTAATTTTGTCGAATTTTACAGTAAATTTAGAATTTCAAATTCCTAAATTTATTTCAAGACTGGTGCATTTATAAGGGTTAACTCAAGCCATTTTTCAAAAACAAATCTTAGAATTCAATAATAGCGAAGTTCTTCCACTATTTGATTTAAAACAGATCTAATATACAGTTTCACATTAATAATTTCTTTACTGATTTTAGAAAAAAGCCTGGGTCTAAACAAAGATTCAGTACTATGTATAGCGAATTGAAAATTTAAATTTTATTCTCAATCAAGTCAAGTCGAATGCTAGTATAATAATACAGACATTCAAAATCCGTCGTGAGTTCAAAGGTCCTATCATACACGATTATGCTTTCGGTTTCTCTATTTGTATTCCTATTAACCCTAAAGATGTTTTTCATTTTCACATCGTTAACGTGCGGTCCTTAGTTTTCCTTTTTCACCAATTAGCTGGGTCACTATTTAATCAAATGACGTCTTCTGTTGATATGTTTTAATAAAATAATTTTCATAAAATCTACTATAGAATTTTTCTTTTCCAAAGTTTTTATTAAACAACCTCAGAATTATCTTATCGTTATTATATTAGCGTTATTACAATTTATAAATGCATTATAATTTGGAATTCATCAAGTAATTGGATATTTTGTGCAGCGAATGCAATGAATTGAAAAAAAATGGAATAAATTTACTTACAAAGTCAACGTTTTACTTGACCTGATATTTAAATATCAATATAATATTTTGACTTGAGTTGAACTTGATTTTATCCTAAAAAATCAAGTAGCTTGAACATCAAGGCAGGCAGTGGATCGCTATTTATAATATAAGTTAAAGGGTGCATTCAAATAATTGAAAATTAAATTATAAAAAATGTTGCGGCTATATTATTTTTACAATACTGTTATTGTTTTAATATATAATAACATATTCAAATTCTGCATGCAAATCTCAGCGAGCGATTATTTCCTAAATAGAATTTCTTTCTTTTATAACGTATGTAATTTTATTTATATGGTCCTGTTGAGATACTTTTATTATTGTGGTATTAAGTAAAAAGAAGTACATTTTATTGTTATATTTATGGATTAGTATTTTTAATGCTTGTGTTTAAAGGTTTTATATTATAACAGTTACATACAATGTATATTTTTTTGTTTGCAGAACCAAGCGATGCGAGTGGTACGAACGGTTGGCCAAGCTTTTGAAGTTTGCCATAAACTATCCGTTGAAGAAGCGCCCTCTCCAGAACCAACTGACCTCATATCCAATTTACAAGATGAAATAGATATTGAGGACAATAACCTCGATTTATTGCCAAATAATGATCGCGTGAGCGATAAAGCCAGCGATCAAACCAGTATTCATAAAAAAGGTAAACGAATAAAACGATGCAAACAATTTTAAATATACGCTTACAATCTGTAACACATTTTTATTAAAACAAACTTTTTGGCTTATTAATAGAATGAAAATTCTATTTTTAAAATAAATAATTATTTGATTTTATAACTTGAAACTTGCCTAACATAAACTAAATGTTTTTCTTGATTTTTATTATTGTTGCATTGAGGATATAAATACACGAATTGTTGCAATTTTTAATTTTCATAGTGACGCATGTTAATTATAGATTTTACCATTAATTTATTTTGGTTTGTTTAACTCAAAAGCATTTTTTTTACTTAATTTTTAGTTGGATATTGTTAAATATAGTTTTTGCAGCAATATTTACTTTCTTTTCAACGCATTTCTTTTTTGTGTGTAATTTTAGATAAATAATAATATCTCAAAATTTATATTCTGTGACCTTTTTATAATTGTTTTAACTTGCAAAATACCTTGTCGTCTAAATGTTCTAAGACAATGGTAACCTTATTTAAGGAAGATTAATTGAATCAAGTTGGTTCAGCATTAAAAATATAACGTTAATGTGCGTGCATTTGTGCGTGAATTACAAAAGCTGAGCGTAGCCTCTTTGGAAATTTTTACCCCTTTCAAATTAATTTGAAATAATTGCAAGGCGTGCATTAGAATGCAATTATACGTGATAGAGTTATTTTAGTAATAATAATTAGTTTCACAGTTGCATATTCGTAAAGTATTTATTATCCGATTATGTAGTGGTGCGTTTGAAAGCCAAAGCGATTGACGTCATTGTAACAGCGTGTTTTCTAAGAATAACATCATTATTAAGAGAATATAGAATATTTGTTGTCATGCGATTTTTGTTTTTAGAAATTTTGAAATAACTTCCATGTTTTGTCGACGCTTTCGATTTATATCGCATATCATGCGACTTTTATAAATTAATTATTTAGATCCTCAAGATTGAGTTTATTATTTCTTTTCTTTTTTTTTTTGTTCAGTTTCCACGATTTTCAACCTGTTCTTTTCAAAAGAAAACTGCTCTCTTTTTAAAATCGTTCAATTAAAAAATATTTTCATTGCCAATAATTCTGTTTCGGTTTTCTTAGTTCTTTTAACTTAAAAAAATATAGGTAGTGCAATGAAAAGAACTTTATGCTTATTTATATAGGTAATACTTTTTATAACTTCATAGAAAACTTATTTTTGTTGGGCTGTTTTGATGAAATTTTCAAAGGAAACGTATTGAAAACCATAATCATTTTTTTAATTACAATCAAATGTGCTAATAAAAACTGTGCTATTTTCAGATTTATTATCGGAGCCAGTAAATAATGAAATTATAGACGTGAATGAAATAAGTGAAACTACATTGCAAAAGTCAAATAAACTAGAGATGTTGCCTCCCCCGCCCGTTACACCTGGATCAAAACGATCACCTCTGGTAAGTATCTGAATGATTTATGTACTCAATTTTATGATTGATCGTTCGCACGTTATTGACTGTTACTTTTATTTATGTCTATTAAATAAATCGTTCGAAAATATTACAGCGCGATTAAAAATAAATATTTATATAACGGAATCGTAATACAAATGATTTGATAAGAAAATAAACTAAAAGAATTACCTACACATTTTAAAGCACAGCAGCTTAATCTTTAGCTTCTCTTTCAATGGATGAAATTAGACTTCATTTTTAGTTAGCTCATAAAATACAAAAGTGCAAATTCTGTTTGTAATAAAAATAATTTATAACAACATTGAAATAAATTACTTAAGTGAATATTTATGAATGAAATTTATATCAAGCGTTGCCAATTTTATTTGGAATTTTAAATATTATTATAAAAATATGTTCTTATATGATTATGACAAGTTATCTATTTGATTTTGAGAAAGCGTTTTTGATTTGTTGGAACAACTCCAATGTAGAAATGTGATAGAGAATAATTTTGAATTAATACTTGCAGACATCAGCGGAAATGTATAGTTCACCTTTGATAGAACCATTAAAAACGTCTAGCGGGTCGCTTCCACAGCCGGGATCTCCACTGTCACCTCATCATGAGGTGCAGCTTTTGCGAGAACAACTTGAACAACAAACCCAGCAAACGCAGGTTTGTCTTATAATAACAAACTTTATTGAATGCTTTGTAAACCGGCTTACCAAAATCAGTACGTGGCTTGAATTTCAACAATTACTGACCAGTATTTTAAACGAGCCTCTTTTGATGAGTATTCTTTGTTCAATTCTTAATGTTGCAGCCACTTATTGTATGCTTATAGATAATACTTATAAAAATCTCAAAACTTTTAGTATTTTTAGGGGTGTCATATTTTAGATGAGTGAAATCGTTCACTTGTATACGAGATAGGTCTATGGGGGAACTGGGAAGTATTAATATATTATTTTGAGCAATTAGGGAAAAGGGGTCTTCTCAAGTTTTTTTTTTTAATATTAGAAGCAAAACGATATATTTAAGATCTTTGAAGATCACAACAACGTTTTAAGGAAAGGTTACATAAATGTTTATGAACGTCTGTGCCAGTCTGCAGAGCTATTATCAATCGTCAACAGGCTAGAAATTCCCTTAAAGTCGAGTAAAATTTCTCCCATTTGCAAAAATTGTTAACATAATTTTTACAAAATTTACGATATAGGGACATATGGGGGGTTGAGGCTGAAATCGGTGTTAGTCCTAAAAAACCGGAACTTACTGCACCCGACTTCACTTTTCTCTTTGTTTGGCCAAAATCTTGTAATTACTATATTACCCACTTCCTAATACCCAATCGAGCTGAAATTTTACCCATGTGCACATTTTCTTGTTGACTTTACATAGCCCGATATTTTACTTCATTCTTTTATTTATCAATTAATCTTTATATATAAAACAGTACCGTGATTGATTAACGGACCCTATAGTGACTAAACCATTGAAGATAGACATATAGAATTTAAAAATCTATTAACTGAGAGAGCTTTAACTTCCACTAAGGAAAAATTTGGTCCAAATTCCACCCTTAAGGGGATCAAAACAAGAGTTAATGTATTGTAATTTTTAAATCCAACCCCTAAATTATCAATTTGGGCAATGATGAATCTTCATGCAGCTGCAAAGAAACGATGCTTTTCAAAGAAAAGTAAAAAAGTATCCTAAGCTCGCTATCTTTAATTGAGTTAATTTTTATACCTAACGTTTTTTTTATCTTTAAAATTCGTGTTGCTTTCTTAGTTTCTCTCCTTTTAGGAATTTTTTTAAATTTATTTAATCTGAACAGTTGTTACGTATTTTGTTAAATTTTATCATAACTAGCTAGTCTATCATAATTATTTGATCAAAAATTTAAACGAAAAATTACTTAATAAGCTTATCAAAAGATAGCGATAGTTTTATATCGAAGCCATTTCACATGAGATCAAAAACCCACAAGCGTCCATAGACCTTATCAGCGATAATTAATTTTATTTTAAATATACAAAAAATATATTTAAAAAACTTTTAAAAGTTTTCAAATATTTTGGTTTGATTAAGAGTGTGCATCTTCATAATGGACACAAGAGTCAAACAAAAGCAGCTTCGGTACAGTCCAGAGAAAGAAGCAGTACCCTACCAGCATCACCCAGGGAAAAAGTTATTTTCTTCTTTTTAGTACACTTTAAACGTGGTATCTTAAAAAGTTTTTTTTATATATTTTATTTCCTACTTTTTAGTTCACTAGAAAAAGTGGTATATTAAAACATATTTTTAAATAGTATTTTTAAATGTTAGGAGTACCTATACAACAACATTTTTGATAAGCATAACAGTTATTGTTTACTGAAAAGTTTTTTCTACGGTCGAGACATTTTTATATAAGACTGTATAAGACTGCGTTGAGAATTTATTCTTACAAAATCTAGTCTGTAAAATTTTTGGAGATTTTTAGAAATTGCACTATTGAAAAAAGTTTATTCAATATCTTTCTAACTCAAGCAGTGTTATTTGCACATCTCTTTGCTTTTTATAATCTTTCTATTTTACATTTCGTTTTATTGGACGAATATAAAAATAATCAATTTTATATATGTTTTAGGCTGCAGTCGCTCAAATGCAATTGCTTCAGGATCAATTGTCAGCAGAGCGTGCTGCACGTATGGAAGCTCAAAATAGAACTCATCAATTACTTATTCATAATCGCGAACTATTGGATCATATCACTGCTTTAGTGTCACATTTACAAGATACAGAAAGAAATAATGGACAAATATCCTCACAAAATACATCTTCTCAGGTGCCAACACATCTCACATGCGTATCACAGGTAAATACTTTTTAACTAATTATTTTATTAAAACTATTTTTTTGCAATCAGTAACAATTGATTTGAATAACACACTGACTTATATCTTTAATAGTGTTTTTGACATTTTAAATGCTTATTGTTTTTTTTTCAAACGTAACTACCGAAACATTTAATTTTATCAATAAAAATTTTACATTTGTACATCTAAGAGGAATTGGAAAATGAAACATTCAATGTGCTTTTGTAATTGTATCCATACATTTTATTGAACCATACCGTTTATTTTAATTTTGAGCACTTATGTTAACTAGAGTTCTATTTTCGTTATGATTGCCAATTATTAATAACTCAAGAAGTTATTATTTCATTTTATTTTAAAAATAATCCGATATAATTGGAACATTAGAAATTAATAATTAAATTGACCTTTATCAATCATTTGTACATTTAACACACGGAAATCCATATTATATGATTTATTTGAAATCGGTAAAGAGCATGAGAATGTGTTTTATAGCTTTACGTTATTGTATATTATTGTAAACCTAATTTTAGTTCTAAATATATAAACTTTCAACTATATTTATAATTATTTATTTTTAGGCATGCGTTTTGTTATAATATGTTGATTTATTTATCATTCAATGTAATACTGAAATTAATTGTTGATTTTTTGAAAAGTTATGAGTCTTGTCTTGTCTTATCTAATAATTATACTAAAAGTTTTGAACTATTTAAAAACAATTTAATTTCAGTACATACTTTTGCATTTTGTGTTTGTTTTTATTTAATTTTTTGGATTGAGCATGATTTAAAATTCATTTTAAATACATTTATTTGTAAATGATCATTAGTAAACATTTTAAATAGAGCGTAATATTTCCAAATTTCCAAGTGAAGCAAAACGATTAAAGACAATATTTTCCACAGGTCTTGACAAAATCATTAGGAAAATTTAATTTTCCAACATTGGAATTTTTTGCACGAACTAAATGCTAGGTAAAATATCATTATTACTTTTTTTCAATTAACTATGGATAAGAAACGTTTTTGGAATATTACGTTTTATTTATTAATGAATGTAAATAATGACATATGCTCAATCTCACAGCAAAGGTGTGACCCTGGATCACCGTACATGAGTGATTCGAGTTATCTACTTTCGGCACCGGACTCGCCGATGAGGAAAAATAATAACAATGGATCGAACATTTTCGCGTTTAATTCTTATCCTCAAGAACAGCAACTACAAACACATTTAATAAAGCAATATCTAGAGGCATACAACAATCCAGTGATCAACAGTTACAGTCAAAATCACTATCAGTATCCAACCAATCAGCCGTTCATGTTTCAAAATAAACAAATAAATAACAACAATATTCTACAACAACCACAAATGAACAAAAAGAAAATTCCATCTTCGCCACTTGCGATTCGTCAAAACTATTCAACGGATATTTATGCGCCCCCTTCATCGTACCCCGAGTCTTATCCCGATAATATCGATCCATTTACAAATCAATTAGCGGCATTAGCAAATGCGACAAATTTTCAATCATCTAACGACACTAAAGATAAAAATAAGAACATTATCAAACCATTATCTCAAGTTAGTACATTAACAACTACTGATGAAGAAGGACGTGTTCGTGTTATTGTACCAGTAGCATCTGAAGAAGATGATAAAGTTGTAGAATCTTTAGTTACCTTAAAAATAACAGATGAAGATGGAAATAAAAGAGTTATAAATGGACCTCCATGCATAACTCGATCGACAAGCGAAAAAATTCCAAATCGCAGTGAACTAATGTCACAAGTTCAGCGTACAATGTGGGCGAGGCATACGACAAAATGATATTCTATAATTATATCTTCATAATAAATATATTATTATAAATATGTTTTATATTTAAATAAATACATATTGTAAAATACATTTAATTTATGTACATTATTATAAATTAATATAAGATTTAAGAGTAATTACGTAAGATTTATTGAATAGGATGTATTCAGGTCTTTTCTTAATGGTGATTTCATTTTAGATATTGGGACATCTAAAAGAGGAAATCAAAATTGGATTATGATCTATAGAAATAACTGAGAAACGTTGAAAATAAAAAATTATTGTATTATAATAATAAATATTATACTTAATGTTGATAAATGACATATTTTTGAATATATATTAATTTAATTACGTTTATATTAATTTTTCGTTTTATGAAATTTAAATATAGATAGTATAATATACTTAGTTATAAAAAAAAGTTAAAATATAATCAAGGGGAAGGCAACCATGAGATCAAGAGTAGCAGCATAAAACTAACGTTCACAATTATTACAAATTGAACTTTGTAATTTATACTATGTATGTTATGTATAGTACCTATTCTCGTATTCATAAGAAGAGATAATAAAAATAAATTTATAAAAAGTATAATGAGACATGAAATTAGGCAAATATTTGAAATTTGGCGTTGTTAAAGCTGTTCGCAGTAATTTTGTAGCATATTAATTTGTCATTTGTGAATAGTAATTCAACATCATGAACTTCATTGCAAATTACCTTATAGTATCTTACAGCAATGGCTTTGTTCGCGAGTGCGATTCTGAACCAATTCAGAGGCTAATTGCATGTATATTCGCGAGTAAATTCGTTCAACTTTCAGAATACAGCTCGACTATCACGTTTTGCATAAAATTAAGTCGTTATCGAATTATTAATTATTGATTCTAGGTATCCTCAGATTTTTGTAAGAGTGAAAAATTCTTTGTGAAAAATATTTTTTTTTAGTGATGAACAGCTTAGCAGATCAGTTAAACCCAGTTCTACTGTCAACGTTTTCAACGTTAGTTCTCATCAATTTAAAGCCATTCTAGAAAAAAAAATCCTAGACTTATTTATAATTAGGTATGCATTTGACAATAAACTTAAATCTGTAATCGTAGTCGTAATTCATAATCGGTTCAAAATTAGACCCACGAACAAAGTAAAAAGCAGGTTTTAAACTCCAAATTGGGCCTTTTATAGATCAAATGGACACTTGACTCATTAAGTGTGTATTAATACTTAGTAACTAGAGCCGGGGTACCCAACCTTTTTGCGTCTAAGAGCATATATCTATCTGTCGGGCGCCGGGGACCATTTACTTTTCCTAAGAGAAATTTTTTGGATGGACGTTGTTCTTTTGCTTTTTTTTTATTTTGGAGTAAAATTTTTTTATCGTGGTCTCACAGCGAAGAGCATACATAAAAGGGTCTCCAGCCACCATGGTGCTCGCGGGCATAGGGTTGGAGACCGTGGAACTAGAGATTATTGATAAAGGCAATGTGATTTCTGTTAGGAATTATTAACAATTAGGTACCAACAAAATCTGTTGACGGGTCTAACAAACTGTTCAAATTTGGAAGAAGTTATAAATCAAGCTATTTTCATCGTATAAAAACAACTAATGAGTAAAATGTACAATTTGAGGTGTAAACCCAATGTTGTACCAAAAAATCAAAATTAGACGGTAAGCAGCTTTCTACAAATGTGGATATTTTGATTCTGATACTAGTTCCCAAAACTCAATAATAATTAAAGTAGACTTGTGCTTTATTTGTTGAATAAAAGGGAGCTACTCTTGGCTCAACGAAGAATAGCATTTGCCCCCTTGATATGATCAAGTTTTCAAAAACTCTTTATTCTAAAACGTACTATTATTTTGTTGGGAATTTATGAAGTGTTAAATATACATATTTCACGAAACCCATAATTTGTCTTTATTTATACTGTTCATTATCATGAATGAAAGTTTCTAAATTCTTAAATTTTTGCAAAGTGTTTAATCAGTCTACACATTGCCAAAATCATAAAATTAATTATATTGCAATCTAGCAAACAATATTATGAATGTTTCGAGTAAAAAAACTTAAGCAATAAGTTATGTGCAGCATAATTTAGTTCAAATGCTTATTACGTATATAATACAGACATGGACTACTCTTTCCGTTTGGCTAAGTTAAGTTTTTTTTTTAAAGATAATCATAATAAATCTATTTATTATACGAATTCCCAACAAAATTCAATTCATTAAGCTTAAAGTTGCATTTATAATATCAAATCGATTTAAGAAAAGAAAAACTGAATTAGCAAACTGAATATTTTCAATAATGAAATAAGCATTACTTACTCTTAGAATGTAAAAATCTACATACAGAATAAATATAAATAAGATAAATACATGTTATTTATAAATCTTTTTAAATTTAACTTTTACAAGTTTTTTTTTTATTTCTTAAAGAGATTAAATTTGAAGTCAATGTTAGTTCCTTTACTCAAATTATAGACATTTTTAAACTCGTTACTTGATATCTTAAAAAATTTACATTTTAATTTTCCAATGTGTTGTTCAAATGATTTGTTACAATAAAAAAATTTTAATAAAATTTTATTTCTGATGCATCTATGGTACGACTAATTGGATAACACTATAATTTTATATTTATTTTGAATTTATTTGCAGCAACTTTCGTCCACTGCGAAAGTGCAACGATGGTTTGAGATGATACCCTCATTATCCTTATCAAGACAGGAAAGTGGCTTTGTTTCATCAGCCGGTATTGATACGATTGACGATTTGTACATTGATGACGACGATAAAGAGTTGGCTGAAGGAACAAGATCGTTACTACGAAAACTATCTCATTATAAAAGAAAAAAGCTATTACGTCTGAAACTTGGAAAAATTACGACTTTTTAAACTCTTCTCTCTATATATCCATGACATTTTTATCTACACTATTTTTAAAGACTTCCGTAATGTTAAAGACTTAATTTTATAACAGTTTTTTTACTATATTTACAATTTGTTCATTTTGTAACTGTAATATTAGATTATTTAGTGAAACAATTTCACTGGCAGTATTATAATTTACAAAAAAAGTAATATTAAAATTTCAATTAAATCTAGTATAATTAATAAGTAGGTAAATCAATAAAAATTGTACTCTCAAAATACGTACATAAACATCAAGTTTACTCATGGACTGAATATTATTTTATTATTATTATTATTTTATTGTTTCATAAAGTTATTTTAATATGTTGAAATGTAACGTTTGCCATGTTTAGATTTGCTTATATCAATATTAGAGAATAATAATCAATTCAACAATTAAATAAAATCTAGAAAACCCATTTAACTAACTAATTTCTTTCAAACGTTTTTTGAAACAAACTATGTAATTAGTTTTTATGTATTTGTAATACGTTACATTTTTAAGTAAATATCCATTTTTAACTTAATTAGTTTTTGTTATTTTTTTACTTTTTCTTCAAATAAAAATTTGGAAATTATGTCGTCACGCATTTTTATTTTACCAACCTTTTTTTAAAACAGGACGAAGAAGTTTTTCTCTAAGAGATGAGAAATGAAGGATTGGAAATAATGCGAGTGCTTATTCCCGTGGGCTCAACTCTGGAACAGGAAACTAGTATTTAAACTCCAAAGAATGGAGAGTGAGTATTATTTTGGAGAGTTTATTTTAAATTAAAGGACAAGAATTCTTCATTTAGGAGTCATCTTAGGCCGCAGATAAATGTTCAATAGTCTTGGTTTGGGAGGATTTGACGCAACAATGAAACAATCGGCTCGATTCCGTAAGACGTGTCATTTGTCGAGTGAGTCGACAGGTCAACTTAATTTACTATCACGCCACGACAAATGTCGTGTGAATGACGATGCTTGTTTCATTTCGCTACTCTCTAACATTCTCCATCAATGTAAAGTGCAATTTTCATCCGCTTTTGAGTCCATGAAATACTCATCAATTATTGAGAAAATTTATAACTCATGCAATTAAGCGAAAAGGCAGTTAAATCTTTTATATTTCAACTGTGATAAAAAGACAAGCCATATCTAGAGCTGCCAGAGTATTAAAAATGTAGCTTTCAAACTCATTTAGTTGCCTCAATTAAAGCAATAACACCCAAAAAAAGTTCTTGCTGAGCTAGAATTAAAGAAAATATTTGCCACTCTTTTATCAATCCTGAAAAGTTTTCATTAATTTAACCTATTCATATGAGCTAACGTAAAAATAGTGCATCGTCAAAAGGGAGGTATATTTATAGATTGTTATACAGAACTTTTTATTTTTGATAATATTATTTTAAAAATTTTGAAGATTATGAAAACCATGGATTATGAAAAGAGAAAACAATGTTCCAAAGAATGTTTTTAGAGATTTCTTGCACTTCTTTCGTGGGTACCAGGAGTTTAAATGTCAATATGGAATAATTATCTGCTTATATCTATGCATTTGTGGACATCTCTGTCAGCTTAAGTTCAACATTGAAAAATAGAAAATTAAGGTTGTGATTCAAATATAATCTTTATTCTCTAAATAAAATTAAAATATCATGTTTTAAAAATAAAAAAAGCCAGTGATCATTATAGCATTTATAATTGAAACTTGATTTAGGTACAGAACATAGATACATATTTGAGCCATTAATTTTCAAAAACATAATAGATAAACTCAAGATCAAATACTGTTTTCTCGGTATTTTTGCATAAATTTTATTTATTTTTTCTTTTTAAATTATTATTTGTATAAATTAATCCAATCTATTATTGTCTAATACTCTAATATGAACATGTTCACATTTCATATATGTGCTCCATATAACGTAGGGGAATCCCGGGCAAGATGCATAGTGTGGGTAAGATGAATACTCAATTTTATTAAAAACCTACAATAGACGGCACTAGACGAGCTTAGTTTGGTAAAACAGCGACTCGGCAGCGCTATAACAGTTCAATCAAAACAATGCAAATAATTGCATTAATGCATTATTGCATTTAATTGCTGTAATTTTTTGTACAATTAAAAATAAAAGTTTTTTGCTGTTTTGTTACGATTTTTGGCAAGGTTTGTATATTGATTTTACGAATTGTGTACTAAGTGTTAACGAATAGACTATGTTTAATCGATTGCGTGCTTTTTGAAGTTTAATTTGTGTTTGTAACTTTTTATTGTCGGTATAAATTTTACAGTAGGCAAGAACTTTTAAATGCTAGTGCTTTGAGTAAAACGGATATAAATAGCTGAGTTAGCAGGTCTAAGTAAAGCTGATCATATAAAAAAGACTTATATATCCAATTTGGCCGGTTCTAGTAAACATAAAACAATAAAGAAGTCTAGCAATAAAAATCGGAAGAATAAAACAAGTTGTTTATGTTTAGTATGCTCAGAATTATATATTGAACCGCCTATCAAAGATTGGATAGAAAACAACCCCAAAAAATTAAAACCTAGTAAGTAGGTATATTAAAACAGGTAAAAGATTTTTTTTAAATAGTTACCTATTACAAGAAAAACTGAAGAAGAAATATGAATATTTCAATAATGTAGTAAAATTTACTTTGAATATTATAATGCTTTCTTTCGCACCCATTAGCAAAATGAGTTATAAGTTATTAGTACCTAATTGATCACGCTCTGAGTTGTCGGTTGATTATTTGAAAGTTAAAAATTCAATAACCCTATAGGTAACTTACAATGAAAATTTCTAGTTCATGAATAAAATTGAATGATATTGTCTGGAAAATGCTAACCGTGAGATATGAGGAGCATAGTGATTATATCTACCACCTAGAATTAAGAAAACTTGGTCCTATTATCCATAGTTACAGTAAGTGTATGTAGTTATAAGTACTTAAAAGTTAATTTAAATAGGTATATATCAATTTTTCTTAAAACTTTTAAAAATATTTTTTCCTTAACGAGAGGAACATAAGCACCACTTATACATACAACTTTACACAACTGTATGCTCTTTAGTATTAAAATGAATTGGTATTCTTTATTAAAGTTAGGTCGTACATTACGACATACTTTTAATTGTTAATGGTGAAATATTGAATTTTTGTAATAAAATTTTAATTATAATTTTTCACTGAGATGAATTTGAAAACGGTAAAAAAATCATGTCGATATTAATTAACGCTCTCTTATAAATTCGTTTTTGTTAGTTGAGTCCAATCTTATGTTTTTTTTTTAGGAATGTAGCTATGAAATACATATTATGTCGCTTGAAGTACTAAGTTTGCTTTGTTAATTCTTTGTCGTTATTTCTATTGTATAACACTTTCAACTATGCCCATTAGATTAGCTTTGTGGCGTTATTGCTTGATTAATTAATAACCAACATTTGTTGTGTCAACTATGTGATAATACGTCACAACTTTATAATCAAAGAACAATAACTATAAAAACTAGTTTGTAAATCTGTTAAGTTTGATATTTTTTTCCTTTACTGTCTCTTAAAACCACATTATTTTGACCTTTTATCATACAAAGTTATTGTATGTATTTAAAAAGTTTACGCGGTATTATAATTATAGATTTAGCAGACTAAAATTAGTCTTAAACAAGTAATAGATATAAGCCAACAGAACGAATCTTCCCCTTTAAGTAGCCTTATTTGTGTAAAACTACAAAAATTAAAATTATGATAATCATGAACTGCAGTTTATCGGAATTCACACATATTGCAAGTACGAATAAAAATCGTTTTTTAATGTAATACAATAGTTTCACAAAATTCATCTGTAAATATTTCTAGTATTCATTTTGCTAATAATTGGCAATAATAATTAATATGAGTTTTCAAAAACTAAAATTTGAAATATTTTACTCTCACAATAAATTAAAATTAATGAAACTTTTAAAAAAAAAGGAAAAAAATCAAAACAATTCTGTTTCATTTAATTGTTTAACTCTTTCAATTCAAAACTAAATAAAAACAAATTATTTCAAAATACAATTGCGTGTACCAATTACAAACGTGTACAATTGATTCCAAAGAGATTGTTTAAACTAACATATGAGCTAATTAAAACTTCTGTTTCATTGTAACCAGGTTCAAACTAATAAGCAAACTGTGAAATGTAAGGCGTAGGTTTGAATCCCGTTGAGAAAAGACCATTGTCTAGATAGGTCACGTACTTTATGCTCGCAATTCTAATTACGTATAGCGACAGAATATTTTCAAAATTGCATCGGGAGACTCAATAATTATAATAGGTACCTGTTTGATTTTTTTCCAATGGAGATTTTCACACTTTTATATTCTTAAATTAAAACAGAAGATACATTATATACATAACAGTATGTTTTATATAAACAATTTTCATTCTATAACAAAATTATTTTAATTAAATAATTGTACTATAATAGGTAAACTCGTAAATTGGTGTAAAACAGTTTAACATGAGTTAACGAAAACTCATTGGAATTGATGACAAACACAGGTGCTGAAATTACACTAAACTTGTAATGGGTTAATATATTCCTGTATGTCCATTTTTGTTGATGGTCTTCCCTAATGAAATCCCATTTACGTTACCTGACCACAAATCTGCCAGTTTCATTCATTGTAAGTATAAATTGAACCAATCGTATAACCAATTCTCTAAATTAAGAAAAATAGAATACATTAACAAGTTGTTGATTATATAATTTAATATAATATTTCCAAAGAATTCTAATTAAACAAAAGAAATTATTCTTGGTATACTTGGATTTTACGATGGTTAACCTGGTCGTAGTTTATTATTAATTATTATATTAAAGATAATAAACCTTTAAGCTGTTATTTCTAATCTGATTGAAGATCTTCGGAAGGAAGTATTTTAAATATTATTTTAATACTTTGGTGCGTTTTAGATCGTTAACTCTATTAAATTGTTTCTGATATAATCCGACAGCAATTATCGGGTAATTTCCTAATAAAAATTCAACTAGTATAAAACTATTAGAGTAAATAAAATAGAGATTTCAACGATTATTCAAAATGGGCACGCGGCAAAGTGAATATCTATACCTAGTGAGTGACCGACAGTGGAACGGACTTGTTTGTCATTTGTAAATGCACATTTCTGCATTACATTTATACACTTGTAAAGTACACCGACGGGCAATTCGACGAACTTGTCAATTGCACAATCACTGGTTGGTTTAATTGTTGAATTACCTCTGTTGTATTATTGCCGCCTGTTTAGTTAACTCGTATAGGTATATATCTACCTTACTATACTATCGTACCTATCCTTTCAGACATTCCTTGTAAAATTTTAAATTAATTACACAAATAATCGTAATTATATGAAGACATGCGTAACAACAAATATAATTAAAAATTATTAACTCAAATTAAATTATATGAACTGCAATTATGTACGAGCACTTTTATGATACTTATTAGAATTTTTAATCGCTATAATATTTTGATGCGTCACATCTTTTAGCTGAATTAACTACTTGTAAATTGTTGTTTTCATATAACTCAATATTCCTCATTCTGCGAGTAATTTTAATTTCATTCTAATTAACTGCTAAATGAATGATTGAATTCTCTAAAGAATGCTCATTATCATTATTTTAATGGTGTGTGTTACTGCAGTTTAAAGTAAATATGAACTATATTACATCATAAAAATGTAGGTACTCTATTAATTATTTTTCTTACTATCCTTAATTGTTCTAGATAAAAACTATATTTTTAATTTAAATTTCAACTAATGACTGAAGAGTCAACATCTTCAATACATTATTACCTAAAGAATGAAAAACTGTATCGTAAAACAAGTTCAAAACAATAACAATCAATTTTCTAGTTTGTCTAACAATAAGTCTAAATTAAATAAGTACCTGTAAGGCTCTAAACTATAATAGATATAGTCAATCGCACTAGTACAATTTAGTGAACTTTGGGTGGTACATTTTAAAGAACTAGATCATTGCCTTGAAAAACAAACTTAGAAATATAACTTAAAATCTAGAAGATTTCTCAAAAATAATCAATAAATATTACTAATATTGAAATTAAATAACTTGGATGGTGTAGGTTTAATTTAATTTATTCATAAATTATATAGGCACCTACTTACGAAATACCACAAAAATAAGACGGCATGTTTCAAAAAAAAAAAAAAAAACATTTATTTACATGAATAATTATTAACAATTCTGAATTTCAAAAAGTTGGGCAGTTAGAGGTACATTAAGTGTAACCATAGTATAAAAATAAAATATTATTTAGAAAATCTAAAGATGGTACAATTTAAATGACGGTACAATATAGCTACGGTGACCATTATTTTTGTATCAAAAAACAGAACACGTATAGCAAAAAACAAAGCTATAAAATATTAATACGTTCATTAACACGAGATCGGTTATTACAAAACAATGGCTATATAATACGGGCCATATTCAGCCGAAGCTGAACGATTGTTTGAACTAGACACTTATTAATTAGTAACAAAATGTAAACAGGAATTCCTGTAAATAGAAAAAATGTTAAGTATAATTTAAATAAAACTAATTATAAGGTCTTAATAGTTTATTATTTTAAGCAATTATTAGGTGAAAAGACCACTGTTTTATTTTTTATCTGAATACTTGACACCTGAAATTTGTATTGTTAAATTTATATTCAATCTAGTTGATACCTGCTCGCTTCGCTGAGTGAATCTAAATTTAACTGATTGATTAAAAGATTCTCTACGTTCATAGCTAAATATAAAAATTAATCTATTTTCACAGAAAAAAATGATAGATACTTTCAGACTTTAGATCCAAAGAAAGTTTATCAAAATTCGTAAAACTACTTTTCAAGAAAGAAATGTTAACTGTCTCACATCAGCTTCTACACGATTTTAGTAAAAACGTAACTGTATTCCTTCCTTTAGGACTTGAAAATCTTTCATACCAAATGTCATTTAAACCCGTTCAGCTATTTTAGGAGGTATACATTAATTGCGCGAGGCTTTTTTTACGATTTTTGAAATCCCATCCCCTCTCTCTGGTAAGATGTCATGAGATTTGGCATATATCTTTCCCCCAACCCTCAATCTAATGTGATATTTTTCTCTACAAAAAAACACGTGATATTTGCGAGACCTTCTCTTTCCCCAAAGTAAGATTAGATGAGATTCGGCTCGACCCCATCGGTCCCTGAACGCCTCACGTAATTAATGAATGTCCCCTTAAATTTTGAAATTTTTAGTTTAATATTTTAATACGTTTATTTCTAATTAATATCTTCGACAATGAACAATGAAAAAATTCAAATATTTAAACAAATTTAATTATTAATTTTATCGGGTGTTAAATTGAAATTCATATTTATTTTCCAGTAAAAATTGTCAATTTTTTAATTTCAACTTTGTAGAAATTTCTTTTGTTATTGTGAAAAATTGGAAGAAAATGCGTTAAAATTCTATTTCACGAACTTAACCAAAACTTTTTAAATGTACGGATCCTGTAAGATATAATTGTTTTGCCATCCCATGGGAACCATGCATTTATCTAGCCTTAAAAGTAAGATATATCATTCTCCTCTAAACTACCACATTGCAAAAATCATATCAATCTTTAACTCTGTGATAAACAAAAAAACATATCTATGTATCTCACGGGAATAGTACATCCCTCCTGAGTAAAAAGTAGATCAAATCGTCTTAAGGAAAATGAGTTAAGACTATATTTCGTGGATTTTATTGAAACTGCTTTTAAATACACGGTTTTTATAGAATACATACTTTTTGTGCTATCCCATGGGAACCGTTTATTATTCCGGTATGAGAAGTAATCTATATCATTTTCTGACCCCTAAACTACTACATTACAAAAAATGAAGTTAATCTTAAACTCTGTGATAAACAAAAAAACATATCTATCCCACGGGAACCGTACATTTTTTCTGGATATAAAGTATACTATATGTAAAACCGGATTATAATCTATATCTTTGCCAAATTTCATCCAGATCCATTCAGTACTTTTTGAGTGAAAGAGCAACAAACATCCATTCATACATCCTTACAAACTTTCACGTTTATAAAATAAGTAAGATTATATTTTTATTATATTTATTTCAAAAATTCAACTATAATTTAGACACATAAAATTAGTGAATAATAAAAAACTATGTCGCAAAAAAAGGTATTTAAACAGACTTTTCAAGATACCTGATGAAGTCGGAATAACACCTACGAAACGTTGTTTAAAAGAAAAATACATTGTTAAAAAAGTAAACAGTGGTCTTTTACCTGATAATTGCTTAAAATATAATTTAAATTTCATTGAAAAACAGTACAAAAAAATAAAAAACAGGACATTTATGCTTAAAAAAGTACAGCGTCTTAAAAATAGTACTGTCCTGCTAAAAACAGTACGAATGGTCACCGTAGATATAGCCAACGGTCCCTTCTATCTATACCAATAATACTACTTGAATACCTATATAATAAAAATGTACCATCTCACCTGCGCGAGCGAACGAAAAACGGAATCATTTTTCCCAGCTGAGATTTTTATCTAAAATTTAAAGGTGGATAAAAATGGATTTTTATCTAAAAATTTAAGGTGTTTTTTTTTCATTTATTTAAGGTTGCATCAACTGCTATGGTCATTAACGACCGTCGAATCCGAAAACCCAGAAAAAAAATCTGGGCTTTCATGGGATTCAAACCCAGGACCACTGGCGTATAAGGTAACTATCTAGTCCACCACGCCACTGACTGACCTTTAAGGTGTTTTGTTGAAAACTCTTTATTGCCTACATTTTCAATACAAAAAAATAAATGCCATTTACATTGTAATTTTCCCCAAAAAAACTGGGCTGAGTCGATTTCAATGGAATTTTCACAAAAAGTTATTAAATATTATAACTTACATTATAGGCTACTTTTTGTTTCGAATAGTTTTTCCTGTCTGTTTGTTTGGTCTTGACAAACTTGAAAACGGCTGAGCCGATTTGGACGAGATTTTTACTAAAAGTAGTAAATATTACAAAAAGTGCTTTAAAATACTTTTTATTCCGAAAAAATGTTGATTTTCTAAGCAATAAAAATAAAAACTATAAAAACTGCGCAACGAAAAACATACATCGACAGGCAGTTGTGATACAATGTACATATACTAACATATCGTAGAGACGACATGATTTTAAACTATGTAAATTGTTATTCTTATAAATTAACTAGCTGATACCCGCCCGCTTCGCTGAGCGTATCTAAATTAATCTGGTTGAATAATAGAATAGAAAACTTTACCCAAAATAAGAAATTCACTTATTTAAACAAAAAAAGATAATTAGATATTTCTAGATCTTTATTTCATTGAAAGTTCATGAAAATCCGTTTAACTACTTTTCCAGGAACAGATATAAGCTATCTTATAAGTAGGATCTTTACGTTTTTTTGAATATTGTAAAATATTAAGAAAATTTTAAGCCTTGAGAATCTTTCACATCAAATGTCATTTGAAATTATTTATTAATTTTAGTAGAATGGATTAGTAGCTATACTTTAGAAAGTGTACCTTTTTAAGGATAAATAATATTTAATGTGTTATCTTAAGATCTGAGGTATCAGGTTTGGTTGTTTTGATTCATAATTTCAAAAATTAGGATATAGTGTTAAGGCCCTTATGACTTATCGGCAAGTCTGCTATTTCCCGGGGTCCAAGATTAGACAACGAATTCTTATAGATCTTGCTAAAATATCTTGAAAATTAAGAATATAGTTTTTTGGTAAAAAAAACAACGCGTTGGTCACATCTAAGTTGCTATTTTCTCTTGAAAAATAAGTTGGACTGGATTTCTTTTTGTTCTGGGGGCTCTGCCTAACGGCTTCACCTCTCTTAGTTAAACTCCTAATCGGGATCACTTAATTCGAAGTATCTGTTTTTGTTATTTATTCTTACGGGTCTCATTTTTGAACTAAGATATTTCTTTTTATGAATGAAATCATATTTACTGCAGAGGATTTACTCAGCCGAACTATTAATAATGTATTAACTACCCGTAAATTCTCAATGGATTTATTGTTTCTAAGAATTTAACCTTAGTATCGCTATACTTCTACAATGGTTATTATTTTCAAATTTGCGAACATTAATTTATACGAATAACAAATTACATAGTTTAAAATCATGTCGTCTCTACGATATGTTAGTATATGTACATTGTATCACAACTGCCTGTCGATGTATGTTTTTCGTTGCGCAGTTTTTATAGTTTTTATTATTATATTGCTTAGAAAATCAACATTTTTTCGGAATAAAAAGTATTTTAAAGCACTTTTTGTAATATTTACTACTTTTAGTAAAAATCTCGTCCAAATCGGCTCAGCCGTTTTCAAGTTTACCCTGGACAAACATTGTTATTACCCTGTTTTTTTGGGGTAATGTAAATGGCATTTATTTTTTTGTATTAAATATATGAAAATGTAGGCAATAAAGAGTATTCAACAAAACACCTCAAAATTTTTTATATTAGAAAAACATCTCAGCTGGAAAAAATGATTCCGTTTTTCGTTCGCTCGCGCAGGTGAAATTGTACATTTTTATTTTATAGGTATTCAAGTAGTAAAAATCTTTAATCTTATTATTGGTATAGATGTTTGCAAATTTGAAAATTATAACCATGATAGAAGTATAGCGATAGATTAAATTCCTAGAAACCATAACTCCATTGTGAATTTACGGGTAGTTAATATATTATTAACAGTTTGGCTGAGTAAACGTTCGATTTGTCGAGGGAGGAGAAGGAAATCCTCTGCAGTAAATATGATTTCAATCATAAAAATAAATATCTTTGTTCAAAAATGAGACCCGTAAGAATAAATAACAAAAACAGACAGTTTGGCTTAAGTGATTCCGATTAGGAGTTATATTATTATTTTTCAAGAGAAAATAGTAACCTAGATGTGACCATCGCGTTGTTTTTACCAAAAAATTATATTCTTAATTTTCAATTTATTTTAGCAAGATATATAATCATTCGTTGTCTAATCTTGGGCCTCGCGAAATGGTAGACTTGGCGATAAGACATAATGGACTTAATACTGTATCCTAGAATAATGAACCTAAGGTAACCAAACCTGATACCTCAGATCTTAAGATAACACATTAAACATTATTGATCCTAAAAAAGGTAAACTTCCTAAAGGATAGCTACTAATCCATTCTACTAAAATTAATAAATGATTTCATATGACATTTGGTGTGAAAGGTTCTCAAGGCTTAAAATGTTCTTAATATTTTACAATATTCAAAAAAAACGTAAAGATCCTACCTATAAGATAGCTTATATCTGTTCCTGGAAAAGTAGTTTAACGGATTTTCATGAACTTTCTATGAAATAAGGGTCTAGAAATATCAAATTATCTGCTGTTGTAAAAATAGCTTAATTTCTTATTTTGGGTAAAATTTTCTATTATTCAAACAGATTAATTTAGATACGCTCTGCGAAGCGGGCGGGTATCAGCTAGTTACAAATAAGAATAAGTGCTTGTTAGTTCTTTTAGTTCAACAACGCGTTGCTCTTTAAATGGTTCAATTAAATTTTATTTATTTATTTAATTTTCAGTATTTTTTAATTTTTTTAATAATTGTTATGTAGAATGATTTTAAAATTACATCAATAAATTTATCACATGAATTATCTGTTAATACAAATACATACTCCTATATTAAACAATTTTTCTAAAATAGGAAATGTTTTCAATTTTCAAATATGTTAATTTTTAAATTCAATAAATAGAAAATAGCTATAATTTTCAAACTTGATTACAATCAAATAAAGGTAGAAAGATTCGAAATTGAAAAGCAATTCCCACGCAGTTTCCGATGAAAGTGAATAAATAGTAATTTATTGAATGTGATACCGATATTGTAATATTAATAGGTAATTACGTTATCGTCATAGCTGTTATTTATAGTAATATATGTGAATATGTATGTAAATATACATTCACAGAAAGTAAAAATGAGAAAATGACTCGAATAGCCAAGATGAACCAAACAACTTTGCACTTGTCGTCCTGAAATATGTATTGAAAAAGGTGCATAAGCAAGATTATTGTGGTTTCATAGAGGTATCATGTATTTATTAAGTGTATGTATCTACATCTTTACATCAACTCTTTGCGACATAGTGGTTTGTAATAATTAAGTGTTTTACACCTGATAATCTCGCCCCCATCCTGTCAAAACTCCTACATTCGAAAGTACTTTTGTTGTCTGAAGGACAATTACTTTTGATAATAATTATTTTATGTAAAAAATATCGTATCTCAATCACAATGTCTTATTTATTCACTATACCATTATAATATATGAATTAAAAATATTATCGCTTTTTTGTCACGCACAGCAACGAAATAATTATGGGGTATTATTCGAAACATTAAAAATATTAAATTATAAAATTGATAAACAAAACCAAATTCAATCATGAAGCTTTCTCTCTCTCTCTCTCTCTCTCCCTCTCTTTCTCTGAATTAAAGAAAAGTTGTACTTTTTGAATTTAAATCTAGAACCAAAAAAATACCAAAAATTGAAATTTCATTATCTTAACTCTTTAATTCAATCACCAGCTATATTCGAATTATCATATTTATGAATTATCTTATAGACCATCTCAATTAAAAGGGTCTCTGAAAATTAGGTTCCAACAATAGAACCTTGGTTTCTACAACTTTATACAACTACCTACATCAAACTTAATAAGTGATATAAATATATATACTACATATCCATATGATATACATATAATAATAATAAGTTACTCTCAATCTTATTGTCAGTGAAGAGATATTAAAAGTATTCGTTATTTTTTGTATAATCTGTTAGAATCAGTATTTTTATTCATTTATTTTGATTAAGGCAAAGGTCAATTGAAACTATATATTAAAATTAAAAAAAAAAACGCTATAATCTCTAGTGATACATTCCAGTTTAATTAAGTATGTACTACCTTCTATATTTTAAAATATTTTCTAGTTGTAACATTAATTATCTAGATGTTAAAAATGTTTCTTAATAGATTTTAAAAATAAGTAGTAGATGTATATAAAACTAACTGTCGCAGTAAATCATAAAAAATGACAAACTTTTAATATATTTACTTAGCAATTTAAATGCATTCAAAAGTATCAGGATTAAAACAAATTTACAGTAGCCTTCAATTAAGAGCTGAGGGTAGGTATTGTTGAATATATTCGACATTAAAACTATATATTTTGCAGAAGTTCAATCTTAGTACCGTGTGATTAAAATAATTGTAGCTTCAATCTTTTATATGAATTTAAAATGTTGTAGGAGATTTTACAGCAGTTGAACTTATTATAACCGGTCTGCGATTAAGAAGATTATGCCAATTACTGAGCTGAAATTTTTAACGAGGTTGAAGTTAAAGCCTTGTACTTAACTCTTTTGTAATTATTCACTAGCATATAAGCCGTGGATTGTGGTGACACAAGACTTACGAGTCTATAGAAATATTGTGAACGTTAGGTATATTATTTACATTAAACTGCACATCTTGTACATTTGTGGAAATTTTGATTAATGGCTTTTTAAATTACATGAAATATTGTAGTTGCGGGTGTTGTCTTTTCCCGGTGTTAGAGGTATCCGGCTTTCTGGCCACTAACAGGATATCCTGTAGCTATCTTATTAACCTCATACTGTGTTACTTTATAAAATTAATTTTTATTATTTTTTTAATAAAAAAAAAAAATACTTGAAATTTAAATAAAATCTAATTGAACTATAAATTCATTTTCTTATGATACAATACTGATTCTAGCACAAATATTTTGATTTGTCGATAATAGAAGAAGTATTTTTTACATTTATATAACAGCGTAAAATTTATTATCATTGCTCTGATAAATTTACGATAGTACTATAGTAATAAATATATTAAAACCTAATAACTTTATTACTTCAAATACGTACGTTTGACTGAGAAATTATTATTGCAATTTCCGTTCTCTACTTTTTCATATAATGGGTAAAATAAAACAAGAATAATTTAAGTCCAATATTATTAAAATAAACCTCAACGGCGAATGATGTAAAATGTTTATCTTAAACATCCGTTTGATTTTATTTTAAAGAAATCGTTGATTGAGTCATTAAAATATTTCAATTAAATGGAGAAATTAAATGTGATATAGATAGAGCATAAAACTACGAATGATAGGTATAGTTATAGTAGGAAGACATACCTAGTTAAAATAATATAAGGAACTGTGTCAGAATCTTATTTTAATTTTTCAGTTATAGTTTAGTTCTGAAAATGTGAGAAGAATACATTTGAACTACCCATTTTTCTAGATTCAACATCAAAAACCCTTTTTAAACACTTAAATGGGTATATTAAACATAAGAGGTATGAAAATGTGATTTTAATAAGTAAAACGACTTGCTAGTTTGAATATTTTTTGGCACAGTCCTAAAAATGAGTGTTTAATTGAAATCTAAAAAGTTGATAAATTTTGATTAGCATACATAACAAATAAAACAAATATTTTTTTGTCATGAGTATGAAAACTGAAAACTAACAAACAGTTAGCAAATACACATTATTGTTTAAACGACTTGATGTAGGTAAACAGTGTCTGCCTCTGGTGGAATGGACGGGTCAAGACTTGGAAGCAATGCGTGGCTCGCAGCGATCTCTTCACCTGTTATCTTATAGCGAAGACGAACGTTCGGTCATCGCTCCTGGATAACGATTATCTAACGCCAACAACAAACATCCCCATAAACTATTGACATTACAAATTTCTGGACGCATTTGCAAATGTATATGCAAAGATAAAAGATTCCCCTGTTCACGTTAATTGCACCTGTCTCACAGTCTTTTCGTCGGCAAGTTTTACCTTGTATATACAACATCTCTGTCACGTCTTATTCAATTAAATTTGTTTAAAAGAAGAGAGATTTTATGTTATATTGATTAAATTGCAATAAAAAGGCGTTGATTTAATGGTAATGGTTTATTGTTTAATTACCGAGCATGTCTTATAATAAAATTATATGGTTAATGCATATTTAGTTTTAATCGCGATAAAAAAGGACGTATAATATCAATTTGATGATTAAATCATTTCATATAGCGTTTCTAATTTGTATCTTTCACTTAAGACTATTTTATGTAATGTAATACTAATTTGAGGTTTGTACACACTTTGAAATTTTAACATAGTTAGTAAATACCTTTATAAATTATACTGTGAGAATCAGTTTAACACGTTATAAAACTACAGAATTAAATAGAAGATTGAAGATAGAAATTCAATTTAAATAAATAAAAAAACGAACTTAAAAAATCTTTAAAGCTTTAGTACACCAATAACGGGGTACCTACCCTACTATGTTAATTCGCTTATATTTACTCTCACAGGTCTAAAAATTTCAAAATAAATATTGGCGAGTTTTTTTTTAATGCAGAAAATATTCTACAATAATATTTAAAAACCTATAAAAATTAAAAATATAAATTTAAATTAACATTATTCAAGTTCTTATTCATAGTTAATAAACAGTTAAAAGTTCTTTTTTTAATGGATATTTTATTCTTTATTTGATGTTTTTTTGAATTTTTGTACTATGCATTTCGCTACTTTTGTAGCTTCTTCTAATACTTAATTATAAACACCAACTTTTTTATTGATAACTTCAGTATAAATTTTGAATATGTGTTGATAGTCTCTCAATATATATCTATATAAATTTTATTACTTAAAAAATTTTTTTTTGAGTGATTGATAATTTTACATATTTTAATTATTGAGAAAATATCTAATAACATATTCAAAATTTATACTGAAAGTATTAATAAAAAAGTTGGTGTTTATAATTAAGTACCAGAAGAAGCTACGAAAGTAGCGAAATTCATAGTACAAAAATTTTAAAAATATCAAATAAAGAATAAAATATCCATTAAAAAAAGAACTTTTAACTGTTTATAAATCTAAATAAAAATTAAATATAAAACTAAAATCAAAAAAATCCAAACCATTACCTTAGTATCTACAGATAAGTATTTCGAATGTCATGCAATCGTTTTCAGTTGATCAAATCGAAGTGTCTTCGGCGACTCTTTCGTGATGGTTCATCTAAATCTGTGTTTGGATTTTTTATTTATTTTAGTTTTATATTTTCTTTTTACTAAGGTACTTATGTAGTTTTAATTTTTGTAGGTATATAGTAATTTGTAAAAATTATTGTAAATTTTTTTCTATACTCAATAAAATAATTTAACTCCAAAGTCAGCAAAAATTAATTTTTTCATTTTGGAGAAAAGTATTGTTTAATTACATGTTACATGAGCTAGAAAAACGATAGCTAAGAGTGGCAAATTTTAGGTGCTGGCAAATCTTTAAGTTAAAATAAATAAATAACATAATGAAATACCTTGTCGTAAGTAACAATTAGACTTTGGTTAAAATCCAGAAGAGTTTGCTTCAGCAAATTATATTATATTAATTCGAACGGAAATTTCTTAAAATAATTATGGACAGATTAACTATTAGTGAATCAGAGATACTTGCAAGACGATTCGTAATGATGTAGGTACTCTGAAATTTTTAAGTTTTAACAATATACATTGAAAATTCCTGGGATTCATTTTTGTCAAAATTTCCTGGAGATGTTGAAGAATCTTTGATCGAAGAATTGCATTCACTTACGAAAACATCTAACCCAAGTGGAAGATTCGTTATATCTTTGAAAAGCCTTTGTAATTGGATCCAAAAAATGGCCGAGATTTACAATAAAGTTGATATTGCCTTATTAAGAATATTTAAATGCACCGCGGTGACAAATTGTGCGGCAGAGAAATCTTTTTCGTATATTTCCAGAAATAAAAATTATTTAAAATCAGTAACATCATAGGTTATATTAAATGACTTATTATTTTTATCAATAGAAAATTATGTACTTAAGATAATAATACTTCTTTTGACGAAAGATTTCAAAGATTTTCTGAAGCAAAAGAAAAGCGCAAAATTAAAAAATTATAATTAATTAAATTTTTGTCATTTTTGTTGTTTTGTAATACAATCTTTTGTCAATCAACTATTTATTTCATTCATGTTTCACAATGTATCGTAAACTATTCAAGTTAACAAGAAGTATAAAGATAAATTAATTTGGTTGTATGTCATATATTGTTCCCCAAAGTAGAAATAACAAGCAAAAATTACTTTAGATGAGGGGTGGCAAAATATTATCAGTCGAAGAGCGGCCAATTTTTAAATTCGCCACTACAAACAGGGATGGGTTTATACTATGGTGCATTCTGCAGCTAGTATCAAATTATTATTATCTAAATTTTTACTTTATCATACCATGTTTAACAGTTTTTTATTTATTTTTTATTTTAAATACATAAATGTTATAAGAGCAATGAGCATCTCATAAAACTTATTAATTTATTAAATACCGGCTTATACATTAAATTATTTAAAATAATACCTAACATAAAGTTTACTGTTGCGGAAATAGCTATTAAATTTTCTATCTTATAATTTTTCAGTCTTATAAGAGACTCGATTATTTAGTTAAAAATTTTAAATTTGCTATGTGTAGGTAAGTCTTTAGTACCTCGACAGCACGTCGAAAATAATTAAATCGCAAAGTAAGGAATATGTGGCTACAGTTTTATATATTTGACTAAAACGTACCGTTAACAATTTTGCATAATAATAGCAACAGCAGTTTCATATCCCGACAGAAGGAAATTTGCATCATTGCGTTGTAAAAAACGGATGAGCCATTTTATGAAAGAAATAGTTTTCTAACAAAGCTCGAGGTGACGACAAGAAGTCTTGTATTTGATACATTTTTGATCGAAGCTGTAATGTGCGAATGTACACTCAGCAGGGTGTGTACACTCTAGATAACATCTGTTATAGTGAATATGCAAATGCAAATTCATGCACATAAATACTGAATACGCATTCGTTATATATGATGACAGTTAACATTACAATAATGAATTTAATATGTCCACATTAAAATCTACCAATATATTAACAGTGTTTACAAAAGTCTCGACAATATATTAAAAAGATCATACAGCACCTAGATGCAAAAACTCACTGCCTCCGCGTCCATTTAAACTTACAAACCAATTTATCTAATAGTTACGCCATTACATTTATAAGTTTACATACATTATTTTAAACGTCCACCATGAAGAATCAAATCATCATGATATTATTAATGCTTTTTCATTTTAAATTTGAGTATCAATGAAATGAATAATACCACATAAAAATATTAATTAGTTCTATTTAGCAATTTTTTTCAGTTAATGAGAACAGTCATTTATTATATTGACTTTTCCAAAAAATATTTTAGTTACTAGTTATATAAAATGTAATTTGTTAGAACTCCAACATACCTAATCTATTCAACCAAAACCACTCTCAGGTCAATTAATTACTCTCAACTAATGTAAGTTTTATTATAGAGCTCCTACTATGTGTGGCGTAAAGGAAAAATGATTTCAAGACTTTTGATTTCAGTTTCGTAAAAACTTGATCTCGATTAAATCTTATTAATTACAAATTTAGTTTATGTAGTACAGAATTAAATAGGTATTTTAAAATTTAATTGATTAGCCATTCTATGAAACGGTTACGTTAAACTACAAATGGTATTAAAAACATTTACATTTGAGATATTTTAAATGTCAAATAAAATATTAAATAATCAATATCAATCGATTAAGGAATAAAGCCTTGTTAATTTTAATATATAACAGTTATAAACGATTGTTATTTTCCAAATGATCAATTGTCACTCACTGAACGGTGATTTTGTAAAAAATTATAATTATTTATATTTAGTTGTGAGTTGTGACAAAAGTTTTTACATAATATGATACGAGTATAATTTAAATTTTACACGATAACAATTTCTTTTTAGTTTTTATTATTTCAATCACAAAATTTTTCTTCTTCAACCTTTACATTTTTCGTGAAGTTATACTTTCCTGTAGACACTTTTAGGCTGAATTAAAAAAAAAATACGATAAGGTTTTCATAAATTGACATCTAAAGTTTTCGAAATGATTTTCTCTTAAAAAATTTTAATTATCACTTCAAATAGGTACCTTAAAAAAATTACAGAAAATTTATTTAGGAATAGAATGCATAAAAAAATGAATAAAAGATGCTAATCGAACGTAAGATACCTAAATTAATTACTTTTGGTTTGAAATAAAAAATATTTTTATTTCAAAAGATTCAAAAAATTATATGTATACTATAGATAGGTATAGACATGTTTTTAATAAAATATAGAAATGGTTCATGAAGTTATAAAACTATGAAATTGGTTTAAAAAATCAACCTTTTAACTCAAGGCAGCTGACGAGAATAAAACTCTAAATGATCCTTACCTCAAGAAAACCCGAGAAAAATGTTGGGCTTCAATTAGGATTTCCTAAGGCCACTGGCGTATAGGATGACAATCTAATCAATCAACCCCCTAAAGCAGCGGTCGGGGAACTTTTTTAACCATTACCCTAAAATATTTTTATTTTTTTATTACCCCTTCTTTTTATTTTAAAAAGGAGGCAATCAATGTAAATGTAAATAAACATTTATTGAATTAATTAACACGGAAAATAAAAGAGTTGTATGAATATAGTAAATATGTAATAGACAAATATAATAAAATTGTCATATTGGAAAGCGAACCTCCCAATTATCTGCCTGTCAAAACTGTATACTCCTGGCTTCCAGCTACCATTGAAGGCTGAATCGCGTCTCATTTCTGGAGTTACCTTTCAGAGAACCGTTAACTTGTCTTTCCCACCGTATATTCATCATATTTGCTTAATGTCCAAGGACAGATTGCAAAGTCGGAAAGCGGAAAAAAAATTTTTGGAAAAGACTATACAAAAATTAACTGTAAACTTCCCCCCTCTCATGTTTTGGAGAAATGATGTTGCTTCATGTTTGACAGTTGACACAATAACTTCAAAATAAGGGATTTTTGGTTTTAATTTAGAAAATGTCATTTGTAACGTTTTCCCAAATTAAAAACAAGAGTTATGCCCGACTTTAAGAGACATTTTTTATTTCCCCGTTTGGCGTGTGGTCCATCTTCCACGAGATAATTTCCCATATGATTGGTTTTGTTTGAATAAATTAGACTTAGATATGCTTAACAATTTCTGCAAAAAGAAATCAAAGATTTGAAGAATTTAAATAAATAAGTGAACTTACGAAGTTAGAACCAAAGAGATATTCGATAGATTATAATAAAAGAAATAATCATATTTAAAGACTAACATGACTATACTGATGGCGACAGAACTCATAAGAAAATTATTCGCACTTGCGATTTACATTCGGTTTTGGATATTTTCATTACAAACATTTTGATCATTAACTAGAAATTTGGCTTACGAATATTTCGCTCCCGTTATCGTCCCGGTTTTAAATCGTTAGTAAAAATACTAAGTAACACGTTTATAAAATAGCAAAATAGAAAAAATTTCCTTATTACCCCCAAAAATTTAATTTTTACCCAATTTGGGGTAATTTACCCCGGTTCCCCGACCGCTGCCCTAAATAATCTAGGACCGGAGTGCTAGCTATTGATCTACTGTAATTTGTTTGCATTAGTATTGGTAAAATGAAGAATTATTAATTTTAATTGCAGCGAGAAAAGTATTCCACTGCCAAATCCACATTTTTCATAAATCCATAAATTATTTTCTGAAAATTTATTTATTAGCGGGGCTTAAATGCGATCTTATAGGGAATCACGATAAATGAGATATTTTAGAAATAGAAATATTTCTTTTCTCTGATGTAGATATAAAATAGTTTGTCAAAATTTACACAAGATGTAGGTACAGCGTTTGTGTAGTCAAGTATAACTTACTTAAAAAATGCATTTTGACTGCTAGCAGTTTAAGGTTAGTAAAATGGATCACAAAACGAAAGAACATGTTTCCATTGCTGTCCAGGATTTCAAATTATAAAGAAAATTCGTTGATTGGATTATTGAACATCATCAGGTAAATGGTAACCTTCCATTCTACCATTGAAAGGGGAGGTTATTTATTAAGTTTTTATAGAACTTCACTTAATGAAACACGTCGCTAGTATAGTCTAGAAAAAATTTATTCAAATCTTTTAATAGGGTCTAAACACAGAAAATCACTCAAGTTTTTGATTGTTTTTCAATAACATTATAATGACTATTTTTCAACATAATAAATTACAAATAAGTTACAGCCAATTTTATAAAGAAACTTAAAACAATATATATAAAGATTAAACAAAAATATTTAAATAAAATTGCAAAAAGCAGTGTACTTAACTTTTTTATTTTACTAGCCATCGTTCAGTTTAGAAAATCACATTGTATTTGTATATTTATAGACCATCATAACATTGTAAAGTTTTCATGCAATTAAATTTGAATTGTAGTCATTTAAAGTTAGAGTTACATGGTCTACACCTTAACAGTTAAACAAACATTTCTTTCACTATTTTCAGATTGTAAAATATTTACAATTAAACTTAGAATATCAAAGTCAATAAATACCATTGAACTTAAAGGCTACAAATAATATAAAACCATTTAGCATTCCCGTTGAAAACTTATGCTGTTTTACATTCATTTAGACAATGTTGCATTTTAGTTGAAACAACATTGCGTGTATCCAAGTTGTAAATATAATAATAGTTCTTTGAAGACATAATCTTAAAGCCAGTACATTCGCATGAAAATAAATAATTTTTACCTAAACACCCACACCCACATTAAACGAACATTACCGTATGCTCTTCTTTGATCTATACAGTAAAATATTGATGATAAAAAAACACACAATGGAAATACTTCCATAAAATTTGTTTTATTTGTTAATCACAAAAAGTTATTGACAAAAGAAGATATAATACTTGCGTATAATGATAAAATTAAATAACATTCCTATTAAAAACCACTTCCTGAGGCTAATTTTAAAAAGATCGTATGTTATTCACACCCCATGGGATGACAATATTTTGTTGTTCTAAGTCAACTTACTTAAATTTATATTGCAATAAAGATATTTTATTTGCATGCGACTAGCAATTAGCCTGCAAGATATAATAATAAGAGGATGTAAATGTTCGTTTATGTTGCAAATTTTTTTTTTACGACACGATTTTCCTTCTATAAAGCTCACAAGTGTTTCTTGTATACGTTCGTCAACTTTCGATAAATTAATATTTTCATACTGAAAGAAAAATCTGTTTGAGTTATTATTCTAATTTTCATGTTAAATTTATGAAAATTGCAATTTCAAGTACCTATTTATATACAAACTAGGAATTTTAATTATGATTACTTATCCCTTGAATCAAATAGTAGTTACCTAAGAAATTTTTAAAAAAAGCCAAATAACAAAAACTGTTAAAGCCCATCAATTTAGTACTGCAGTACCTACTCTGTAGTTCGTGTAATAATGATGACAATAATATTACATAACGAATTTTTAGTTATATAATAATCCTATATTTTATTGTTAAAGCAATATTTTATATCTTTAATTAAATTTTATTCTATCATTAAGATTGCATTTATTTTCTATTGTCAAAAGCTATAGTTGCCGAGGAAAAGAATTTGCAAAAGAAAGTTATGCATATTTATTAAATTGACTACACACCTGAATACAGTTTGCAAAATGTTCAAAAGGAGCAGTTGAGATAGCTTTTATACGTATTCAGATCGAGTCAAGTGTGGCAAATGTAGGCTCATAGATTACGACTGCACCTAGAGCAGTTTGAACGACAACCTTGGTAAATATTTGTAAGAGCAACCCAACCGTTATTCATTTATTAGTCCTCTGGCTGCAATCCATTTCGAGTAAGTTATTATATTTTCACTGACAATAAAGAAAATTAATTGCTTTAGAAATCAACGAAAAAAATATCTGTTGACAAGCTCTGATTAATAAGAGCTATTACGGTGGGCGTTTGACTGATTGCACCATATCCAAAATATTAATCACTAATGAAGTGAGAAGTTATACATATTAATAAATAATTCATTTTTTCATTAATACCAATTTTTATTTGGTTTTTCATTAAGGCTTTGATTTATAATGAATAGTGATTAATTAACAAAGAGCGGGTATAGTTGTAATTACTATTTAGATGTTCTATTTATTATAAATGTTTACTAACTAAAGATATCAAACTACAATTTTCTTGATTATGATTTGTTATGAATAAAAAAGAAAATCAATAGAATTCGATCTATTAATCAGTTGATCGATCATTAAATATAGTTGTTGTCAAACATAGAAACGTTGATAGATACTTAAGAAAGCACCAATATAAAGAAGTTAAATTTATAAATAGGTACCTACTTGTACGCAGCATTGACAAATCTAAAAAAAAAAACTGATGAGAAACTGTTAACACAAAATTGATAACACAAAAGTATTTTTATGCGAGTTGAATGAATTTTTGGTTAAAGAAACATTATTTTCATAAATTCATAACAATTTATTTTTTGTTGTAATATTTCACATAATATAATCGACACTTTATATTAAACAACGTTATTATTTTTCGGAAAAGACATAGGTATTTTTGTATGATACAAGAACTTTGTTTCATACGTATAAAGAAAAAAATGTATGAGCTTACAATATATTTTATTGTAACGAAAAATGACAAGACAACGAACAGCGATGGAAAAGACTGGAAAATTTGAGAGAGTTCGATTGTCAATAATAGAAATTCTCATTGTCAACAAGCCAACGGTTTTGGAAGTTTGTAGAAAATTTGGTAAGCAAAGTTTCTCGAATGTTCTAAAATTCTTTGGTTTGCCTATATAAGGACGCACATTCATTCTGTGAAAACAAGTGATTCAAGTAGTATTGATACCACCGATTTGAAAAGTGATATTAGGTTAAGTAATTTTTGCGATAAATTGTTAACCTACAAATTAAAATAAATAAAGCAGTTTGGTTCAATACACATTTTGCAAAATTTACTGTATTTACTATATATATTTACTAAGTTACTATATTTTACTAGAACCTTAGTAGTATTTCGTGTTAACCGAATTTCTTACTAAATGTTAATAAATTTAATTGTAAGCTTTCCACAAATTTGAACATCTAAATAAATATTCTAATTCAGTTCTTCTTAAGCGTTTAGTTAAGCGTTTTGTTGATATCTGAACAATACCGCAACAAGCTTTTTAAGCTTTTGGTGTGAACTTCTATAACTGAGCCATTAAATATAACAGGATTTTATATGGGTCCTACAGAAGTTACAAGCTTACTAGGTTAGCCTAGTCATGTTTCGGCATCTTTACGTTCTGCGCTCTATAGTAGGGTACCTTTAGCATTACCCTAGTTACGACTCTGCTTCTGTACCTATATCCTATTTTTAATTTAAAAAAAAAAATTGAAAAAAACCGATTGAAAATAAGTATCAAAATTAAATTGTGTAGATCAGAAATTTTAAGCATTTATAAAATGTTGGTTTTTATCTTACATTTTTTCAATCTAAAACTAGATATTATTGGAAGTAAAGGTATTTTTATGAGATAGAAAAAATTTTAAATTGTGTACGATAATTAAGATTTTATATCATGTACATAATATGGAGCAACTGAAAAAATATTTATAATAATATGTTTTAATTTAAAAATATATTTTCTTAAGTAAAAAAAAATAATAAAAAAACAAACAAAATGTTTGATTTACTGGAATATATTCAAAAATTCTTAATTGATTTTACTAGACCGGAACGGAATGTAGGTGTATCTCTAACAAGTAGTTTTTAAGCCATATTTAATAAAAAATCGTTCCCTTCTAAATATACGTGTAGTTCACTTTATTCATCAATACAATGAAAAAAACCAAACATATGCGTTGTATTCCTGGAGATACCAAAAGTTTCTTTTAAAAGAACTAATAAATTCACAAACTTCATATAGGTACTTACGTATATACCTTATCGTAATTGACTTGAACATTTTGGAAATCATTAAACATTTCTCGCTCACTAATTTGTACACGTACATAGTTTTGTATACTTTCCCACTCGAGAACATTAGTAGTTATGAAAATACTCGTAACAGGCCTAATAGCTTTGTGATTGCTAACCGATTAGAAACTTGTCGTATTATTTATCATTCAAAGTAAACAGCATAAGGCAGGTTGAATGCGAAAACGTTTATTAGATAAACATAGCCAGACGAAAATGCGTTTCATGAAACCATTCATTCATACTTATATAGGTATTAAAAAGCGAAAAAGATATTTGTGACAAGAAGACGAAAACAAAAACAGGAATATTCAGAAAAGAAATCTTATATTTTGCCACACCTGTATTCAACACCTCCAGATTGAGGCTTGGTTATTATCGAAAATGTATGTGTGTATAACTTTTTGTTTTTTGATCTGCCCAACTTTAAAAACCGATTCATTTAACAAATCAACACTAAAAGATAAGCGATTTAAAGAGAAAAAATCTCAGACAAATTAGTGTTTATAAATAGAGATGTGTACGTGTGTCACTATACACTTTACCGGACAAGAAAATTATCCTTATCTTCTACTTTCACTTTGCATGGCATTACCACCTTCTAATAATACAGTCATATTCATAAAAATCAACAATAATAAAATGACTGATTTATTCATGAGGAATGTGTACAATTATGTTTGTGTGAGATGGAGGAGCACGAGCATGGCGTGGGCGCCGCTGGTGTCAAAGATCCATTGTCAATTGTGTTGGTGACATTTTACGCCCCCAATTCTTCTTCACATGTGTTCAAAGAACATGCACAACATAATACACAATCAAACGTATACCCATGTACACGAGCATTTTTCCTCTGTCCACACACATATTATAAGCGTTAAATTATCTCGTATCGTACCATGTTAAGTTGTATCAGTAAAATTAGCAGACACTTGGATGTTTTGGTTTGCAAGTGTAATTGCGGTTTTTTATTAAATAAAATTAATTAAAAAGAGTTTAGAAACAACAAATTCATAATAAAAAATCAGTCTTTAATATTAATACATTTTATTATGTATATATAGGTACCTACCTCTATTTGAATTTTATATGTATGAGCGTATTTTTTTAGAAAACTCTGATTTTTATCTTTTAACTTAACTTAAAACTTTTTTCCAGACTCATAGATTTACGTATAAATAACTTAAAGACATTTTAGCAATGCATTTGACGTGTAAATATTTGTTTTTGATATAATGTTAAAGTACGATAATTGTTAAATTTATATGGTATTGGTTGACTTCATTTTAAGTTAAAAACCAATTATAAGCTGCGTTTTAAGCAGCTGTAAATTGTAAAATTCATAGAGGAAAAAATACCGTTCCTGCTTCTCATTTACAAATAATTTTCAATCAGTATGGCTCAATACACTTCGTTATTTTAATTACATTTACCGGCGGCTTTTGATATCTTCAGCAGCACGTTAGTTAAACATTACTTAAATAACTTACCAAATATTTGTTTAATGATAAAAATTGTTTTGTGTAAGTTTTGTACTGAAAATGGAACTTATTCTCATTAAAATTTAATTGGGTATAAACTGTGTTTATTTGAAAAGTTTTATCTTTTCAACTAAATGTAAACTGTTGATAGTTCGATTTGAAATTCAACTTGTTATTTTACACACTATGTTTTCGTTTGTAATTATTACAATAAAATAAAGTTGAAAAAAGATAAAATTGATGGAATTAAAGATCTGGTAAGACAAATGTCGTTAAAGTTCCGAAAAAAAAAAACATGTACCATCTCTCGATCAAAAAGTTTTTTTTTTATTATTAGTATTCTTCGATACTTTCATTACATGGTTTAACGTAACAAAATTTTTTGACCCTATTATTAGCGGTGTTGGTTATCCAAGTACACAATAAAATTCTTTAGAATCCAAATCCGAGGCTCTGGAATTTCAAGGAAATTTGACTCAATTTGAAGTGAAGTTTCAAATAAACACCCAAAATAAAAACCCTTTCCACAAATAAAACGTTATATTTTGTGTTTTTGCAATGTAAACTCTTTTACATGTATTCCTCTATATTTTAAATTTACCACTTGTTCCAATGCTATAAAATGGATTCTTGACGCTATTTTTGGACGTACCTTGAAGATTTTCTTTATTTTTAACTAGTTGTCATCACCTGATTTTGCACATAAGATTAGTAAACGTAACCACTTTTTTCCACCCTCATATTTGTGTCGTGTCCGGGACCATGACTCCTTTTGCCCCTCACGAGCTATACCACTGGTTAAGAATTCCTGCATTTGATTGAAATCTTACAAAACGTTTAATGAACTAAGCTGCTTTATTTATTTTATTTCGTTGATAAACAATTTATTACAAAAAGCGCTTTATTTTAATCACTGTTCGCTGGGATCACTATAACTTAAATCACTTGTATTCACAGAATGAATTATTTAAAATGAATGTGTGTTCGCATAAAGGCAAAACATCACTCTCGAATATTCGAGAGAGTTCGATTACCGAACCTTATATAAACTTCCAAAACTGTTAGCTGCCAATAGTTGAGATTCAAACGTCCATTGTCAGAATATGCATAGAATAATTTCGAATGTTCCACTCTTTTCCATCGCTGTTCATATTTTCTATCTTTGTTCGTTACAATATTTTATTTTCCAGGAAAAAAGTAATAGAAATCATGTTAGATGTTTTATAGGTAACCATGTTCTTCTTTATCTTATTTAATGCCCACTCTTGACATTTCAACCATCGATGCCGCGCCGTCCAGTAGAGATTTGAGGGTAGTCGGTTTTGATTGTTTTCGTTTACACCAAGATCCATGGCTTTCATGGGTTCTCCATTACATAGGAAGCAGATTAGAGTCGGTAGGATGTTAATATGGTGCAAGTAGGTACTCGCAGAGGTAGTCGTGTCCCGTGGTAGTTCGGAAAGCTGCGACTGGCACTTAGCGGGGGAAAAGTTGTGGGATAGGGAATTCCAGTAAGGATTCCCATAATTTTCTTTGTGATTCATTTTTTGAGTGTTATAGGAATGCCAGTTGATAGTGCTTGCGATGTGACTCTGAGCTGATGTTAGGGACATAAGGGTTGGCAGTTGATTTGGAGAGGTGCCAGTCTTAGCGAGGATATCTGATTTTTCATTTCTCAAGATACCAACATGACTGGGAATCCATTGTAATGACAGGTACCACCCAATTTTAGCAAGACTGTCCAGGGCGGCTCGACATTTGTAAATACGGACGCAATCGGTGGGGTAGTAAGACGATAGAGTATAGACTATCAAAAAGGTAACTAAATAATTACTTCTTTAAAAATCAATCTCGAATTACTTGTTAAACGTGTTCATGTTAAACGTTTTCAACTGTAAATGTAGGTATAAACAAAAAAAAAAAAAATTAAAACTTACCTAAAAGTTAATAATGTATCTAATTTACACAAATTGTTCTTTATAAATTTTAGAAATTTTGCAAAACAAAATAGAAATAAAAAATTTTTTTTGAAAATTAATCATTTGAAGTACCTACCTAAATTTATGTTTTTAGCAGCTCAAATAATAATTACATAAAACAACATAACTCATTGATAAATTATTCTAGTTTCAAATAACAGCAATCAAGAAACGAAGAAATTGCCATTGCGGTTGAAACTAAGTGTGGTTTTCTAAAAATAAAAATTGAAAAAAAAACAACAACATTGAACCCATTTGTAACTTCAGAGACCACAAAATACAATAAAGTTCGAATGACTGGAGTTTAAATAAATCTTCAGTTTTAGTTTCCCGTAACATCAAGGCGAATAGTTATATATAGGTATCGGTAATCCACCTGTGTGAAATATTTCAGTAAGCCCATTAACGAAGTGAAATCAAACCATGACTTAACACGATACAACTTAATATTATTTGACTTGTAACTTATATATGCAGCTGGGAAATAATCTATACAGACTACTACAAAAAATTAGTTAAATTTAAAAAAAAAAGTTCAAATTTGTATTGAAATAACATGACTAAGAATTAAACACCCGCGAGTTACTTGTATTTTGATATAATAGCACCTTAAATTATGAGTTTGTATTTTTTAAGTATTAAGAAAATACTTGAAACAAGTGGATTTTATACTATATCCGTAAAAGTATGCATACATCTTGATTATTAAAAATGGGTTTAGTTTTATTTTAATTCCAATTTACATTACAATAGTCAAAACCTATATGAATACAATCTTTTGTATTGCATTATGTTTTGAAGTTTTCTCACACGAACAACATTTTCAATTATTTAACAAACTAAAAAATATCTTAAAGACGAAACATTTTTTCGATAATAAAAGTTTACTTATTTCAAATTGATGTTCAGCTGGCATCGTCCATATAAATGTGTGCTCGTGTAATCTTGATAATTAACAATCGACAGCATAAAGAAAACTAGATTCTGTTATTAAATCATCGACATCTAAATCTTAAAACTTATCTTAATCTTATTCAAAGTTCTAATACATAATAAATTACACTTTACGAAACAAGCGTAAATTCGAAATTAGAATATATTAAGATTTCAAATTCAACGTTGAGATGTGTAATAAAATTTGTCGCGTTAAATATTTATAACTACATTAAGATGAGCATGTTAATCACAACGCATCTTTCAGATGAATGCAATAAAGTAATCTCTGCCTACATAATACTAACATTTATACCTTTTTAACATTTCAAATCGTTTAATCATTGAATTTTTTTTTCTTTTAATTTGTTTGGTTTGTTAAATTGTGCTTTTTTAATGCAATAAAATTTGATATAGATAAGCAAGCAAGCAATTACAATTCAAACTATCAAAAAAATGGCAAAAGCTGAAGCTAACAATCGTAGACAACATGTCTATAAGATTAGAAACAATAATCATTTTAAAATATAAACTAAAAACTGATAAAAAATTGATACTCCAGAATAGAAAAAAATTTTAAGTAACGTAAAAAATTCAGTAGCTTAAAAAAACAGAGATACAGAAAATTTCAGTTACAAGTTTAAAGCTCGTCCAAAATTCGAAAACTTCAAATTATAACTGAGCATTGATTTGGTTATAAATCCTGACATTTAGTATCAAACAGCAACAAATAAAATAACTTTTCCTGTCAACATAAAAAAATCACTTTTTTATTTTTTCTCCAATAAAATAATATCAGATAACGTAAACAGATTTTATGGCAAATTAAAAAACTATAGCAAATAGCTGTACTCATATCATGTTCCGTGATAAGTATCGAAGCATAAATAAAGTAAACGTTTAGAAGTTTTTATTAATCGCAGGCGCTTTTTATCGATAACTTAAAAATGTTGAACAGATTGTTTGAATGGATTTTAAATCAATATTAAGAAACTGTTTATCATAATGGAAAGAATTGTAAATCGATTTGTGACTCTTTGTGTGGGTGAGCATGAAAAAAGAAAAAAAAGTTTTTTGTTGTTGTTAATATAAGCACATTTCAAATTCAGTGTAGGTAGATATGTGATTTTATAATAATGTTATCCTGTAAAAGGAGATTAGACTATGAGAATATTGAATCGGCCAAAGGGCTAATTTATTTATCAAATTCACAGTCGCAAAAAATTTAACTAGAACTATAGACGTATTAAAAAGAAGTTTACTTTCTAAAAATCTATATAAGTATTGGTATGTTTATTTAATTCTATTGGTTTAAATACTAGCTATATTATTTTCTATATTGTCAATGAGTATTTAAAAAATTTTCAGATTATTGAAGAAGAAATTTCTCATGAACGTTTAAGGAAATAGAAAACAACAATTGACATTAATCAAATTGTTATACACCTTACATTGAAGGATAGATTACCTCCGTTTGAAAAACAAATTAGAGCCAGTTTATCGCGTACGTGAAGGTCTTGTCGTAAAGATTTTGCAGTTTAAAGGCGTATAATTTATTCATACAATTATCCATGCTGAGTTTTCAATAACAAAATGAAATAAAACAGAAGTTTATTGCTATAAAATACTGTCACGATATGTAAATACGGGATCTCATTTAAAAAAGTTCGAGAGTGTTGATCACTGAACGCCGCCAACACATTCGTAAATGGTTCGCGGTGGCGTTATAAACAGGGGTCCTTTGGCGTAGGTGGACATCGTCTCATATTTCTATCTTAATTTGTCAAAGCAATAGTTAGCCATATATCTCATTATATACATATTTATTGCTAAAAAAGTTTTTCTCTTAATTTACAGCACCGTTTTTTATAAGTTTACACAAACGAAGTAGAATTAATTTCACATATAAGAATAGAGGAAAACGCAATAAATAACATATACTTAATATCTTTGTGTTTGTCAATTACTGTAAGATAAAATTTAATTATGCAATCCATAATCTATAATATGTCTTCTGTTTTCATAACTATCCCGGAGCTTTAATGGCCACTGCACATCGTTATTAATATCTTCCTGATACTGATTGTCGGTTTTAAAACAAGACAAGGAGGTTATTTTTTAAATCAATCTTTAATTGGAGTACTTAATTGAATGATGTATAATGAATATAAAATGAACGATGGATAATGATGAATATATTGAAGATAAAAGGAAACTTGATACTTGTTGAAAAAAGGAACTTCAAATGAAAGCTGCATCCGAAATAATTAAATATATAGGTATAGTTGCAAATGAAAATAAATCCATAAATTATTTTAGTTGGCACTGTGCTAATTTTTAACTATGATTTATGGTTGAACTAGTCTATAACAGAGGTTCTTAACCGGTAGGTACACAGTGAGTTAATTGTAAGTGCACCGCTAAAAAAGTAGGTAGTCAAAACGAAAAGATCACCAAAATAGTGAAAACCGAAAAAATTATTGGCGAAATTAGGAAAGTTGATGAGTGATTGATTTTTCACACTGCAGTCGATTGGTTATCTAGGAGTAAAACTTTATGTCGATTAATAGAACTTGATGGTAGAACTAATCAAAGAATTATTAATCTTTTTTTCAAAATGAAGGAATGTATGGATGATTTTGTTAAAAAGTCAACTTAATGGCGCAACATTTAGAGCAGTTGATCTCCGTTCCATGTGTCAGTAGTACTGAGTTCGATCCCTGATGAATTCTTGATTAAAGACTTATAAGTTATAACCTATGATAACTTTATAACTCATAATAAGATTCAAGACCTACCGATTCTGTCTGTGTGTAAGACACTGTGTGTGTATGACCTTAGATATTAAAGCATCTTAAAACACCCAAAATAGAAAAAAAAAGTTATAAACTTCTAAACTAGGTAGGTTGATTAAAACTACATCAGTTAAAAGCTGAAATTGGGACTCATTTGAGATTTGTAATAAGTGTTAATTAAACGTAGACTTACGATTAGGTATTCTACAAAGAGACCACAAGTTGACCTTTTACTATAGCATATACATTAAAAGCATAATTTTAAATGTTTGTATAAATTGCACAATAAAGCTTTTTTTAAACAAGAATAAAGCTTACAATATTCTGCCTTTATTACCTAATTTCTGATATTCCTTAATTATTTTTATAGCGTATCCATAATGTAGGTACATTGAAGTGGTACGTAATAATTTAAATATGAAAATGTTAAATATTTGTATGATTTATATTTCCAGATTATATAATCTTAAACTCATGTCTCATTACAAACAACATACCTTACTATAAATATTGACCATATTTTTAAATGAAACTCTTATACAAAATGAACCTAATAGCCGCGATGTGAAAATTTGCTTCATTAGTGTGTGTTATAAGCTTTTATTAAATGTTTTTATTTTGGAATTAAATTCAATATTTTAAACAAATTTAATTAACCTTATACATCGTACGAATATAAGTAATAGAAAAATTATAAAAGCTATTATTAATTAATAAAAGAAATTAGCAAAATTTTTAAATACTGTTCAATAATAGGTGGTCAATCTATGAAGAATGTCATTCTCATTAAAACTACTATTTTATGTTTTTAAGCAGCGGCAATATTTATTAATACCTTTAGCTACTAAGAAATGATAATTAATTAACTTTCACGCTAAAATTAGTTTCCTTCTAAGAGGTAACAATTTTTCAACATGAGTCTTACATATAATAAATAGTTTCAATTTTATTTAATCATTAACAATTAAATACTGCTATTCTTGTCTCACAAAATGAAACTATTTATTACGATCCGTTTAAATTATTGTGCCATTTTCAATTGTGAATCAAAGAATTGTAATTATTTTCAGTTCTAATTATAACAGTTATATCAAAAGCCAAAACTATGCTAGACAAATTTATTGATTGCAAAAGCAATTTAAAGAGCATGGGTTAAATTTCCTTAAAATTAAAAACAGGTTTTTTATGCTGCCTCTATATCCACCTTGCTTTCCTGCAATATTGCACATTAATTAATTTGAAAATTATTATAATTGCTTAGATCGCCAAATGATGGTAATATCTTAATTGAATGCCTAATAAAACATTTTGGCTTTTATGTTTAGAAATTAACTGCTTGCCTCTATATAGAGGTTATGGATTGTTGATTCCACAACAAATTTTACCTATTGTGATTTATGTTGTAGCTTTTATCACGTTTCAGAATCTTGACAAATTTGTTAATTTCACATGTTTTCTATTGTTAAAATATATTATCTTTAATATCTGGTGTTCGTTTAAGAGAATAAGAATCATATTTTAAATTAATTGCTAATTTATAATTTTACTATTCAACGTAAGGTGTTATAAATCAGAGTAATTGGTCGAAAATCTAAATGTGAAAAAGTGTATATCTTTTATGGTTTAGTTACTAGTTCGTACTCTTTTATAAAAATAGTATTTTATAATACTTTATAAAAAATTATAAAAATACTTAGAAAAGCTAGAAAATCATTCCAACGCACTAGCTTATTAAACAACAGTAATAAAATATATAGACTCAAAAGATGGATTATTTTGGATTTGACAAATAGAACCTAAGTTCAATTGAAATAAAGAAGTGAAGTGCTTTAAAAATATAAAAATAGTGTCACGTATAGAACTAAATTACTGAAGTGCATTTATATACTTTAAGTTTAAAAATATTTTATAAGCCTTAGATACGTTTATATAATTACTATTTATAATAAGTATTTGTTTTTAAATATTATCAATCATGAAACTTACCACCGGGTAAACCAGGTACCATCCAAGTGTTACCATTATGAACATTTACATTAATTGCACATCAGTGCAGTTTATGTAAATAAATATTGAATAAAAAAAATATTTCTAGTCATTAAAAGTTATTCAATTATTTGAGTCGCTTATTTTATAACCTGCTTTAAAATTGTTGAGTTAGATTTATAATTGTTAAGCTTATTATTTGTAATTGTAATTACATCTTATTTATCGGTTTGAAGCAACTGTATAGGTACGTTTTATATTATGGTAAAATAGAAAATGCTGTCAAAAAGTACACATGCATATATAAATGCATAAGCTGCAATTATTTTTGGAATTGCGTAAGTGTTCCATTAAATTACCCAGTTATATATATATATATCGACGGGATTTTCTTAGTAAGTTGTAATCTTGAGCAATAAATACTCGATCAGATCACATATTAAATTGAAGCAGTGATTGAAATAAATTCAATTGGATGAGAGACAATCACATAAATACAAATACATGTCGTACAATTTGAAACCAAGACAGTAATTACACAGGTACAAAGATAAGATGGGAAGCAAGGTAAGTGTAATTACAATTAGTTTATCTTCAATGCAGCGTATGTTGTAGTTTCATTTGTCAGTGACGACATACCTACTATTTACGTGTATGTGTATGTAGGTATGTATTTTATATAATGTAGCTTCTGTAGCTCGTACGCTCTTTCGTATTGTAAAGTTAGACAAACTGCTGTGTTTCTTAGAAATACCAAGTAACCATTTGATTTGCTTTCTTTACTGGTGGCAGAATATATCTCGACTCTGTCCACATGCCGGCCGTGCTGAGCAGTTTAAGTCTGTACAGAAAACAGAATTAATTAACCAATACCAATAGCAATACCAATACCAATTTCTGAGAAAAAAGCCTTTATCTTTGTCCCTACTAACTTCACTTATAAGTATATTGTGAAGACGTTCCATCCATCTGATGTTGTCATCTTTAATTTATATCAGCAGACACATTGACTAACTTATGTAATTCATCTAAACCTCTAGAATTTTTCCTATATTTGCGTGATTACACAATTACGTATGTTACCAATATATCAATCTTACATTGATGGTTACAATACCTTTAGTATGGATTAAAAAAATCTTTTTTTATAAATAACTATCTACATATACCTACTATATGTTTTATTCAACTTTATATTTTCATATTCAAAGTAAATTTTTATAAGTATTATCATAGCAAAACTATAGGTAATGTTAAAATTGATTTTTAACTATTAAGGTTCCCTAGTTTGTCTTACAATTAAAATTTTTCACGAAATCCTTGAAATTCTTATCAAAACATGAACAAAGAAACGGTTTATACTCGTACTAAGACTTAAAATAGTTTCACAAAACCGTGTTTCACATATAAAATTTTTATTTAACAAAAGAAACGGTTAACATGATAATTTTCATTAATATTATATTGAAGGGGACCGTACAAAAAATGAAACAGTCAACTACTGTCTAATAATTAACTCTTTATTTGCAAATGTCTTAGGTTTAACAATGATAAAGGTCTATGAGACCGAGTACAATTTATACGGAGCTGGCCTGGGTCGTCTTGAGGCCGAATGGTTGGCAAACGATACTGATCCCTTCGGGCCTCTGGGTGTACGACAGGTAGAATTTCTCGAGTGTCTTGTAGAGCACGAACGATCGCTAGGATGATACTGATCTTTCCTTTTTTTTTTTTTTTTTTTTTTTGACAGAAGTAAGGTGGGGGAAATCTTCCAAAGACACCCAGGAAAAAGGGTAGTGTTGGATTCGCGTATAGCGCCTACCGACTAAAACCCCCACCTTACTGGTTACCAACCGTTTGGGTTCTAAACCAAGTGATGAGAGAGGTCGAGCAGAAGATGCAGGACACGGACGCCAGCGGCGAAGCTAGGAGATTTGAAGTACCTTAGGAGACCAGAAGGCTGGGCCTTCTGAAACGGTCGGTTTTCTTGCACCTGAAGGATGCAAGAGCGCTGATGGTAGGATTTTGGTGGCCAGAAACGGACCGCCGCAAATTTGCTGCGTAGATTCGGGCCGCCTCGGGAATAGAGGGGAGTTTGGTTTCCCGGAGGATTTGTTCGTTGCGAACAAACCAAGGAAAGTTGAGGGCGGAGCGCAGTAGCCGCATGTATGTGCCGTTCAGCTTTCGGATCCTGTGGGGGGCGGCGGAGCCCCAAATTGGGATGGCATAGGTGCAGATGCTCCTGATGATGGCATTGAAGGCTCGCTTCTTGGTGGACGGGGACACCTTTGGGTTGTTGAAGAAGGGCTTCAAACTGACGAAGGCTCCAATAGTCTTGTTGCGGGTGGCGGTTATTTGTTTAGTCCAGGTGAGGCGTTTGTCGAAGATGACTCCGAGGTATTTGGCAGAGTTGCTCCAGTTGATGGGGTGACCATTCACGATGAGCTTGGGTGGTTTGCGCATTCGGCGAGAGAAGAAAACGGCTTCTGATTTGGTGGAATTGATGTCGAATCTCCATTTCCAGTACCAGTCCAGTACCAAAGGAATGAACTTGTTGAGCCTGGTAGAGGAGATGACCCTAGAGGTTTGCAGAAATCCAATGTCGTCCGCGTATTGAACTGTGAGGATATTGTCATCAGAAGGAATGTCATGACAATATATGTTGAAGAGAGAAGGTGAAAGTTTGGAGCCCTGTGGAACCCCCGAACGGATTGGATGAGAATCGGAAAGTGATTTGCCCACCCTGGTGACGATACTTCTATCGGTGAGGTATGACTTGACTATGCCGATGAGGTATTGTGGAAAGTTGAGTTTGATGAGTTTGAAGATAAGTCCATCATGCCAGACCCGGTCGAATGCTTGTTTGCAATCAAGTAGCAGCATGGAGGTGTGTCTACTTTTGTTGAGGTTGTCCGCCAAGTATTCCGAGACCCGCAGAAGCTGGTGTGCCGTGCCGTGTCTCGGGCGGAAGCCATGTTGAAAGTCTGGTATGATGTCGTTATCGACGACGAACCCGTCAAGACGAGTGAGAATGACACTTTCAGCTATTTTGCTTAGAGTGCAGAGAAGGCTGATGGGGCGGTGATTAGCGGGATCGCTGAGTGGTTTCCCAGGTTTTGGGAGAAAAATGACGGTGGCTGTTTTCCATCTGGTGGGAAAATAGTGAAGACGTAACATCGCGTTGACGATGTTGCAAATAGCCACTATGTGCTTTCTGGGTAGAATTTTGAGGACTCCGTTGCCGATCCTGTCGTCTCCGGGTGCCTTCCTATTTTTGAGAATCCTGATCACTCCCGCGATTTCCTTGGGAGTGGTCGGGTGGAAGTCGTTGTTGGTGACGGAGAAGTTGTTGACAGTGTTGGACACGGTGTCGTGGAAGTGGATGTGTTTGTTCACGCTTGGAAAAGGCGAACACTGGTTTTGGAGAGAGTTTGCGAAGATACTGGCTTTATCGTCATCCAGAGAGTACCTGACGTTGTCCTTGATGAGGGCAGGCAGGTGGGGTTTCCTATTGCGAAGAGCTCTGATGACTTTCCAGCAGCTTTTGGGATGTTGTTCAGCTTCTGAAATAAAATTTTCAAAGTTAGTCATGCTGACAGCCAGAAGGGCCGTCTTAATGTTCCTTTGGATGGAGTTTAATGATCGGCGGTGTTGTGGGTCCCGGGTTGTACTGATCTTTCCTTGTTGGTCTCTGGTATTTATATGGTCTCCTGCTGAAGGACTCACTGTCATTGGTCAGGATACGTTGACCAATGACAGCTTCCGGATCTCGCCAGTTTGTAGCACTGACGCTACAATATCATATTTGTAAGATCAATGATAATTTTAAATGTATTTCTATTCATTTATATGAAAAAATCAAATGTCAAAAATTCATAACTTGAAAATAATGTGCATTTTGAAGGTAGTAATTAAAACTGAAATTTTGATAATTTTTTCTCTTTCTTATTTTTACAATAAAAAATGATTTGTTTTGTTGGGGACAGGTTGATCTTATACGGAAACTTGTACATTACATGTTCTTTTCATTGCCTACTCGTACGTCAACAAATAACTTTTTTACTGGAAAAAGTTGTTCGCAGTTTACTTATTGAAGTTTTTGAATATAAGGTGGCTACCGTAATTTTTATAACTAGGTACCTAATGTAAATTTAAACCAGTGATTTTAGACTTGGAAAATGGTAAAAAGTGAAAAAAATTATAGTTAGATGAAACCCATTGGAAAAGGAAAAAAATACAACATAAATGAAAGGAAAAATAAATTACGGCCGATCTGAGGTGTCAAAGGTGGGGGGTAAGGGTAAAACGGTTTATCTCGATTTTCGACAAAACTACAAGTCCTATGGAAAAAAGTTAAAGGGCAAAGTTGTAGATAATACGTAGATCTACAAATTCTGTATTAACACTTTTTTACATAACCTCAAAATTTATATGAAAAATTCAAATTACCAAGTTTTTGATTTTTAATTTTTATCTTTTACAAAAAAAAAAATTAAATGAAACTTGATAAAAACTTACCTTTTAATGTTCCAAACACACTGTATTTTTATGATTTAAAATATTAAATTTTTTCACCTTATAATGACTTAGTATCGAAAAAGCACCCTAATTTTCAATCAAAAATTCTCACGTCAAAACATCTGATTTTTTAAAAAAATCAGTGAGCTTTTTGTTCGTTGAAACCTCTATTTTCTGATGGTGCAAAAATATATACATTTCAATATTAAATGTTCTCAGAAGATGCAATAATTAAAGTGTAAATTTTGAAAATTGATGATGATAAGATTGAAAATTAGGGTGCTTTTTCGATATTAAGTCATTATAAGATGAAAACATTAATATTTTAAATAAGAAAAAATAGATTGTGCTTGGGACATTAAAAGGTAAATTTCACAAAATTTTGTGTTAAAAAAATTTTTTTTCGAAAAGTTAAAATTTAAAAACCAAATACTTGCTAATTTGAATTTTTCACATAAATTTTGATATTATGTGAAAAAAGTGTTAGAACAAAATGTTTAGGTCTACGTATTATCTACAACTTTGCCTTTTAATTTTTTTCCATAGGACTTGTAGTTTTGTCGGAAATCGAGATAAACCGTTTCTACCCTTTCCCCCTTTCCACTTCCCCACCTAAGATTGGCCGTAATTTATTTTTCCTTTCATTTTTGTTATATTCTCTTCCTTTTCTAATGGGTTTCATCCTACTATAATTTTTTTCTGGTTCAAAAATTATCTACCCTGGTCTAATTTGAAGAAATGCATTCAAAAACTTTTTGATTGACTTTTGAAAAACTGAATATGTTGATGATTTAGCATTTCTGTATAATGAGAGTTATCATCAATAAAGAACATATTTAATTTTTCTGTTCATACTTCATACTGCATTCTTCAGTTTTCTGTTAAATTAATTAAATTAAATTAATATTCTGTTAAATCTGTTAAATTTTAATTTAATTCCAAAATTTAATATAACTTTCTGGTATATTCAAAATAAAGCCACTGTCACAAATTTAGATAATGGTGATCCAGACCTTTAAAACTGACCGAACCAAATCTTTAGTGTTATGAAAGTGTTATGAGTTCTACTCCAATTTTCTTTTATATTCGTATGATTTCAATAAAACTAAGAATTGAAAATACTGCTAGCCATTGAATTATTGTCAGATAGTGTTTTTGCATTCAAGCTTGAGTATAAGCAACAATATGGTACCTTGCATTATCTATCTAAAAACATCACTGTATATGGGTGGGTATATAAGTATATAAATATATACAGTATATCATTATATAATTATATATCAGTATATAAAAATCATTTAAGACCACAATTTAAGGTCGTCATACTCCAAAACAGTAATATGATTACAAATAGGATAAGCATTTAATTCCGAGTATTTCTTAGGCTGGTTTTATTATTTGTTATTACTTATTAAACTTTTTATATATTTCATACATTTATACATTTCTTTGATGTTTATACAGTAACTTAGATAGCTTTATCCATATTACTCTTTTAAACAGAAGCATAACTTTTTTTGGCTTTTTGTCGTGGTTTCGAATTTCATGAACTCTGATGTTTTCAAACTTTGAAACAAAATAAGTATAAAAAAAATCGAGGGAACATTAACTTGTTTATTGATACCAACTGATTTTTTATTTACTCACTATCTATTTTAAACGTATTAATTTTTGTCTAAATCGGTAAAAAGATATCATACCTATCATATGTGTAGTGGCACCTTTAAGAAATTTTCGTTAAAATGTTTTCCACACACAAACTGAAGGCATGCATACAAAATCGTATTTCTTTTCAGCTTATAATTGGTTGATTCCTAAGAAGAAAAATGCAAACTTACGAATTACTTTTATATTTATCTATCAATAAAACTTTATGAAAAATTTCTTAATAAAATAAAAAATAGCGGTCACATCTTTTATTTTTGATTTATTTTTAATTAACTCAATTTCACTGAGCAGAACAAATTTATTTGATCTATTATTATCTGTGCTATTCTACGTAAGACATTCCTTTTTTTTCCAAATACTTTTACTATAGTAATTTCGAAACCATATCAAATTCAAATGAAACTAATTTAATTTATTTCTCCTCAACATATTTACATTCCAAATCAATCAATTTATGTTAAAGTTGAATTAATTATAGATTTTTTAAAGTCACGTTTGCTTAACTACCTGCTTTATTATATTTGCCTCTTTTAACAAAAAAAAAAAAAATGCTTTTACCAATAAAAATAAAAAAAAATGATTTTAAGTAAAAATAATAGCAATCAATAAAAACTGTTGGTTTTGAATTACATTTCACAATTTAGTTTCTGAAAATTGAATCATTAATTATTATGAAGTTATTTGTAGAAAAAGAAATAATATCTTTTTAAATTGGGGTATTTTATTTTATTTGAACTCTCTTATTAGAAAACGAGATGAGTACCTTCTTTTAATTGATAAAGATTTGTATTTGTTGAACATATGAGTGTAAAAAAGTCTACACAAAGCTTTGTTTTTAATAACTCTATCGATTTTTAGTTATTATTTTGAATTTAATAGATCGATAAATCGATATGAAACATAAAAAACGCATACCTACGTACACATCTAATTTCGTTTATCTTCTGTCTAGTATATCTACATAATATAGGATTAACTATTTTATTTCTTTGATATATTTTAAATTTATTACGTGACTGGTCAAAATATAATTAACTTTGTTCAAATAGATAGGTAAGTGTTGGGTAACACGATATTATACCACTGTGGTACACAGAATGTGGGAAGGTAATTTGTAAATATGATCCGTTATTGATAAAACGTATTGGTGGAAGATAGTGAAGTACACATGGTACACCTGTAATTGTATCTTCTACGTACATTATAATACAAGGTTTCCAAGATGTTGGAGAGAAACACGCCATATTAACAATCTCGTCAACGAATCACCATAACACCGTCTCTTTCTTCATCATCGACCATCGTGTAATATCATTCATTTACATGAATGAAAGGATTCAGTGAATGAATTTTATTGCATACAATCGTTAAATGATGTACTCTGTACATATAATATTTAGCAGAATTTACGTGTATTCGTAATAGGTATGGAGCGGATGTATTTAAAATGTTCCACAGCATCAACTATATTGAATGATTCGTCTTGACTCTTGGGGTGTATTCACTTCCAGTGGGTTAACTACAAACAACCGGTATTATTGGAATCCCATTTATCAAAGCTGATGAATGAAAATTACACAAAATACTAAAATTATACGTATCTGTTTTTGCTCGTATTATAGACATGCAATTCATCATTTTTACGAGTTTCATTGCCTCGCGACTTTCTCAATACTTGGTTACAGGAAATATGAAATTATTATTTGCGTATTAATGTGTCCAATGTAAAACTTAAATCATTTGAGTTTTGAAAGTAGTTTACCAACTATCAAGACTTATTCTGTCATATCTTTACCATTATAGGAAAATTTAGTGCCTATTTTGGAATATCGATGATGAAGAAACATTTTTTAAAAACTATTTTTTGGACAGCTAAGGCAAACTTTTTTGTATGATATTTATTATAAAATTTTGACTTACTATACCAATAATTATTCATGCAAAATAGACGCTACCTACAAGCCATGATCACGAAATATTAAGATTTTTAAAAATTTCTTACATAAAATCATATGATCAATGCAACTAAAAAAAAGAAAAATCTACCATTAAATCATTTCTATTATAATCAATTACTTATCGACGATTAATGATTATGTTTAATGTGTGTGGGTGAAAGGCTTATTACAGCCGGATACATGGTTAACACATATCTTTGCAAAACTTAATGTCTCAGTATAAAGAAGTAAGTATAATGTACAAATAATTATAAGGAAAGTCACTCTGTAGCATAACATTAAAATAATTAGGACCATAAATTATAATTTCATTTTTTATTAGTGCTGTTAATGTTTTATTAAGATAATTTGAAAAGTGATCTTTATTAGATGTATCTGTCGTAAATTTTTTAAGGTTTTCTTGTTACATGTTAATTTATCTGTAACAAATCTTATAATTACAAAAAATGTAATTATCTTGCTTTTTAAAAAAAAAAAAGTGTTTTGATGGGTTAGTGTATACCAGTTTCTGGTGGCTCTTTATTTATTTTTAACTTTCAATATACAACCATAAATATGTCTAGTCAAGTGAATATACATAATATACATATTCTCAAAATCAATTTATAATTGCACAAGATAATTACAAAAATATTTCAAGTCAATTATTTATTGTTGAATATAACGAAGGACTTAACATTTTATAAGCTGGTGAAGATGTAGAAAAATAAAAAAACGAGATAATTTTGAATTGACATAGCGTGTTGTAAAGTGTATACGTGTACCATTCTGTAAAGTATAAGCAACGCATGGTCCGAGGCGATACAGACATCGTGACTGGACCAACCCCCAATAACTTCTGCTGCTGTTGCCGTTGCCATCGCCGCCACCGCCGCCGCCGCAATTCGCCTTCAGCACTAATTACAACCACCCATTCAGGTATTTCAACTACTCTTAAATCTACTAACTCATTTCTTCAGTGTACCACCCACAACTACTGTTAGTACTACTTGTTAAACTACGCTGCACAACGTGTCCGCTTCAATATTTCAATATAACAACGTAAAAAAATACAATTAATCAACTATCTATAGAAAATTTTAATTTTTTTTTTTTTTTTTTTTAGTTTTCAATACTTATATTTATAATAATTATTAGAGGTATATATACGATAAATAAAAACCATTATATTTACTTTAATTTATCTACTATCTAAATATACCTTGACTAGGGAAATTGAAACATCATCATTACTAAAAACGGTTTTAGTAACGTTCTTGATTTTGGGAATTTTGATCTTGAGATTGGATTGATACGACTGAACAGTATAAATAAATTTTCATTCACTAGCTATATTTATATATATATATATATATGCAAATTTAATAAATTTGAAAAAGATTTGGTATAATTTTTCCGGCTGTAGTAAAATTCAATTATGCTCTATATTATACAAATACAATACAGGTATTGAGTTCTCTTAAAAATGTTAGTGTTCAGAAAAGAAAATACTAAAATATAGTTAGAGTATAATAGCCCAGTCAAAATCAACAATAAATTTGCAAAACATGATGTATCTCTGATTTTTTAATATGTTGTTTAGACCCATTAGGGCTATGTATTCTCAAGTTTGCAACTCCCAAAAAGTTGTGGAAAAATTTTTATTGAGGAAAAACCGTGAACATTTTGCACTTACATATTTCAGATTCTGCTCGGTATCTCCTAATCTATGCATTTTTCTTCAAAAGCTGTTCTGTACGTTTTTTAAGAGCGTCAAATTTGTGACAAATTAAGCACAATCAAAGCTCTGCACGTTAATGGGTGACTGAGTTACGGCACTTTGAAAATAGGCCAGTTTTTTCAAAAATTGAAAATTTTAGTTTTAGACCTTTTTCGGATCGAAGTTACGTCGAAACCGTTGACCCTACGAGAAGAACTTATTGAATATTATTTGTAGACACTTAAATTAGCGTTAAATTAAGTACAAAACGGGAACTGTAAGACTCGTAGTTCTCTCAAAATTTTAGAGACATCATATAAGGTAAAATTGCATTTTGGTGGGTACTCCAGTATTGGTGGAACGTCAAGGTTAATTTGAAGCTAGTCACCGTCGTCCCCTTCATTGCAGTTTTGCACATTTCCCCAGAGCAAATAAGGTAAAGTACCCAGTACTTGAACACTGGCAAAAATGGACCCAGTACTTGAACAGATTTTTAAACTTGTTCTAAAACAAAATCCGAATATTCATTATAAGTAATATGTGTATGTAATGATTATTTATTGGTTCAGTTATTGATTTTAGCGATATATTTTCTTTATAAATTGAAATAATAATATTTTTGTCACATTGAAAGTTGACACATAAAGAACAGCCGATAGTGGCTCCTTTTTTCATGAAAAAGGTACTCAACCGTAAACTGATCAATCAGTAAAAAAAACTGTTTATTATTATTGTAAGTAAAAAAATTAGTGCCACCAAATGAAATAATCCTTCCTAAACATCCTAGAATTTTTCCAAAGCTAAAAAATATAATTTTTATATTTAATTTTTTTCGTCTAACTATACCTCCCAATGTTTAAAGCGGTACCCAAAACTTGAACAAAATATTCAAGCATTAGGTATATGTAATTCTAATGGAAGCTGTAGATGAACAGCGTGACAGATATTCTAATGCAGTAATAAAAAACTCCACTTAATTGTTTTCTTTTTATAAAAAGTATAAAAATATACTAGTGATATATATAGTGATTATATTATTAAAAACTGCAGTAATTCCAAAAAATTTCAGTGCAAACTTATTTATTTGACCGAAATAAAATATTATTGAATTCAAACCAATAAAAGTTGATACCAAAAGTAAGATAAACATTGTGACTAATATTTACTTGTTAATCAACAATATAATCCGATAAAATTAATAAAATTATAAGTTCTAGTTTAGACACCCCGAGATTTACATTGTTGGTGTACATTATTGATACCGCGAAGTTTTACAGAAAACCAAATATCTTAAATGTGTAAAACTTTGCGATGTCACTATAACTATATATTTTTATATAAAACATAATATAATATAACATTTACATTAAATAAAATTGAAAATTCCAATGTAGGTAGAGGTACATAAAAAATGTAAGGTTATGTCTAAATTTTGGGGTGTCTATAACGGAATTTTATCCATAACCCAAATAACAGTTTATATTTTTCTATTTTTTATGGGTAATATTAATCAATTTGTTGATAATAATCGTTTACAACAATGAAAAACTAATTTTTCGAATGTATTTCATACTTGTTCAACTACTACTCCCGGGGCGTTCAACTACTGCGGCGAGTCAAAATAGATTGTTCAACTACTGGTGCATTTGATGTATATTTTCAAAATCTTGTAAAAATATGATAATTTCATAATTTATTACTTTCTGTTTGGTTTTATCTTAAAAAATATCTATATTTTCATAAACAACCTTTCTTTGATCAATTTATTCGTATTTTGTTTGTTTAAATTAGGGGTAAATAGGTTTTGTTTTGAAACCCGTTCAACTACTGGGTATTTTACCTTAGTACACATCGCAGAACATCTAGGCCCTGCTTTCAGGCAAGTACAGCCACCACCCAGCACCCCTTCTTGCATTTACAAGAGAGGTGTTTTAGTAGCTCCCCGGGGGCAGGATCTTGCCGACTGGCAATGTGGACGAGTCCAGCCGGAGTCATACCTTCTTAAAAAGCGCTCTATGCAACAAAAAAGTGTTAAGGTACATTTCTGGAAAAAACGAAAAAAACTTGTATATATGTTCGTAAGTAATTTAATGAGCTTCAACTAACGTGCAAAGCGGGATCTGTAAACCTCGTAGTTCCCTCAAAATCTTTTTAAAAAAAACATGAAAGTTAAAATTGCATTTTTCCAGAAATATACCTTAACACTTTTTTGTTGCATAGAGTGATTTTTAAAAAGCTATGACCCCGGCTGGACTCATCCACATTGCCAGTCGGCAAGATCCTGCCCCCGGAGAGCTACTAAAACACCTCTCTTGTAAATGCAAGAAGGGGTGATCAACTCTAGATGCGGTTAATCTGGTGGTCACTAGGGCCAGAGATGCGATCGCAGGGGCTAGATGGAAGGGTGGTGCGAAGTGGTACTGTTTGGTGGCAACATTGGACAGCAGAAACGCCTTCAATTCCGTCAATTGGGATTGTATTTTGCGAGCACTAGAAGAAAAAAGCGTACCGTGATACCTGCGTAGGTTAGTCGCAAATTAATTCACAGATAGGCTAATGAAGTATGACACGAGCGGCGGTCCGAGGAAGCATAGAATAATTGGGGGAGTACCTCAGAGTTCGGTCCTCGGCCCGCTCTTGTGGAATATAATGTATGACGGTTTGTTGAGACTAACGATGCCGGGAAATGTCAAACTCGTGGCATATGCGGATGACGTGGCCGTGGTGATCGTAGCAAAGTATCCCGAGGAGATTAACCTCTCGTTCGACATCACTTTTGAGAGAGTTGGTCGGTAGATGAGCGCGATGAATTTGCAACTGGCACAGCACAAGACCGAGGCGGTGACTATCACCAGCAGAAAGAAAGTCGAGACCATCAGGCTGAGAGTTGGAGGGCACGAGATCACAACCCGGCCGTTTATACGGTATTTGGGGGTGATGCTTGATGCCCGACTCAACTTCAAGGAGCAGGTGGAGCAAGTAAGCACTAAGGCAGCTATGGTGGGGGCAAGCTTGTCGCGACTGATGCCCAATGTTGGCGGTCCGAAGCAGAGCAGGAAGGCATTCCTGTCGTCGGTGGTTACATCGGTATTGACCTACGAAATGCCCATCTGGTCTGACGCCTTCGCAGTACACGAAACAAGGAGGAGAATAGCATCGGTGTATCGGCTGTGTGCCCTGAGAGTAGCCAGTGCCTTCCAAACGGTGTCTAAGAAGGCGGTGTGCGTTATTTCTGGAGTGCTACCTATCGAAGTCCTGGCTGAGGAGAGACGGGCCCTCTACCGACGTAGGGGTTCGGCTTCACTTAGCCCGGACGGACTCAGAGCGGAGGAGCGGCAGCACAGCATACGCCTATGGCAATTGCTGTGGGATGCTGCAGTAAAGGGTAGATGGACGCACCGTCTCATACCCCAGGTGGGAGTTTGGCTGAACCGAAGTCACGGTAAAGTTAACTACTACCTGACTCAGATGCTCTCGGGGCATGGCTGCTTTCGGGCATACCTACATCGCTTTAAGCACGATGATTCTCCAGAGTGCCCATCCTGTCCCGGAGTTTCAGAAGATGCAGAACACGTGTTCTTCGAGTGTCCACGTTTTGGCTAACTACGAAATGTCCTGGAGAAGGCGCTGAAACGGACAATTCAGCCGGAGATATTAGTTGAGGCGATGCTGTCTAGAGGCTGCCTGGAACGCGACCAGTACTTTCGCAACGGGAGTCCTTAAGGACCTGCGATGCGCGGAAAGGAGGAAAGCCGAAAGAAATGGCGGCTAAGGAGAAAAGCGACTGACAGCTTTACCCTCCTCCCGCAAAGTAATACCTAGCGGTGGTTTCCGTGGGAGAACAGAGGCTGAAAAGAGGCTGCCAAACAGCGGGGCCTGATGATACGTAAAGGTATTTTCCTTTCTCTATAAAAAAAAAAACAAAACACACACACACACACACACAGACATGTTTCTAAAAACCACTTTTTTGGACTCAGGGGACCTCAAAACATGTATTTCCGGTGAAAGCTCGAATTCGAAAATTCGACCCGATTACAATACTTCCTTTACTATCTATATAGTAGTAAAAGAAAGTAATATATTTAATTAAACATACTGGGCTTAAAAATATAGCTATATGAATACCTATAGGTGTTTCGAAAATAGAAATTGATTTTTTGTTCGTATTTTATTTGCGTAATAATTAAAAATTTTGGATTTGTATTCATTAAAGAGTTTCTTTGTTTAATGGTCTTGATCCTGGATGTCGATCTAGGGTATGAATGTCATAAAATGCATTGTCATTAGAACTGAAGCATAATACAAAAATTCAACTATAGCTTACAAGATTTAACCTAAATATACAAACATTGCAAGTTCAATATAGAAGCTTCTAAAAACGGTACCTATTAGTAACGATTTTAATTTTAGGGATTTTGATCTTGAGATTGGAGGAATAGTACAAATAAATGTTCTCCACTAAGACAAAGCTTTCCAGAATTTAAATCCAAAGTGGGTAAAAAAGAATATTGAAAAAGAGCTTCTGTCTGAACTACCAACTGAAGAAAGTTCTCATTTTCCAATAATTGTTTAACTGCGTAAAAATTCAAAAGACCACTATTTTTAAAGTTTCTTAAATCCTTCAGAAAAATATTGAAAAAATATAACATCGAAACAATTCCTCTTTACATGTTCCTCTGTTTATTCCAATAACTTACTCTGTTTGCAGTGCTTTTTATGGATTATTCGTTGTGCAACCTCTATGAAATAAATCAAAATTCAGTAGGAGTCTCTGAGGTTTTTGGTGCCCTGGGTGAAAACAAATTCTGGAGATTTTTATAATAATTGTTACAACAATAATTTTTTGAAATTTTGATTAATGATTGGAATATATAGATAAAATTAACGTCTATTTACATAACTTAAACAAAATAAAATACACTTTACATTTCATTACCTAATAATTTTTTTTTAATCCTATAGTTTGCATTCTTGGTTGTCTATATGAACGATCATGCCTTGTTAGGGAGGCAATTTGAGTTTTTACTTAATATAGTATTTTACATATTTTAAATCCAAAAAAATAATTAGTTTTTTAGTTATTTAGTGACATCTAATTAATCTATATAAATAAAATAATAGCTGTTTTCAAATGTTCGCTTTTAACTCAAAAACTACTGGATAGGTTTAAATCAATTTTTATTATTTAAAAAAAGAATTATCACGATATCTTCATTGAAAACAAAGTAATTAAAGTTTTAAAAATTGCGATTATTCTAAGCAGACGGCGGTATGGTTTCGATGTTCTTTAGTTGCTTTTTTTTTTTTTTTTTTTTTAAAATTTAAGTCGCTTCAACAACATGGTCATTAGCGACATAATTGAGATAACTAGTTAGTATCAAAAGTACTGACAAACAATGATAGTATATATATACAGCAACAATAATAACAATAATAGTAGGCATGGCCGGCATGGCAATAGCGACTAATATTAATAGATAAGTAATAATTAACTAATAGTAGTAATAAACAATATAGATAAACTCAACAATAACACTAACAATAACGACAATGGTTACTGTAGAAATACATATTATATATAAACGTATATAGTACTAATAACAGTAATAGCAATAAACACTAATAAATAATAAATAAGTAATAAATAATATGAATATCAATAACAATAACAGTAACGGCAATGGTAAGAATATAAATATAATATATGTATATATAACACTAAAATTAGCTTAACGAGTTATCAAGGGAGAAGTTAACGCATGTAGGCATAGCAATAGCGACAATTATTAATAGATAATTAATAATTAACAAATAATAGTAATAAACAATATTGATAAACTCAACAATAACACTAACTTTAGTTGCTTTGATAGAGTGGGGCATACGGTGTTATGTCTGCATATAGAGAATGTTTTTTTTCCTAGGGATGCAAACGATACATCGATTTTTGCAAACATCGATATATCGTTCTTCATGAGCGATGTTTTATCGTACCGCCAGCTTCCAAAAATAATTTTTTATATATTCATGTTTGATTATTTTACTAATTTTTTTCATTTCTGTTAATAATTACTCCTAATATTTTTCGATGTATATACTATATATCACCGTAAAGTTCTGAACGTTGTCACTGAGATTACGCATGAGATTATAAACTAACGGTAGGCTAGGTACGGTAGATTGTAATCTAAATACATTAGATTATTATAAACTAATGGAGATCACAATTTTAAGGTATATTTTATGTGTTTTCAGTTTTAACCATCATTTAAATATATAAATATGCATAATATATATAAAACATCGAAAAAATGTCGATATATCGTTCATAAACTTTTCACTTTTAAAAATATCGATGTTCTAATATCGATGTTTTTATGAGCGATGTTGCATTCCTATTCCTTCCACTACTTAATAATTATTTCATATTTAAGCGTAAGCGGTACGACACTACGACGACATCCAGTTAAGCGAGATATTAGAATAAATAAAATATACTTAAGTATTTTAAAACCTATTTTTTTCTATTTTTACTATACCTTTGTAGCTTTTTTTTTAAATTTTCTTTTAGCATTTTTTATATTTTAATTTAAATACAAATTCAAAATACATTTTTAAGTTACAACCGTTACAATAATCAAATTACATTTCAACACTCCATTTTATTATTGTATTTATTTTTTAATCAGAAAGAGTTAAATTATCGCGAAACATTTTTTTTAATTAAACTATATGCTAAAAATTGTTCCTTCAGAATCCGCAATTTCTCCAAGTGTATAGTTATAAATGTTTTAATAATTAACTTTTCAACAATTTGCAAATTAAAAATTAAAATCGCTGTAAAATACAAAAAAGTCACTTTTTTAAGTTTTTTTTTTTAAATTGCTCTTTAAATGCTCTTTCCAGATTCGCATTTGCTCTAGGTGTGTGGTTTATAGTTTAATAATAATAAACTTTTTAAAATTTTTCAAACTCATGAATTAAAATCGCTATAAAATCCAAAATAATTTTTAATTTAAGTTTTTGTTTTTTAAAGCTCTATATCTGCTCTTTTCATTACGCAAATAATTGGTCAAATTTTTGCAATGTTTTTAATAATTAATTATTTTTAACTATTTATACATGTATTGTTGTCCTATGACGTCATCAACTGCCGTTGGATCTTATAAACATGAATAGTTTAAAAATTACGGATCCTAAAAGAGCATTTAAGGAACAATTAAAAAAAATAACAAACAGTGATTATTTTGGATTACTTATACTTACAGCAATTTTTATTTTTGAGTTTACAAATTTTTGAAAAATAATTATTTATTAACTAATAACTATACTCTTGGAGCATTAGCCGATTCGGAAGGAGCATTTAGAAGCAATTTTTGGTATATAGTTAAAAATGTTCTACGCAAGGTTATTTTTTATATATTTTCCTTTCAACTGTTTAAATGTTTTTCCTCTGTAAATTAAATTTGTTTTTAACATAATAACCTACGCAGACAACGTCGCGGGTATCAGCTAGTATATTAATATAAATGTAATAAGACTGATGTTGTTTTATAATTGAAGAGGTGAGTGTATTAAGGGGTTATGTGACAAAAATTTAGTTTTGAGATAATTGGACTTATAGTTTAAAACCTGCGTCTTTTTGTGAACACAAACCTCCTTTATGACCCCAGTATCTCAGTCAATAAAGCCTTAACAGAGCAGAAGTCAGCTTCAAAAAACAATCTAACACATTACACCTGCATTCCCACTGAAAACTTAATTTTTTGCATTTTGTTACATAACCCCTTCATGCACTCACCCCTTCAATTATTATAGGATAAAAATGAACTTTTTTAGAATTTAAAACTTTAATACAACACCAAATATATGATTACTTATCCTCTTTTATAATTCTTCTTATTTTTTCATTATCTTCATTTACGTACTATATTTTTTATTGTTTACAAATATGCATTGTAATGACTTCTTGCCTAATAAATCGAATAAAAACGATTTTTTTGGCATCAAAAAATGTGAGAATGGAAAACATTTCTCTTACTGATTTACTTGCTTATATTGTAAAGTAATTGGAAATCTTTTTACATAGAAAATAGATTTAATAGATTGAAAATTTTATAATAAATGTTTAAATATATGATAATAGTAAAACCAGTTAATTCCAACTACTATGCATGGATTAGTTCGTTATTGACTCATCGATAAGCACAAATTATCATACGTTTTGATTTGGAGTCTTGGGAGGTATTTTACCGGCGGACATCAGCGTGTTTTCAGTACACATGGCATGGATTGATTATTGATGTCCTTATTTTGATATCAAACAATCTTATGTTTCGATCATTGATAGAACTTCTATTTTAATGGCTATTGAAACGATAAGTTAAATTTCCTGGGTTGACAAACTCTTTATTGCTATTACTTCTTAATGTAGGTACCATTTTGAAGCTAAACGTTTCAAATTTAAATTAGGGATACAAAAATATTTAACTTATCAATATAGGTACTTTAGAATAAAAAAAAATGTTTGAAAATAACAAGGAAATTAAGTAAACTTTTTAAAATTAGTGACGACATAGATTTTGATGAATTATTTTTATTTCACCTAAATAAAACTTATTTTTTAATAAAAATGTGTTCTTGTAAGAATCAACCACAATCTAGCATCGATAAAAAACTTAAGATTTAAAAGGATGATATTTATACATGTCTTTTGAACAATACAGTCAAATAAATAATAAAAATTCTATTAGTATGCGTATTGAAATCATTAACTTCATTGAGAAAAAGATTAACCTTTACATAGAGCTATTAATCTAGGAATAATTCTATTCATTGAAACTTACTTTCGAATTAGGTATTTGTATTGTAACCACCTTATGTGATTCATCATTGAAAAAGTAAATAGCTAAGTTATTTTATCATACATTTCATAATACCGTGATATTATATTCAAAATCTTACAAATCACCTCTTCTGGTTTTTGAACAATGTGAGTTTGTTATTCACTGAGCCAAGAGTTGGCGTCAACGCGCTGCCATAAGCCACAATTAATTAAAAATTATCGATAGTTAATAGAAATAGAAACGTGAAACCTATTAGATGTGCTACACGCGATGCCTCTTTCAGATAGATCAACTCCCAAATGGGTACTACCAGCTAATAATGGGCTTACCTTGTGCAATCATTAACTCGTTTCCAATTTATTTTCGCCTTTGACTGCTGATTTTAAAAATTTTAACTAAACATATAATTTACTTTTATTTGCGGAAATTTAAGATAAAATTATCATAAAATATTTTTGCCATTAAATCTCTATTATTTTGTCTAATAAATTGCTAAATTATCTTTTCAATCTAAAAATAAATTGATTTTTTTTATATTTTCTCCCGCTATATTGTATGTAGCAAATTGCTGGCATTAACCTAATTGATTTAATTAAAAGACGTATATTTTTCAATGAACATCAAATAGTTTATTTTCGATAAGGTTTGCATGAAATTATAGTTTTATGAATATTATTTGAAACAAATTAATTTTATTATATGGTTTAGCAAGTGATCTCAAGAATTTTAAGTTAATATTCATAGAGATATAATTATAAAAGGCATACCTACGTATGACCTTTGATTTTGTTACCAACGAAATATTTTTTTAATTTATCGTTTCTGTTTTTATTGACTATTGGCACAATTAAACAATTAATAATATTTTTTTGGTTTATTTAAGGTCGCATCAACTACTATAGTCATTAGCGACTGTCGAATCCGAAAACTCATGAAAAACATCTTAGGCTTTCAAATAAATATTTAATAAAACTCAACATTTTAAGTTCGTAATTTTTATAATAATGAACCTGCAATCGACCAAAAAAAAAACCATTCCCTCCATGAAAATTTATATTCTTATGTTTCAAAAGATATAGAATTTGACTTTGAAAAGAAAATATTTATCCGTTATTTTCCAAAATTTGTACCCTAACTCTCATATCGATGACACTAGACTTCCTAATTTTCAGAGTGATCGGAAAATTGAAATGGAATTTATGATACTCTTTTTTTGTAATCATATTACTGTAGGGTCACAGGTTTTATACTCCCAGTGAACATTTTACAAATCAAGTTGGACATTCATATAATAGTCTAAGATTCGAACCTACATCGACCTTCACCGAGTTGATAATAGAATGACACATATGTTATCATGCATTTAGCATATTAGAAAATATATTAAAAATGGGTTGGCTAAAAAAACCTGTACATACTATTTTTAATTATTAAAAAAAATGATTTTTAATAATATATTGCAACATCAAGATAATAGAAAAAAATTTATATCATCATAAGCGCTGTTTTATTGCGAACACGTTGAAATAGGTTTCTCTGCACAAAGTTCGGTCCTATTAGGGGTTTGCGAATTTTAAAGATTTAAATTTTAATGCGCGTGGATATGTGTGACAGAGAGATCCGAGGTAAGTATACTGTGTAATAATAAAGGACCCAACATCGCAGTCGCCTGTGATGCGTAAAATTTTTCTATTTGTTGATTTTATTAAAAATCATTTTTTTTTTAATAATTTAAGATAGTCTGTCCAGGATATTTTTGGCCAACTCATTTTTAATATACTTTTTAATTTACTAAATTCATGATAAAATATGTTTCATTTTATTATCAACTCGGTGAAAGTCGATGTAGGTTCGGATCTTCTACTATACCTAAGGTTCATATATTGAATATCATTAATAAGGTTCAAAATTGGTGACTATGGTAATAAAAATTTAAAAAAGTGTACATTTATACAGGGAGTCTATTGTATTTAAATTTGCCTTGATTTTTCTTGTATTAAAGTTGGTCACTCTAATGTTGGGTAGCTATCCTCCGCTGTTCAGTTATTTTTGACGATTTTAAAAATGAATCGCTATAGAACTACTAATACTAAAGAACAACGTCTTGTTATTGTTAAAACACATTACAAACTTGAAAATTATGCGGAGACAGTTCGAAAAATTTTGTGAAATTTCATTTTTTTGTGGTATTTATACTTTTATCAATGAGTTCATTACAAAAATTAATTAAAACAATTTTTTCCTAGTCGTGTAATTTTCACAAATAATGACTCAATTAGCCGCTCAGATCTTACGAATTGACGCCTTGCGATTTTTATCTCTCGGGTTTTGTAAAATCCAAGGTTTCTGTTTATACATACCAGAAACAATTCTAGAACTGAAAACAGAGACCCAACGCATTACCTTTTTCTGAAGTAGAGGAAACTGTCTTCAAAATGCCTTCGAAAATTTCATCAAAAGAGCCAAGGTATGTCAATGCAGCATACTTTATAGTTTATTTGTTTGTTCCATTATGACTTTCATCAAAAAGCTTTAATAACTTTTTATAATAAACACCTAACCAGTTAAGTGTCTAATTTTATTTTTAAGATGTTTAATTTGGAGTGAAAAACCGTTATAATAATTGTTATAAGCTTGAACATATTACGGAATTTATAGACTGAAAAGTAAGTTGTGACCGCCGATGAACTGTGACAAACTCCTTTTTAAAACATATACGTGTAACATATAGTATATACTGTAATACTTGTAATTACAAAAATCTTTTTTATATTTGAAAAATGCAACCTCTCTAATAAGTACTTAATTTCCAATTTTAATTGAAGAATCAGAAAATGATAAAACTTTGTGCAAACTTTGTTTTTTATTTTTTTTTATCAGTTTGAATTTCATGTTATTTTAATTTATATTAAAGTAGTTTCATTAGTGTTATTTAAAATTCATCTAATATAAATATTGATCTATGTTGATGTTAGTTTGAATGATCTTAGTTGATTTACGAGTGTAACAGATATAATAAAATTGTAAATTAATATTTGCATAATATTAAATTGCCAAAATATTTAAGGAGAAGAATTATGTTAATCGATTCTAGAATGGTATCAAAAGAAAATGATCTTTTAGATTTTAAGTGTAAAATACTAACGGAATATGTTTGCTAAGTAGAAGCAATCAGCACAATCAAGTTGATTTCTAATAGAAGTATGATATTTCATAATCTTTGTTATTAATTTAACTTAATATGAAAAAGAGAAGAAGTAAAGAAGACGAGAAGGAAGAAGAAGAAAAAAATAAAACAAACATGTTTGAGGTAGACGATGCAAGAATGGATGATCAATTGATAGTGTCATTGGTCCAGCACGGGAAGCCCGCACCTGTATGTATGAGCAGGCAGGCGTGGGAATGAATCTGATCACGGTCGTCATCACACATTGATCAAAGCAATTGCAACGTGACAATAAAGCAAGAGACACATATGTTATATTATTCCCGATGTAATTATTTCTTCTTGTTTTATATAATCCTATCAGTATTGCGCTAAGTAATTTACAAATCTTGACCAATCAGTTGACAAAGATAACAACAACGATTCATATTAGCCGTTTGTATAATGTTCTCTGTTTGTAAAGTGACCGCAGTGGGTGTATGCCCAATGCCCAGAGGCCTGACAAAGTCGCCGACCTCGCCGCCAGCTTTATGGCCTCAGAACTCGAAGAATCTTACATATCATAAAATAATATAGGAACGTACGCTTGTAAGGACTGCGCTGTTTGGAACGCAATATGTGCTGCACTCTTTCAAATCTACGCTCTACGAGTTCTATTTTATTTTATGGTTGATTTGCTGCTATATATCTCGATAATGTCTGCAATTAACTTACCTACACGTAATACCTATTGCTCACTTATCAAAATAAATGGCTATAATTAAACGGTAATCAATATAATATTTTTTTTTTCAATTTCTTTCCAACGTCTACTTTGAGAGCTTTGAGTAAAAACTAATCATAACACAAAACTATTGATCACCAAAAATTATAATCGCTTTGATTTAAATCGCTTCGAATTTATTAGATCAATATTTCTTGAGTAAATTAACAGGAAGTCAAACAGCTAGAGATACATAATATACGATAGTTTAATGTACGAGTAGGTATGGACACATCTTTGACCAACTCAAATTGGATAACTAAGCATGAATGATTACATTAAAAGTATAAATTATTTTCGAATTATCTTTAAAATTATCATGAACATAAAATTAAAAACTTCATCTGACACTTGCAATTGGAAACAAGTTTATAATGGAAAAACAGTTTTAAACATCTACTATATTAAATACTTATCATTTAAAATAGTATCAAAGAAACAGGGACGTTAAAAAGAATACAACTAATGCAATCGTTTAACTACAATGTATATACGAAACTATTTGATAGTTAACTTTTGAGAAATCAATTATGATGTATTGATTTTAAAATAAAAGAAAATATTACTAAACAATTTCGATTTAGGTCATTTAGTGGTGTGGTTGATTAGATTGTCACTCTATACAACTGTGACCAATGGTTCTAGGATTGAACCCTAGTGGAAGCTCAAAATGTTTCTTTGATTTTTAGATTCAGCGATAGATAATGACCATAATAGTTGAGATAACCTTAAAAAGCGAAAAAAAAATGATTAAAGGATTATAGTTAGTGGATCACAACGAACTATTTTTATTGATTACACAAGTTTTTGAATAAATTCTAAGAATTAACTAATCAATTGAATGTTGAAAGGTTTCAAGATTGGAAGGTTTCGTATACACAACATTTTTCACATAAGAATTATCCCCCCCCCCCGCTTTCATTCATTCGATTGTTTTTTTGTACTTAGCACTTTTTAATGGTGAGTTTATTATTAGGAGCTTCCACGTTTAGTAGATAGTCGCGATATAGTCGCGTTAAGGCTTATGTATATAATACTTTCCGGAGGAGTATCCGCGAAATGGTGATGGTGACATACCGTTAACTTTTTCCAGTTTGATAGTGGATTACAAAAATTGGGTTTAACACATTTTAATAACGATTTATCCTTTCTTAATTACGAAACCAAAAAATCGCAATCGATTCACTTACTAATTTACTTTTAAAAAGTAAATTTACAAAAAAATCGTGAATAGCACAAATTTTTTGTAGTATTTACATTGTATATTGTAATCAGTAAAATGGAAATAAAACCTTATTACGAAAACTTTTACAGCCAATTTCTGCGCTTATAAGAAAAGATATCAAAACGGTAGTAACTTAGCATAAGGTACACAAGTATAAAGTTAAAAATGTTTTAAAATTGATAAATGACTGTAAATCAAAAAATCATAGCATATCTCCTTAAAAAAGAAACGACGTGTAGAAGTTCATTATATTTTAAACAGAATAAATATTTTGCAAATAATTTTGTTTATTAAATTAATTATTAGAGTATAAAGTACCTACAATGTAATAATACTAAATATGTCATAAGTCATCAGTGGCATGAGATGAGTATACGTATATTTTTTATTTCTTTTTTTTTGTCAATGTCCTTATGTACTTCTTTCAACAGATATGAGCATAGAAAATAGATGAACAATCTGCAGATATGTATTACAAAAATTTCTTGTTTTTCTTCAACCGATAATTTACGTTTATATTAACAGGTTTCTCCAACGATATAAACTTATGAAGATGTTTATATGTCATGTTGAATTATGTACATGCTTTTTATTATAAAAGAAATATTTTATGACAATGCATAAAATACCTTTTCTTAATTTTTAGATTACATTTGAAGTTAATTTACGTCAATTTTGCTGGCATGAAAAGCACTACAATGTAACAAATACTAGTAAATCTATCAGTTAAATGTATTAATAAATAGTTTCTATGGGTTAATTAACTATATTTGTTGTGTAGAGCGAGATATTAAAATGGTATTATATTGAAATATTCGTACCTATACCTGTTGGCTGTGTGGCAAATTTTACGGAATGACTTTACTATCTAGAATAGCTGACTTTTATAGATAGCCAGACGTGTTGTAAATATACAAATTAACAAAGAATGCACCCACGCAATGTAAGGTAGACGTTGTAGAAGGTACATCTCGGCTGTCAAAAGTCTTGGTATGCTGCATGTAACAGATAGAAATCTACAAGTAAATGGAACGTGGTGAGGTCATGAAGGTTGTGTTACATGTTGTGTGCGGGCGTATTTTAGTTCATCTTTACCAGACAACTTAAATATTAAAAGCAAAAACTTGATGATTAAGTGCAATAAATATTTTTCTGGAACAAACCATTAAAGCCCTAACACTAAACACGATAGCTCGAATATCTACTGAAAAAAATCTGATTCATATTTCAGTATGCAGTTTGTATGATATAATATGAATATTTATATGATTAAAACATCAACTAAGCAGTTGGTGAATATTATGGTGAAAGTCTTCTAAACCTAAAAAAATTTAGTATTATTGTAATTTTTTATGCTTGTATGTAAACATTCAAATACCAATTTGATATCTACAAATCTTCCTTTAAAATTTATTACCATTGCTAGAACTGTTATACACATATCAAACACCGTGCCGCCTACAATTTAAATTTACTCCTATTTTTGATGATGAATAAACAATTTATATGTAAATCTAACTGTTAAAAGTTATAATAAGCACTTTTCCGAAACATAAAATTAAATTTATTTCGGACAGCATTTAAATATTTTTCTCCTTTGATCTTTTCGACTGATAAACGTAAATATTTCATATGTTTTTTTTTCTAGTGTAAATTGGATCAATGACTAAACAAAGTCAAAATAAAAAAAACGCATTAAAAGCTCATAAGAAAAAAATGTGCACTCAAATATTTTCGTATATCACATAATATGTACCCGGTTCTAGTAAAAGAATTTAATCACCGTTCTCATCGTATTGTATTTTTCCCCAGTTTGAAGTCTTCATAAAGACAATTTTATAGCCAAAGAATGGTTGTTTACAATCTCCAGCTGTGTCTAACATCTTGTAGAGGTACCTTTCATTGTACTTTAGCATTATAATTCGTAAACTTTTATAAATGCAAAATCAAAATGACTATAGACTATACAACAGTATAGACCGAACATATAGGGAGTTCCCACCATCACACTTTAAAATATCCGAGATTTAATATCAGTTATATCAGATTCAAATACATGCATTAGTCATTGACTATAAAAATATTATATCATTTTTACAACAGTTATTTTAATTTACTTAAGACCGAGTTTTTTGTTTTCAAAAAAGCTATTTAATCACTTTGCTTAGTTTATAACAAATAAGATGTTAGTTTATAAGATATGTAATTATTCCAAGTACTATTTTTAATAAGTAATATTATAAAATATTTAATAATTGGTTATAGATCAAATGTTATTCAAAAGATATATTTTACTGTAATTAAGATACGAATTTGCATAATTTTGTTGACTAATGGGCAATTTTAGTAACAGGTTCATTTGCCTATAAGATGTGCAGAAACGATATGCATAGTGTTTAAAATCAACTGTGAAATAAACAATATCTAGAAACTTACTTGTAATAAAGAAATATGAATAATATAATATTATAAGTTTCAACTTCTCTTTAACTTTTAACATTTTTTTAATATTCCTTTAAATTATAAGTTTTAAGGAAAATATTGAAATCTCTCATATTTACAAAACTATCAGAGAGTAGAAAACAACATGCGTTCGAAACTTTGGAAATTATGGTTTAACTGATCAAACATTGTTGATACTTCAAAATACAGGTTTTACAGTCCAAATTGGAAATTTTACAAATCAAATTAGGTACATTTCAAAGCAAATTGGGCACTTTACTCAGTAGGTGTTTATTAAAGATTATTTACGAAAGTCATATAGTGGAACAAAGTGTACATGTAAATCAAAATAAATATTCTTTTGCAGCAGCAGCTGATAATTTCATGTACAAATTTATAAAATATTTATATCAATTATGTAGTAGAAGTGACGGTGGTAGATAGATATATAGATAGGTATATAGATTGGTTTATTACATCTTTCGAATTTGAACAGTGTTGGATCTGCGAACAAATTCTTATATAAAATTTAATTTTAATACCTTTTCGATAGGATTCATCATTGAGAAATATGATGATAAAAATAAAATGTTTGGTCGGTAACTTCTTAAGTACGAGTATGTTGAATGCTTTCGGTGTCCATGATTAATCATACCGCATTAAATTTTTTTGGTTAATTTTTAATTTATCTTTGAAGAAAATAGTCCAATTTAATTTCAAAAGTGTCCAATTTAAATTTTAAAATGCGCAATTTGGACTTTAAAGACTATATCGATGGTGTCATTTCCAGAAAACAATATTTTCTATCTAATATAAGTCGTTCTTGAAAATTTTTTACTTTAGTTAGGTACATTTGATTTTTTTCTATACTCAGATCTTAATTAAATGTTTTTATTAATTTTTTTTTTGAATATATTTCAACCAGTGAAATAAAAATGTACCGATAAAACGAACTTGCAATTTAATTACTAAGATTTCGGTATTTATTCCTAACTTTGTATAATTGAAGTATTTATCGATAGTTTAAATTAACTTTTAAGAATGTACGGTGTTTATAAACGTTGATTTTTAGAAATTTGCATATTTTGTTGGACGATTTATTTCTCATTACAAACAAAATTTTACTATGTTTTCATAATTTACAAAATAAAAAAAAAACGATGTAAACTATTTTTTTTAAATTAAATCCTCCTATTAATCGGAGACTATATTTGAAAACGCTTCGCAGCTTGCTTTGGTAGTGAAACCTCTTGAAATGAATTTTTGAAGATCGTTTTAAAACATTAAGGGTGTATTAATAATGAAAAATCTATAATTGATGTGTTGGTAATATTTAATTTAAAAGCACAGCACAATACTGGCAAAGGTGACAATCCCACGCTGGCGACCCTGGGAAAGCCAATACACTATAAAGCATTTATATTTATTCTTACATTTACGTTCCTCGTATAAAATAACATATTCTGTATTTTAAATTTAATGGCTTTTGTTATAAAGACCGGACTTTTAAGATTGGGGTTGTGTTATTAATGCTGATACAAACACCACCTCCTTGGGGTTGAAGGGTGAACTACACACCCTTATTCGTGGGAACTGTATGATATAATTTTTATCCTCATATTTAAACACTAAGAAAACACACCTGCCCCCCTCCCTCTTTGATACCTGATAAATTTTTATACAGAATACAATTATGCGGTGACAATTTTTTATACGGATCTAATTTTTCATTGAAGTTAATGAAGGTAAGTCAAAGAAAAATTTACAATTGCGTCGTTTAATTAATTCAGCATTACCAAATTTTTTATCATAATTTTTCATTTGAATTCTTTGCAGATGTTCAATAAAAGATCTTCAAAGCTTAAAGATGGATTTGCTGTTCTGGAAAATTTAGGATAATACACAGATGTTTAAAAAGCTAAAAAGATTTCTTCCCCAACTATACGGTAATGTGTCCTCTTACTTCTAACTCAGGTATTGTCAATAGTATATTTGAAGAAGGTGCTGACAATGGGGTTGTAGCGATTTTCTATGAGAACGGTATGAGGTGCAGGCCGAGCCAGCTGAGTGCGGAACTCGGAAGTCGCTGGGGGTAAGAGTTGAACGATGTCGTAGGGAAGAAACCTCCTTACAAAAGACACCCCTTAAATGACAAGTCTTTACTGAGAGTAACTAATTCAATATTTTTTTATTATACCTACCTACATAAAGTCGTACATAAAAAGAATAAATTCAGGTCTTTCAAGTTTTGATTATAATTTATCTTTTATATTACTGTAATGCAAAAGCTTAATATTTTTGGCCATTATAATTAAATATATTGTATGGTTAAGCCCTTGGCATTTTTAAAACAGGGTGGAGGATGGACTTTATACAGGTTAATGGAAATGGTGTGGTGTATGGAAAGCTTGGTATTGTAAGGAAAGAGTAAGTAATGGTTCAAGGTTTTGTCGTAAACAATTATTAAATTCATTTCATTTCGCCCTCCTTGAAATTTTCTCATAAAAGACTTTTTTGAGAGAGAATTTTTTGCACTAAATATGTTGTGACCTAGTTTAGAATTGAAAATTATCATTGCTTTTCTTATTTTTAAGCCACGTTAAATCCTTCATAAAATGTCAATGTACAATACAGTTCTTTTTCTATCCACTCATTAAAATTTCCTTGTGTTTGACTATAATTCTTCGTAGCTGTTATCAAGCGTCCAATTATATAACTTATTTGCGTTGTTTATTATTAATATTATTATTGTTTATTATTAAATTGCATAACTTTATTCTAGTAAATTGTTTATTCTAGTTTTATATGTTTGATATACCTACAGCATTATTAGTTTAGTTTTGTCATAGATATCTACGTACGTTATATTTCTTCAATTAAAAACTTTGAACTGTTTAAGTTTTTTTTACAGATTCTTTTAATTAAAAACTACTTATAGATACGAGATATTCTTAAAATAATTGCAACGTAGATTTTTATTAACCAGTACATTATTCTCCTAATCACAAGTGCATTCTAAACACGGGTATACTGAGTATCAGTTTGTTAATTTTAATGATCAACAATTATTGAGTGAAATACAACATTGAATTGAGGACATGTTCTGTTCACAATAAACGGTATTTGTTAAGCGAAACATCATTTTAACGTTTTGCCGTTTGGTAACATCCTACAGCAGTGATGCGTAAAATGATTCAGATATTGTATAAGGATACATCACGTAGACGTAATTCCAGATAATTTATCTAAGGAAATTTATAAGTTTGTTGTGTTCGAGTTTAATGCCATAGTAGACATGAGTGATCAATGGCGATATTCGAGCAATGAAGCATTTCACAAAGTGCGCTCGTCACTCTTACGTCACTCGTATGTCACAGTATGAGATATAACACCAGTTGACACACACCTGGATTACCTGTCTTAGTTAAGCCGCCTATTTCTATGTGACAATTATGATTTCCGTCACCTAAATTGAGGAAATGCATATACTGTTCTTTACCAATGGAAAACATAACTCTTGAAGATCGATAAAATTATCATAGTTTATTATAAGTATTCCAGTTTTTCTGCATTTCATATCTATATCTTGAAAAAAACATGTTGAAAAATAATATTATTATTAAGGACAAATCACATTACTTTAATAAATTATAATAAGTAAAAAAACTTTTTTTTAGGTCAAAGTACAACTACTACACATCAATTCAAAGCTTTATGCTAATGCAAACACGTATTTATCAAAAAGTAGTTGAAAATAGCTTTATATAGACGTAGAGGCTGAATAAGAGTTTGAAGTAGGGTTTTACATTATGTAGGTATGCAAAAATAAACCGTTCCTCTGTTCAAACTATGAAACGTTACTTTCTAAATATTATAAACAATTATAGCAATCTTCAAAGTTTTAGATTTTTTTTTATTGTGAATAGCAAATTATATCTAAATTCAATTAAGTTATTTAAAATTACTTTCATTTTTATCACTTGCGATGTAAACGAATAAGATTTTTAATATTTTTAAATTGTTCGAGTATCATTGCATTGTACGTGTTATACAATAATCAATAAGTTTTGTACTTACCTACCTACTTAAAAAATAAAGATTAATGAAAGTTCTTATGCCTTATAAATCTTTGAGGTAAAATTTACATTTCAATAAATTTATATTCAGAAATTCTTTGAGGTTTTCAAATATGAAACGACCTTTTCTTAAAACATATTTCAATGACTTTTAAGATGAGTGATTTTTTTTCATGCAATAAATAAAGCTTTAGATAGGGTAAACTATAGTGTAATAGCTCACCAACAGTGATTGCTCTCTTTAAGCAAAAAAAAACCTTGGTATTTTGTATTACTTTTATCGTTCTATTTGATCTCAATTCTCTTTATGATATCATTGTTGATTCTTTTAAATACCTCTGTTCGTTTGTGGTTTCATTAGTACCTATACCTTATATATTTTCATACACATACATAGATCTTCTTAAAATTTTTTTATAATCGGCAACTTACAATTAGTTAAAAATAAATTGGGTTAGGTGATAAATTGATTAAAGAAGCTCATGTATACATACAGAAAAAAAATTTATTATCTAGTAGATTTAGTCAATAAAAAAGATTGAGATAATATATTTATAAAAAAAAAACATTTTAAAAAGTTTACCTATCTAAAGCTAAAGCAAAAAAATCAATTGCCAAAACTAAAATTAGTTTTGACTTTGCAAAATAGTTTTTTTTTTTACTTTTATATCAAGTAGGTACGTTAGGATTTGAATAAAATCCTAGACCCTTAAACTTATGACACAATTATTATACCAACAGTAAAAGTATTTTTCTAATTTTTGTACTTCAAAGTTCTGTTCAATTTTAATTATGAAAAACCATAAGGCCCTTTTCATAACACGTTTTTTAAAATACTTGATTCTCTTTATTTGTATTGAGTTACTACTGAGATACCAAACGTAAAAGTATTTTTTTATTTTTAATTCAAAATTCTGTTAAATTTTAAAATAATATAATGAAACCTACTTTAGTTGTTGGAAACCATAGAACTCAAATTTGAATATTTGTAACTATAGCGTGGTCTTAATAATTGCCATGTGTTAATGCCTAATAACTTCCCAAATGATAATTGTATTATGTTGAAAATAAGTCAACATGAGCTTTTAGTTTATTACTATTTTAAATAACTTAAGAAGACTTAAAATTGATAACTAATAACGGAAATCCAGAAAAAAATCTAAATTTGTAAATAAATATTGCTGTTGTTAGTCTTATCATATTTGATATTTTTAATTGTGTGTTATATGCTCTGCAGTAATTAAATATATTTATAATCCAGAAGATAGTATATTAGATCATGACAGTATAATGGGAAAATGGTAGGTATATTTTGTAAAATATTAGTCTAGTTGGTATACGTCAGTAGTGGATAATAAATATCTGTCTTAGTTATAACAAGATTTAAAATAATTCACATTCAGAACTTAGAGAAAAAAAAAGTAAAAAATACATTTTATGTTTTGTTAGTATTAAGAAACCAAGTCCTTATGCAGCTCACAATAAATAAAAAATGGTGAAAGTATTAGTACATATATAGAAATTATATTTTATTAATTTTTAATATCAAGAAAAAAAACTTGATAACCTCAGTTTAAACATTGTTAATGTATAAGTACTAGGTATATACTTAATTGATTACATTTTAAGTAAATAAATTCAGTTTTATGTCATTGAAGATTCAATATTTCTATTAGATTTAAAACAACACCCCTAATTACATATAAACAGTATTTAATGATAGCAATTATTTAAGCAACTTGCAGCATAATTGCAGCAGTGTCGTGTGGTAACTCCATTGAAAAAAGTTTGTTATTAGTGCATATAAAAAACTTATAACTGAATATTAGATGGTTAATTAAATAGTATGGATTATAAAATTTTAACCACTATAAAAATATTTAAGATAACCAAAAAAAAGGATAAACGTTACTATAATCAATGAAATAATAAGGGGTTTACTACTTAACTTAATTTTACAGATATATATGACCTTAATTTGACTTAAAATCAAATCAATTCTTAATATTTAATTTTTAAGTCAAATAACACTAAATTTACAAGTTTTTTTATCTCAAAATTTAAATATCAAGCTTTATTCATTGCACAAAATATCTAGGTAGTTGACTTGACGAAACCCTAAAATTACCACTATAACAAAGTACATTAAACATGATATGCTAAAATCTAGTATACCTAAGTATAACTTTCAAACTGGCCTTAGAACTAGTTATTAAGAGCTTTTTTAACTATTTACTTAGTTTTATTAATTACGAACACAAGAAATTTGTTTTAAAGACAGTTGCACAGGCATTTAAAAGTTGGAGTTAAAAGGCACATTTAATACCTATTTACAATCGAAGAATCAATTTCTTATTTTTTTCATTATTTATAAATAAATATTATACTTAAAAAGCGACGCCATTAAAATATACCTGTCTATGTTTTGTCCATGGCCTTCCCTTTCACTTAATAAAAACCATCTACCGGCCAGCATCAGACAGGATGCCACAGTGTCACAGTCAATGAGATTTATGAGATACACAGCAAGTTATTGATCAGAAGCAACAGGAAAGCGTCTAACTGAATAACAAAGTTTGGCATCATTAAAATAAGGAATAATATACAATAACGTTTTATTAAGTGTGGAGATCATTAAACGACTAATTTGATTAAACTAAACAAACTTTAATCATACTGTAAAACTACCGTTAATTCGATCTAATTATTATTGAAACTATTAACATCGGTTATGCTTCTAAAGTACACAGGAAATAGGCAATAAGAAAACACAAGAAACATTGCGATCATTACCTTTATAGTTCCAGATAGTCAATTCTTCCAGTTTTATATGATCGTGGTACTTATAATAGAATCAATGATAAGGCGAGTACGTTTATCTAATAAATTATTATATGCAGAAGATACGTAAGCCACTTTTATATTTAATAGAATTACCCTTAAACTTACCAAGTGTAACACAATTTATACGCTGTGTCTTCCGTCTCTTAACATGCAGAGGTGCACTTTGATTAAACGCTAAATAATATTAATTCAGATTTATTAATATATATCATTTGATAATTACCTTAATCTTTTTGAAAATCACGGTAATTGAAGCAGTTAGCGAGTAAAAAGTATTAAAAATAATTTTAATAATTCAATCGTAAGTCATTTGAAAACAAATAAATCCAACCCTGATGGTCTTATTCACACTTGTAATTTAATCATTATTATAAATTAATAAATCTTGTTAATAAACCTTATGTTGTATGATATATCGCAAAATAGATGAAATAAGTTAATTATCTTAGGTTTCTTAAGTAAACTTGCCTTTACCTTTCAGTTACACATAATAAAGCATTTTAATCTGAATAATAAATCTATGGATGCATTATTATAAACAGAAAAAATTATAATTGCTAGATTGATAAAAAAATATTGTGTGTCTAGAAAATGTCGAATATAAATCACTGATGATAAAATTATCATTCTATCATTAGATTAAAATTATTTTGTAATTTTTGTAATTGAATATGAAATATTTATTTCCTTTATAGAAATTTTAATTCCAAATATTGAGTAATTAGCTTGTAAGAAAATGTGTCCTTGATTTATATTTAAAACTCAACATGTATATTCTTAATTTAATCCTATAATTGATTGAAGCAAATTGATAACATGCATTTTTATCTTTTCATTTAAGAATTTATGAGTCGTATAAATAACAGTTTTTTTAACGAAATCGCATATATCAATTTTTTGCGTTTTATCTACTCATTTCTGCTGCAATGAACCTGTAAAAAATATAAAACGATTTCCATAGCTTTAAGTTTTTATGTGATTTTAATTTAATGAACAAATTTAGCTTGATAATATCGATGTATGATAGAAAATGTAGAGCGGCAGAAGAAGAAAGACTAAAAAGCATGCACCTGGATTATACACGTTTATGAAGACACGTTTATAATGCACACTTCATAGTAATTAAAAAATAATATTCAATTGGATTTAGTTTACTCCCAACATAATTAGCAGAAAAAAGTAATAAATTATCAAAATTTGTGACAGTAAGTACCGTATATACTTAATTTATGTTTAACTAAACATTTTCTAATTTAAATTTAATAAGAAATGTCGTGAGGAATAACTTTACATATGTTTTTATTATTGGATAAGATATACCCACGTTTTATATCACCATTTTTTTTTGTGTATATAATTCATATTTAGGCATGTGCAATACACAATTAATTTATTATCGATTTTATTGGTCAATACAGACGGTTGAAATGATGCTTTTTTACTCCTCGGTTATCTCTATAATCGTATTTATTTTAATTCCTTTTTTCAAGTCATTTCATGCCTATAAAGTCGGTATTAGGTACTTATAGATATATATTTTTACAGATTCATATTTTTCCTCTTGTCAGCAATGAAAATAAATCTCTTGTAGACTTTCAATTCAAAAATTTTAATAAAAATATTAAAGAATCGGACAACAGCGACTTTATCTCAATAAATCTTTCTTATCATAGCATCTCCAATACAGATCGTTTATTTTCATAACTCATGAATTATACAACTTCTGAAATTGAATATTTTATTTTTTGCACGAAAAATTACATTTTTGTTAAGAAAATTGAATTTTTATTTATTGAATAATTTTGAAAAAAAAATTTTAGTTTTAAATGAGCAAGTGCAATGCTTTAGAGACCACGTTTAATCACAAAAAAATAAAATGATGATAATAAATTAAACTTAAGTTTAAATAAAGTATAAATTTATTGTTAAATTTAAGATTATTTATATCTTGTATCATTTACTGAACATGTACGTTAAAAATATTGTCACCAAGCGTATTTCGTGAAAATGACTTAAGCACTGATGTCACGCAATGGTCATTACAAAATCCACCAATAGAAATATGACACCTTTTCTACCATTTAAATTAATAAATACAGTCTTATTAAAACTATTATAAATGTGTTAAAATCTTTATATTTATAATAGCTTTAAAATGCGTTGGTTTGTTGAATGATTTCATTTTTTTTAAATACAAGATGAAGCGTGCATTTTCTTACTTCTGCATAAAGTAATATTAATATCTATTAAAATAGCTGATCAATATAAATGGTTGAAATCAATCGATGCAAAGCAACTGACTGCAGGTTAAAGTATGAATATAATTGCCTCACAAATCTTGTTGCAAAGACGAGTCAATGACAAATCGTATGGCAAGTTTTCTTTGCTCATCGGCCGACAACATACAGTTCTTTCAATATATCCACCATTTTGCTATGCTCATTTATTCAATCATAATATCATCTCGTAAAAGCATAGAAGCCATTGACATATTCCCACGTATTTTCACTTGCACATATAGTGGTTTGTGTTAAATACATATAAAGATTTATAAGCGTGTGTACGTGTAAATCTTGGAATAGAGAACTATATATACCTACAATTTAAAAGCTTAACTCTAAGTAATAATCGTCTTATTGCGACGTATTTATTTTCTACTTAATCACACCATTTAAAGACACCACACAGTAAGTATAGAGGAAATTGTATGCAGTTTTTATAGAATTCGATTTCAACTTTTTCAATACACAAACATTGCCTTGTTAAAAATATGAACAAATAATGAGCGCTCCTTTATGAATAAAATAACTTACTTAATTTGAGTCACGTAGAATTTTAAATTACGAATAGGTATCAATGTCTATAAAATCTAAACTTTATTCATTACTTAGACATATTATCAATAAGAATAAACATCTAATGTTGATCACTATGCTCATTGCCTGTATAAAACATAGAAAGTTTATTAAAACAAAATTGTTCGCGGATAATTTATTTCTATAAATCTGATTGGATAAGAAAAGTACAACTATAATAAAAGTCTGTTTAATGAAACCCGTTGAGATTCAAACAAATTATTGATATCCTTATCGCTAAGCTGTTGAAATGAACGAAAGTTGTTCTTCAATGGTGAGGATTTTCTTACATAATCCGTTTTAAAACAAGGTACAGTTCAGTTAATAACACTTAATTATAAATATATTAAATATATTACGCCGATAGAAATCAAGAATTTCATATCAATCTTCCCACGCTAATTTTCAATACGCACACATAATTTTGCAATGTAATGAAATTGTCAGTACGTATTTAAATTTTTAAACATAGCGTAAGAAAAAAAAAACTGCAGACGGCTCGTACAAAATGCACTGATTATACAACTTGACGTGTATGTTTATGTATGTCGCACCGTAATTGTGTTGTTAATAAAAACGTTAGTAGGGTTCATATATGATTGTAATAGAATAACAGTGAATTGAGTGAGGGGATGCAAGCAGTAATGTGTGTTAAGAGTAATGTTTGTAAGAGGGAACAAATACACCCTCATTAACCGCCACCCAAAATCTGTGCACAAGAATTCCCTCGTCGGAAACAACCAGGTGTCATCGCGTCTACTATCAGCTGATCGTGGGAAGTTCCCGCCAAAAATTCTCACTTTAAGACCGTATTATGTGAATAATACCTATATATGAACGGGAATCAAGTCTTTTTGTTATAGAATCATTTTACTTAGGGTGTATTAAGATACGCTATATGATTCTTTATTTTGATAAAATAATTTTATTCCTTATTTTTTGAGGATATCCGTTTTCTGAGGTAGGTTGTATGAATATCAATCAATAAAATTTGACATGATTATATAAAAAAGCTTAACTTTGTCTATATGAAATATTAAGATCATGATAAAATAGGAAACTCCTTACTTTTAGATGAATGATATAATCAGAAACCAACGAATTCTCGAAAGCTGACAGAACTAATCCTCGATTTATAGGTACATCAGATATATTTCTGATTTTATTTTTTTTTCGTTCGAAATTTGTAGTTTTTTGGATTGAAAATCATTATATCGAGATGAAGTTGGAGCGCATTTTAATTGAACGATAATACATAATTCAAATCAACATTTTAAGGAATTGAAATATACTGTAACTTTGACAGTTCCTTTCAGAAATATATGAAAATTTAGTAAATATTTTGTTGTTCCTCAAACTTTGATCAAGTTTCTAGCTGTTTGATTAAATCAACAGACTTACAATATCTGATATTCCTACAATTGAAGGGACCAAAGTATTTCTTTGCATTTAGCGTATTTCGTCTCAAGAAAAAATATTATTAACTGTAAAAAAATTTTAAAGAAGGCGTAAATAATTTTACATGTTAATTATGCAATAAAATAAGTTAACAAATTAATATCAAAGATATTACGAGGGTATAATCATAAAAAACGAAAATATCCTAAATAAAGTTCCATATGATCAATGCCTTATAAATAATCTACGTATAATCTCCTCAAAAGCATACCTTATTTTAAAACGTTAAGTTTCTACTGTAAAAAAGAAATGTATGAAATCCTAAGATATCAATAATACACTACAATAAAATGTAATTAATTTCGTACGCAAAATTAAAAAAAGCAGCTAAGATGCGTATAGAAGAATCAATTATAAATCAACACATACTTATAATTACCTACATAATAATATACGAGTATGCTTGTTTTTCTGTTATATAATATCTCTGTTTGATAACAAATATGTAATTAACTTTTTGCTATTCGATACTTGCAAAGGATCCTCTGGATTAATAAACCATTCTTGGAAGATATAAGGTCGTGTACTCTTGATCTTCTTGAAAAAGAAAAGCTGATCGAGTGGTCGTCAAATATCACTCTAGTGTTCAGACATAAAATGCAGTCATTGCCTCAATTTTGGATATCGCTTAAAAATGAATATCCAACTCTGAGTTAGACAGCTATAAAATTATTATTAGTGATTTTTTCAACTTTATATTTGTATGAAAAGACTTTTTCAGCCATGGTAGTTGTTAAAAACAAACAGAGAAACTGAATAGATGTTAATGCAGTGCATAATTTAAACTAGTATTTATATATGTTGATAATGGCTCGAACATAAGTTAGCTATTCCTCAAATAAAAAAATATACTACATACTCATGAACAGAAATGGTCATTCACACGATTCGACCGAAAATTTTCGGGGACTGGCAGAAAATTTTTACGGCCCGGTACCGGCCGCGGAGCAGCAGTTGAAGAACTATGAAATAGACCATATATTTCTAGTTAATTGTAGATTCAAATTGTACATACAAAAGTGTGTATTTTGAATTAATCTGTATTTTACTTGATGCTGTACTATTTCGTACTTTTTTCGAAAATTTTCAAAATTTTCAAATTTCGAAAGCTAAGCCATCAATTATTTTGCCAAAAAAATCAAACAGTAGTAAAGGTATTCATGCTGTAAAATAACAATAAGAATTTAATATATTTTATCTCAAATTAATTTCATATGACAATTCTATCTTACAATTAGCAAAGCTTCATAAAATTTAGTGAACATGAACATAAAAAAGTTAAAATAAAATTGTTATATATGCGTAAGTACGTGAATACGTTTTCTAGATTTATATTTTTATCTTATGTTAGCATATCAAAAATTTGTTTTTGAATAACGTATTCATTAGATATATATTAACTCCTAGTTGGTAATCTATGTAAACTTTTTCTATACACCTAATGAAATTGTTGATATGGATTTTTTTATACGTTTGTATGATTTTTAAATGTGTTGATAAAATCAGTTGATGATAGTTAGGTATCAAAATGAATTTGTAAGTCAAATTTTATGGTGACAGAGAATGATTACATTTGCTACGTGAACAGTTGCATGCATAATACGGAGGTGTAGATCATCCACTATTTTGACAACTGCACATGTATTTGTAGCAAACAATGAATGGCTTTGGTTGTTTTGTTTCCATTATTTTGACAAGTGATCGATTTACCTATTAGAATCTAATGAATAATATAGTGAATTGTTTATGAAAAATAATCACGGCCTTGTACAAATCAAACACAGGAAATAGAAATTATTCTTATTTAGTGCCATATTCAGCTATATTTATTATTTAAATAGTTCATGGTAATTTTCCTATTAAATTTTAAAAAGGAAAAATTCTGAAAAAATATATATTAACGAATAGGAACAAATTTTAGGAAAATCTCTCTACGTAAAGAACAGTGTTTAGAAAGCGCCTTACTTTTATACGATTATAGTTCTAAGAAAATGCATCATAACTGTTTATTAAACACGGAAAAATCAAAGGTGATACAGTAACACCAATGTTATACAAATCGCTTTCATGTTTCTTTTTCCAACTAAAAATATTCCAACATACGTTAACTATAAACGACATAAAAGGGGAAAAAATGTCATAAATTTTATTTCTTGTTGAATTAACAGTTATTATTTATTCTACTACTCTGTTTTATATACAGAATTAAGAAAAATGTGTAAGTGTATAGATTGATGAATGAAGTATTAGTTTTTCCAGTTATACAAGTGAAATTAGCACAAAAATTTCAAATTCTGCACGCTTGGCGCTAACAGAACATTATCAACAATTCTTTTACGAGTCCAGTGATAAGATGGACGTTTGCTTATGACGATGAAGTAATGATGACAGCCGCAAAAAAAAACTTTCTATTAGAAATGTAATAGTGACACTAAAAAGTGGAAATTATAATCCAGCGCCTGATGTGTTCAGCATAAAAACGACGCAGATCTTTCTAGTGCAGTTAAGCCGCAATGTCACCACTGTAAAGACGGCGTGGATTTAATTTACTGAATTGCATTAATATGAAGCCATTCAATCTTCCATTTTATTGTTTAATGCACATAACTTATTGCCTGTCGCTGATCAAATGTTTCACGATAAAAATATTTAGAGATATTGCTTTTATAAAATGTTACTACTGTAAAGCAAAAAATGACCGCACAAGACGGTAAATTAAATTTCCCTTTGATATCAATCGCTATCACCGAAAACACAAATCTCAGCTCTCATAATATGAACGATTTAGTTTTCAAGTGCCGATGTTCACATTATTGTACGCACTTGGAGTGTCGACAAAGAATGTATTCTCTGCATGATTCTTCTATTCGGCGGCATTTCATAAGGCTATGTGAGCTTAAAACTCCATCATAGTACTTAAATGTTTCTTCTAATGTGATAAAAGTGTAGCTTGAGGGTCCGATGAGTTCTCATTGCACACACCCAATCGCGTAACTATCTGCATTACATCAAGAAAGGCAGAACAAATAATTTATTATAATCGATTAACTAACTATATTATTTGCGATATTTTGCGAGGAGTAAGTAGTTATTTAATAATATTTTTATGTTATGAGGCCAATGAACTGACAATTTTCAACAACGAAATTGCATCCCTTAAAAGCATGCCTATTTATTCCTTTGAGAACACTTTGGTAACCCTTAACTCTATTGCATGTAAAATACAAAACTGTTAACGTTTTTAAGTTGACTTGTAATATGATGATCTTATAAAGCTTAATTTTGAAGAAAATAGAAAATGAATGATATTAAAAAAATATAAGAAAGTGTTTATATATTCATGACAATATATTTTTACAAATGACATATATATATATATATTTGATTGTTGGAAAAGAATGGATTTATTACCTTAGCACGTCTATTAAAGAAAGCATCAACAATTAGATCTATTCTACTAATTATGACATAATGAACATAAAAATACCATCAACTAATTCAAATGTAATTTCAATGATCTATTCTTATTCGCCTTTATCGGCAATGAATTAAATATGATGCGATAAAAAAAATTTTCTTTTCTTCCATGGAGTTTGAAAGTTTAAGTATGTAATTATATTTATTTTCTCAGTTCAATTATCACGTTAACCTCTCATAAATCTTTTGAAATATACACATTGAATGTAAGAAGGCGGATCGAACTTGTTCGATTATGCTAATTAATAAGCATGTTACAACTAGAGTTAATTCATAGATAAAAACCGATTTCGTAATCAAATTTATTTCGAATCAATCGATAAAAAAACCTACATTATAAGTTCAGGAGTTATCATCATTAAAACTAAAAGTCGTTTTTATTCGAAATTCAAATGATTTAAGACAATGATTTATGACGACTGTTAGTAAAATGTCAAAAGTAAAGAATCTGAAAAAAATCAGTTCAGATAAACTCAAATGGATATCATCAACCTGTGACTTGATGCATCCTTCTAGCATTTAAATCTCATGAAATATTTATAATAGAAAAATCTAGTATTCTTTTTAAATGAAAGAAAAAGTAAATGCACGTACTTCTATCAATCTGTTGAATATGTAGCACATAATCTTAAAAATAACATTTCAAGTTTTATTATTTGAATATGATAAACGATATAAAATATTTATCCGCTTTAATAATCAATTTGTCATTAAATAACAAAAAATATTTGCTATATAAATGTCATTGCCTCTTATATGAATAACTAATACCTTTCGATGACATGATTTGTTTGAATAACATTAGATATGTTAATCCAAATACTTGAACAGTTTTGAAAAATGTTAGTGATTTTTTTTTTTGTAAAAATTCCACATATAAGTTTTATTTGAACAATATCCTGCTAATTGTTATCAAGTGAAAATACATAATATTAAAACAAAGCATCTAATACATTCAAGAAAAAGCTGTAGATTTACCAAATATTTCTTAAATCTAATGAAGACATAAAACAATTGATGAAAAATGTAATTAAGCTATAGAAAAATATAGCCTTCTGATTTTAAATGTATAAATATATATCACTAAATATCACAGAACACCTGTCGCTGCACTATGCGAGATATCAGCGACAATGATTCTGCAAAATTTAGGTCTGTTTAAAAAACCGCATATGATTTAAGACCGAATAAGAACTCAGAAAATTAGCTAGATTTTATTTTTAATTGCTTTATGTTATCAAAGCATAATAAACCTGGCCAACACCAATACTTTAATAATGTGTCACCTCATAAAAAATTAGAAGTTCTTTAAAATAAAGTTTTTGGAAATGTATATTTTTGGCTTCAGGAAAAGAGTTCATTAAGTACATTTACGGTCACAGCAATATTACTGTCTTGGATATGTACTGTAATAGTTTTGAAACGAAAATGTCTAGAGCGCTTAGAGAATTCTTAGTTTTTTTCGAACTAAGCTTAAGTATATATTTCATGATATTTTCATACATGAGCCATTCACTGCAAAACTTATTTATTCCTTAATGTAAGATATTTAACAATAAATATTAGAGCTGCAACTAATATTTAAATATTTTTCGATACTCGGTAGTTTCGCCTCTTTATTACTATTTAGTTCAAACAATAATTATTACGCTCAAATAATTATCATGATCTACAATAATTGTAGTTTTGACAGTTGATGTGCAACTTTCATGATTTCATCATTTGTCTGATTTTGTCATTATGTCACCATAATACTATCAAAAAGATGTGTTGATGTTTTGAAAAAGCTTGTCATTGTTGTATAGCTATCGTTAATTATCCTCATTCGTTTGGTTCATGTGAAAAATGAAGTGCTTCTTTCGTTACTACTTAATTCATAACAGTTTTTCAAACAAAAAGCACTGTTTCCTGTTAGAACACTAAAAATTGTTTTCCTTTTACAATTTCACAGTTGATCATAGACGGAAAGTATTTTGAAACGAGGATACAGGAATATCAATTCTAAAAAATTATTTACTTCATATATTTTTGCAACAAGATTTCTTTCATAAAATTTTTAAAGCCTTTGTAAAACTCAACAGTGATTTACTTTAATCAGGCAACTTTGATATCAGTCTTTTATTGCTTTTAAATCATAGTGCAAATTGTGTCCTTAATGGATAGTTCGGCTGTAACTTCTTAATTTATAATGGATTTAATTGGATTTTTATTAAATGTATTATCTGAATATATTTACTGTTTCAAGGTTTCAAACTTTTTGATACCTTTTTAACAATTTATTTATATACCTTACAGTTTAAAACGGCCATCAAAAAATGTTTGATAGCCAATTTTATGGGCTTTTAACTGAAATTTCTACAGTAGTAATTATGGTTAATACTCGTAACATTTGTGAAATTTTCATCTTTCATAATAATTGTTCAAATTTGGTAGCCGGTAAAATTATAAATAGAAAGCTTTTTTTACTCTCTTAAAAATTCAATAGCATGTAAAAGAATAATCTTCTCTTTTCTGTATCATTTTATCTATTGTTATATTTACTCACTCCTTATTTTAATATGAATGCTCGTTGCGTAATTTTTCACCCCTTATCAACAACATGTGTATCTTACCCAAAAATATATTTAGTTATTTATTTCAGTTTTGAAAAAAAAGTTTTATTCACTTTTACAAGGGGTAAGATTTATAAAGTTAATCTAACAGTTAGACTTAATTTTAATGTTAAAGTAATGTTAAGGTATTCGTTATTCTAAAAGTGCATTATATACCCAAGAGTTCTAAATAATAGTCCATTTGAAAAGTTTTACGAAAAAAACCTTATTATTATTTTTGAATTACTTATTACATTTTGAAATAATTTACTTAAAAGTTTGATTTTTAAAAGATGGTTCAAATATCTCGGTAATAAGTTCTTTTAAAATATTTCTCTTTAATCATGAATTAAATGTCCATTCGCTTAAGTCGGTCTTACAACATGAAACAAAATAAATAAAATAAAAGGAAATAGGTCACTATTTGACCCAGTCAATTGTAACGATATGCCACCCACTTAAATAATAACAAATAATTACTATTGATTTGACAAGTATATCGTTGTCAGTTTGAACTTTATCAGCTTGTATATCAGTGGCGTTGAACAAATTATATTATTATATTGAGTATATTTCTGATCATCATATATAGAGATTTACAAAAATCCAGATACATATTATGTAGAATGACATAATCGCACTTTGTTTCAAGCTGTAAAAATTTCTTCTTACTCATTATTACTTGAATGTGTGAATGACTGAAGAGAAATTGTTAATTTGATATTAAACATAAATAAAGTTAAGATAAAACAATCATTATACCTGCATTCTTATGTCAAAATAACCTACATGATATAATAAATCAATTGAAACAAGTTTTTTCAATACTGCGTCTGTATAACAAATCTATTCTACGCTTTTCATAATATGAATAATTGAATTATACTTTTAATAATTTTTATCTAAATCAACTAACCCATGTAATTATTCAAAAAAAAAATGTTGGTGTCAAAAAGCTGTTAAATTATTGCTTTTATCAAAAAAAAGATAGATGTCCTTATTAATTGATTTACCACGAAAAATGTTTGAATACTTCTGTTTTATTAATTATATTGAGTAAATAAATTATATTCCTATAAAGTTATTCAAAACCATCATTGGTTATTAACAATAACAATATTATTATGATTGACGTCACTGAATGACATCTGATCTTAATAATCATTACAACTATTCCACATTAAATTCTATGTCTTCAACGGCTTGAATTTATTAAATAATTTCAATTTATAGAATGATGTATAAGGAAAATTAGCATACAAGCATAGGATTTTCAAGTTTTTATTGTGGGTGTTTGTAAAAAAATTGCAAATGATGGAGTGATCATAAAATGTAATCAGTCGCATATAAATTTCATTATAACCATTTTTACTAACATAACTTTCGTTTTATGAAATGTAATTTACGTACCAAGGGCGTTTTTATTATTTGCCGACTTTTCTAAAAAAATAATGCCGCACGATATTTCACATAGGTAAGGCGCGGTCAGAAAAAAAAAACTTTTATTATAAAACGTAATTTAATAGAGATAAAATTTACTTATTTAAAATATCCAACCAAAAAATTATGGAAAACAATAAAAGAAATACAATACTTTTATTTATCAAAAATAATCATTTGAGTTGATTAGATATACTGAACAAACTAAGACGATAAAAAACTGCACTTTACGTTTAAGTTTTGCATTCCGTTATATTTGAACATTTATTGAACAGGCTTTTGAAGTTTTTGCAATAAATAATACACCTCTCTCAAATATGTAAATTGAATATCGAGTTAAAATGTTTGCGTAATAAACATATAATATTGGACAGATGAATAGATAATAACTTTGCTTTATACGAGCTATTGTTTAAGAATTTCTTAAATAAACTGTAATATATAATTCGATATAGCCGATTATATATTTAAAGTTTCTTTTAACCATTAAATATTTTTAATTATAATACATGCAATTTAAAGCACCATAATATAGGTATATATAAAAATGTACCTATCGCTTATATTAATATAAACATTTACTGAACTTAAAAAAATTAACGTAATGAACAATTCTTCAGAATAAGATTTTTGTTCAGAAATGTTCAGACTGATACTGTATTATTTGAACTTAAAACGCACTACGGTACTTTAATCGCAACAGAAATTTATAAGGCAGGTGTACACAGAACTTTTTTATATTCCAATAATTGATAATCAATCTTTGTTTGTAACGACACTATCAGCCAATTATTTTATGAATTTTTAGGATGTGACCATAATTTTAAATACTTACCAATATACTTATGTTTAACTGGTTTCACTTTAAAAATTCAAAATGGAAATTTTTATGTTTTCGAATATTTACACCTATGTATATAGACGCACGTTTACGATAAAGTTATATCAAATTAGTCCATATGTATAGTATTTGATACGAAGTGTGTGTTTTTATAAATTTATTTCTTACTTAGCAATATTATTTAATACTTACCAAAAAAGGATTTTTAACAGTTTCAACGATTTTCAATACAGATAACTGTGTTTGATAGACGGTATTGAGTTTTTAAAAAGACGATTTCTTGACGCATACTTCTTCATTAGGTATATTACTTTTGGGAAGTCCAAAAAAATAAATAAAAATATGAAACTTTAATTATTTTAAGTTTTCCTATACATTTTAGCATGTAAATTTGTTTTCATTTAATTTCAAGTACCTACCTACATAATTTTTTTTGATTTTCCAAAAAAATCCATATACATGTACCAACAATGCTTGCTCAGGTTGTTTTCTTAGAAAAAATTGCTATATACCAATTGTTATTTTTCGATGGCAAATATGCAAGTAATTTTAACGGTACCTACCGCACCGATAATTAATTAACTATAATACATATATACGTATATAAGCAACTTTTGACTTTCATAAAGTGATTTTCTTATTTTGTCATTAAATATAAAAAGTTCAATGTATGGAAGGTAAGGAAACAGCTTCAAAAGAAGCTCCTCAAAAAAATAGCTTCTACAAAAACAGTGCTTTACAACAATTCATAAATCCACGGAATATGGTATATCTATCTATATGTAACATATAAACGAGTACCCATATATCAAAATTATTTTTCGTTTTGTTTCTTGTTCATTGCAATTTTGAGATATAAATACTATATAAATAGTAGGTAGTGGATCAAGTGATCTCAGTATAAATGGTGATTTTTTTCTTTAATTTTATCGATATCGAATAATTCGTGAAGAAGGTAAAAAAATTAAATAATTTAATTATATAAGATTCGGCTGAAAATCGTGTTTTTGTCGAACTCTAGTTGTTTAATATCCTATGTGGTAACTCGGGTAGAAATGTTGAGTGCCCTTAGTAAAAAAGGCGTTTAAAAAAAATTAAAATCTGATTTCTGTAATCACGGTTTCTTAAAAAAAAGTTAAAAACTTAAGGAAAATTATTAAATTTAAATTGCATTCTCAAAACGAGAATACAATAGGTTTGTTCCATACGTTGATGCCCAACACTGCCACGAAAGACAAAAAGCAAGGCACATTGACCAAGAGACAAGAGTGAGTGAAGAAAAGTTTCAGTTTACAGCCGCTTGGCCGCATTAGGCCAAGAGTCGAGCTATGTATGTATGTTTTCGTGACAATCGCGTTTCTTGACACTGCTTTGGAGGTGTTTAAACACCGCGAAACCGGTTTAAAACTAGAGGGAATTTCTTGCTTTATGTTCTTCACTCACTCTTGACTCTTGGTATATGTGCCTTGCTCTTTGTCTTTCGTAGCAGTGTTTGAACATCATCAGATTGACAATAGGAACAAACCTATAGTCTTTATTTAACAAAATCACTCAAAAGATCAATCAATCAAAGTAATAGTTCAAGACATTATCCTTAACGTAAAATATTTTTAACTATCTTTACATCATTTCACATTTTTCATTTTTTTCGAAATCGGAGATAGGTGTATTCAATTACTCTAAAACGTTTAACCAAATAATATCAACAAAATTAGAACTCGACTCTGTTTAAGTAATATTATTTCCGAATTGATACCTAGTGCTATGATTACATGTTAAAGAACTTATTGTTAGTCATTTAAAAAAATGACGTTTTGGTAACACAAAATCACTAATTCATCAATGGAAACATTTATTGTTTTATTTTTTCCTACATGTAAATTTAGAATTAGCAATTCTGAAATGTTCCATCGTTCAAGATCCCAACAAGTTTTTAACATGTGACTGAATGCAAGATACGTATTATGTAAATCTTACTTTTTTAGTAAGTGAAAATATTTAATTACTCTGGAAAGGTGCAATTGCTTAGCAAATATAACGTTTATTATTGTGTAACTTATAGAAATTTATAAACCTCATATTTATTGCATCTTAACATTTAGGTATAGGTACTCTTATGTAAACTTTAATTCTTCTTTTTTCACAAAGCTTTATTAAGCTTTTTTTCTATTTTATGTTTAGAATTCTTTGACCAGTTTTTTATTATTAAAGCAAGTTTAAAACTTACAACTTCTGTAACTGTTTGCATACATAACTGGTGGTGAAGAAATGAATTTTTCAGTGCCAAGTATTTGTTATTTAAATTTTTAAAAATGTTTATTATTGAAAATTCATTTAATAACGTTCATCGAAAGGAATTTTCCTCCATTGTTGACATTAATCATATTGTTCAAGTTTGCTATGATTATATATGTATATAATTCAATGACACAAATGACTGACTTAAAAAACAAGCAACTAACAATTATACAGCTCTAATTAATAAAATCAAAACTATACAAAGATTGCAGTGTTAATCACAATCTCTACAAGAAATGAGCTCTAAAAGGATACACAAGGTTCATAACTGTTAAAGGTTAAGGTAATTTTAAATAATTAAAAATAATAAATTAATTTATCAAAGAAAATTAATAAGTGTGTGCACGACGTTAAACAAATTTTCTTTTATTTTCAATAACAAACTTGTCCGTATACATAAATCTTACTTGGAACAACTTTCATAATGAATTGATTTGATTAATTAACATTTAATTTTTGTTAATTAACCAATATGATAAGAATAGTGCAAGATAAGATCAGCAAAAATCGCATCATTGAACAGAGCTAAATGTTTTAACTCGTTGAATGGTATTCTATTAGTTTCGTTTCGTATTCATATGATGTGCGTGTGACGTTTTCTTGTCATGCAAAGACTCTTCCATTTTATTTAATTCCGCTGAATTTATTTTTTACACTTGGTACAGCTGGAAATATGTCTCCTTCACATGCGATATCGTGCTGCAAATTAGTTTCAAGTTGGTTGCTTTTCTTGCACATATAAATGCGAATAAATTGTGAATATATTCAAGCGAACCTATACGAGTCCTATTATACACAAAGTTACCATTTTACCAACCATTACCACCCCTGTGTACGTGTGTAGAAGCTTCTCACTTAAAGTGGCACATACGTTATTTATCATAACTTCATTTAATGCCTCTTATTAATACATTATTATATAATTATATTTTTAATTTCTTCAAGTACCTATATGAACATATTAAAAATGCATATATTCGATCTGTACCAAAAATGAAAACGAGTCATATTTTTAACAAAACAGACAAGAAAAGATAATTAGCTCAAGATAATTACGTAATTGCATATACTTACCAACTTTAATATTTTACATTTGTATTTTTAATTCACAAAACATACTTTTTAAAAAGATATTAAGTATATATTTTTTTAAATAAAAAGTCAAATATTTTTCTGTGTTCTAAAATAAAATCAAACTATTTTATTAAATGCATAATTCTTAATGAAAATATAATATGCAATTAAGTACACCAATATTTTAATCAAATAATATTTATAAATATACTCATATTATAATATAACTCTCTCGTCAAAGGATATTGATGTGGAACGGAACATCTTTTAATTTTCAATTGATTTAATATTTTTTCTTTGACGATTTAATAACTCGCCGTCAAATTTTCGTGCTAGATTAATCGATTAAACAAGCCGGCGATTGACACACCGACATTAGAGATAAAAATGACATTGATGAATTATAATTTAAAAGAAATAAAATAATCGTAAAAAAACGGTCTGATCTTACTATGTAGTCGTTTAGTTCGAACCAATGCAATATTTCGAATATTATATTTCATATAGGTAATGTGTGAAGATCTTTTTTTCTTATTCAATCTAAATTACTATTTGATGCCCATCAAACAAGCATCAACAATTAATACGCAACCAGTGATAGATTAACGTTGATTACATCAATAATTAAGTGATAGTTCTTTTTTCAGATTCTAATTATTTTTTTTTAAGATTTGAGATACTAAAAGGCACCTACGTCAAAGAAATATTAGTTTATATTATGTAAAAATCAAAGAATTGTTTACAGATACTTTAAGTGTATTATTTTGCCCCGAATATGACGAAAAAGAGGATACTTGGTTGTCTGTTTTTGGCTTTGTTTGTATGCATGTATGTGCAATGTTCATATTACCAAATATTTTCTAAACTACTTAAGTATCATGCTTTGACAAATGAAGTATCAAATGTAGTATTAAATAAGAAATTGGTACGTTTAAAAAACAAAAACCTAACAATAGCAGAATTAACGCTTACAAAACAAGAAATTGAATCTAAATGCTACGATTAAAGTTAAATAAAGGATCAAACCTAGGTTTATCTGGGTTAACTCTGTTATATCCAGTAAACATAGGTAAAGCTCAAAGTATATTTGAAATTGTACACGTTTCAGATTTTACCCGGGTTAATTGCGTTCTATCTGCTTTCGCTTGGTTAAACTTGGGTGTAGGTACATAATGAGAGGGAAAATTTCTGACATTTACCGAGGAAGAGGCGATTTTAAAAACATTCTCCTGACAGTTTTCGAGAAAACCAATGACAATTCTCATATGCTAGCAAGCAAGGAAAGATCCATGAGGACAGGTTTTCTAGAAACTAATTTTCTGTGTGTAGAAAAAAAATATTGATCTGGAAAATGTACACCGGAAAAGTTTACGACAAATTGGAAACAAACAATCACGTTCAGAAGGTCAAAGTTATAAACGATGCAACTGTAAAACTAAATACTTACTCTCTTAAATCGAAATAGTGACTTTCGACTGCAAATAGTGTATAGTCACTATTTGTAGTCTAAAGTCACTATTTTGATTTAAGAGAGTACATGATTAATAAATGAAAATGTGAAACTATTGGAAATCTTTGTAAGTCAGGTAAAGCTCGAAACATATACATTTCAAATTCAACTTCATCGATGTTTTCTGGATATTACAGAGTTTACCCGGATAAATCTAGAGAGATTGAACCATTTAGGTAACTTTAATCGCAACATATACGTATAAGGTTCATTCCCTTTTAAAAGAAAAACCATACATTTCCGTTCACGAACGGCAAAGTTGCGTTTCAGATAATCTGTGGCTGTTTCTTGGCGGTCCTGTGCTTGTTTGTTAAAGGTCGCATCAACTACTATGGTTATTAACGACCATATTAAGACGGCTGTTGTATAGGGCAAAAATCTCATCATTCACGCCACTAAGTGACCCTTATGATTGTATATTGTACGAAACTTAACCAGTAATATAAGTAAATGAGTACTTGGTTTTGAGCAGGTATTGTTTAAAAACGCCTAAAACTATTTTAAGAGAAGATATAGGTACGTCACAAGTAAGAATATACAGCTCTTTTATCATCGCATTAACGTACGAAAAATGTTAAATGGAACGAACTTATAATGAGCTTTAGAAGATAGCCATGGTTTTTTACTACCTTACTATAGGTGTCTGCCTGAAAAGTCTGCCTACCACTATTCTAAACTGCAATAATTCTCTTCAATGTCTTATGTATTTGAGACAATAGCTACGGCATAAGATCATGGTTATCTCTGAATATATTGTCACAATCCCAAGATGAAGACGGCGCCATTTTAACGCCTACACTTACCCGACCCAGCGGGAGTGGGCGTCACCATCCAGAAATCCATCCGGAGAAGGCTGTCTGTTATCAGATAAATAGTGGTGAGGAGCCCCATACAGAGAGGGTGAGCCGAAAAATATTACTGGATGAATTAAGAAGGAGTTAAGATTCTAGAATGATCGATAATTCGGAGAATTCTAGAAAGTGGTGTCGACAAAAGTAGATTCCGAGAAAAATAGAAAGCCCAGGGACAATACAGCCGAATTTTCTAGAAGGATTTGAATTCCTATATAAGCCCCGGACAAGCATAAGGCGGGCCAGTATTCAAATAAATCTTCGAGTTGTGAATCAACAGTGCAACTAAACGACATAACGTGTGATATAAATCTTCGACCATTGTTGAAATAAATCAAGTGAATATTATTAAAGTACTTAAAGTGAACAGTGAATTGTTAAATAAAGTGTAGATCAGCCCCCTGTCACTTAGATACGAGAAAGGCTAAAAAAACGTGACCGATTTCTACAAAAATCTGTGTTGTTATACGAGTCATACGTCTCAAACAGCCCCCTACCACTTAAACTTATCAGAGTTATTATAATTATTATATAAAAATTCTTATCATAATTATTCTCATATAATAACAATAATAATGAAAACATTTAAAAAAGTTTCATTTTAATAGCTTGCCTGACGTTTAAAAAAAATTATTTCTAACCTCCGACTTCCATAAATTCTTCGGTCTTCGTCAGTCTTTGTGGTCTTCTTCGTTCAACTCGTTGGCAACTAAATGGCAACTAGTGACTGCAAATCCAGTAAAAATGGTCACATTTTTGTAACATGGAGTTGTAGGGGGCTGGTGTAGATTGTGAATATCGTGAAAGTGTTATATAAATTGTGACAGTGGACATTGTAATAGTGATTAAGTGACTTTAAAAACTGGCTAATTGTTAACGTGTAGTGCATAAGTGTTAGATAAATAAATAAACAATTGTTAAGAAATACATTCGTAGTCATTATACACAAACCAACGAACCCGTAAAAACGTTACAATATCATTAACATCATATTATGTTTAATAGAAATGATATAAGTATTGTACATATACCTAAGTTGACTTTAGATGATTTTCTTGTGTTTTACTTTTGAGAGTTGGTTTACCGTAGTTGAATTTTTGTTTTTAAAAATATTTTTTATCGTAATATTTTTTTAAAAATTAAAAACGTACGCCTATATATAAAAAAGTATAATAAATAAGATAAACTTTTTTCTAACACAGTAGCATAAAAACTTATCTATGTATATTAAAAATGTGTAGTTGTTTTTTACTTCAGATTTTAAATTAAAAGTTAATAAATTATATTGAGAAGACACGTAATGTCGAAATACTATTGATAATACCTATGGTATGATCAGGTTGTAGGTGGAGAAATATAAATACCTTTTCTCGGCATTAATCACGACAAACAAGTGTTTAGAGATATAAATGAATAACCAAGTTAATTAAAGAACTCAAAAGGTTGGATTTGTGTTCTAGATGAGTGCTGTATTTAGATTGAACATTATCTCATTTTATTCACAAGGCATGTGAAAATGTCTACGGTTACACCTACAGTCAAAGAGCTACTTGACTAGGTTGGTCGGTAGCTCAGCCAAAGGCGTTTAACGTCACTCCATGCTTTTGTATAAATTAATATGCAAGTTAAGTTAGGTATTACTATTATTTACAGCTTATATCCGTCTTTTTTGTTTTGATTTAAATTCGCTGTACCGTTTTATTATTTTCACCTGTGGCATGTGTGAAAAAAACGAAAGAGAAATAAACAAATGCTAATTAAATACTAATCTTTGTTAAAAAATTATCTGATCAAAAATTTCTTTTTAATTTATTTTCTATTTAGCCCATTTGGAAGAGTGTTTAAATCGTTAAACGCTACTGCAATTATTTTATTTTGTAACAGTTTTGATTGTATCTATTAAATTATCCATTGTCTTTTTCAATATGGAATCATTTTATTGATCTAACGATATACTTTATACTTTATACCGCGCTATTCAACCGAAAGCATTTTACAAACATTTTGTAATGTTATAATAAAACTATTCATTTAGTTACTACAGGGTATCTTCGCAAATTAACGATAAATTGTTTTTTTTTATCGTGAACAATCAATGCTAAAATGCTTCCATAAAGAAAAATAACAGATTTTTACTAATTTTTAAGTAGACAATTTCATTTAAAATGTAACAGTTTTATGGTGTATCTCTAAACATTTTTAAATCTCATAACATTGTTCATTTTCATAAACGGTTTAAATTCCCGATGATTTATGAAAAAAAAATAGTAAATGATGAAATTCTATTATCCTCATGAGTGGAATTGACTATAAGTTGTAATGAATTGGTTTTCTTAAGTTATATGGAAGCTAATTTAATTTCAAATTTTCTACTAAGTATTAACACTTCATAATCCCTGACTTTAATGCCTCTATATGTTATCATACTTTAAAATTCTTACTGTCGATCATCAATCGATCAAAATTGTCGTTTACAATTATGAACTTGCAGTATAAATCAGATTTTTATGTACACTTACTAACGTAAGTTTGTTTTTATAAACAGTGAAGCTTTTTACGATGTGAAGATAACATTCTCATTGTAACCAATTCGTTTTACCGATGAAATAGTATTCAAATGTACAATCTCCAGAAATGTCAGTCATTAAGTGATCATACATTTTACATCAATTTATTTTTTACACTATAATGTTTTGATGGTGGGACTAAGTACTGCTGAGCAGCATCTCAAATTTTGGTCATTATCCAAAAAATAAACTAGGAAGCAAGTTTTTGTGCAAATTGTTGTGTAGATATGGTATTTTAAAAAAGCAATGATATTTAGTACTTTACTTATTAGCAATAACAGCTTATTAACTTCCGCAGACGGGTCCTGTATAAGCGATATAATATACGGTAAAAACTTTTGAATGATTTATGATATTATGGATAATATCTAACAACACTTTTGTCAACACAATTTGAAGATCAGGTAGCCCCGGGGCCTTATCATTAATAAAACCAATACTGCGGTAGCTCCACTTCTGCTTAATATTCTAAAATCAAAAGATGGCTTAACGGCTTAATTGACGATTTGGGTTTTCAATTTAGTAAAACTAACATAATATATGCCAAAGCTTTTCAAACACAAACTACCTTTTTTTTTGAAAAAAGTTAAAAAAAAGTAAAAATAATTTTGAAAAATTATTAAATAACTTTATTTTTATAAATCTTAATTTTATTCTTACTCTTCGATTTATTTTCTTTATCTCAATACTAAAGTTTTTTTCTGAAAACTAAGTTAAAATACGTTACATCACATTTACATTACAAATTATACTTATTAAATTATTTTTACTGAAGAATTGGCAAAAAAGCTGGAAATTTGAATTTTAAGTACATATAATAACATTCAAAAGCAACTAGTCCACTTAATGAGGCAGCGGTTAAATCAGTTGATATCCGCTCTATACGACAGCGGTGCCGCGTTCGATTCCCGTCTAATCATATACATATATTCAATTTACGCCCTAAAATTTAAGGCTTACAGGACTTTTCTGTTGAAGATGGTCGTATATCCTTAGATGTTAAAGAGCCTTAAAGAGCCTTAAAGAGCCTTATCATACCGTCAACTTTTACCTTCCGGTTTAATATTGCTACTACCGGAAACAAACAATACATCAGCTACATAGCTTTGACTTCAAAAGTTTTCTGTTTCAATTGCTACCCTAATTATGGCTAGATAAATTTTAATTTTGCTATGACTTCGTTTGTATATGAAACTGATTTTTTAATTTTTGTCAAAAAATTTAGAAAACTATCATCATAAAATTAATTGCTTTGCTGTATTAAATTAAAGAAAATTAGATCTGAGCTAAAATTTTAGAAAAAAGTGTATTAAGTCGTAAATTTACGTATTACTGACTCAAAAATAAAAGCTAAATGTAAAAAGCTCGAATCGGCAAATCAAAACTCAAAGCTCTGATAGCTTTACTTACAATGTTTGTTATTTTTTTAAACATAAACTTAGGTTTTTAGTGGTTTCTAAAACTGTTTAACTCCAAATTCTCAAACCAAAATTACCATCTTATGGTTATAACTTAACTCAACTGAACGTAAAGCTCATGGAAAGAAATCATTGGCTCATATTACTTCACGTACCTATAAGTTTAGATGTTTCTGACCAAATTTAATATTTCAATATTAAATCGTACATCTCATTTGACTAATCTGACACTTTGCATCTTTGTCTCTCATATGAAAACTGTAGTAAAATAAGTTAGCTATTAACCTGTTAAACTTTTGAATGAAAAAGCAAAACACATAATGAATGTCTAAAAGGTTTCCAGCACCGTTTTCACAATATAAAATTTGCATTGATAGCTAGTCTAAGGGTAAAGAGAGTGATACACCTATGAATGAGATAGGTATAATTTAATAGGTAGGTGCTTATGTTTTTTAAACAAGTTTTAGAGCTGTATTGTACTTATTTAAACAGCCACACTTTGTAAAACAAAAAAGATAGTTGGGTCACTTAGTGGCGTGGTGACTAGATATAGTTGCATTATACGCCAGTGGTCCTGGGTTCGAATCCCAACGAAAGCCTAAGATATTTTTTCTGGGTTTTCGGATTCGACGGTTGCTAATGACTATAGTACTTTTTCCTTTTTATAATAGGTACGCATATTCTATTGCTTTCATTACAATATACATTAATATATATACCTACTCTTGAATAGTACCAAATAATATTATATCTATTGAGACCCACAGAGTAGTTAATAAGATGTAAACTATATGTAAAATTACTTTTTTTCCAGTTTTTAATTGTTTTGATGAATAATTATACATTTATACAACTATATTAAAAATTAATATTGATCAAGTATATTAATAAAGACATATTTTTCATAAATTATAATATAAGTAACTAGCAAAGAAAAATCACATTAAAATAATGAATAAAAATGTTTGTTTCACAAAGAATTATTCTAAATTATGTGTGGATTTTATTTTGAGTACCTTACATAAAATGCATATAGATATATGCTTAAGAGAATCTTAACAAACTGTTAAATATTTATATTTTTAGTCTTGATTAACAATTTTATAGTTTTCGTTGTACTAGGAACTTTGATAAGTTTTTAAGCTTTTACAATTATTAATTGATCAGAACGTGGGTATTTTGAATTTTCTATGCCAATGTAACCTACCTAAAAATTTATTCAATCACAATTTTATTCAATTACGCAGTGATAAGAACTAATGTTATATACAATAAACTACATCATACTTCTTGTATCGTCTTTGATTAATAACACAAATTCATGTTATTCTATGTTTAGAAAAAAATAAATTTTGAAGTCATTATCAATGAAATATCATAAATCGTGACTCTAGTAGCCGTAAACTAGCGATAACATCACCAAAAAATTCACTTGAACCACTCTTCGGCTGGTTGATTTCTGAATTGAATTCCTTAAGTAAATGAATATGTAATAGTTAAAATCTTCGTTTTTCTACAATTTTTACATGTGTTGGAATAACATATCTCATTAAAACATTATGAAAAATATCCAAATTCCCATTTTAAAGCTTCCATAAATTTACAAAGCGTAATTTTTACTTAAAATTAACATGAATAGCACAATTCAAAAAATCATATCCAGCATCGAACTTGAATTATATCACATGTTCCTATGTCAAATAACAGCTTCATTGAAGTATCGATAATTTGAACAAAGATAACGACTTACCAATCCCCTATGTTATTTTAAGTTCAAGTTAACGCTATTTACATAATATTACAATTCAGATTTAGGCTTCCAAGTTTCTATATAGTAAAAAAATATGCAAACAAGTGGCTGTATATTTATAAGTTTGTAATATATTTTTTTATTTAAAATATTAAAGAAACAAGATTTTTTGCACATAAATTTCAATCACATGAAACAAATATTTACAAGTTATATAGTTTGTCACTTGCAATTAAATTTGGCGATAAAATAAAATTTTAACTTTGTGATGACCAATATTTTTTTTAACTTTCTCAATAATTTTCACAAATATATAATTTCAACATTTCTATGATTTGTATTGAATTTCAATTCGTATAGTTAAAAAAAGATGTAAAAAAAACTCGTAAATATATATAAAAATGAATTTTGAAACCTTAATAATCCTATTTAACTTATGGTTTAGTTAAAAGGAAATCAATCAAAATAGTTTCGTATTTCAAATCAATTTTATTACCTCAAAGGCATATCGAACTTGTTCTCTATTATTTTGCACAAAGAATATCATGTTTAATGCACGTAACTACAAAACCGTGATCAAAATCTTTACCTTAAATCGAAAACATATTAATTACTACTGAAATATTTATGTTAATCACATACAGCTTTTGATCTGACAGACTAATTGATCTGAATTGTCTGCTGATCTGTCTTTACGTTTTCACGTAAATCGCTCAGAGCAAACACTCAATGTCTACGGAGTGAGTGTTTTATTGTGGGAGGTTGTATGTTTCGAGCAAACAAAATATCCGTCAAAATATTTTGAAGAAATCTTTTGTGTTTTTCATACAGTAACCGCTTGTTAGAAATGACCGCATTTTATCTAAGTATCAATTAGTAAATGAAAGACCTGATTTTGTGGTTTTTTATCGTCATTGCTTCAAGGCTTCGCATTTAATCATACATTTCACTTGTCTTATGTGTTTAATTATTGACTCTAACATGTATTGAAATTTAAAATGGAGATTAATAACTTGAAAAAATAATTACTTGAACTGTGCGTGTTAGAATAATAAACAGTGTTTATTTTTCCTTAGAAAATTTATGTCATTATTATGTATATATCAAATAAAATACTACAAATCTATTACTCACTTAATGGCTTCTCAAATACAGGTTCATTTCTTTTAAATTGATTAGTTGGCTTAATCACAATTTATAGCTTTTAAAAAAATGATCTGAATTCAATGAAATCGTTTTAAAATTTCTTTATAATATACCCACCTGTACCATAAAAGATAGAAAATATATAAAAGAATAAAAAGAATTTTGATTTAATTAGATATCTAGTTTAAGTACTTCCGATTACCACTCATTATTACATGTATTTTATTTAATTACAAACGCGGCAAACATTTAGCCTTTAGCGATTATTAGGCCGTCACCATCATTACTTATTAATTTGCAACGCATATATTTTGGCTACATCGATTTAATTAAATTATTTTTGTAATATTAGAACGATAATTCATTTAAATGCTAATTCACACCTGCATTTGACACCCAAGAAAAATCTAATTACTATTTTAAGTTTTTAAATGAGACTGATAAGATAAAAAGGCATTTAGGAAGTAAAGTAAAAAGTTACACTTAATATGTACAGTATATACATGTATCAAATACATTAGATACAGGCCTTCCATATATTTATTATATACATATGTTTCGCACAAACAGACCCTCAAACTAATGTAACTCATAATAAAAAGAAAGTTTTTGTAAGTTGATTGTCTAGTAATAATTTTGCAAAAACAAATTTAGTTCTTTTTTTCTAAGCTGGGAGAGTCGTAGGTAATAGTTTGTTGACAGCTCTTGTTTGAGTTTACTAACATATTTTTGAAATGCTAAAAATTATGTTTTTATAGAAAATTAACTGTTAGTTTTAAATTCTATGTTAATAACAAAAAAGTGTTAGTAACAAAATTTCGACTATTTATTTACTTAACTACTTATAGTTTATTTCTTAAAGGAAAAATTATTTTTGTTCTGATTAACAAAAATCTAATGTTGGTGCTATTGGATATTCGAGGTTTCGAAAAAATTCTGCTACTTAGTTTTTAATGCTTGATTGATCCTCGTTATTTGATTAACACATACTATAGGTACCTATATATAATACTTTCATGCAACACGTTTCATGTTAATACACACGACTATGAGCATATTTATTGTTAGTATTTGAATGAAATCATCTTACAAAAGTGAGTTATACGAGTATAGTAATTTAAGATGCAAAAGTTTATCATCAAACATTTTTTGAAGTATAAGAATACCTACAAATAGTTTTATGTAATAATGTAGATGGAGAAGTGAGTCAATTGTCTAACGAACGTTTTGTTATATCTGAGAATGTTCTTTACATTCGTGTACAGCCATTGATTTTAGTTTTTCACTTCTGGCACTATTTTATAATTACTTAAATATGATTCTGTATTGTGATATTACGTGGCTGTATATAGGATCAAAATCATAGTTATTATAAAGTGATAGGAAGAGTCAATTCTACAATTTTATGAAGACTTTCATTTCAAAAGAATTTTTATCTAGTGAAACGAAAGACCTTACCAACTTTATTCACTAAATGTAAATGCAATAGAAGGGTAAAATTAAAGTGCGTTATTTATTTTAAATATTCAATTAGATAGTACCTATAAGAAATGTAAATGGAAATTCAATTTAACTTGTAAAAAATTGAAGTATATAAACATATATATTTTAAAATTTTGGTAGCCTTCGTACAGAAAATTTATTTTATGGGATTTAAATTAGTTAAATCAGATTGTTTTAGTGAGGTTAATTTTTGATATAAATTATCTTTAACAAATTACTTTCATAACGCTTGTTTTTATACGTTTTAATTTCTTTCCTAGTCAGTGATTCTTAATTTGTTATAAGTATTTCATTTGAATAGAATTTACCTATCTTAAAATATTACATTGAGTTTATGACTTGTGATTAAATGTCGGCATCTTGACCACACTACAATAACAACTCATTTGCATACAGAATCCCCGATGGATGTACACTGATTATTATTTATCTATATAATAAAACAAATAAGTACAATATTACAAGAGTATTAACAGTTAATTTTACTATTTGATGCAGAAAAAGAATTTCAAAGAATTTCAAGGACGCTAATTACATAGCATAGTTCTATTAGAATAAACTAAACATTAAGTTTGTACATCTCCACTATGAAATTTGGATATTTAATAAAACTATTAATTTATGACTTTTTGTTAAAATAAAACATTGCTAAAAGAATTTCTTGGAAGTGTTTTTCTGAGCAAAAGAACATTACATACTCTATTTTAGTTGCGGATATTTTTATTTTTGCTTATAGTTTTTTATTCTTTTATTAAAAATGTATAATTTGTATTCAAGTAGATTTTTATGTTAATAAAAGCGGCTTAACAAAACATCACTGCTTACTAAATTTCTAATTTTACGACTTATGCGCGTAAATATATTATATGGTATTAAAACTTTAAAAATTACCTCTTAAAAAAGATTTTCACCGCAATTGACTATGAATTCAAACCACTTTTCCTTTTCATGTAAAAATTTTACAATTTATATTCACGCAAAAGGTTGATGTTTCATACAGAAGTATTTTTTTAAATCTCTATTTAAAAGAAGAATTCGTTATATATAAAAGAAGAAACTGATTGACTGAGAAACACGATGGAGGCTAAAGACGTTGAGATAAAAACACTAATTTTAAAAGTTTTCTTCTTGTTTGACTTTAGCCCTTTCTTATTGGAAAAGTCGCAATTTTTTTGATTATTTGAAATTGAACTTTTACGTAATTCAAAAATGGGATTTTTAAGTCTTTCTATTAAAATATCAACACTCGCAGATTCTATCCTTGCAATTATTAATTTGCATGTAAAGCTGAAGAATCTTTGCTTTTGAAATTAGTTAATACATTATTTAAGGGTTAAAATATTTTTAAATGTCTCTAGAAAATCCCAAAAGAAATACCTTCGCTGACTCATTAATGATAAAGGAAACCGCGATATCTATATATTTGCAATATTCACTGCCGCAACAAAATCGATTTTGTTTCTTTACGAACCGAAGACAATCATTTTGATCAGAGATTCTTATGGAGTACGGCTCTTTTACTCATTCCCATTCTATATTGAAACCAAGGAATTCTTAGCTCCAGTAAGTTGGAAGATGGATTACAGCTTTAAAAGATTTGTATACGAATATGTACATATACCTTATACCTACATGGTTTCTTGAAGCTTTGAAGCTTACTTACGGCATTATTTAAATCTTTCTTTTAATTATTGTTCTCTAATTGCTCGTTGATAATTACTGAATTCAATGACGATTTAAAAATTTATTTCTCAAAAAGAAATATTTATTTAAAAGATATATATATATATAGGCACATAGTTTCTATATGTTTAATAACGACTTCTTATACTATTAAGTATACTTTTGTTAAACCAACCTTCTTTTTAACTTTAAGTAGGTATATGTAGGCTTAACAATGATGCTTATTTACCTGAAATAAATAATTTACGCTATTCATTACTGGTTCATTATATTTGAGGAATAAAGGATACCTACTTACTTTAAGGAAAGTAAAAATAATAATTCCATACAAATTATATATTTTTTAAATAACAGTATTTTTGAAAAACCGTTTTGAAAAGAACAAATTATTCATGAAATGAAATTCCTCAAGGTGCCCAAAAGTGGTGAAGGCGGCATTGTGCCCATCAAACTCACGACTTTGCGTCTCTGTTGACTTGCCCGTGGAAACGACCCGTGCCAACTCCTACAATTATTATCTTTCATTTCAAAAATGCGATAATTCTCCCTCACAAAACATTTGCGAAGGAAATACCTGAGTTGTTATATCACCGAGCTATTATTATATTTATGTAATTATATAGCGTTTTATATTTTTTTAAATGGGTCAGTTTCAAACATTATAATAAAAATTTATAAAAAGTAGGGTTCAGTTATTGTTGTTATTAGTGTAAGCGAATCTGATTGCCTCAGGTGGAACCCTTATTGTGTCTGATGTCTGACTTGCTTTCTAGCTTACGTTTTCTTAAAAATTTGGTGAATTATTTTGTATTTATAGCTGTGGTTTCACTATTTGTTTTCAGGCGATTAGACACTGTTAAATTAAAACAACAAATTATTTGTTATAGGTAGGTACTTTTAATTTTTATATAGGTTGTGAAAAAACACTAGGTAGGTTTATTAATCCATAAAAATATACAATATTTATTTATTTAAGTATACAAAAATTCTTCACAAGTGTTCATGATATCTTGGATTGATAAGTTTAGATTAGTTATAAAGGTACGCATTTAATTTAAATTAAATATTTAACTGAACATAACTTAACTTAATTAAGTGTTAATCTATTTATATTGGCTCAAGCTATTTTTTTGTCAGAATAACTAAAAGAGATTCCTATTAAGCATGGTTATGTTATAAATCAAATTACTGTTTTAGTCAAGGCATATATTTGTGAATAACCCGATTGATGCACCCAATTGAACTATTTGATATTAAAGCAACCTAAGTCAATTTCAAGCACATAACAAATTACGTCATGTTAAATTACACAAGTAGGTACACTAATTTAAAAAAAAATATCAAATTTAGAAATGTTATCTTTGCTTAATAAAAGCAGTATTTAATTATAACAATTTTTAATAATGTATATTAAGGACTGTTGGTCAATTGTTTATTTTTATGGTTACTATTTATATTATAATAAAATTTTTTAATATATACATAATATCATTTCTTGGTGAATTTATTAATTAATGAAACATTTACTTAATTGGTTTACATTTTTGTTAATTTTAAAAAGAGGATATACAAATTTAAAGTTATAAACTTCTGTTTCTTTGTAAAATTTTGAACGTTCTTATATTATTTATCAAATTTAGCATCTAGTATTTCTATTGAATTACTTTAAAAACACCACATCATACATTGTAGCTGTTGCACTTTATTGAGCTTTGTGTAATTTGTCTAAGTTATTAGAGGGCAAGGTGCTATGAGGAATAGCGTTGATAACCTATATGTGGATAGGACTAGTCCATATGAGTATTTTTTCCTTTGTATGCTATAGTTTGATATACTACGGATTCGTAGTAAGAGAGTCAGTAAACCGTTTTCCTCAAACCGTATAACTTTTAGGTGATTCGCTATGTTTATCTCTATTTTACTGTAAGTCAACTTATTTGAGCTTAAAAGCTTAAAACTAAAGCAGTACAGCAATGTTAATTCACAATAATAATTGGGTTATATCTAAAAAATTGTGCAGAGAGCACTTCTAACTTTATTAGTCTTACCAATTCAAACACGTATTTTAAGAAATTGTACTCTTGAACCTTGAACTTTTGAAGTAATTTTTTTGTTCTATTACACTACTAAGTTATTACATGAATTATTAGAACAAGTGCACGTTTTTGATGCAGAAATAAGTCGAAAATATTTATGAAGTTTTAAATAATGGTGAAATAATGGGAATAGGAATTGAACTAGCTTTCGTTTGGTCTTAAGGTTTGTTTTTTCAAATGTACGAGTAAGTGAAGCTATTTACAGATTTTTTATGAAAATGAACAGAAAAATCAATAATATTGTTAACCTTTAATTGTTAATAATGTTAATTTTGAACCAAAGTATAACTAAATGAAATCATACTCCAGAAGTTAAATTTTTAATATGGGTTCTTATGGAAATATTTAACAGAAAAATTTCACCATAGAAAAACAAATTTACAGAAACCGATAAGACTACGTAGAAAAAAAAAAATATATATATATATATATACATATATATATATATTGCAAATTATATTTAATAAATAAAATATTATTCAAGTACTATAAAGTGCAACTATGACGAGCAAGATAGAGAGAAGATAAGAGAAAACGAGAAGGCGAAAGAAAGCGCAAATTAATAATAAATATAAACGACGTCGCAAGTAAGATGTGTATGAGGGTATATGTTAACAGCTGATGAGGAAAATTTTTTTATTAATAAAGTTTATCTCATGAGTGCATGGATGGTTTTTGCATTTGTAAGGTAAAATCACATTTTCCTAGAAATGTACTTACTTAAACACTTTTTTGTTGCATGAAGTGATTTTTAAACATGTCTGACCTCGGCTGGACTCATCCACATTGTCAGTTGGCAAGTTCCTGCCCCCACAGAGCTCCAAAAACTCCTCTTTTGTAAATGTAAGAAAGGGTGCTAAGAGGTGGCTGCACTGGCCTGAAAGCAGGGCTTAGATGTTCTGCGATGTGTATTACCTGCTCTGGGAAAATGTGCAAAAAAGTAACTGAGAGAACGACGGTGACGAGTCTCAAGAAAACCCTGATGATCCACCAATACTGGAGTACCCACCAAAAAGCGATTTTACCTTATATGGGTTCTTTAAGATTGTGAGAGAACTACGAGGCTTACAGGCCCCGCTTTGCACTTAATTTAAAGTTAATTAAATTGTCTACAAATTATATTTAATAAATTCTGCTCGTAGGATCAATGGTTTCGACGCAACGTCGATCCAAAAAAGGTTTAAATGTAAAATTTTCATTTTTTGAAAAAACGGGCTAATTTTTACATTGCCGTACCTCGGTAACCCATTGACGTGCAAAACTCCAGTTGGGCTTAATTTTTAACAAATTTGATGCTTTTAAAAAACGTTCAGAATAGCTTTCGCAGAAAAATGGATGGATTAGAAGATACCGAGCAGAATCAGAAACAAAAATTTCGGTTTTTTGGTTTTTCTTCCATAAAAATTTTTCCATAACTTTTTGAGAGTTGCAAACTTGAGAATACATAGCCCTAATGGGTCCAAACAACATACTAAAAAATCAGAGATACATCATGTTTTGCGAATTTAGTTTTTTTTTTTATGTCGATTTTGACTGGCCTATATATGTACTCGTAGAAATACATATCTGAAATACATATTCTTAGGTATAGGAATACGTATAAAAAATAAGTACCTGTGTATCTGAGAAAATTAAAATAAAAGAAAAATTTTATCAAATCATTTTAATACACGTTTGTTTTACTGTAATTAACTAGCAAAATCAATTTTTATAAATTAATAAAATAATTTCTGTGTGAAATAATATTAGTCATTAAAAGTTTGACATGTTTTTCCAGTCAACTTTTGTTAACATAACGAAGTAATTTTAATTGCATTGTGATTTGCATAAAATTGGCATGCAACTTGGTAAATGTGCAAAAGTTTAACAAATAATTAAAAGTTTCAATGTTATTGAAATGAGTCGGTGTTGGTTAAGACCACTCCCTAGATCCGCCCTCGGTTGGCTCGGGCCGCCTGTTAAGGGTGAAACTACCCCACGTGCGCCTACTCAGTAATTCTCTCGTAATGTGACTACAATTGCCACTAGTTGCTCATCAACCCTCATGAATTCCACTGCATGGTGTTACGGAATTTCTTATTGAATACATACAATATTATCCTACATAAAATAATAAAATTTTCTTAATTGAATTCTCCTTATTGGCAATTAGAGCCTTTAATTTTATTTCAATAACTATTGAAGTTTTGATATATTTTCAAATAAACGCCGGCTTTCGAGGCTATAGATAAATATTTGCTTATTTAAGTGTTAAAGTTTACAAGTGTCAAAACTGTTGGCTGAATAACTTATTGGAGATTATTATAAATGATTAAAACAACATTGGTTCTGTTCTCAATCACGTGGTTTTCACAACATCTTTCGCATTTTTTTGGAGCACAACAAAATTATTTAGAGCGTGATATTTTTTTTTTGTGCTTCCCATTTGTGAACTGAACAGATCATCTGAAATTGAGTACTTGCAATTATTGTCGGCAGTCTTATACCTATAAGGTAAGTGTTCAATAATCTTTACTCATCATCAATTATATATTAACACGCAGCTGATAACTTACGTCGATAGTAAAATGTGATTTTAATTTTTATAGTTATTTTTCATTATCGTTTATCGAAATTTTAATTGGTTTTACGACAAACCCTTTCTTACAAACCTTCAATAACGGTGGTTGTTATAATCTTTGCATACCTAATATTTTTACTGTATAGTAGATATACGATACATTCAAACATGAGCGGATGTTAAAACCACCATATCATTGCCTTCATTTATCTACAATTAAATCTACATTTTTTAAAAGTCAATCTGATTAAACTATTTATGCAAATGATTACCCAAAAACGGATATTGACAATTAAAAAAATAGTAAAATTTATTTCTGGGGAAGAAATAGAGTTAGGTTATATACACAAATAAAAATAATCTATATTCTAGACGAATATAAGTACCAACTAATATAGGAATTAAGTAAGTAGTATATTCAATAAATACGCAGTTATGTATTACCTAGATTTTGGGACATGAAAACAAATTGGTAGTCAACTAGTTTATGTAATAGATGATAGATGATTTTATTGCATAATACAAGAAAGTAATTTACACTGTCTATCACAGACAGTAGCTATATATATAGATAACTCTTTGGTCTTATTATAACAACTTTAAAATTCTTACGTAATATTAAAAAAATCTGAAGTTAGGGTAGTATTGACGTAGATTACTTCTCATGTCAAGAATTTTTTTTAACCAATAAATGACCCAAATAATTTTTAAATTAATGGATCAAACTGTTGGATCGACATTATTAAATTTTATTATCTATTTTAGCTTTTACGCTCCGCAAACATTTTAACGAATCTAATAATTTTGAGTAGTGATTACGTTTATAATAATAAACGTTCCTTAAATATAACTTAGTTAATTAACATTTAAGAGATGTGTTCCGAAAATTATATCATCTTTTGTTGTTAAATTATTTTGTAATTTAGTAATGCGAGCTCTACACTACACTTAAAATTATCTATCATCTCTAACTAACAATTTAGTCGAAACACCGGCCCAAATAGTTAGCCAGATAAATGCATATAATAATATTTCATGTTATACACAAGTAATGTGACAGAGAAAGGAATAATACAAAGGTGCGTACCATTATTTATCTGCTGTTTCCTTTCTCTCAATACTCCTTAATATTAACATAGTTCAAATGTAGGCTTTTGTATCGCCACATTATTAATTATAAATTGACAGAAAAATGTAATATCACCGAACAGGTTTTTAACATTTTGCACAGTGCTGCAGTATTTAAATATCACTATATGTACCTACCTACAAAGATTCACAGCTTTCACTAAACTGCGGAATTTAAAAAATTGAATAGAAATGAAACAGTTAATTGCCTTTATCTTATCATTAACTTGCACTGTAACATGAATTATTGTAAAACACGAAAAGATTAATACATGCAGAAGCAGCCCCAGGCCAGGTGCATCCTCTTAAGATTTAAGAAATTTAGACACAAGCTCGATCGTTCGTGCTACCCTTTAGACGCAAACTTAATATACCTATATCTAAAATTGCATCTGAACCCACAAGCCTTTAAATTAATTACACTATAATGGTCTTTAGTGGGTTGATACTGAGCCACGGGCATGCATCCTGCAATCAAAATACAAACGAAAATAAAATATAAAAACCTTAATATGCAAACATTTGTGTTGGATTAAATTATTTTAACATGGGTATACATATATACATAAGTGAACTTATATTGGACACACAAACGCGCCAAACTAAAAATGTTATTAGAATTAACGAAAAATTTGTACTAAATCAACAATTTGAGTAAAAAACTATTAAATTCGAGGTTGGTACCTATTATACCAAAGCTCGTGCATTACAAGTAAATAAAGTTACTATGGTGAATTTAATTTAATAAAGTAGAGCATACTAAATAAATACATTTTTATTACTTTGCTTGTCTAATTAATGTTTCTCAAGAAAAATAGAAATAATAATAGTAATAAGAATCACGATAAGTTTTTATATAGCAGTTATAAATTGATTAACATTAGACTAGGCGTGTGGATTTCAACGTTCTGTTTCTATTGAGAAGACACGTAATTTCTTAAATGTTTTACAAAATGATTGATATCCCCAATCATGATTAGTTAGGTATACCTTCTTGAACGGAAATTATAATATATTTTTTTTTATTTTTAACTATATTTATTTATTAACATATAAAAATTGATCAATGACTACTTATAATTTATAGTAAGATTATGGGGATGAGAAAATTATTAATAAAAGTTAATATTTACATGTTCCTAATGCTTAGTGTAGGTAATAAACTTCACAAAATAAAACTTAGAAATATAATTTCAAACTTGTATTTTTATCGGTAAGCATTCAAGTACTTATTAAGTCCACAAAGCAATATTGGCTTGAGTTAAAATCTTTTAACTCTATCTCATTTTCGAATCACATATTTTGACAAAATTTGAAATTCATCCAGTCAAGTATAACTGAAATGTTATGAAATCGCTTAAGCTTATTATTATTATTATTATTATTATTATTATTATTATTATGATTTTATAAAAATATAACGATGAAGTCATTGCTTGTCTTGCTTTTATACTTCAATTTTAACTTAAAATAAAGTCAATTACCTACGTATATAATCTAGTAACAATCGCAGTTATTGGCATTTTTATGTGTATGCAGGGGTTGTGTTTGTTAACTAAAGTTTTAGAACAAAAAATATCAGGAGTAAGAATGCCTCTTTTCGTTCACAAATATTTATAAAAATGTTGTAATTGGCTGTAATTGGCTTTAAATATTCCTTTACTGACTAAAAATGATTTGAATTTTTATAACTAAATTTAGTTTTTTAATAACTAATTAAAAAAGCATATGTTATGAAATAATATAGTTTCATAGTCATTATTTAAGGTATTGAATACCATAACTTTTTTTTGTAAAATTATTTTTCTTAATATCTCTATAAAACAGTTATTATTATTAGTCAAAAGGCATTCGTGAGCCAAAAATTATATATTTTTGAAAATTTTCTATTTGCCTATGTTTCAATCAAGAACCAAGATTTAATTTTATTGATAAAAGCTTTTAAATACTGAAAATTGAAAACTTTGTGAAAGTTAATAATTTTTTTTATATATTTATTTAACGTCGCGTCATCATTTCTGTTCTTAGCGACTTGGCTAGGTTAGATTATATATCCTCCAGGTCACTCAAGAACCTCAATGAGCTCTTTATGTCCTCAAGATACATTGTATTTTTGTTGAAGAGCATCATGAAGGAAATAAACAATTTTGAAAATATAAAAAATACAGAAAATACTTTAAGCATTATTTTGAGTTACATTAAAAAAAGTTAATTATATAAGTAGAACAATTAATAATACCAATTTAATTTAGGCCCAATACGTCAATTTGTATCTACTTTTATCAACTATAAATGAGTAAATCAGGTTTTGGTTTGTTTTTAATGTTTTCCTGTAGAATTGTTTCGAAAATATTAAAATTTTATTAGCATTTTGATATGTCTCTCAAATATCCGTAAATATATCCTATTTTGAATTTTGTAATTGGATATACAAAGTGCAAGTAGCATTTTTTTCTCGTTATTAAAAATCAAAGTCGATAATTCTGTTAAGGGATTCACCGTTGCCTTTCTTGCGACATTATCAAAGTAAAAACCGATGAACTTTTATTAAGATGCGCAATTTATAAATGAAGTGAAACAAACCATCTGATTTCCCATTTGAATAGAATAAACATCAATAAAATAAAAGTTTAATTGATTCGTTCATATATTTTTCTCAATTCAAATGGTTAAATACAATGAATTGTTTCGTTTTTTTTCCAAAGAAAATCTTGTCACCTCCAGCTGATTTCCTTTTACGTAAAATAAGTTAACTATGAACGCCATTTGAACGATAAGTTAATTTAAACGATTATATGGCAAAAAAGTTCTTATTGAATATAAAGAAATATCCAAGCTATCAAAGTCTATATTATGCATTAATTATTCTTGTTAAGTATAAAGCGTTTTCTCATTAAGGTAAATATGTCAAAGTCAACATCAAATAAGGTGCTTTAAAATATATACGATTCACAATTAACCTGTGAAAAATATCATCCAATTATACACCTGCTATACATATTTATGTATATGGAATGTCCACCATTGTTCTAAGCCAGTTACTATTTAGTAATAATTCCACCTGCACTAAGTATTAGCAATTGTATCGCAATTTTATAACCAGTGTGATAGCAGTAATCGACTTTCTATTGCCGTTTTTGAACAGCCAATATTTATATTACTCAACATTGATTTAGATCTTGATAAAAGATCTGAATACGGTTGATGCTGATTTGATTTATTTACCTAAATGCTTATTTTAATTCTTTTATCAATGATTTATATAATATATCAACTGCATATTTATTTAACCATAAAAACAGAACATTTTTAACTAAATATATTGTAGTGTTCTATAACATTTTATGTTCTTATAACAATTATTTTTATATTAAGTTTGTTCCCAATATAACAAATCCTAATTTTTTAATAAAAATTAACAAAAAAAATCAATAAAACCTTCGAAACATAATTCTGAATTTTTCAGGAATGAGGATAATTCTGTATCAAGATACAATTAAAAGATACCATACCACAGAAGTTAAATTTTAACTTAATATTTGACATTAAAAAATCCACAGTGAAAAAAAAAATAAAATAAACAGAAATCGACGAAACTGTATAGGAAAAATTACAAAATCAATAAAGAATAGGTATATTAATAATTTTTTTAGTCCACCTAGTGGCGCAGTGGTTATAACAGTTTGATCTCTCCGCTACATGCGTTAGTAGTACTGGTTTCGATCCTTAGACAGAAAATTAGAAAATAAGATTTTAAACCTACCACCTAAAACCAACAGAAAAAAATTTCTACACGAAGATGTTATAATGTATGCTTAGTAAATAAAATATTCTTCAAATACTATAAAGTTCTCTTTTGACGGGAGAAGGAGAGAAAAAAGAGCGGGAAGGGTAAATTGTGAACTCTTATCTAGTAACAGTTAATAAAAACGACGTCGAATATAATATGTGTATGAGCTTATATCATATGTCAACAGTTGATGAGGGAATAACCTGAAATATTGATGTCTCCAAAAGACAATGTTTTTTTATCATTTTAGAGCTGTATAATTATATCACCAAAAACAAATATCGTCCTCTAAATTTCTAAAATCTAAATCCTCTAAGTCCCCGATAAGTAACTATTTTATACAATATAAGTAATATTATTATCAATATAACTATATTTTTTACTTTTTCATAATTTAAGGTAACAAATTCAATTACTATCGTATATTAAAATAGGAGCTTTTATTTAATTTAGATCGTTGGATTTTTCTTAACTCAATATTTAAACGAATATGTAAATATTTTATCAGTTATACGTAATCCGTGACAATAAAATTTCTTCATTATTCCATATTTCAATCGTGTTTGACATTTTGATATCATAAATATATGAGCCTTTTGAATTATAATTTATCTCAACTATATAGAAAATATAATGTTATGAATGCGTACGTATAGATAGTAGGTATACTATTACCAGCTGAGAATTTTTTAATTTGATATCGTAAAGCCCACTTAAGTCGTCGCTTTGATATGACCTTAGGAAAAATAGACAAACCTCAAATAATTTCCTTATTTCATATATTAAACTTTTAACTTTAAGTTCTTTGTTGCTGAAACTTCCGCACAGCCTATTATTAGAATGTTTTTATATCGCTTATCATAAAAAAATCGATCTAATTTGCTAAATTTATTCATAAGTAAATCTTGATAGAATTTAAAGGTATAAGTAGGTATAGAAAAAATATATACGTAGTTTGTTTCAATAGGCAGGCAGATATATATAATACCACATAATACTTACTTAATAGATAAATATGAAGTATTTAAAGTAAAATAAATTAACTGTTAATTTCAGAAAAAAAAAATATTTCTTCGTTAGCAGACAATTTCTCGATTACAAACGGTTTAATGGAATTTAACTTTTTAAATCTTGACAATTTACAATTGCATATAATTGTTTCTGTCAAGTATAGTAATAAAAATCATTTGTTGTATTCTAATTGCATACATTTACTGCTCACATACGTTTTTGCGTTCGTATAGATATGAAATCAATAAATTTCTGTACATATAAATATGCACAAGTAGGCGGGAGACCGCAACTTAGTAGATTTATGGTTTAGACATAATTGTTCTAGTTGTCGATGCATACCTCTGAATAGACCGACTGATTGACAGTTTGACAGATGTTTGAATCCTGATCGTACATTGATAAGGTTGAAGCCGGTATATTATTGTCTTGTGTAATTGATATGACCAATAAAGAACATGCGTGCATTTCATATGCTTATGCACTATTTTGCATTCAATTAAGCTCATGTTTATCGTTACATTGTCTTTTATTTTACGTATCTACATGGATCCAAACATACATACATGCATAATTATAATTATTTTTTAAGTTCTGAGACCACCAATGAATTGCGATGATATACATTTTTTGTTCATTTTCTATAAATTATGCCTGCATCAACAGTTTTTAATCTCATCCAGACTATTTATATTGAATAATCTTAATGACACCCGACTCGTTATAATGGAATTTCATAATTTTGATATAATTATACGTAAAGTGCTCTTGGGCCACTTGCAAGAACAAATTCAAGGTATCTGTTGAGTGTTGAGGTTTTTTAGTAGAGTTTAATACCGATTGGGAAATTTTAAACAATTAAGGCACGTGGGTCTTCTCTTGTCACGGAAATGCCTCATTAGAGCATATTCTTTATAAAATATATAAAAATATACGTGCGCTACACGCAATTGAAGCGCTTATTAAATTAGCAATATTGCAAAGAATATTTTATTTGAATTAACATAAAAATCTTTAGGGCTTATACCGACTTTGTAAAACCAACTTACTGATTAAGCACAATTACTATATCATGTAATCACTGAAGCATTATTATGATATCAAAAAGCTGCTCTATAAGTTTTTTTTGAATTTTCACAGCTGAACTCACTAATTACCTGCAAATCAAAATGTACGTCACATTATAATTGCAAGAATAAGTATAATTTCAATAAATTTTTAATTTTATATTAGAATTACTTACTTTATTATTAGTATTTGTTTCGTTTGCTATTAAATTGTAAATATGTAAATAATATCTCAAAAAAAGTTTTCTTTTCTTTATTAACCCTATTAATTACCAAGTAAATACTAAAGAAATACGGCTTACTAAGAGGTTAGTTTATTTTTGATACGTTACAGTTTAAGTAAAGTTTTAGAGGTTTAACAGTACGGCGTTTAACTTTTGAAGTATGATACTTTTTCGATAAAGAACAATTTCACTACGAATTATACCAATACTAATTATTAGGTCTGGTTTCTTTAATAAAATTTGTTAATGTAGAAGCAGACCGTAACTGAAACAAAATATATAAATATTGTAATTATGCAAAAGAATATAACAGACTATTTCCTTAAAGAATAATGGAAAGTATCCTCAATTCATTGAGTCTATTAGCAATCAATTTAAATCTACGTAAATTAGTTATTTTAAGATATAGTTTACCATTGTTTTTATGTACCTAATAGAAATAGAACACGAGAAAATGTATATTTCTTAAAAGTAGAATTACTTTTGCAGCCCCGTGTACATTTAGTTATTGTCAGGCATTAATTTTTAGAGGGGCCTGAACTCTATTATTTAATATTATAAAAAAGCAATTTAGCTTTCCAGAATACAAGTGGTATTGCTCAACAGAGTCGAATGATAACAATAGCACTGCTCATCGTCCGTGAAAATTTGAAATAGAAGCCCATAAGTTTTGTTCCATTTAAAATTACATAAGTAGCTACAACAATTTTGATGGATAGAAAAATAATTAACCCGTTAAATAAATTGGAGATAGTAATAGACCAAGAAGAAAAGCTGTGCCTCTTTGCTTCCCCACCCGCTCTTTCATGCTCAAAGTGTGAGCTCTGAAAGATTTTGTAACTCTGAAGTAATTATTGATGTCCTATATAGTAACTTTATTTTAGGTTTTAAATAAGTTACAAACTTTCAGCTCCTATTAATAAATGGTCTTTAAATCGTTTTTGATTTTGTTTTGTTTTGTTTGTTTTTTTAATATCTCAAGATATTTATACTTCTATGAATACCTAAAGACGTTATATTTGAGCTATTGAAGGGCTTATATTAAGTTAATTAATCAGAAAATAAATTAAGAAAAATGTACCATTACTTTTTTAAATATATCTAGGTGTTGTGAATATACCTATTACCTACTATACTTACAATTAGATCATCGTGAAATAAAGTAAAAAGTATTTGATATGGTCTCTTATTTATAAATACTCATAGTTGCTTATATCTTGACATGCTTAGATGTTTTTTTTTTTCTAATTTGATTCTTCGTAATTTTGTTAATGATTTTGAATAGTTCTCTTGAGTTGATTTGGCAACTTTACGGTAATTGATCTTATTATTTAAAATTAAGATCATTTTGCAGACAAAATATGTCACATTGAATAAGAGAATTGCAATGTTGATATTTCACAATGAATGTGAGTGTTCGCAATTAAATGCCATGTTAATTATATCCATTCATTAATCCATACCTTTCTGGTATTTTTATGCTATGTACAGTGAACGTAAACCTGCTCTTGAAGTTGGATCGCATTACCCGTACGCGGGTATATTTATAAACAAGTGACGAAGTACATTTGTGTTAAACTGTTATATAGCTTACTTCGTATATTTATGAAAAAGAATAAAAAACAATAACAATTCGTGAACTGTCATTTAAATCTGCAAATGTTGGCGTGACTTACGAACAGTTAATAACCATGAGAGCCATCGCGACTGCGATAAATGTGCCTATAAAGTATTACAAATGAAGAATTACAGTGAAACGTAATTAAAACAATCCTCTTGCAATTAAAATGTTGATTAGCTGAAAGAAATATTTTAAATCAGTATCTATTTAATATTGTTTAGATATAGCTAATTTTTATCAACAACTTGATTAAGCGTTCGATTAAAACGTACACCATTTTCTAAGACGTGTAAATCATGCCACTGTACTGCTACTGATTGTAGCAGTAGTAGGCATTAATGAATTCTTTGCTCTAGGGGCTTAAAACCTTGTCAAAATAGACTCAAGACCTAATTTCCTTTTGGTATTATATTTAAATGTTGTTATCAATCAAAGCCAAAAACTTGTACTTATATCATTCAGAATTCGTAAATAGGTTTTACTTCTACGTGCAAAGTGATAAATTTCTGAATAAGACGCCTGAGGAAGAAACCTTTCTCTTGTTCGCAATAATATTATATCATTCGTACAGCGTACAGTAAACAAGTGCATAATACACACTAAAATAATGAACTACAAATATACGAATGACGCGATATTTCAAAAAAATATATATCTATGGTATCATAAATATAAAGTAACGACAAAACTTAAAATATGTTTCGTAGTTTAATTTTAGAATTATTATTTAAAAAAAAGTTTGTCTGACTAAAACTATTATTTAATACTAATACTTATTATCTTTTGTTAAATAGATTTACATTAAAATTGATTGAGGGATATTAATATGAAACACTGTAAGAAATTTATTAAAAAGTCTGCCAATGTCTGGTTAAGTAAATATTATAATTGAAATATTATTGTCAAAATAAATAGTATCATAAATTCCATGCCGATTATCCAATCATATTCAGAAATCAAACTGTAACCCTTATAAGAGTTAATACTTAACATACCAATTTTAGATTTTGTAAATTTCAGATGAATAGGTATTAAGTAGTTGAGAAAACGTATAGATAAGGTACACAAAAATTCATTGGGGGTTGAAAAATTTGACGATTTTTTGCAAAACTGGTATCTACACTTTTTGATATGTAAAAATTCCAAATTTTCAAGGGGAAGGGAGAATTTTTTTTCTTCTGACCTATAGGAAAATAGTGACCCGAATAAGGATAAATAGTAGCTTAACTATCAGTGAAGTTACCTTAGTGTTATTATTTAATACATCAAATGTATAATATATATATATTCATATAATAAAAGATGTGAATTAATTTTTTGAATAAAAGTTACAAAAACCGATTAATTTCAACAAGTATTATCATAATTTTGTATTAAGCCCATACGGAGTGAATATCAACAAGTTGATTATATAAGTCGAATTACAAAACGAATATCTATACTTATACGTAATAATAAATTTAGTAAAAAGAAAATATTGTAAATCAAAGAAAATTCTTTGATAAATATGGACAACTTTTGCTTCATGCATTTTATTGGGATAGATTGTAAGACGCGGTAAATCTCAGAGAAATAAGTAAACAGAAACGAAGAGAAAGACAGTTAAAGCGGTTGAATCCAATCGACTTAGACGCGATTCCTCTGAAGGAGGAATTACTCGTTCTTTTTCTTCATGCCGTGCTGTGAATACGATGTTCAACGCGAGCGGCATAAAGAGAGAAAGGCGCTGATCCACCTGTTGCTGCCGTTCTTCGCCGCCGGCGAAAAGTTCTTCACTGATCATGGGGGCGGAGGAGTGCTTGAACATATAGTTGTGATTCTGGTTGTTTGTCCGATATATCTTCTGTGTGTATAAGAGTTTTCTACACACACACACACACACACACACATCGCATCTATAAAACCTACACAATACATTTAAATTGTAACTACGCTTGTGTTGGCTCAATCGTCCGTTCTTACATTCGGTTAGGTCAACAAAATCACGCGTGGCTTCCCCAGAAGCTAGTCGGCTCCAACAGAGGCTGGATCCTTTACAAATTTTATTTAAATTAAATATTGATCACAAATAAAAGAATGGATTGTTATAGTGCAGACAACTTTTAAAAGCGATTGTCTTGTATTTTCCTGTATACTAAAACTGCCTATTTAAGGCTATATACTTCTCTACAAATAAGAAATAATAATACATAATTTAAATATTCTTAGCACATTCTCAAACAATAAATTGTTGTTACGGTGTTGAAATAAATACACAAAAAACCATTAGCAATTATAATTATTTTTAACAAGTGATTATTAACTTAATTTTAAAAGCAGCATCTCTAATAGCATCTGAAAAGCATTGTAAGAGAAATACGTATTTAGGAATTTTTAAAAGATGCAATTTTCACTTGTAACTCATCCCCAAAATGCAAATGTTAAAGTATTTAAAAACTTTTGTAAAGAAATATGTAACTTTGTTTATCAAAATATTAAGAGACTGTATAGATATTAGGTATATTGATTGATTTTGTCCGAGTGTTTCTTATTTATATTGCCATAAAATCCTTGAATGAATCTCTAATAGTTCATTAACAAAAACTACTGAAGAAATGAAAGTTTCTATTTTTTTCATTTCATAGTCTATTTTTAAGTTTGAGTAGCAAAGTTAATGGAATATATAGAATTCATAAATAATAGATACTTATATGGAATTTATAAAGAATAGATAGATATAATAGATTTTTAAAACCCGAAACACTCTAGCTCGCGATTTTATTACCCAGATACCCAGATTTTTAAAATTTTCCAACGCTAACCCTTCATTACCTTTTCAATTCGAGCATAAATAAATTTTCGTCATTTTCAAAATAAAACTCCTCAAATATCACTTTTTTGTGTTAAAATATGACAAAATCTTTTTTAAGTCGAAGATCTTTTTTAGTTGCATTTTTGTTAGATATATACTTAGTATGTTTATAGTTTTCTATAGAAAAAAAAATATATGCTGTAGAAAATTTTACAATCAAGTTATTATAACTTAATACACAAAAACATTTATGATCAAATATGTATGTCTATATATTTTGGTTTCATATTTATAAACAAGTATTAAGTTAAAATCCGTTAAGCCGATTATTATTTACGATAAAAACTTAAAGTAGCGAATCTGCAAATACCAATCAATAATATAGCTAGTGGTGAAATATTGAACCAATAAATAAAAGTATTAAACAATGATTTTTTTTATACAAAGCCAGAAGCAGACTTACATCAAACATAATACAACTAAAAACGACAAACACCACATACGATTATAATTAGGGTTTAAGGGGTTTATGAACAGTTAATTGAGTGAGCCCACGAAAATAATAAAGATTTTATGATGAATTGTAACTAAACTTTCTGGGCTGATCGTAAATATATTTTTTATTAATATCGCCGCCGCCCCCAGCTGAACCAGCGTCGAACAATGGTGACTATCATCATCATTTTCAGTTCAACCGATATATGCAAAATCAAAGCCTTCAAGCCAAAATTCGAATAAATAATTTCTAAAAGAATGCTAATATGTATTTTGGATATCGCGCTACACGAAAGTTGATACACATTCGTTTAACATATGATCCCATTACGGTAGATCCGTAGAATGATTTCTACGAAGTGAAATTGAGGTTTTATCTTTCATTCGTTAATAATAATTTGTTTATTATATGGACATCGGAGTCGTATTACAATTGTTTTCTCTGACTAAATTTTTTGGTTAATTGTAAACATTGTATAAAATTTTGGTAACGACCATCAAAGTTAAATAATGCCAAAAAGTTAAGTTTTGGTTACTTCCAGTATAATATTTATCAAGTATTTGGTATGTAGTAAATGGAGTAGTATCATTATTGTAATTACATACTTACACGCTTATAGATAATGCATTATGTACTTATTTTAAGCATCCAAAAAAAGTTACTGCAATAAACTCTTAGCTTAGCGTATAGATGTCAATTTGGACAAATTTTCTTTTCTCAAGTACCTATCTAAATATTTTTAGACTAAAAATAGCAATAAAAAAATTTTAGCACAGGTAAATCATAAATAAATTTTTATAATAAATGTAAAATGTAACGGGAGTTAATAAACGTTAAATTTATTTATGGAATGAAACTTCAAAAACTACCAAATGTTATTATAATGATATGTCACGTTTTACTTATGTTTTTTTACACATATTAAGAACCCACGAAAATTTAAATAAACCCGAGTAGTTAAACATCATACGATATCACTTATTCAAATATGCCGTGATTGCAAGCAATTCAAATTGTGGCGAATTATATTACTTTGGGCAACTGTAGTGAATCGCATCTGCGCCTTTCATACAAGCTATCAATGTATCGAAAGGATCATTTTAAATACTGCAACCCACGCCGCGAGCTGCAACAATTACCCAGATGTTTATCAGTTGTTCATGCAACAAAATTGTATTTCATTTTGCGTAAAATTAGCAAATTGTGCATGGCAATGATTTGTGTGACGGCCTTCAACAACCAAACTGAACTCCATACAACAAGAGTGAACTACCCCAGGCATGCATATTTTACCTCACAACTACTATTTTTCGTTCATTTAAAAACTTTAACGTAAGCTTTTCAATGTCTATAATTCAACAATTATCAATATAACTGTGACAAACTTTAAAATATATCTCACGTTTCTTAAAAACGCTTATCCATAAAAAAATATTTAATTCAATCCCACCCTCACGCAACAACAAAAATCTGTTATTATTATTATATTTATAATAAACAAACATATTCAATAATTTTGGCGCCAGTAGACTAATAAAATATCAGTTATTTGATAAACTCGGATTTAATTTTTTAAACATTTAAAAATATAAATTTCAAGCTTTGAATTTTAGGCATTATGATTTTTTGTAAACCATAAAAACTGACGAAAACGTTTTATTACTTTGCATATGTTAAAATTATGAATCGTAAATAATTTCTTATTTGGCAATAGTCGCGTGCTCCCGTCTTAAATAGCATTAATAAAAAAATAGCGATGTAATATCATATCTTTGTTGAATCAAAACAGTTAGAATTGCGACTAAAATGAAAAAAAACATGTTAATAATCTTTCAAAAAACTTTCATTAAAATTTTTAGAAAAAAAAAAGAATAGCATAACAATTTATATAAGTGTTAATATCTTTAATAACCTTACGTTTAAGCTACACCATAAATTATATACATTATGACTGAATCAAATGTCTATATCTGTAATAAAAATAAAATAAATTTCGTTAAAAAAATCTCCGTTTATTTCCAATATTTTATAATATACATATTTCGTTGATTTTTATTGTAGCAGCTGTTTGAATTAGATAGTGAGGGTGACCACCCGCCAAAACTTACCCCTACTGTGAGGTCTTTAGCACCCTTGTTTGTCCTTTTACAAATGCACGGTTGATAAAAGATTTGTCTTCTGTTTACTGTTAACTTTGTGGGCACGTACCCTCATAAATTTAAGTATATACCAGCTTTAGAAATTATTTTCAATCTTTAACGATCGCTGTAACATTGCAAAAAATCTAAAATTTCAAAGTTGCAAATCATTTATCTACGTTTAATGTCTGCTTTTAAAGATATCTGAGATCGTGATATGATCTGAGATGTTAAAACACTTTGAACACCAAGAAATGTCTTATCGAAAATTTTAACCAAGCAATTGTTCCAAATTCTGTAATTGAAAGGGGCTTATAACAATATTAAACTAAAACATATTTAAATCCGTCGTAAGTCATAAGATACACTTTTAAGACTAGTGTATTAGAAATGTACTAAGATACTATTACAATAAACACATATCTACTAAAATTGTTAGGCTTTGTTTAATTATACCTATATAGATATCTAAGAAATCTAAGAGATATAACCTAAGCTTAAAATTAGCTAAATGTATACCATAATTACAATGATCGCAAACATATGAGGAGTTAGAAAGTAAAATTGTTTGAACAATAAAGGCTTTGTTTGAGGACATCAGATCAAACTACTTATTTGTCGTGATTTTTATAAAATAATCTATGTATGTTCTCACTTTCACTCATTTGTTATTTATACCTACACAATTTGTTCACATAAATAGCTATATTGTATTAACGATACAGAATACAAAAAATACAAGAAAATACAAAATTGAAATCCTTTGATCCTTGAGTCTTAATTGAGCTCTTTGAGTAGTTAAAAAAACTGGCTCTCATATTAAAGCTCTTAAATGATTTTAACTTTTAAGTTTTGTTGTCTTGAAAGACTTGACACTAAAACGCAACTAGAAATAGTTCTACTACTGGATTGAGAATACTAATAAATAAAAAATGATAGCTCATAAATTACAGTTTGAACGAATTGTTTTATTCATTGACATACCAAATCAGTACGAATAAGTTATCTAAAATTCATGTAAGCATAGCATAAATTATAAGAAATCATTTACGTGGAGTTTTTGCATAAGATACGATAAATATAGGAATAAGGGAAGAAACTCTTACCAAAATGTGTCATGAAATATGAAAGTATGTTAATATTGCCTAAATTGATCGATGAAAGTTTTATGATAAAGAAAACAACGAACTTATGAAACTTATGGCGAAAGAACTCAGTCATAATTGGAGCTTATACAGAGCGGAGGTAAATTCTTAAAGGGTTCATATTTCTCTGAAATTTCTAAGAGTCTCAAGTTACCTAAGGAAATCGAAAATAAACCAATCTAGTTCTTAGAACACGTTTTGCTGTGATTATTAAGAAACTAAAATCTTATATTGATAAAATTGGTATATTTACAACTAAACTTCTAATGTTTTACCATTGTTAGCATTTTGCGATTCGGTAAGGTGTTGCAATAATAGTTATTAATATATTCAAAAATCCATTTAAGAATGCCTGAAGACTACTTTTTACATTGGTTTTTAAATCATTAAATCAGTTCAGCTTCTTTTTAAAAAAAAATCATTGTAGTGGCTTAACCAGACATGTACTGCATTAAGATCAAGTAGGTATCTATCTTGTAGCAAATCTTTTGACTACAATAATAACTGATTGCCCGGAGTAGACTATGTATGCTATATGGACTGAAAAAGTAGCTACTTCAGTCATTATCAGTTTATGTTCTCAATATGGCAGTTTTGATATTCATTCTTAACTTAACTTAACTTAAAGTAATAGGAAATTCATCTCGTAATTTTGGGTTATCAATAGTTGCAATTAATAAAAATAGTTAAAATTGTTTCGTGGTTTTTAGGATTCGGTGTTTGTTAATAACTTAAAAATTCAACCAGCCTTAAATAGCAAAAAATAAAAATTGAAACAACAATTACCTAGTGTCACATGCGTTTACATTTAATTATTCATTTTTGGATAATATATTTACAGATACGTTACAAAGATATAAAACTCACCCTTCTAATAAGGTATTAAAATAAATAAAACTTTTTTACTTTACAAATATTTTCTATGTATTTTTTTAAAGTTTATCTATAATATAATAAAAATTCTTATTACTACTTAATATTTAATAACAGAAAAATGTAACCCGGTATAACAAGCTTACAACTATATGATACCATAAAATAATAAAATTAACCTCATAAATTATGATAATTTTAAGAAATAATAAATTGGACGTAAAGGAAGTGAAATGAATTACAATCACTTTTGTTTTTAAAAAACTAGAAAACACGAAATTGTTACATAAATATAGTATACACAATGTACATTTGATATGCAATTTCACGTAGGTACAAATGTATTATTGGTTTATGAATGTTCGGAAGTTCTAATAAAGCTGAATTATACCTATACGTATATATATGTATATACTAGATCAGTAAATATTGCCATGTTATATATTTTATACATACCATTAATCTTTGTTATGACTGCATTTTATGATCTACTTTTGCGACAATCGCCTTGCGACATATCTTTCACTAATTCGTTCCAAAAAATCATTTGAGGTTTGGCTGAGTTTTCTTATCAGATTCATACATAAAGTGAATGGTTTAGTCTTAAATATTTACGCTTGAAAATTATATAAGTGACATGCAGTAAAGCGATTAAAAGACAACGTTTTTTAGTCCGAGTGACGAACTGAGAAAAATTAAAATAAAATTGCATTTTAGAAATTAAAATCTATGAATCTATATTTAAATAGGTAGATATTGATTAGGCAATGAAAAAACTCTTAATATATATTTAACTTTAGTTTGTTCGATATAAAATCTCAATTTATTTGTATTTTGTCTATATTTATATTCCATTACTTACAATAAATTTGAATTACTAATTAACAAATTTGTTTGATTTGTGATATTAGGAAAAATAGGTTAGATTCAAATCACGTCCAATAGACAATAAAATTTATGATTTTATTCATTTACAAACAAACCTGTTTCTAATTTCACATCTTCATTAACATACTATTTATAATACGTCGGTATGTAAAAGTTAAATGAAATCAATGAAGTCAAAAATATTATGGAATAACACCCAGCATTTCAACAGTTCACCACTAATTAGTAACGTAGAAAAAAAAAGAAAAAAATATTAACGTAAAATCATAATACAAATTTATTGTAAATTATATACCAGTTGCTTAGCCGTAAGCTGCGATCAACGAATGTATCTCTCTATTGATTTGAATTTGATGTTTTTTATCTCAATTAATTAATATACAGCTCGTATTATAAATTACTAATAATAATAAATACGAAAGAAATTTATTTTAATGTATGCTTTAAATTTTTGAGGAAATGTTGCAATCGTATTTTTCAAAATTATAATAGAGATTTCTTCTGATGGAAATTAATCATCTAAGTATATGTACGAATGGTTTTATTGATAATTAACATAAATATCGTTACATAAATATAGTCTCCTGGAAGCATTATTTATCTAGGTTTAATTATTGTTAATCTTGGACAAAATAAAAACAGAGAAGGTATAGAAAATTTTTAAATATATCTTTCTACCTACCTATAGTTCGTCTATAATATTATTCCTTTTTGAAATAATATAAAACAATTATATGGCAAGATTTTATATTCCCTAAAATTCTAAAATCTTTAATTCTTTTTGAAACGGGTGGCGCGGACTTTTTTAGTGACATAATGCAATATTTCATACTTCGGTCTATACTAAAACTTAAAAGCAAAAACATCATTTGATAGTAATTCAATGACCAGCAGCTTTTCCAGATCTTCGTCCCATTGAAACCAAATGGCTTTTAATGAAAATTGAGAAAGTAGAACGTACGGCAACGTTGGGTCATTTTTACAAACCTGAACCACCGTCACCGAAAATTATGACAGTACCTAGTTTAGTTTCGAGTGCCCTAAGACGTTTAGTTAAATGTTTGAAGTTAAATGGAGGTACCATTAAAAAATGGTTGTTTGTTGATATTTTGTAATTTATTTATTTGTATGGTATGTGCGGCGACCGGATATATTCTTTTGGTAGACTTAATCCTTCGTTACAAATATTTGTGTAGCGGGAAGACAGTGGACATGGATGGAGAGTGGATGAAGATGAGAAGATTGAACTTGGACAATGTAATAACACGAAGATGGTAAGATTGAATGGTGCACGGAGAACAGAAAGGTTCGGTGTTATAGCCGATGGCACTGTGGAGGTAATGGAACAAAAGAAGTCCGAGAGAGGCTAATGAGAAGACTAGCTGAATAGCTGACTAGCTGGTAAGTGTGGGAGGATGTGGAGTCTCCTCTACTACCTGTTCGGCCTGTGGCGGTCGTCGCGTTCACCTTGGAATGCGGCGCCGCTCACCAAACTACCGCGGCTACTCTACTTGCGGCTCATTATCATCATCGAATCCATCACTGAACTTTATCCATGTGGAAATTACACCTTCACAAAGGCACCCCAACCAAGTTTTTACTTTTTTTTTTCTTTAATTTAAAAATATTTATCTTTGTGTTTACTATTGGTAAAACATATTAGGTATATAAACATCAATACTAATTTTCATTTAACAACAAATTTACGTATGATCTATTCTCTAACTTATACCTAATATTAATCTATTATTCTAAATGAACAAAAATTATCCTTTTATTTGATTTTTTCGATCCACAAATACTAAGAAAACACTATACTAATTGTTAGACAACAACAGCAATAGGAAATCAATATAATGTTAGGTTGTAAATTGTCTCATAAAATCAGTGCAATTGTGTGTGTAACTTGCGTTTGTTTAACAATTCTTCATTCTTCTATTTTATATTTATTATATTTTAGTACCTAGATTTAAAACGTGAATCAACCCCTTTGAACATCTTTTTAAGTAAATTGCAACCATGGACGAATGTGCAATTTGGCATAGTTAAAGCTCGTAGGGAAGATTGCAAAACGATAATATTTATGTATCATATGGGTTAATAAGCGTTAGATAATATTAAATTAAATCAAATAAAAAACATTTAGGAAATACTGCTGTTAACTATACTGTTCGTTTGTAATAAAATTAACAGTTTTTAATGTTTTAAGTCATTTTACCATATAAGGTCACGACTGCCTTAAACACAGAAAATTTCCGTAGGCCACAAATCTTAGAGCATTAGTCTTAAATCTAAGGATTCGACAGGAATCGATTCTAGTACCACTGACGCATGAGGCAGAAAGCACTCCTCTAACCGTTGCGCTAATAAGTGGATTGAGATTTTTTATTTGTTCTTTTTTCATGTATTTGAATGTGTACGCCTTAACATTTTTGTTAGGTTTAACATATTAATAAAAGAAATGCTCTTATAGTCATAATTAAAATTATTGATTTTATAACCATAAGTTGACAAGGTTGAATTACCGGACAGTCAGTCCTTGTTGCGGTAGAAAATTTAAAATTATACCTAAAATGAAATAAAAGATATCCTGGAAAATATTGGAGTTTGAGTACACTATTCAACGGTATCACAACAACTTATTTTTATAATTTGCAAAAAATAGGCAAATTAACTATGCAGTTTTGGTGACTCGTATTCATAGTTATATAGCGATATATAATTCCAAGGAAATGTAAAACACGTTACTTTTGAAATATAATATGGTTTTTCTAATTTATAGTTCATTTTTCCTTTAATTCGTATTTTTCAAATAACTAAAAAAATAATGCCTAATGACATATTTGCTCTGATTTTTTTGATTGATTTATCTTTAAGCTGACGTACTAAAGTGAAATTCGAAGAAACATTACCTAATATCCTTTAGCATTAAAATTTAACAAACTATATAGTTGAATTTCGACCATTGAACGGCCATCGGTTATAAGTATTATTTGAAACCAAGACAAATCAAAAGGTTGAAAAGTATTTTTATAGTAGATTTTATTCAGAAAAAGACACATTTATGAAAATATTTAAAAAAAGATCTATAGACATAACATATATGTTATACAAATTCTATGCGAAATTTTTTTTAATTAATAAATAACTTTGTATCTATATCAGTTGGGTACATAAAATGTTAATTTGACAACTTCTCTTAATTTGAGCCAGCAAAAACTTTTATTGTGAATAACTTTTAATATGAGTTATGAATTCGGAAATGCATTTGTAATACTAAACGTATTTTTAAACCTCTATTAATAAAAAATTTCAAGTTGTAAAGAGCTCTACATTAGTTATATATCATTGCAAATATAGGAGAAAGGGTGATTTGTGTGACTATGTGTGACGATGAATGATTAGAGGATCCAAATATTTATTTCCACCCTACGTATATATGCAACGTTGCTATTACTATTGTTTTCATTCTATTTAAGTATACATATATTTTAACTTATTCTGATAAGCTATTTGATTATTTTGTCAGTACTCATGTATAGGTAAGAAATTACGATGTGTATTTCTAAACTATGTATTGTAGGTATTTACCTACGAGTATAAAACCAATGAACTATTACAAAGTGAGAAGAAATTCTTTGCTCGTCAATTTCTTGTAAAATTAAAAATCAAATATCTACAATACTTCATATCGAATGGAATACTTGTGATGTATCACGCAAAATTTACTTCATACCATTATTTGTCATCATTGCTTTTAGGTTAATAACATTAAATTAAATAAGGCTTAAAAATGTGTATAGTTACTAAAAATCTAAATTCTAAACTTTATTGCCATTGTTAATTATATATAAAACTTTTGTAGTGTAATACAATCATCTTACTCATCTCTGCTAAGAATAACGAAATCTAATTTACAATACCTACCTTAATGTTTTTCCAAAACCTAAGAAATATTTATACTCGATCTCATTTAAGTCCGATCAGCTGTGGTTACTGTAAGTTATACCTTTAGAAGCTAGACAGAAGCTGTTATAGATTTTATTTAAGACTTTACCGATTTTCTGAAAAATTCAATCTTAAATATTTTCATGTAATTTTAATTAAATATTTCCACAGTGCACATCACAGTAGAATTCCCAGAAGAGATAATTTTTTCTGTTTAGTACACACATATCATCACTGCCGTAGCTTATTTTCACAAAACGTTAATAGCCTATACATTTCTTAAATAATTCCTCTTCAATTGGTGAAAACCGTATAAAAATCCATTAATTAGTTTCTGAGATTAGTTTGAACAGACACAATCTCAGCGTAGTGGTAGACTTAAATTTATAATAAATAGTTATATATAAGTTAATTGATTTATCTTTTACCTTATTTGTATTAGGTGATTCAAACCAGGTGTACCAGTAATCATAAAAAATATACACCTAAGTAGACACAAATACAATTAAATGTGAGTGGGATTGGGAAAATTCTTAAAGATGATGAATATGTCGCTGTGTGCAAATACATCCCTTGCAACGGTGATAGTTCAGTGGTTGTGAAGTCGCACTTTGCAGATATGTTTTAATGAGTCGTTGCTTGTATTTACACCCGCCGGGCCCACAACTGGCAAGCCTGGTCAAACAAGCGACCAACTTCACATATTTTTCAATGCGGGCTACTCTCTTACTCAATTAACATACTAATTTTACATAAATTAAATTCAGTATCAAAGTATCTTCTGAATCATTTTCAATGAAAAAAAGGTTATCTTACTCAATTTAATCAAATAATTAGAGTAATTTACTAATTTGTCTGGATATTGATAAATAGCGATTATTTATGTTTAAGAAATGATCTCTACGTATCTATTTACCCTTAGGTCAATGCATTTAACATTACATGCATATATTTAGTAATTGTAATTCTCTTGCTCAACTTCCAAAAATTAATTGAATTATGTTAAAATAATTTTTTTTATAAAAAAAGAACGAATTAAGTATATTTTATTAACTTAATTAACGAAAATAGGAATTGATACAACCAATAAATTTTAATTTTAAAACAATTATATAAGAATTTAAATAACATTATTAAATATTACATTACAACATAAAAAATATTATAACAACAATAGGTATATTAGACACCAAAAGACAAAATTTGGATAGTTATTAAATTGAAAATAGTCAATTACTTTTCTTAATATTGGGACAGTTTTTTATAAACTGTGAAATGACTAAATTACTGTGATCATTTGAATTAATCCAAAGATCGATATAGTTTTTCGATGTATCTAAAATAATGTCGTTATTCATTAAAGCGATAGTAAATATGAACGTGTGGAAGCAAGGTTTCTTATTGTTGGCACTATAAACAGCTGTCTTCACATGCACTCTTGCTTCATATTTTTCTTCATTTCTGTTTTCTTTGCTAGGTTTCATTTTTTTTAAATCATTCAATTTGTCTTGCCTTAAATTCGATTTTGTAGTTTTTGCTTTGGGCTTATGTACATTTATTTTTTTAGACTCCCTTTTTCGTTTTAGTGCCTTGTTGAAAGTTAATTTTTCTTTTTTGTTTTTCGTCGGATTTGCTTTGCATTGTTTACGAAGGAAATAAATACATCGCTTTTCGAGTAGTGCGGATGTCTTTAATATTGGTATAAAATCTTTTGGGACAAGATTAAAAATAGAGAGAAATTGTTCTTGATCCATCCTAAAAAATTGTAATAATATTTAGGTATCTATATAATATCTATCTAGAGGAACTTATGCAAGAATTATGCAAGACATAAAACAATTTTAATCTTAAAGTGATTTTTAGAAGTAAATTATTTAAAATAAAAAAAAAATGAAAGTTTCAGGTTTCAACAAAGAAAACAAATACCTAACATAACAAAATCAAAAATTTGTTTTATATTATTTAAAAATTATTTTAAAAAATAACAAAATAGCCATAACATCCTTATTAACCTTTGTTAGAAGTTTGATTGAATTATTTAATTTTAGATTTTAAAAATATAGTTTTGGCTATAAGTACCATATATAAACCATATATACCTATCCACTTATTATAAATTAAAAAAAAAACTAAGAAATAGTGAATAATGTGTTTGCTAAATAAAGGTAGAGTAATAATCTTGGAAGAACGCGTATATGTATGTAATATAAAATTATTAATCTTACTTGGTATTTATATATGTATTTCACAATGATGTTTAAATAAATACTGAAACCTGTCCAAAGCTGATCTTCATCACTAAACTTAATAATATCTAACATAATACAATATAACTTAGATCAATAAAGCAAAAAACAAAAGATTACTAATCACAACAAAGCTTTTATTTGAACTCTTAAGTAAAAAAAATCTTTTGTTTTCAATTATATTTTTACCAGCAATGCTTAAATGGAAATGTTAAATAATAGGTTAGATAATATAAATATTTTGTTTAATTTAAGAAATATGTTTTTATTTCTTTTCATATTGGGATCATTCATATTTGCAAAAATAATGGTACTCCCAAATACACTAGATTAGGAGTCGGCAGACTACGACCCGCGGGTCAGTAAGTGACCCGTTTGAAAATTATAAGTGAGTAAATTATAAGATATAAAATAAATAAAAGAATATAAAAAAATTTGTTTAAAAGCGTATTGTAATTATTTTCTTGATATAAATTAAAATATATCTTTTATTCACTGAAAGATTCTTTTAAAATGAAAATACCACTGACCCAAACGCCTATTTAATAGGTACTCACATATTAGTTGATTTTGACCCACAGTCAAAAAAGGTTGCCGACTCCTGCACTAGATACAATGAATAATAAAAAATATTTATAAAAAAAGCAAATCCTACCGAAGAAAAATTCGAACACATAAACATTTGCCAAGCCGTTAGCGTAAATATTTCGTAAAATATAAGATCAAGCCAAGTCTGCTCCTATCCCAATGTAAATTCAAGTAAATCTAAGTCTCTGTCGGAATAAATAAATTATGTCTATGTGCCTGCAATTTCTTATTTTCTCTAATGAAATCAGATTTCCGCATTTGCAAGTCACACCAAGTTAATATTTTATTTGAAAAGATGAATTTTGTATATCAGGCAATATCTACATAGAAAATAGTCATTGACGTAGCATCAGAATTGGGCAAAGGGGTTCGTTGCGCTGGTTGACACAAACATGGGAGTGGTGAAAACCGTATATGATAACTAATTAATTATATTTAGTGTCAGGTAAAAATGGAAAAAAATCCGTAGACGACGCATCATTCTGAGCTGTAGAGTGGGTGGTGCCCCGACACCAAGCGTCGATTGATAAAGAAGCCGCACCATAGTAAACCATAGTAGTGGTGATTTGTAGAGATGCTGTTTCAACAGCCTTTAAAAATGTTAGAAATGTATTTAATTTTATATAATTCTACAATATTCAAATATATTTCAAAGATGATTGTATGATGGGGAAAAGGCATTTTCTATCCTTTCGCACAGGGCGCCGTATTATCATGCTACGGCTGTGGCTTTACAGTGCCTACAACGTTAAACATGTATAATGAAATATATATTTCATACATCAATCCTTATCTATAGGTGTTTCTTATAGTTGCATTAATAAGTTTTTAAAACATTATTTTGAAAAACAATGCCTTACCTATAAATTGTTATATTAACTTTCGATAGCTTTAGAAACACTTAAAATTATAATTTGATATTGGCTTTGTTCTCACAGTAGTTCAAATTCATGAATTTGATCTGCTCTCTGACTGCCAGTTCAAATTAAATCCTAGAACTGTCTAAATTTTAGAACATTCTTCTCCTTCTGTACGTTCCATACTAAATTCACTTCATGGAACAGCTGATTTGAATTTCAAATCCGAGATTCTACTGTGCGCACACTCAGCAGTTCAAAAATAATTCAAATCCAATGAAGGTCACTGTGAGAACGAATCTATTAAAATGCGTGCCTAATATCTAAAACCTTTACTTCCTAGAGATAGCACCTATGGCCACGTTTTCGATAACTTCTAGAAAGAAGCCCCAATATGACTTCTGTGACTCAATACTATTAAATTGGATTACCCTCAATTCTAGGCGATTGTATTAGAGCTACAAGAACTTGACAAATTTATTAATTTAGTGTTAGTATTAAGTTATTTTGTATACATATAGTTATAGGATATATTTATTTATAGTGTTGGTAAGTATTAATATTAAAACATACAAGTTTTATGGTTCACATCGGGTGGCATATAAGTCCATGCTGCACCACTGAAAGTAGCGTGTTAAGCATTTAAATTACTAGATTGGAATTTTAAAAGAAAATTAAACGCGAGGATTGAAAATTGTTGATTTCTTAATTTTCTTTCGTGATAGACAACACCTCCTATCCTAATACAAAGGAATTCATAATTAAATTATGAAATATCTTAAATAAGTATGAGATGCATAATTCTATCATTATAATTATTGTTCAATTAGAAAAATATAAAAATCATTTATGCTTTACCTTGAATTATATTTTTAAATGACGATGAATTTATTATATTTTTTGTCAATAACTTATTTACACTTGACGAAACAAACCGTATCTAAGGAAATTGTTTTATAAATTTCTTTTTGTTTTAAATTGTACGTAGATGGATTGATAAATACTTAGGTATAATAATAATTAATTAAATACGCAATTAATATTAATGACTAAATAAAAAAGGAAAGAAATTATTCCCTAACAAAAACTTACACCCCAGCAGTTCATATGATCTATATAAGATTTCACTACCTTTAATTGAAAGACTTTATTCGTATATTTAAAAATTATGTTTAAATCAATGACTAAACACCATTAACAATTTAAATACCTACATATAATATGGAAATCAAAAATAGAAACGAATATTTTATTCGGTAACAAAAAAATATCAATAGAAAAATAACTTTACAAAAATATACGTTACAAAATTATACAATTATGTAACGAGGGTGGAACAAGGTTATACATTTGGCTCGTGCTCAATCTAAAGAGTCCTTTTCAGTAAACTAAATGGTAAGTTATATGAAATATTTCACAAAGAAGATATAGGATCGTCTTACCACGTGCTCCATTCTTCAAATAAAAGACCTTATTGAAAGTGAAAAGACGTTGCTCTTGGCTCGTCTCCGAAATCCCTTTTTATTTTATAACGGTCGTTTTTGGCTTAAACTATTTAGTTCCGATCTGTTTGGATGATTGAGCAAACTTTTTTTTTTATAATTTGCCTGACATCAATTTGTTCTGTGTTGTTTTTCTTTCTTTTCTCCTATAATCTCATCTGCTTATCTGTTTAACAAAGGTAACGTACATTTCAGAAGAAAAAAATGTTTTATTAGTTTTTAATATTAAATTGCATTTGCATATGAAATAGAAGACTGGATAAAAATTCTGTCTTAGCAAATATAATTTATCCATAACATTTTTTAAAGGTTTTACTGAAAACAAAGCTATTAATGACTTATATAGTTAGTATTAAAAATATTAATAACAAAATGTTATTGATCAAATCGGTAAAATAAACTTATCAAAATAAAATTAAAAATTTGATTTTTTTTTGGTGTAGATTCACATATAGGTACCTATGTACATCATTAATTCAAATCAAATGGTACCATCTGTTTATACACTTACCGGAGTAATAAAACACCAGAGTTAGATTCGAAAGATACTTAATAAATGAAAATAAAAATAAATTATAATTCTTGAAGCTTATTCGTTGTAATGGGCACAGTAGTATAGCATTAAAAATTAAAATGATTATTTCAAATACCATTTAGATCATATATCTTTGTACAATCAAGCATTGAGTGTGTCGGTCGATTAAAAGCCTGGTAGAGAAAACTACGTGTAGTAATGCCTCTATTTTTTACTAATGAACCGAATGTTCAAGTCTATGAAGGCAACAAATCAATGATATTTTCGCTACCGGTAATCGCCCAGTAGCTGAGTAAATCTAGTCCGGTAGTAGCGGTCGGGCGTGGTAATAATATAGCTAAGGTTGCAGCGGACGTGTTGTCTCGGGCCCAATACAGCTGAATGTAACATTCATAATAAATTCTGGCAGAACTCATCTAACACATCCTATTTATGCGCTTCTTTTTTATAATATAAATAGGTATCGAGTTGAGTAACGCTTAATTTTTTTCTGAGGCGTAATGACCTTAACCAGGTAGGTATTTTCATATAGCTATATATAAGTACCTACCTTTACCCATGAATGTATCTATCGAAAACGAGGTATTTAAAACTTTAGATTTTTATCTTAAATCACGTAAATTAACTGTTGTCTCATAAAAATATGAGCAGTAATAGAGAATTAGTATAACTAATATTGTTAAGTAAACTTGGAACGATCCATCTTTTAATATTTATTTTTTTTTATTTTGTTAAATACTATACCAAAACCTATAACTAACTAATAGGTATAGATACTTAGATACCCAACAAAAAATAATAGAGAATATATCTTCACTTTTTAGTTAACTAATCATTTTTCTTTATATTTTTTGGTTTGATATTAACAATTATACCTAGTGGCAACATTATTGGAATGTGTAGTTTTCAATTAATTTCATACCGATAATATTTAAAAGATGTTTTGGTATTAATCAAAAACGATTAGGGAATATTTACTGTTTATGGCGTGTCACAAAATAAACAATTTCAATACGAAATGTAGGTATGCAATTCAATAATCTTGAATTAAATTAGAAAAAAAATAATTTGATTAGTAAATAGGTATTGTACCATATTGACACAATGTATATAGGTAGGTACTGTATGAAGAACAAACAAAATTTTCGAATTTTTTTAAATTTATTTTCAATAGCCGTTTCATGAATGTTAAGAAACTCTTACATTACCTATAGGTACCTATACCTATATTATTGTGATATTATTTTAAAATTTATAACGATAGATATTATTTAAAAGCTTTAATTTTTTTGTAGATTTTTCTTAAATGAATGTAACTATCGATACCGATATATAACTAATATATATATTTTAGTTTTTTTTTTTAACTATATAGGTACTTATAAGCTAATGGTAGTAGATATGTTGTAGAGTTCTTGTAAGTATCTAAACTCTTAATGGCATGATGAAGAGGTGCCCATTGGAACACCTTCCTGTAAATTTTCTCTCAGCTTATTTGGAGTTTTTTTTCTACTATAGTAGTTTGTTGGTTGCGCAATTTAAAATTAGGCCCATTAATGGATTTCAAAAGTAATTGCAATGAAATTAATTTTTAAATTTTGAAGTAAAATAACTGCCAAATTCAATGCTTTTTATGTCTTGATAAGTATAAAAATATTATTTACTTCACATATAATTTGAGTTTAGCTTAATTTTAAGCCAAATTAGATCAAGTAAGTTGAAAATCAAGACAAATCAAGCTAAAAAATTAAGTTTAAATGTATAGGTCTAAACCTACATCCTTAAAACCTCGCAGTCCATTTGATAATTTTTACCATAGCTTAAGTAAGCATAATCTAAAGAACATTACCGATATTAAATGTTTCGTTCATTAAACAGCATTCGATTATTCATCTCAATATTCTTAGATTAAAAATGTTAATAGATATTCAAATATTTAGGTACATAGCTGAAGCTATCACAATTAAATTTTAAGGTTTAGGTACAATTTTCGTTAGTTTTTCTAACATAACTTCAATTATAAATACAAATACCTTACAAAGTTTTTTTCTTCTACTTTAATTGAAATTGAAACTTTTTATAACTATGCTTAGATAAGTTACAATAAAGCTTCAACTGCGTAGGTTATAGATAATTGCGCTATCTATTTTTATATCAGAAATGCTAATTGTTTTAAAATAATTCATTTATGAAAATTGTACACGGAAAAAACAGTGGTGTAAGATTTTCAACACTAAACTTGTAATATTTTTACTGCACTTTGTGTTCACATTAACCACAAATGTAACATTAGATAACACACTGTGTTGTATTCAGCTCTAACGTATAAGTAGTATTTTTTTTTTTTAAATTTTTAAAGTCGCTACTACTTCTAGGGCTATTAGCGACTGCGCATATAGTGGTACTATGCCTAGTAATTAATTAGATTTTTGATAAAAATAATAGATTTGAAGTGAAAAAAATTTGATATAAGCTGAATAGTGGTAACAATAATAATAATAGCAATAGTAGTGAGGGAGTATTTTGTTTTAGATGATAGAATATAATGCTAAAATTTTAAAATACTAATGTTTAGCGATCCATTTGTTTGATGGTTATAATTAGAGGGTTTTGTAGAAGGTGGAGTTCTTTATTCTCTCGTTATATAGTATTTTTAACTACCATAGTGTAGAAAACATATGTAGCTGTTACTACTGCCGAGTGTTGTAAAATTTTGGCATTTGCGCATGCGCCGCGTACAGCATGACCAATAATTTTGACAAATAAATGAACGTGTTAAAAATTCAACTACATTTTTACTAGTTGGTGTTGTTAATAATACTACAGTTTTTTAATTACACTTGACTGGTAAACGTAACCACACGTGGTGTCATCCTATATAATACAAGTTAATGTAGTAAAATTAAATAGGAATGTTGTTAAATCTAAAACACATTTTTTTCCGTGTAAGTATATATAGGTACCTAACTACCTACTTATTCTCCAGAACTTTATGAAAAATAAAAAAAATATAAAACTTTTTAATTAACTTGTGTATTACCTAGTTCCTTTAAACTTAACGAGGAATTACATTTTATCAACAAAAATTAATTTATTGATAACATTTACAACATACCAAAGTTCCTATTTCTGTACACTCCATTATAAAAACTGTATTTTTTTAGTGTAAAATAATTCAGATAATATGGGTTTGTCGAAAGATAAAACGATTGATCTATTTTAAAATATCAATTCGTTTAAAAACTGCTTTTAATATGGAAGGAAGAATGTGTTAATTATAAAGAAGGTTTTTTGATTTTTATCAAAGCAGGTATTTTTTCCGTGAAAGTTTTGAGTGAAATATTTTATATGATTAAAACACTCGTATCTTAGCTACTAGGTACCAATGGTTAGAAATATTGAAAAATTATTTAATTTATATAGTTATTATTTGATTTTGATCAGTGCGTTTTTTGCTGAAGAATTTGCAGATGAATTATTTGCAAATTGCAAGATGATGCATTGTCGGACAGTGTGTTCTAGTCAGACGAAACGGTGTCTTAAATCGCATAATTATTGAGAATCTTGACGCATAAAAAGGGTGTAGCAAAAACTCAGGTGTGTTTTAGTAGTGAGTGGGAGTGAGAAAGTGGGAGAGGGCGTATGAGTGCAAACAGAGACACGACATGCGGGAGGCCGTGCTAAGCGATACAGCGAGCGAATGACGAAAGTGCGGGGATCTATATTAGATACGGCCCCCGATGTTGACGTTCCTATACTCAGTCAGACACATATACACTCACGCTCAAAAGTGAATATGTGCATGACCGTGCTCACATCCACATGCTTACACTGTCTGTAGTGCATTCGAATTTCAATCTTCGCGTGCTTGATGCGAGTAGTTGTGGTTCGTGCAGAGCGCGAAGTGGTCGACGACGGGCCTTTGAGCGCTAAACATTTCAAACTAAACACACGACGACGCATTATCTCCACTCACATTTTCTTCATGTGCAAATCAACAACCCCACATGGTTTTCACGACCTCAGCATTGCTAAACAAAAATATGATTGAATTTTGTAAAACGTTTGCTAGTGATTTTAATCAATTTAAAGAGGAAAAGTGTGTGGTGTGTATTATTTTCAACGAGAGTTTTCTGTGAATTTTTTTATGTTTGTAAAACAATTTATCAATGAAAAAAACGCAAAATTTGATTTTTTTTTCGTTCTGTTCTTACCGTTATTAAGACAAATTTTGTATTTGTAAACTGTGATATATAGGAAACAAATTAGTAAACAAATTTAGTTCTTTCTGTGAAATTTTGATTGATTTATTCTATCACATAAAATTGTGGAAATTTTTATAGCGACAACTTCTATTAATTGGTGAGTACCCATTGGTTAACATCTAGGCACTTCTATTTACAATTTGATACCTAGTATTTTTTACGAAAGATTCAAAATTAAATAGTTATTTAACTTATTTAGTTTCTATGTAGGTACCCACTAACTTACGAATTTCTATGATAAAGTAAAACTTAAAATGTTTACCTACCATAACACTTCAAATATAATGTAATCATAATTCATAAGAATTTTAACGTTGCATAATTGGGCGGTTAAGTTATAAATTAAATTAGATGGATACTCGAATATTGTAGGTAAATACTATAGCTTAAATTAAGAATATCTTATAATTACCTTACCTGGTAAAAATTATATAGAATGAAGCTGTTTTTATCATTTTAAATCAATTTGTGTTTGGCTTGAAGTTTTTGGTTTATCACGTTTGAACAACTTGAAATCTTTTGTGGTTTGCTATTTTTCCTGTGTTAACCCAATACAAAGTATCGCGATAAGTATAGGTCAATTTCTTCGTATTTAAAAAGGAAATGTAAAGAAATTTATTCACAAAATATTTAATTTCATTGTAATTTTTAGTTTAATTACTAGAATTGAAGTCGTCTTCTTAGAAAAAATCCCTTTTGTTAATTTATTTAATACACTTACCTACTCTACAGTGGAAATATTTTTTTTTCCATATACCTATAGGTAGATACTAAATGATTTATAAAATACAAAATTAATATGATGAATCCATATTTATTTAAAAAACATTTTTTTAAAAATGCTTTTTTTTTTTATTAATGATACCATATTAAGTATAATTGTAAACTTATTCGACCATGCTTTTCTAGCGTGGTACATGAAAATGAAAATAATACCTCATAGAAATTGTAGGTACTGCTAATGATCATGTGTTGGGTTCGACACAAAATTTTTAAGTATAATATTTTTTTTTCAATAATAAATAGGTAGTTATTTATTAGGTTAATAAAAATAGGTTAAATTCTAGTTTAAATGATAATGAAAAAAATGAATATTTGACGATAGTGACATTTTAATTGATCGTAGGCAGGTGCAATCTAATGAAATTATTTCGCGAATAGGCGTCAAACATGCATTCATTATACCTAATGGAATTTATAAGTTAATAGAACTTGAACAATGCAAAAATTCGACAGGCATTAGAATTATTTGAGCTTCATTCTACTTATCTAATACCTACTTTGTTTATATACAAAAAAATAATAAAAATTAACGAGTACTAATAAATATAAGATTTTCCAAACTAATTATTCAGAAACCAATTTAAATTGTAGTAGGTTTATGAAGTATAGTTAAACGAAACTTGCCATCGAACTATTAATATATTTATATGAGTATTGACCTTTTAATTGTGTTTCTTATTGTAGGTCTAAGTGTTAATAAGGTATTGTGTTTTCTTCTCAGAAAGTGTTATAATTATTCAAGAAAATATTAAAATAAAGTCTTAGCTATCACATACTTTTTAAAATATTGACTTATATCATATCGTTAACAGTTATAATGTACCTTTAAAAAATCTTGTAGTCTATGTTACAATACAAAACGTGTTAATGTATAAGACGAAAAAACTGTAATTTTACAGCTTTTTGTTATACGAATTTTTGTATAAAGTGTAATTAGCTTCGTCTTTTTTTGAATTATTTGGAAATATTTAGCCGTACGAAGAACTATAAGTCACATCCTAACGCGATGAACAGATTTTCGACCTTCTTTATTTTCAATATCCAGCTGTGATATGTGATGATCAAGGTGTATATTACAATGCTATTTTCAAATGAAACCGTCTTAAAGAATAGATATCATAGCGTTTTTTATATTTTCTTTCTGTTTGTCGTTATTACTTCAAATTTCAACAATAAACATTTCCATTCATTTGATATGGTAGCATGTTTAAAATTAAATGGAAAACAGATTTTTTTACTTTCCTTAATATAGGTAGTTACATATTTAGATAATATATACCCGTGAAGAAATTATGGTTTTTTCAAAGCTATAATTTGATTTTTTTTTAAAAATTTATCGTTTCTTTACTTAAATTTTGTAAATATTAATTAAATATTTGTATTAGGTTTATGGCTACCTTCTTTTGTTTAAACGTATACGTTTGGATATTGCGTGTATTAGAAGGTTATTTTTTATGCTAGAAAATAATAATGAACTTTAATTAAAACTAAATGTTAATTTATAAATGGGCTCATAAATTGTATTTTTGTTTTAGTCTTACAAACAGGTGGACTTGAATTTTATTTTTAATTCTAGTTTTATTTCTTGAAAATGAAAGAATATAAAGAAAAGCAATTAAATGAAGTTACATTTTTTAGTATAGTTGAATATTTTTACGACTGTCGCGTTTACATAAATTCTTTGTTACTCCTGTTTTATAAGCTATGATTCAAAAAGAAAGTCCAATAAATTCACAGAAATATAAAATTGAATAAAAATTGTTTAAAAATATAGTTAACTAAATTAAATATCGTAATAAACTCAAACTTAGATAATGCTTTATATAAAATTAAAATTAGATGCATATGAAAAATTCAGATGTAGCATTGCAATGTACCTTAAGCCTTCCATTTCAAAGGTGGACAATTCTTTGAAATCGGGATAACAATAGCATTAGAAATAACAATTTTTGTTCTGAATTGAAAGAATCAATCTATTTGCATTAAGTATAAACAGAAGTAACTTCTGTGATGACTTCTTGATGCAAATAGATTGCTTTTTTCAATTCAAAATAATAATTAATTAATCAATATATTAATCAATCGTTTTCCGATTTAAAAAAAAGTTATTTGTCCACCTTTGAAATAGACGGCTTCATATATATCATATATCTATATCATTTCACAATTAAGTTTTTTAGGGAAAATAAAATGAAATATCTAACGCCTCTGACAGTTGAATATTAGGATAATTGAAATTAGCAAACAAAAGTTTTTGTTGTAATTATTTGCAAGTTAGGATCAAAACTATTTTTGTACTATCTTTTGTTTAGAGATCATATAAAAACTATTACCGGTTCAAGAGGTAGTTGAAACATATGGTAGTTGAAACTTTTATGCTTTGGGAAATCATTTTTACAGTCTTCAAAATGCCAGTCACAGTGTTCAAAAATGTAGTTTCTTAGTTTGGTATCTTATCGAAACCAAATATGTAGGTATTCAAAGGTATTTTTAATATTAATTTTGTGTAATTGGAACAAAAATTAGGGTCATAACTTTTTATTTTGAAACTTGGCATATTCTTTGTGGTGTCAAAAAGTGAAACGAACAGATTGTGCACTAAAATGTTTTGATATTTACCGTTTTTCCCAAAATATAAATTTTGATTTTATATAGTGATAGATATCATTGATTTATTTACAGTATATATTATATGAACTGGTAGCAGAATAATTAAATACCTCTATTTTTATAAATCACTTCTTGTAGAAAAATAATCAGTAAGAAATAGATTTTTAACACTTTTCAATTGAATTAGATTCCAGATTCATCGAGTCAACTGTTTTATACAATGAATACAACTTAGCATTTCAAATTTGAAATAAAATAATTTGAAAACTCATAATTGATTTAATGAAAATATAAATACCTATAATCTATACCTATAAATTAGCATATCACTTGAATTTTACCAAATTTTGAGCAAAATTTAAGTTAAACATAAGAAGGTTGAAAATCAAATTAAGTAGTGAATTTCTATTGGTATATATGGTCAGATGGCGTTGATTTTAACAAGTAAGGAAAACTCACTTAAATTATTTGTTAATATTTCGCACTTAGTTAATAAGTTATAATATTTTTCTATGAAATAGGGAAACATTTTCTAGATATGTGCCACTGCATTATTATTGTTATACACAATTGTAAAAAAAAAAAACGGTGCCGTTTATACTATTTAGCCGAAAATTCATTTTTATTACTGTGTAATATTTTGTCTCCAATATAATTTATATATTAAATGTTCTTTACATACACTGAAGTACCTACATACTTCACTAAAATGCACCGACGAGGGTTTAGCACACCCTGACACGGCTAATACATATATGGTTATTATAACTAAAAATTAATATTTGCAATGTTTAACACATACACTCAAGTCATACTATTTTTCCCACTCCACTTTCTGGCAATTAGCTTAAAAATTGCGCTTTTACACGTAGCAAATTCCTATATCATAATTACAATGTTATTCATATTCAGTTACATTGAAGTGGCAAGCAAGAACTATAGAATTGTATGTTAGTTATTTGATTTTAACTACCTTTAAAGGATTATGAAATTTTATGTCCAATGCCATTTCCTTTACCGAGGTGTGTGTATGGCTCATAAATAATATCGAGTAAGTATTTATAAACAGGGAATTTTAGATATATTCTTTGTACATGAGAAAAAGTTGATTAGGTAAATACTATGTACTTACTTAAATATATGTAGGTACTTTATTAAATTTCATTAATTTTTTTTAGAAATATATAAGTACTTACTGTCGGTATTTAGTATATACTAAAAATATTGGTTGTAATTGAATAAATTAAAAAAGCTATTTAATTATCTAAAATTATTTTCTATTTGTTTTTGCATAAGAAATTGTGATCTTGGTCACTAAAAATTGAGAAAATTCAAATAATTAGTTTTGCAAACTTAACATCTGCTTAGACGCCATTTTGTAACGATTTTTTTTTTGCTAAAATAAAAATATGTAGGAAAGATACCGAGTTCAATGGGTGGGAAAATAGCATATCTTCTTCATATGTAGTAAGTACTGTACTAAGGTAAACAGTATTTTAATAAATATGGCTTCTTTAATATTATAGCGATAACATATCTTCAAATATGCAAAGACGAATTACGTTGAGTTCTGAATGTAGGTAGTATTCGCAATATCTTTGATTATTTAAACTATTACAAATCAGCAGAAAATATTCGATCATTTGTACGATGATAAAAATATTTTTCAATGAGAACAATTTATAATAATTAAATTTGCAAAAAAATCAGTAGGTACCTTATAAGTATAGCTACATACATGTAGTTATAGGTTTAAATAGGTTTGTTATTTCTTGTTAGTGCTGTAAAAACGATGGTATTAATTAATGTTTTACATAATGGAAATGTAATTGACATGTTTCTTTGTTTACTTTAAAAGAAAGAAGTGACGCTATGAATGTGTCAGACAGACAAGTGTCAGGGTTCGGTCTAGTATTATAATCATAGCGACGATGTGGACAAGTAGGTATGTTGTATGCATAAATCTATATGTTCATTTAAATAATATAATAGTAGGTATAATCGCGTTAATCTTTTCTTTTCTAAAATCACGATTAATTTCATTTTAATATATTAATATACGAAGAAACTCAGCTTTTATATTACAATATTAAGTAAAAATATATGCAGACAAGCATAACAAATCTTACATCAAAGAAAATGTATGAACATGATTAACTATAATATGAATAAATACGTACATAAAATGCGTGTCTTATTTATACTTTTACAGCGAAATCATACCTACATAATTCTTTTTGAACGTGCGTTAGGTGCCTAGTTATAAATCTCACTAAATAAAGTGTTTTTGACAGTAGTTCGTTGTTTGATTTTGATATGAAAAATAATATTTCTTATGAAAAAATGTGCGAAAGTACTTGAATTTTTACACGCCTTTATACATAGGTATTGAAGCATTGAATTTTTTTGTTGAAAACAGTGTAACCAACCTAAAGTTTGTCTCAGAGGTAGATGATATGATTTCAAAAGTTGTTATAGTTTTCTACCAATCCTACTTCAGAAAGTAGGTTGAATTATCAGTTAATTTTTTAAAAGTTTTCTAGGGATCCACAATATTTACTTTTTCTGTTAGGTAATAAATATTTCACCTACATTTATAAGGAACTCAATGTTCAATCAAAGCAGAATCACTTATTATCAATTCCTAAAAAAATTCGAAAAAAATGAAAAATTGAAAAAACTAATCATGATAACTATGTCTATTATTATTTAAGAAATTTTAACTGTAAATATTTATTTTTTTTTATTAGTATAAACTATCTATAAATAAATTCGCTTGACCCTAATTGGGAATTCACTTAAGCTTCTTTGATGTGTTATAGGTGAATTATGAATGTTGTAAGTGTTAATGAAAGCGTTAATATCATTTTTGTGGAAACAATACTAAAATTTTTCCCAAATTTGTAAAGTTGGTAAATTTTTTTATAAGGTAGTATAAGATCCAAAAGTTGGTAACAATGGTTAAAGAAGTTACCATACATAAGGCATAGAAATAAGTATCCAATCGAATGTTTTCTGCGTAATGCTAAAGTTAAAAAATAATAAATATTTCCTTTATTTTTATTGTTTGTACTACTAACTTTGCATAATTAGCCAGAAAGGTAGAGAAAAATGCTATAGAAAAAGCATAAATTACCAAAAAATATCTTTTGCTTTTTAACTGGAAAATAATTAATTTAAAATTAAATCTTATGATTTCCAAATAAACTAACCTAAATAGGTACCACCTAAATATCTAGTCGTATCCTAATCTAATCCTTGTTTCTTAAAATTGATAATTTGTTATTAATAATTTTTACGTTAATCCAAAGCGTTAAGTTAAAATTTGTCAGCTTAAAATTAACAAATAATTTATAAAAACTGTACCTGTATAGAAAATATATTTAATTAAATCCCGAAGTAAATTGAATTTGAAGGTAAATGACTCCAACAAATCATCTCTTGCTTTCAAGGTTACTTTTTCATCTTCTAGTAAAATAGCTCTCATATTTTCACATTAACAATAATTACTAATAACAGTTTTGTGTTGTCAAAGTATTGTTAAACTTGATTGTTTTTTGTAATTTTGTAAAAAAAGTTTTCTTTTGAAAGAGTTGCGTTTGTTTGAAAGGATGACAGTGACTTTAAGGCACAGTATACTACATGTTTTGAATGCTTTCATATGTTTTTTAACCTGTAATTATTTGTGGATACGGTCATAAGATTAATTTTTGTTTTGTTTTTGTCGTGTAACGGAATTGTAAAGATAAAAGAAATCAACTTGTTTAATGATAAAACATTTCCAATATAATTTAGTTTTGTTTTCACTACTATAACTGTTTTTAATTGGCACGACTCAAGTTCTATGTTAGGTAGGTACTAGGTATATTTCATAAAATCACTATTAATCTATTTTCTTCTTCCTCCACATTTTTTGCAATTTTTATACTACAATAAATATATTTAATTTAACATGCATATCTTATATTTCAAATTCGAAATTATATAGTTTTCAAATGTACTGATTAATTTAGACTTTAAAATTTTTATAACGTCATCGAAAATGGATAGAAAATTGCGTTTCATTAACTTTTGTATATAAATAGTCTGTAAAAAGAATGGCTTAACACTTTTTATTTTAAATGATTTTGAGAGATTACACTTACAGATACTTAAAGAAATATTATAAAGTCAGTTTGTCGTAAAGTAAATGTGTGCGTATTAATATTCTACCAAATCATACATTTTTTTTTTTAACCGCAATGGTGTAGATTCTGATAAATGATTATGAACTACTATAACACAATGAGCAATCGGTTGTCGTAATTTGTGGAATAGTCTCGACCTATCATTTCAAAAATTGCCACTTCCGGTGTAATTTAACCAATGTGATGTTAATGGATTTTGTTGTTTGGTATCGGTTATATTTCATTTCTATAAATAAGCATAGAGCAAAAATAAAGATAATGATTTGTTTGGAAGCACTAACCTTTAGTTGACAATAAGTTTTTCTATTATTTATAATTTGCTAAACGAAAAATAATTATTTCACTAAAGTTTTTGGAATTCATTGATTTCCCTTTTAAAAATTAAATAGAATATTAATCGTAGTATTCATTGGTAAAATATTTGAAGCCTTTCCGTTGCATTAATAATTTTGGAATTTTAAGAACTAATTATTGTATTCCTATAGCTGCTTTTTAAATAATCAATATTTAATAATTCAGTTGATAATTTGTAATAAAACTGTGTAAGTATAATATATAATATATTATAATACAATTTGGACTTATTCATGTAGTCGTTGTGAATAGTTTAGCATTTTTGAACAGGTTAAAAACCAGAATCCAACGGCTTCCGTTGTCGTATTTTTTCTTTAAAATTCTTTTTAAATATAGCTCCGAACGATCCACCTACCTCTACCTGATATGTTGCAGCATTTATTTATCGATTGATTTAAAATGTTTCTAGAGATAAGTAATTAATATCTATCAGTTCCTATAAGTAATAAGAATCAAAAAGTGTTTACATTCCAAGTAAAAATTCTTAAGTAAATAACTTATATAAATTGATATAAAAATCAAACACTGATAAAAGTTTTCCCATATTGGGATCATATTTTATTTATGTTGTACAAATATGACTGTATTTCGCAACATTTATGTGAAAAAGTCTTAAATAAATATATTAATATACATATTTTATACTGACGTATTGACAAACAAGACATAATATTATTTTAGTAACAATTGTAAGCATTTATTCGTCGAAGATTTTGAGAGCTCCCTTCGTTACTACTTGTTTCAGTTCACACGGTTGCGATATTCTGTTTCTTCATATACCAATACATATTGGAATTGAATGGGTCGTGTTATCTTTTGGAATATATATGATATTTTTGTGTATTATTTTGATATATTTTTTTAGAATAAACAGAACTTCATGTTTTAGACAAGTTCTCACCCTTCTTGGTGGAATTAATCAATGCAATCATTGAGCTTGGTATCTACAGTATAATTCCCATGCAGTTTTGAATAAATTATCACTTTGTATATTGTCGTGTGGGAGATTGATTTGCGTTTATATACTGATTCATATAGTAAAAAATTCAATTGTGCAATATTCATAATAATATTCCCAAGATAATAATCACGGTTTCTCTTGGTTATAGGCAGAGTGGTAGGTAACAATTCTTTAAATAGAAATTCCATTAAAGATTAATATTGATTAGCAATTTATTTTTCTCAACACAGAAGTCTATAGGTTGTGTAGTTTCATCACACATTCGTTTTGCTAATGCGATTTCGCGAAACGTTGTCTAATTTTATTTATTGTGTATATTATTTTTATGATGTATAATTAATTTTTTAATTAATTGAACAAAATTTGAATCACAACGTGATTATCATTTCAGATAACTGATAATTCCCATATGATAACGATTTTGTGATTAAAAATACTTGTCACCTTGTTAATATATACAGAAATAAATTTTACATAGAAAATTTAAATAAAAGACTCATATTTGACCTATGTTTATACCGGTCACATTCGTTTTTTCCTGTGAAAGTTACTTTTTAGGATTTTAATTGGTAAAATTAATAAGAAGAATTTATCATTTTTTTCCTTCACTTAAAACGTAATAAGCTTTTTTTCTGTCGTTTTAAATTGAAATAAAAATATAGAACGCTTTAAGGAGTGGTATAAAAATTTCTAAAACAATATTTTGTAAAGGGTACCAATATGTTCTTAACATTCATTAATTGATCAAAAGATAGTTATCACATAAAATAAAAGTGTTATCTGATGATTATATTTAAGACACTTATGTATATTAAATTTACCATTAACTAGCCGCAGGTGCTTCGAATACGATCTGCAAAATTTGGAAAGTTGTGTTTCAATTATGTTATTTACGGAGTATAGTATTTCTATAAACATTATTAGCGGGGCTCACCTAATAAAATTAATGTATGCGATTTTTAAGTTTTTCTTCATGTAATTTATTCTAATTTGCTAAGGTTTCCTATATTTTTTTTTTCTTAAGGATATATACTAATATTATTATCAAGAAAATGTTTAAGTTAAGTTTAATAATCACCATGTTGATATATAATAATCAACATGTTTTATGTAAAAATTTATAGAAGATATAAACATTCTTATTTTAAGGAAAAAATTCTCAAATCGTTCCTTATTTTTAATTTAAATTAATAGATAGGAAATATTTAAAATTAATAAGTAGATATTTTATAAATAATCTTTTTTCAAATTAATTTTTGTTATTGTTATAAATATGTTTAAAATGATTTATGGGAATAATTTCACGTAACTTGGTCTACGTGCACAAGAGATTTCTTTTTGAACGTTGTAATTTGAGTACGAAGGGATGAAACATAACACAGATACCAGGAAAACTCGTGGAAAGAAAGTGGCAACGACCCTATGACCTTGTTGTGGTAGGTAGTGCCCCTACTTGTTGCTATATCGATCACCAGCTATGTCGTCGCAGATAGTAACGACCGACGTCGACGTCGTGTCGACATTTGTATCAAAGGTCAAGGCCGTGACGCTCTAAATGCTCCCAATCATATCGTGGGTATGAAGACAATTTCTCCTTCGACCCTTTATTCACTCTTCAATTTTCACATTATAAACTTGTCTTTAATGTACAAAATAAATTAAGTAAAATTGATTAGTCAGATTCATCTGTGGTAACATCAACACAATATTTATCTCTAAAAAGTAACTCTCAATGTATTCATCTTAAAATAATAATATCTTATATTTATCCCCTTAAAGCTTTATTCTATATTATTTTTGCAAAATAAACATTTTTATAATGAAAAAAAAAATGTTAAATGACCAAAACTACACAAAAGTAAGACGATACTTTAAATTCATCATCAATTAAATTCTTAGGTTACGAAAACGTATATATACATAGGTACCTAAAAAGCCTTGAATACTGTTTCAAACAATAATATTATTTTAAAAATGTAAATAACTGAGTTTACATATACGAATATTGGGCTGCCCAATATAGTTTTCTAGAATAGTAATCTAGAACTAATGAACAAACACAATTCAAGGATAAAATAATAACTTAATGGGCCACTGATTGGCGCAGTGGCTAGAGCAGTAGTTTTCTCCACTTCATGCATCAAGTGGTCTGGGTTCGATTCCCGTTGAATCCTAGACTTAAGATCATAGACCTAAGATTAAAATTGACCAACAGAAATTTTCTGTGTTTAGACAGTCGTGATATGACCTAAGCTGTTAAAGCGACTTAAAACACAAAAAAAAACTTAATAGTGAAACCTTGAAACTTCAAAAAGATCATAACAACTTTTTATTTCATAAATATATCTACCTTACATATATTTTAATGCAACAAAATATAAATTTTCCAAAATGCATCCAAGATATTGACCCGAGTGGTCAGTTATCACCATGTCAAATTTCATCTTAATCTCTTATCAACTAAATATCATTCAGTGTGATTTTTATTTGAAAGAGTTTTTCTATTTTCCTATAAAAATGAGGTAGGTATTGCTCGATAAAAAAAATCGTAGATATCTTAGATAATAACTCGATTAGTCAAATTTTATTAAAATCCGTCCAGTGTTTTTCGTGTGATGTGGTAACAAACAGACAGACAAAAAAATATTAGAAATGGTTAATTTGGGCTTTGTATCGATAATAACAACTATTGGAATAAGATTTTTCAAAAAATATTCTATACACTAATTCGACTTAGTTATTACATTTTATTATAAGTATAGATTTGTTTTTTGTTTTTTGAATGCCTATATATTAACCTTTACGTGCTGTAAGAAAAAACTTGTACCTACCTAATGTAAAAAAAATTCTAAAGTTAATAGCATGATACTCCTTTTGCAATACTACTTATTTTGACAGTTGTATTAAAAATCAAATCATTATTCGTTCTTTCTGTAGATTTTGGTAAACTAGAGACACGTGGTCATCACGTTTAAGTCATCATTTAATAACTTTTGATAACTTCTGTCTATCTGTTATGTATCAACTACAATAGTTTTATTTTATATTAAGATTAGTTTTTTTTTTTTTTTTTTTTTAATATTTTAACTATTTCTAGATGCTTTGAAGCTATTTAAAAAATGATTACAACAGATCAATTCTTATAATACTTTTTTGAGGTAAAATATATTTCGTAAAAATTTTCGCATTTGCTTATCTTATAAACCTCTATTCATCTAGCTTCTTGCAAATAGTTATCTACATTTTATATGTTAGAGTTATCAAAATCCTTTCAGATACATGAAAATGAAGTAAAAATTTTTATAGGTACTTAATTTTAATGTAAATGTATTTATGGTAAATTTAACACATTTCAAAATAACGCTATTTCTTAAATTTGGAAAATTATTAGAAGGTTATAACAATACTGAATAAGATATGATAAAAATTGTCACTTTGTTATCACATTAACTTTTATTGTGATAATATATGACAGTATCTATTTTGTAACAAAAAAACGAAATAGATTTTTTTCTGAAATGTAAGTAAATAATAAAAAAATTTATCAATACATATTATATAAGGTATGAATATTGAATATATTTAAAAATAGGAAATAATATATATTCATAAACGTTTAATTACTTTTAGACATAGGCATTCTAGGTATATTATTTAAATTGACTTTGACTTTGTTGGGTAAACTAGTAACTGATTGCCTTAGATATATGGTAGTATTCTATAAAATATTTATTACTCAAAATAATATTGGGAAAAGCCAGTTCCTACGTTAAATATTTATGTGCGTTGATATAAATAATGTATAACTTTATATTATTTCTACAAGATAATTTGGCATTGACATTTTATCAATTCCTTCCTTAAGATTGAGTTACTTTATACATAAATAATATATAGGTACAGGTACACTTCCTTTTAACACGTATCTACGTATATATTGGATACAAATGTTCTGGAATAACGTGTTTATGAGTCTATCTCAAAATTAAAGCGGAAGGAACAACATATGACTAATACGAGTGTTATGACTGTATGGAGGTAGAAACGTAAAGCTCGTAGTACGCGGCGTTACGTTGCTACGCTACTTCAATGCATGCAGCAGCCGACGCCGGTTCGTGCTGCATCGATCCAGCTTCGAATACGCGCATCCCTTGCCGAGGTCTAGGTTCTAAGGGTCAAGGTTGTTACTCATGGAGACACGTGGATGTCATTCTCCCAAGCTTTTCCGCATTTGAATTTCATTCGTTATCAGAGACTAATAACATACGAATCTGTTTTCCTGAACCCTAAGTTAATAGAATTGTTAAAGGAATATCAAAGATTCATACCGTTACACCGTTAATACCGTTAACCGTATGAGTGGGTGTTGCCAATAAAAATTAATAACTATAGTTTTACGATTGGTACATGAACTGTAGTGTAGTTATAATTTGGAAATCTGAAAATCATGAACTTTATTTTGTTTCTATTATGGTATTGTTTATACCACGATTAACTTTTCGTGGTGCTTACTTTTATAGTAAACTAAAAAAAATTCGTTGTTTATAACTAAAAAGTGCTACAACTATCCACATTTGTAAATTTACATTTGAGTGAAATGTTTTAAATTGAATTTCTTTATACATAATTTAAATATGATTTTAAACATAAAATCGTTAAACAATACAATACTAAACAATTATAGGTGAACGTATTCTAGGTACTGAGAGTAAATCCAAAATTTTAATTTCTTACTTTTGACAAGTTCTTTCACTAATGTATTTTTTTTTTGTTCACAGAACTCGACAAAACATATCATCAGTTTCTTACATTATTGGTAAGTAGATCTAAATATTTTTTAAAATTATTATTTGACCGATATTATGAATATTTACATACATGTGCAAAAAACGTAAATATTATAATAAGGAGAAAAATAAATAAAATGTGTTTATGTCTTTTAAGAAATTAAACGAAAAAACATTCATAAAATAAAAAAAAAGTAATATATAGGTAATAATAAGGTTTAAATATTGTTTTAATGCTGAGTAAATGTGGTTTGAAAATTTTTTTTATTACTTATCATAAATCTTTTAAATGATATTAATGTCTAAAGTGATACGATAAGAAATAGTTATCTTAAGGCTATACAGATCCCATAATATATATTTTAAAGACTTATCTATTCTCAACGTTTAAATTTAGGTAGTTTTTCTATTAATACGGTATTATACGTACAAAATCCCAATTTTATTTAGTGTAATAAATGTTGTTACACATAATTTATGCTAAAGACTTGAGTCGGTTTGATATTAGATAATAGCGTATCGTTGTGTTGTAGAACAACCTGTTGAAGTTGTTGATGTTGAGGGGGACGCGGAGGGCAAGGCCGACGCGGGTCACGTGGCTGCCCGCACTTCACACCCGGCGAAGTTCGTGTGGGCGGAAAATACTCCATTCTCCAACCACACGTATACTACACTCTTAATGTTTTATATTACCATTAACATTATTTTACATACTTTTGCTTTAATTTATTATAGGTACTGAATATCTATATAAGTAGGTACCACATACCTATTTCTCTACGCAAAAATGTTCCATTTCTAACTCAGCAAAGGTTCACTTTCTTATTATTTATTTTCTTAACCCACATATTTTTCTTGATGAACTCTTAAGAAAACAAAATATGTAATACTTATAAAAAAGTTTTCGATTATTTTTTCTTTTAAAATGCAAATCTAATTAAAACTTAGATTTACAACTTTTAAAATGCTACGAGAAATTGAAGCAATAATTCAAATTATTAAATTCAACTTTTCGTTGATTGGGAAGACAAAAAATTCGAGTAAAAAAGTAAATGTTTATAAATAACAAGCAGATGAATATTTATTTCCTAAGATAGTAGTTTAAAGAAATTTTTTGAAATAATTTCATATCGTAACAATTTAAAAAATTATTACCTAATTCAAATTATTACCTATATACGAGTATTACCTAATACAAACTTTGAGAATATCTTCTCAACTCTAAAGGTTCTTTTGTTCATGCATGTTGGTAATTGAAACATCAAAAATGAAATTATCAAACTGAAGGCAGTCTGAAAAGTATTTCAATGTTGAACGCCAAAATTTTAAATAAAATTTAAAATTAAATATTAAAAATATATGTCTTGTCATTCTTTTACATGTACAAATTATTTTGTCCAACTTATTGTTAGCTTATAATTAAGTTATCACACCTACTTTAATTTTTAGATATTGTACCTACACAATTGAATGTTACAAATTATCATTGCCAGGCCTTAAAAATGAGTACACCATTATTTAATATAATAAAAAAAAAAAACAAAGTAAATATTCTATTTTTGTGTTGCACTCAAATGGATTTTGAAGCATTTGTAACACACTAAGAAATTGACATAAAATGTGGGGGCGTATAATTTTTTAAATTCAATTTTGTCACATAGCTTTTATTTTTGTATGTTTAAAGACTATTTTTATTTTAAATGCCTTCAGTTTTAAATTATGTATCACTCATTCTGTTTAAAAGAATAATTAAAAAGAAATTATCCAAATAATTACATTCTCTATTCTTATAAATATTTTATGTACAAAAAAAAATAAGGCTATTATTGTTATTAATACTTATAGTCTTATTTAATCTTTAACTTGTATTTTTTGACAATTATAATATAAGTTAAGCGTTATAAGATATTTGATCGCTTAGTTAATTTTCCAGCTGTTAGATCTATGAAAGAAAAATTTCACAATTTGTTGAACAAAACACTATAGGCTTTTTATATAATTTTTTCTCTCAATTTTTAGTAGTGCTTAAGTGAAAAATGTTAATATATTTATAACCTGAAATGCAATGGTTGAGTGCATTCATCCTTGAAATTCAATGGAATACTTTTTTTCAAACAAATCTTTTTTATGGTAAAATTGGTTTCAAATTTGAATTGACAGAAAAGGCCATAATACATCGTGTAATCTGAATGTATTCAACGCTTGGTTAGAAAGTAATTCGTAGGCGACATTTCTGCCGCATATTTAATAATCTACCTACGTAGTAATAGCAGTACGAGAACATTGATACTTCTCACCTGTCCAAAGGTATTACGTAAACGTTTTCAGATACAGAAAATCAATACTATTCCGAGTTATATTAATTGCATTTTGTACCGTTTAGGTTATGATTACTTGAACCGATTATTTATTATTTTTAAATTACTCAGAAACCTGCTTCATATATATTTTATTAATGTTTTTTTTTTTTAAATTTAATTGATAAAGTTGCTCAACGTTGGAAACCTGTGATTTAAAAAAGGAACCGCTCGTAATATTATATTATTTGCATTATTGATAATTGTATTAAAAAATTTGAATTAAACTTGATATTTAGTAAGTAGATAAAAATAAGAATATTTTATTTTAAATAGAATCTTCATTTGGGTAGATCTATAGATTTTTTATTTGTTATTTGATCGTATACACAAATATCCATTTGACCCCTAAAAACCGTAAACGTCACCGGTGGACTATAATTCAGGTTTTTTACGGAGATGCCTTTCATCGGGCTCTCTTAGTGTGTGCATAGTGGCCGCTCCCGTGTCGTGTCCAATCCTCTCTTTAATGACGTTTCGGACGCTAAAGAAGCGGCAGAGAGACTACTTTAAAAAGAGTTTTTCAGAGAGATATCTATACCATAGTTAGACTTGTTTCTGCCGTTGCGAGGACAAATTTATAGATATGTTGGTACATAAGTTAGTTCAAGCGGTGACAGCCGGTAGAACTGTGTCCAATCGCTTGGGAATTCACTCTTCTCCCACACAACACCGAAAAAAATCCTATACAATATATCGCCCCCATGTCTCTTCGCCGCCACGTTATTCTTAAAACGTCCTCAAACACCCATCTACTTTTACACATTTTGATTCATACGTATCTCTAATATCCTTTCATTCGGTCTGTCGTTATAAAAAAATTTAATATTCAACTTTAACTACATACACGAATTGTTTACATGTTCTACCAGTTTAACGTACTAAAGTTTACTTAACATATTCGTTCAATAAAAACTTTGTATTTTTTTACTTTTCCTTGAGAATAAATCAATCAATTACCGTCACAGGCTATATTTGTTTGCCAAATTTTTGAAGATCTTAAATCGATGAAAATACTACATCGATATCCAGTTTCATTTATAAAATGCTATGCTACTTAAATAGTAACGGATTGGATTTCATCTTATTTGTCACGTAAAGATTTTATCATCCATTTATTTAAATCTAGATATTTTAGATATTTCTTAACATTATTATCGAATGAATTATATCTGAAGCGTTTAATTTTTGACACAAACGACGGTATTGAAATACTTGGCGTATATTTTAAACTCTAAATTCATTGAAAGCAATGTAACCAAAGTTTTTTTTTCATTATGAAAAACACTTTAAATTTAAATTAAGTATGTCGTTTACTTCATCGAAATCAATTAGTTTATACAATTTATTTGAAACGTCAATCTGCTGTATTGTAGCGGAAAATTTGTCAATAAAATTTCTGTTTTTCGCTTCACTAGTTTCGAATTGTAAATTGCTGAGAATCAATTTCTTAATTCATTATATTATGAGATGATTACTTAATATTGACAGTTTGTAGGTGTTAGAAAGGAATAGAAATGAATTGCGTAGTTTGTTTCGTAGAAGAAACTACGACATCTTCGACATTAAATCAATTTGAAATTTTCCGTGACAAAATGAATAATGTTACAATATACTTTAGTTTATATATCAATAAGTTTTAGTATGAATGCGCCAAATATATTTACGTTAAGTTGAATGAATGACAACATTAAAAAATTGTTCTAGTAGGATTTTTTTTCTATAATGTATCAAAATATGAAACTTAGCATTAGTTACTTGTTTAACCCTCCGTCGCATCTTAAATGCTTTTTACTACGTTAAAAATGAGGTCATACACAACGACCTGAAAATTCCCTTCGTTCACAAACTAATCCAAGACAGCTTCCAAAAATGCCATAACAACTTAAGCAGCCATCCCAACCCCAATGCTCAAATTTTTTTTTCCAGTTCACATCCAAACAACCCTCCACGCCGATTAAAACTGGGAAAAATAATAATGGGCTAAATAATAATTATTAGAAAGTGCCAACGCTGCACTGGTTGGTTGCTCCAGCCATGTTACACACCGCTTCTGTGCACTGGCTAAGGACTAACCCTTAACTTTGTGTAGTACAATAAATTGTTGTCACATAGCTTATTGTATAAATATTTTAATACAGATAGTTAAAAAAAAGTTAAAAAGATTAAAAAAGATTATGTTTATAAATGCAATTAAGGGTTTTTTTATTAAAATTCAACATTTGATTATTTTATAGAACAGAAATTTGATTATTTATATTGGTACCCATTCAAACTATTTAACTCAATTTTATTTGCAATTTATGTTTATATGAATGAAAAAATTGATACATAAGTAACTCATAGAAGTATCACTTTAAATTTTGGTTTATCCGCTTATTTCTATAAAATATTACGTTCATATATAAATATATGTACTAAAACATACTACAGGTATTATAAATATTAGGCACTTGTTAAATAATAAAATAAATTATTTCTTGGCTTAAATTAAAAGTTGATTGGAAAATTATAATTAGCATTTCTATTTTAAAATAAATTCAATGTAAGTTTAAGATTAAAATTATAATTAATTTCTTTAGAAGTACATTTCCACGCGTCTTTACTCGGCGTTACTCTAGGTAGGTATTTACTATATAAATAAAAGAAAAAAAGTTATTGCTAGTGGCACACAAATAAATACTTTTTTCACTTTGATAATATTTTATGATATTGAAAAATCAATGTCAGAAATAATTATACTGATTGATTGCGCAAAATAATAATCGTTTCAATGAAATTATAAAATTTATAGAGAATTTTTTTTTAATTTTAATGTATTTTTGATAGAAATATGACTATTTATTAAGTAGCATCGAAAGGAATTTTTGTATGAACTATTTATGGTTTTACTCACCATAAAATATACTAACGTAATTCTTCTTGCACAGCATGAGAATGTGACAAGAAAATTTTGAATAAAATGTTAATGAAAAATATAATAGTTTTGTAAAAAATAGCCAATTTAAACAGTCGACATTTAAGTAGCAAGTAATTTTTTTAAAATAAATTTGAAACTTATATAAAATATGATGAATAGTATTACAAGGTATAATGAATTACTTTTACGCCTGGAAAAAAATAATATATCACTAAAACTCTTTTTTATAAAAACGAATATCTAAATTTTGTCAGTAAAAATTTTAGTTTTTGTAATTGAGTACCTATATGTTTGTGCGATTTATTTTATGTTCTGTATTATTTAATCATTGAAACTGTGGGTTTAATTCTTGTTTTAAACACTCATAGAAAAATTATAAAACAAGGTAGATATGATACCACTTCATGGATTTTAATTTTTCTTATTTCATTAAAAATATTTATTGATTCTTATTTATAGCATTCATAAATAAATCTATCTTTTTGATGTTTTAAAAAATTAATTGCTTTTAAGTACAAGATAAATTAATGTCAAATGTAGCCGAAAAATAAAAAATTCTTCAGCTAAATCATCGGAGATTTTTCAACAATTTTGAACAAGTGGTGATAATAAATAAATCATTTTCATATACCTACCTGTAAAAGAATTTTTTTAAATTTCATTAAAATTATGATGGAATTTTTCTTCACTTTATAAAAAAATGTTCGAACTCGAGTGAAAGTAGGTACTTAGAGTAGTTTTTGAGACATAAAAATTTAAAGCCAAAACTATTATTCTAATACATACCAATACATACGAATACATGTAGTGACTACAATTATTATATTATCAAGTAATCGAGAATCGATCCCACATACATACCAATAATAGGTCTTTATAACTACTTATTGTAAATTGAAATTATTTCATCAAAAATTCACTGCATTCAATTGAGAGCTTGAAAAATATTTATCGATTTCATTATTTTATTTTGTCGGCTATATTATGTTCAAGTTTTTTACGCTTGATTTTATTTCCACCTTTTATTACATACGTATTATGTGTATGTTCATAATACAACAGTTATTGTGTTAGTGTTGACGTCGAAATATGTAACAAGATTTCTTTTCATTCTTCAACTCTTCAGCAATAATTCTCAATCGAAACCACTGTTTTTAACGCTATGTCCATGAAGGAATATTGATATTATACAATCAAGATGTACTTATCTTTACATACCTACAGATAAAGTGGTTTTATAAATGCATACTTTTTTTTCATTTAGGCAGATGAAGTACCTACTAAAAAGAATGTCATTCAAAATTTATTGGTATTTCGTAAGTTAATACCCATACAAAGTTTGGCGACAGGGCCATTAATGGCCCATTGCTTAGCCAGAGATGCTAGTTGTTGGCCTAACATTGGCAACTGTTAACGGCCCAACTACGGTTGCCGGCTGGATGATAACCCCGGGCCGCTAATGGCAGTCGACTATCGGCCGACTGCAGTAAAAGGTACCGGGCCGTTAATGGCGATTAACAATCGGCCGACTGAAGCAAAGGTTACAGGGCCGTTAATAGAAACCAACAATCGGCCGACTGCAGTAAAAATTACTGGACCGTTAATGGCAAATATTATAAATTAATAAAACTACTTAAATACTGAAAAAAATTATATAAAATCAGCTCAACGATTATTATGATACAATCATTTATTCACTTTATAATACATACAATCTTAGTAAAAAATCAGACAAAATCAATAATTAATACAAAAGTAGAATTTTAAACCTGGCGTACATAACACGCACTCTAAAATTAAAAGGGAATTTTTGGTGGTTTATAATGAAGATCCTCTTTCTTATCGCCCATTCTCACGGTCCACCCAACCAGAAAGCCATCGGGCTAATTTACCAGTGAAATTTTTAGATTCCTCTGCATCCTCAAACTTCTCAGTTACAACATCTAGATAATGCAAAATCAATTATAAATAAAATTGTTTTTAAGACACAATATTTGTGAGTGAAGGAGTTAGAACTAAAATAGTATAAGAGGTGAAAAAAGAAGATTTATTTTCATAAGGGTATGAAAAAAAATTTTATCTGTAAAACCATTCTTAGGATGAGAAAAAATTCTCTAGAAAAATAACTAAATGACTCACCTGCATAATAGAGAATTTCTACTAGATATTTATCCCAATTTTCATTTGCATCGCTTAAGTCTGCAGCAAACTTATCAACTTTAGGATACTCATCAGCCGGTGGATATTTACAAAGTAAAATGCCATTTTCTTCTATAAGAATCCACTTGGATGGAATTAGATCAATGGTTTTTGTATCGTCAACATTTTCTAAAAAATCAACGACTGCGTAGAGTTTCTACCATAAAATCCTTCCATCTGTAACATTAAATTTAACTATTAATATTTTTTTATTTGATTATTTCACACTATGAGAAAACTATTAGATTTTCCAGGTAAATAAATATAAATTATCTATAGTTTAATTTGAGAGAATATATTATTATTCAATTATTAAATAGAACTACTTACTTTAGTCAGAGACTTTAATAGACTGGTTATCAACAAGCGATATAGTAATAGACGAACTATTCTGAAATACAATAATACACTTTAAACACTACCATGCGACTGTATTGTGTTAACGACAATTTCTGTGTTAACGAAACGAATCCTCTTGCCCCTGTTCACCCGTTAAAAGTATAATAATTTACCGCCAGATAGCACTTAAAAGAAGGATACATTCATACTTTGCGTTCATTGGTTAATTTTGTAACACATTTGGAAAGTATTTATATGGTGCGAATATTTGAAAATAATTGACGCAATTGCAGAGAAAAAAAAATGCATTTAAAATTTATGTTTCAAATAGATTTATTTTGTTCATATTCATTATTAATTTATAATTTAAATGTTCATGGGATTGTGAATGAATATAGCATATTAGTTAATGTTCAATGATTTTTATTAAATCGTCATATTACGTTTCGTCCCTTTCAGCACATTATTAAAAAAAAAAAACGCTTGATCCATTATCAATTATTTTTCTTTTTACACAACTTATTTTATATAATATTAAAACATATTACACCCTAAACATAAGTCAAATATAATAGACTCAAAGTGACGTATAACTCAGGGTGACTTAGGGCCCCCTCAGGGTACTTAGGGTTTATAGTAAGGCATCTAACTTTTAATTATTTGCGCATGAGCAAAAAATTATTTAGCCAGGCTTCGGCCTATTGTTGGCCGACGAACGAATATTGAATGATGATCGAATAGACGGCGACCGGCAATTAACCAGATATGGCCCATTAACAAATTCCCTTTAATAGGCCGAGCGTTGATAGCCAGACATCGGCCGAGAAACGGGGCTTTTGTCATTAACGGCGACTTTGTATGGGTAGCTTCTTGGTGATTTTATTATCGATTTTTGTTTTAAACTGTCATTAATTTATATTTTAATCGATAAATTATTTGGTAATAAAATATAGTATTTATGTTTTTTGTACTACTCTTTTGTATCTCTTTATATGACGTACTCAGATTTTTATGTGCTCGTACTTGTCATACAGCTTACGACAGCATTTTTTTTTACTTGTATTTTTAATTATAAAAGTCAAATTTGTTTTTTTCAAATCGATTGTCTTCTCTCGTTTGAAGTTATTTATTTCAAAGTTGTATGAAGTAGTTAAATGTTACATATAAAACTTGTTGGAAAATTGTTCAAAAAAGGCAATGCTGAAGTATTAAGCACAATAAATGAATACCTTTACTATATAAGTATAAGTGTGATAATTTTGTTATATTTTTGAAAAAATTATTGTCGAAGAAATAAACTTACATTTAAATAAACGATTGAAATTGTTTATTAATTATCTACATATTTATTCAATTTATTAGAAAAACTTTAATGAAAATCTTATTGAGCATTAACAGCGCTAAAAGTGAACTAAGCGTTTTAAGAAAGTAAATATTATTTTAACGGAAAAGAAATTGGTTTGATAAATTAAAAATAAAACAGTCAAGTCCTTATTTTATTTGAGTACCATAAGATGAAATAAAGGATGTTGAAATGTTGTGGTGAGATGCTTGTAAAATTGTGAGATGCCGTCACAAAACATGAAAGCGTTGTTAAAAATTTGCAAGAGTCTCATGTCCATTTTCTTGATTTCTTCAAGATAGTATCTATCACGTTACAATAAAAGAGATTGATCTTTCCTACTGCGACCTAGCGCTCAGAAGAGAATGTGATTCTGGATATGTGAAGTCGTTAATTTTTTTGATGAGTAACACCAATTACTGTCATAATATGACACAAACACATAATCACACAAAGTTTCATGTCGCCTGCATAAAATATTAATTAATATCAGTCTGGCCGTTTCCTTGACCGTTTTACCTGGCAAATATATTTTACTTATCGTTATCTCAGCTTTTAGTAGCGTCAGATCTAACCACAATGGTAAATATATAATGTTGCATTTGTAATGCAACATGCACCATACTCTATCACTTATGTAATCTCTTAAAATTTAATATCTTCAATTTATTCATGCTACATCAAAACCATCATAATCAAAGTAAAAATAAAATACAATAATAATAAACAAAGTCCATCAAATTGAAGTAATAAATAAAGTCTAACGACTTATGTTTGATAGCGATTACATAAATATTTCTTAAGTTATTATTAGTAAAAGAATAGCCGAAAAATTTGTATTTTAAATTTGAACATGCCACTAATTTCTTAATTTATAATTAGTTAATTTAGTCTTAAAAAATAAATAAAATTGACATATGCAAATACGATTTCTGCGATTGCGAAACTTGCAAAAATCTTTCGAATTTTTTTAATACTTTTGTATATTAGCATTGACTTGAAAAAAAGAATATATAATATTAATTTATACTTTTTTAAATTGTTTTTTTTTTTTTTTTTTTTTTGTTGATAAGATTAAAAATTAGGTACCTACCTATACCATATAAGTATTATATAAATTTAAAAAAAGTTAATTTCTCTAAAAAATTCCTCATTGTTGGTTTGATTAAAGAATGAGAATTTAAGAACAATGATCAGTCAGATTTTTTTATTCCTAATAAAGTTGAAATTTTTTACTTAACAATAAGTATTTATAAACACGGGCAATAGTATTGAAAACAATTTTGAATTTTGAAAAGACCACATCGCCGTTCAAATTAAGATGTTGTCGGCTGTCGCGTGGTTTCCCAAAATTTCATTTTAAATTTAAATATAGGTAAACATCTAGTATTAAAAGTAAATCATCTAACATTTATCTATAAAAAAATAGATAAGCCTAATATAATAAACCATGGTACTCTTTATAGTACATACTTTATTTTGGATTGATATTTCTATTTCTATAACTATTATATTACATATGTTAAACCATTGGGAAGTTGACTTACAATGTCAGATATCACATTACTAAAGACAACTTCTAAAAAGTTAGTTCTAAAAAGTTTCGTAACTTTATGATATAATATTTTCTAGAACAATAAAACATACGCTTGGTAAATAATAGAAGTGTAAATAATAACACATTTTCCGTAATTGAAAAACATTGAACCTATTTGTAAGATTGGTTGTGTGTTTAAAATCAAATTAATAGCCGCTTTTAAAATTTGATTATTATATTTGATTATTATATACACGTTTAATTCACATAAAAATTAAAATAACGATTAAAATCAAAATGCAGTTTTTTTACCCGTTTCCAATACTGATACGTTCACGTTTACATTCAAAAGATTCACATTCGCAAATTTCTAAATTGTGACATTCGTTATATTCATGGTCTGTACACAGATTCATACACATATTCTTAAGTCTTCATGCAACATTAACATATGATACAGAATAATTTTAACACTACCTACAATAACAAATTGTATTTAAAGTAAAACGCATTTTTTTAAAATTTTCTATAGCGAATTTTCTATAATAATTTTAAAGCAAAGTAAAGTTACAATTGTCTTTATGTAAATATCTAAAATTTTGAAAATAATATGCTCTCAAGTTTTTTAAATATTATACTGATTAGTCGAAACACGTAAAAAATTTGATTTGATGAACACAAAATACATAAACCGATCAAGATAATAATCTGAACATCTTTTACAAATATATTAACTTATTTTTTGAAGCTAGAGCAAGTTTTAAAAATCTTATCTATATTTTAAATTATTCATTGTAAATAGAACATTAATTGGACTATCCAAACGCTTATTGCTACATAAATTATATCTGTTATTAGTTAATTATGAACTTCGGAAGTTCCACTGTGTAACACATGCAATTGACTTTCGTTCCGGGCCACATAAGACGACAATTTTTTTTTTACTTGAATTTATAAACAGTAAGTCAAGTATTTCAAAATTAGAAATATGGAATTCTGAGGAAAGGAACTTTTAAGAGATTTTTTTTTGAAAAAAATGACATTAATATGTAAATCACACTTTTAATTTTTTTATGTGGATATCTTTTAGAACTGTCTGTTTGTTATTGTTGGTGTTATCAAACCATAGTCCACCAATAATTGCCTGTTAAAAATTTACTGTAAACATAATGCGATGTAAGTGCATGATAAGAATTTTTGTGAAAATGTAATAAAAGTAAGATCAAAAGTTACAGCATTGCCCTTTTGAAGTTTGTCATAAATTTTAATAATGTTTATGAAGGTTGAAACTTTCGTTGAATTTATCTGGTGTACCTATCTATAATAATATTATTACCACTAGCTAAGATTGATTCCTACTGTGTAGTTGCATAAGCAATCGTAGAAACTACTTTTTTTTCTTTTTAATTAAGCTTCGTTCTAAAAGAATACTACCTAATTTCGAAAAAAAAAACATAGATCGTAATTGCAGCAGGTTTTAATAATTATTACTGAGCCTCTCGATGTTTTTTTAGCATTTTGTCGGCGTGCAGTGATGGTTCACGGAATTCAAATCAATTTAAATAGTTGGAGTCTGCTGCGTTTGGGTTGTAGGCGTACATTCGAAGAAATGTGTACAATGTGACATTGATGAAAATTTATATTGTTGTTTAACTATTGCATATTATCTATCTGACAACGTTTTATGACTTTCTGTGTTCTTCGAAAATGTTTTTGTACGTCGTTTCATTGTAATGTGTGTCTACTTCACTTACAACTCAAAGTTTTATATTCATTTTTATTACACTTACACTGAATTATTAATTAAGTAAAGTTGAGAATGTTGCATTTAAATTTATATTTTATGATATTATAGAAATGCTTATAACAAAGATTTAAATTACAACCGTACAATATTGAATTTATCTGAAATCCTTTTATCGTACAATTAAATGTTTTGACCAAAGCTACATAATATATGTACTTCAGTAAAAATAAGCTGAATATACACATTAACAAATCTATGCTCATTTTAGAAGTAGCTTGTTTTCGAAGATAACTACATCTGTAATTGTATGTACAAATATTATGTTGCGTGTTATTGTCTATATAGATTATGGGTGACTAATTTGAAAACATATCTTGCGTAACAGAAGTTTTAAACTAGTTTAGAAACGAGATAATCAGAAAATGAGTTATATCTGTATCTGTATTTGTATTGGGAACATTACGTTTGACCATAACATAAAATATTAATTAGTTAATGTACACCAAACATTTACGTGAAATGAGTTCAAAATTTCAAATGACGAATTATTTCTATGCCATACATTCTCTATCTATTTTGTAGTTACAATGTTGATTGCTTCATTATTTTAAATTATCATTATTTACTTTAAAAATAGATGTACTATTTAGATTTTGTTGTCATATCCATATAATTTATATTTTTTGTTGAAAATTTGAAAGATGAATATTAAATGTATTTATATTTTAACTGTTTCGTTTTTTTGTTGCTGCTCAAAAGTTAAAATGGTTTAATGTATTTATACATAATATATAATATACATATTCGACAGAAATTTGTGTATTTTAAACAGTTATTTTAAGGTTACTTCAAATTATCTTATTTGGCTCATATAATTTAGATCGTCCTTGAAAATGTAAGTACGAGTACTTGCACTAGATAAGTAGGTATCTGTGTATTTCTATATTCCACTTAAATCGTTTCTGAAAGGTTTAATTGACAAAGAATTGAGCGTAAGCCAAGTTAATGGTACTATTTAGATCTTTGAAAAATTTTATTTCAACTATCTATTTTCAATTTATTTCATAAATCATATATTTATCTTGAACCATGCACAAAAACAAGTAAAACTATGCTTTCAAATGATTAAAATATGCTATAGTTTGGGTGTTAAAATGTTCAAATGAAATATGATTTAATTTATTTTTCTTTCTTTTAGTAAGTTTACATATGAAGAGTCAATACGATCAATCGAACATAACGAATAGAGATTTAAATTTGTAGTCTAAAGATACGTTAAGATGTTGTTTTTACGCCCTTGAGGGACGATGGTGAAATAAAGATAAATGTCCGGTTGAATAATTGAAATCACTTGTAATATATTTATAATATTATGAATTGAGGCTATAAGTGTTCATATATTATACGAAGTAACAATGTTTATGCTCGATTGTTGATAGGTTTCAAAGTTACGTTGGTGCCAATATGAGCAAATATATATTAATGTGTGTGTGTGTGGTCCCGATCTGAAGGTATATTGGTAATTGGTATTCAGTAAGTGTTGTATAGACACATACGGCTCGTTAAGGGCAATAATCGTCAGAGACTTTCAGATCCGCACACAATTGGAATTCATTTAGTTCACTCATAAACTACTGTTCTCTGGCTCTTGTCAAACTGACCACACCGCATACCAACGAGTGTAACCTCTGTCGGGTCTGTCCATTTGTCCGTTTATCTGTTTCATTTTATATCTTTTTGTACGTTTGTACACTTAACTTAAGCCCTTTGGTTTCTAATCACACGAAAATATTTTCAAATAAAAATATTCTTCACAAATCGTACATTCTAGTTTCCTACAACTCGAAAGCGATATGCATCGTTTTGTTTTTTAATTTTTCATTATCATTTCAGTAAATCATTTTTTTTTCTTTCACATTAAATAAGTATTTAAAAAGTATACAGAAAAATTATTTTCCACCAGACACAATTAATTCCACATTTATAATAAATTAATACTCTTCATTTGTGAGAAATAGTTAGTGTTATTGCTCTTCTATTGACTGGTTTGTATTTTCTTGTAATTATATGAGAAGTCTAGTTTTTGTGCTTTTAAGTAACATATCAGATAAAGTGGAGAGTTAAATATTTAAAAAATGTAATCAACGATAAGTCTATAAGATAAATCGATTCTTTGATGATAATTTTTTACTTACACTACCTATTAAATAATTCATGTTCACTTTTTATAAACACAAATCGTTAATTTGATACATTTTAAAAATATATTATGCTTCAGTACAATCGTGTATAGCATCGTTTCTCAGTCTTTGTTGTATTTAAATAAAATTAGTAATTAAACTAATCAATTATTTTCTTGTATTGGCACTTGTAAAATATATGAAAGTTAATGAGTAAAATAGGTAATAAACGATGCATAAGTTTATGAGTAACAAGGTGGTGGAATTAGTTAGTTGACCCTTATAAATCACTCAGAAATCTAGATCTTGCATTTTTAACATAAAACGTTACGTTTTATTTTATTGATCGCCATTTTATATGGCGATAAAAGTGATGAATTTCAATGACAATCAGGTCAATATGTGATTTTATCATATTCAAAAATAACTCAATACTTTCACCATCGTCGTCGTGGTTGTTGTTTGGAAAATTTATTACAAAAATCTGAATGGAAAAATACAAACGATTAAAGATAATTCAAATGAGTTTTTATCTTCAAAATCTTTCATTGTAAATCTTATCGATTAACACTCCTGTTGTATCGTTAAACACTGAAAGTTATTGATGACCAGTTAAGTTGCACATGTTCAAAAGATTGATACATATTTATGCATACATAAATATATTAGTGAAATACTACATTGTCGGTGGTAGACAGACAAACTGATAGTCGCAAAAACATCAGAAGGTTTTCCAAGTTGGAGGCAACATGAAATAAGCTTCTTAACGACACTATTATCAGCGACATCGAATGTCACGTCAACCTCGGCACCAACTGCATGTGTATATGAATAGAGACAAACCAAAACATTCCTGGATTACCTTATGCAAGTAAAAGACAAACGTACCATCGAATCGATTCTGCAGATTTGAAGCAGATGTACTAATTACTTAGAGCGTATTATAATGCAAATCTTCGGATGTGCGCACCTTCTTCAATTATAGCCCGACTGACGTATTTCTATCTGTACAAGTCACTTGAGGTTGTTACTTTTGTTTATTTATTGAACTTCAGTCGCTAAGTAACATTCTAGCCTCTACCTCTACCTGTTACTTCTTAGTCAAGAGACTCACATGTCACATTTAAATGTTGCAATTAGTTCGGAAACTTCAAATGATTTGATCAATTATTTGATAATAATATTTTTGAGCTTTACAGACGGTTTACATACGGTTATTTTAACTAATTGATTTCATTTTCTCATTGGAAAAACCATTAAACCTTAATATCAGATCCATGTTCTCAGTTTATGCGTCCATAATGTTTCATTTTTCGTATGGAAAACGTACATTTTCTTGCAACCTACCATTTTACGCCTAAAATTACAGTTACAATAATATCTATATATAAATCATAATTAATTTTTATTTCAAATGAAAATATCTATTAAGTTTCCATGAAAATTTTTAAAAATCTTATTTAACTTCAACAAGAAGTGATTCAGCAATTTTAACAGAATTTATCAATAGCATTTTTTGTTAGTAAACGCAATACCGTTAAATGTAACAAAATGATTTCTTAAGATCTTTTATGAATTTTGTGGGAAAATATTGCAAGTTATTTTTCAATGTGTTAAACTATTTGTCTTGTATGACAAATTGTAAAATATCTATTAGTACAACAGATATATGTTCAATTACTGATCTGTTAAATTTTCAATTAACATAAACTTGAAATATGTAGATACTGAATTTATGTATTTGATTATAACATTAGTGCCGTTTTGCGTGAAATTAATTTCTTCAACTCATAATTTTCAACTTAAAATAACTTCAACGTTTTTTGATAATTTAAAAATAAATTTCAATTTTATAACTGATAAAATATTTCATTATCTATTTTTAGTGACTAAGATCAAAGTTTGATTAACAAACGCAAATGACACGTTGTTAGTTAATAATACATCCGTATATATATACTTAATCAAAAATATAATTTAATTGATAATCTATTTTATTCAAAATTGTACTTATTATTCAATACTAATAGTTATATAATTGTATTTGATAAAAATAATTATACGATTAAAATTAAAAAAAAATGTACATACATAAATACAATAGTAAAAGAAGATGATCTATATGAAAGAGCTATGCTTGAAAATATATATTTTTGATTAAATTCTACCCAAAAACAGTAATTAATGCATGATAATAGTAAAAGAGCTAATATGTCATAACTTAATAAATAAGATTAAAAATGGTAAGCAAACAAAACTCTCCATATCAAATTATGATACGTACTGCTGTCATTATCAGACTCTTGACATATTAATACATCAATATTATTGATGATATCTCTAGCGTCAATAACAATTTGCTAAAGAGTTGTTTAAGAAGAGCTATTGTTGTCTATACTTAAAACAGGTCTTTATTAAAATAAGAAGGAAGAAATAATTAAAACAAGCCAGTAGAGTTGCCTGCGGCATAAAAGCAGGGGCGCAGTAATTCTACCTAGTATGTGCATTGTACTAATACGTTTGGGTTTACGTATAATAAACTTGCTAGCGGACTTTAAAGTTGATAACTCCATATCAGGATACGAGATTCTGTTATATATTAGGAATCGATGGTTCGATAAGGCTTGCACTATTCTACTAGTAAACGCGTGTTTATATACGGGAAAGGTATGCAAGTCGCTAGCTGAGTTTATATTAGTTTGCAATGTTGCCTAAAATAAACAAGAAAAAAAAAGAGAAGAAAATTTTTTAAGACATTTACTTACATATACCTAATGAAACTGACCATAATATATTAGGTATACTTATAGTAAAAGTAGTTTAGTTTTAGGAAATTCATAAGGTAAATGGTTACCTACTTAAGACAAAAAATGTATGTAAAAATCATATCAAATGAAAAACACCCATAACTAGAAAGATGTTTGGCCATAAGAAACGGTCATGTTATCTCTCAATAAAAATCGCTTTGTTTTCTTATAAGTACATAAGAAATTATTCTTCAATATTATATTTACATTCTATATTATATTCAAATGTATTTTCACTTGATATCATCGAATTCATGAAATGCGCGTACCTATTTCGAAAGTCTAAACCGAAGCCTACGAAAGGAAAATGTTCATATAAATTATATTGGTATGAAACTAGCAAATAGAAGATTAAAAATTACATTCAAATGTAAATATTTATTATTATTGTATGTATACTTTGGCTGTTTCGCTAAAATAGTTAATAAATATACACTTTTATTTCACTATGAATGGACCTTTTATATCTATGGCTTATTTACATTTTGCTACTTCTAAATTTAACTAACTGCTATTTAATAGCTAATTTTATCGTATACTTTGATATAAATTAATGTTTAGACAGTTCATCACTTGACTTGATTTTAAAGCTACAATACTTTAAAACCTAAACTTTACTTAAAATAAAGTCAAACTCAAGTTAAATATAACTCTTATATTTAGAATTTTAAATTAAGTCAGGCATTGATTTTGCAAGTTACTTTTTTTTTTATTTACAAGTCATAATACTTAGCACAATTTTTTTAAAATGTTCTACTAATTGATTTGATGAATCTCTATTATAGTGGTTCAAAATTGTAAACCTCTTAATAGAAATGTTATCGCATGCAACAAACTTTAATTACAATAGAAGTACGTAAATACTTATGTATGTTTACATTTTCAATGTATATAAATAATATCAAAGTTACATTTGTAATGTAACATTTTAAAAACAAAAAAGTTGAAAAAAATTGAAATATTTGAAATATTAGGTTTGCTCCAATCGTCCTTCTGGTGATGTTCAAACACTGACAAACAGACAAAGAGCAAGACAACATTGACCAAGAGACAAGAGTGAGTGAAAAACATAAAATGACAAGTTCGCTTGAGTTACAAACCGGTAAACCAGAGCTTAAACGACTCCATATCAGTGTCGATATAAGCGGTTGTCGATAGTTCGACAATTCATTAAGAATCAGTGGCTCGACTCTCGGCCTAATGCGGCCGCGCGGTTATGAGCTGAAACATTTCTTCACTCACCCTTGTCTCTTGGTCAATGTGGGTTGCTCTTTGTCTGTCTGTCTGTCAGTGTTTGAGAATCACCTTAGTTAGTCGTATGAAACAAACCTATTGAGAAATTGTAGCAGGTACATAGTGGTGAAACTTATTAATTTCTCCAGTTACCTTAATAATGAAAATAATATTATATATTTAGTGATAAACGAGAATAAACAAATCATGATCACATAAACCAATAATAATTAGTAAAAATCAATCTAAAAATTTAAACTTTCCAATATTATTTTAAAAATAAAATAAAAAAGAAATATCAAAAATATTAAATATGCTGACATTTTTCACGGGTGCTTAAATGTTTTTTGTTGAAAAAACGAATGATTACGTTAATAACACTCGTATACTTTTAAGTATACATTAATTATAAAGAATTGCATATTTAGGAATGTCACAAATTTTTATTTATAAAGCATCACGTAAATGTCAACATTGTCTATTTTAGTGAGTAATTTATTTTTTTATTATTCAATCAATTACTGCTTAATTCATTAAGAAAATTGCTACAAAATGATGACTAGCTGAAAAAATTTGTATCATTGTAATATTTTGATAATGATCTAAGCAATCAAAATTTTTATTGAAACTTTTATAGTGCGCATAAATATATTGGATATCTGTAAAATCTTTTTAAATAATATCGGAAAATAATAAACATGCATATTTATATCTTTACTATGTCTATATGTCAATATTTTTTTCTCTTATATTCTATACAAGATTTTTTGTCAAAGCTGTTTTTCTATTTGTTGGTAATTATCCATTTGTCTACCTAATCGATCAACTGTGGTTGCGTAATAAAGTTTTAGAAACGCTAAGAGTTGCCTAACGGTTTTATATTTTTTAAGAAATAATAGGTAATATCTTCGATACATTATTCATTGCAAAGTTGCACAAATGTTATTCTCATAAATGAAATTGTAGAATCAAATGATTATAAATTCTAAAAAATTAATTAAAAATCTCCATTTCAATTTGAAAAATGTTATTGTTTTTCGACGATCTTTTAAGGATGATGAATTTGCTTCATATTAATTATGTTCTGGCAACCGAATGCTCCGTCTTACAATAATTCGTCACACTTTGTACTAACTAGCATTATTTAAACCGGAATAGATACTTTTTCTTTTGATAAAAATAAAATTATTTTTAAAATATCATCGCAGTAAATGATAAAGGAAGAAAATGAAAGGGGCGTTTCTTTTTATGTTAACAAGATGCAATAAATGATGTGATAGATCGACCAAGACAGAAAGTCAATTATTTTCATAATTGTAAGATTTTTTCGTGAAAATTATAACATGAGCAATGTGTTTTATAATGATTGCGAAGGTAGTGAATCATGAAGAGAATCAATCTGTAAACAATTTGTAAGTTGTAATTACTTGATTTTCGAACAAAAAAATAAGGCCAAGATATCTCTTATAAGAAAAAAATTATCGGTTTCCAAACTTCAAATCCAATTCATACTTTATCAAAATTTTAAGGGTGAATGACCATCAACAATTGAATTTATCACGAAGGCGGAGAATGCCTCACGTCCCAATTTAAAAAAAAATATATATCCAAAAGTTTTTACACAATATCTTGTTAGTGAATGTCACGATTTGAGACAGTGTATCTTCCGAGTGCAATTAATAACTACTCGAGCCTTCACCGAAATCAAAGACGCAAGGTGTTTTTATTTCGATTTGAAAATCCCAGATTTGAAATATTGATGTTATGATTCAATACTTATACGTCTACTATATTTAAAATTAAAAAAACATGTTTTAATGGAATTGTTATTTTGTATTATGTTAAAAATAAACTACTAAAATTTAATTTGCCAATCTATCTATAACTTTTATTTGCAAACTAAACCCAAAATATTTATTTTATATGTTAGTCTGTTCTAATTACTCAGGTTATATTATCTTTTAATTAAAACTTAAAAAAAGCTTGTCCAATAACCGGTTTTTGATTCATATCTGTTCAAGCCAATTAATTCCATCATTTATTGAAGATATTTCATATATATTGTTATGATTTTATTCTATCTTTCGTACTTGTATTTATTTTAATTCTCTATTTTAATTATGATTATTCTATACCTTTTATATAAAAGGGATGCTTTTTATATATTAATATGGATCTTGTTTTTTCCATTTTTTTCTTTAATCCCTTTTTTATACTTATCAGATTGAAATGTCATATATATTTTCTTTGTAATCTTCTTGCTTGTCATAAAGCAGTAAGTTTATTAAGATATAAAAAGAAAAAAGATTATTATGAAAAAAGTAGATCATTTATTCATTGAAAAAAGTAGTTATCTATTCAAGTCATTATTTTTCCTTAGCATTTTAATTTTTTAGTTTCCAAGATAAGTTTATATATCTTGTGATTATTATAAAGTATTAAAAGTATTAGAATATGCACTACAAGTACCAATTACAATATTTTTATTGTTCTGTCTCGGAATTTAAATAAGAATTATGTGATGTATCGTAAAAATATTTTCAAATAATCAAGACCTATACGTTAAGCTTTTAATTGTGTATTTCGATGTGTTTTCGACAAAACTTTAAAATAAACGGCTTACAAAATTGATCCTACGCGGATAATATTGTTGAGTACAATAATGTAGGCTTGAGTGCAAATAAGACAAAAATCGAATAGTTATTTTACATCAGTGTCACAAAATAGCTGAATTTATGTTATTTTAATGCCCTCGAGAACTATTAAAAGATTTGTAGGAGGTGCCAAAGATATAATAATGTGTGTAGGAATTGAGTAGAACGTTTGAAATATTTTAAAAGTCAACTTGTCAGAGGATTTTATATGGGAATAACATTATTGTTATTTTTATATAGTTTCTAATTCTCAAAGCAATTATTTTGAATACGAGTTGATAATTCTTTGTTAATTTTTAATTCATCTGTTGTTTTACGTAAATCATTATATGAAATAAAATATTTCTTCCTTCGCACAGAAGAAACGCGTCGTGTCAGTGTGTTGTCAATTGTTAGGTGAAGATGTGAGTAGGTACGAGTATGTGCATCTCATTTTCAGTGCATTTGTGTAGGAAAATGTAGACTGTAACAAGGTTTTTAATATGTTAACGTTTGTCTTCCGATTGACACTGAAAACTGTTCGAATGACAACGAGCATGCACATATCAATACGCATATAGAACAAATGCATTGCAAACTTTATAGCTACAAACATATGGACAATTTTCCTGATTATCCTTCACTTCTCCTTCTTCTTCTTCTACCTCTACGTTTCTTCAGGTTTAAGTTTATATACGCTTTTGAAACCGTCATTATCATGATGTGTATGTGCAATGGGTAATTATAGTGAACATACAGCTGCCTTTGGTAGATCGACCATTATTATATTTTGCGACTACTTTTTTACACGTACGCCTGCGACGCATTATAATGATCAAATGTGCAACAAACTTAAAATTATTGATATCTACTGCAACTACTATATGCATCTACAGCTACATGTTAACTTTTTTTCATATTTCGTTACCCGTTCGTTCACATGTCAAACTATATAATAACTACTTTTTACTTATCCTCCTCAAATTATTTATTTATTTATTTTTATTTTTTGTAATTGTACATAAAGAAGAAGCTAAACTTGCATTGACAAAAACTCAACCTCAGAAAGTATAATCTCAAAGTAAAATTACGAATTTCGTAAAGAATTTTTTCGAAAAAATTTAATTTAAAATTACAAATAGCAATTTCTCTGTGGAGTCGTTAACAATTTATATATCTTTCTAATGTTTCAAATATGATCAGAATATCAATTATATTTAAGAAATGTAGCAATGCGAACAATTTTTATTAAGTGTTTTTTAATTAAAAACTAAGTCCCCGTAATAGAATCTTATCTTAATCAAATTACTGATTAATGACTTTACTTTGGCTCTGATATGATTTAATTTCTAGACTTGTATCTGTAAAAGAAACATTAATTCTATTCTTCAACGATATTAATAATGTGACTCACGTGCAACGTACAAATCATTTGTCGATTGTGCAAAGAAAATCTAGATCTAATAATCATATATTATATACAAAGAAGAGTTACTTTTGTACTTGTATGTTTTTCTGTTTAAATATGCATTAAATCTGTACGGCTCTTACTTATAAATTGATTTTTCAAAACTCGTTTATAATTTATAAAAAAAATTAAACTCTTAACTATTTTTACAATGTTACTTTTTTCAAGTTAACCAATACTCGTTAAAATTATTGAGCTTATTATATTTCTCTGCCATTATCTACCAGTAGATGTTAATGTAAGTTTCATGTACGTGAAAATTGATAAAATTTGTCTCATGCTCAAATTCGTTTAATTTATTTTATTTGATTTTAAATATGTAATAAGCCAATTGAATATAATAAATAATTGTATGATAAAGTGAAAAAAAAAACTTACATTCGTTTAACTTTTCTAAATAAACGCAACTGTTGTATTTCGTTATTTATTTATTTGCATTCAAACAAACGAATATTTATTTAAATGACAATTATAAATGTTTTGGCTTAAACTTAAACACATAATTAGTTGAGGCTTTGTAAAACATCGCGTAAAACATTAAGAAAATTTTAAAATAATAATAACAAACAATGCTTTATACTTTTCGACAGTATTACGTTATTTGACAAATATGCGTGATGCAAAAAACGTCTAAAATTTATTTGTGTTTTTGTTTCACATTTACTTGTGTATCTAAAGAATTAACGCTGTGAAGGTGAGTCGAGATTCATTGATTTTCAATGTTTTCATTAGAAACGCTATTTATTGCTTAATTAAATAACTTTTTTTAAATCTAATCCGATCGAAACACATTTAAAATGTGGCGTCTATTAATCTTGTTTTGTGAAAGCTAACACAGATTTTAATATATCTACTTTGCTTTATCGTGTTCATCGATGTTTGGATTTTTCATTCATCAATTACAGCTTGATATGAAACGATCTGTTATTGGATTTTGTTATAAATTTAGGTATGTTTTTGAACGTCAGTTTGGTTAATGTTTGAAAAAGAATCCAAGAATCGTAATGTATTTGTTAAGTTTCTTGGCGTATTTAATCTGTATTAAGTTAAATGAAGCTTTGACATCAACAGCAATAAAAATAGGTGTAACTGTTAAAGGGGTGCTGATGGTAGATGTGTGCATGTGTTGTAAGCAAGACGTGCGCGTACATAAAAAAAATAAAATTCAATGTGACTGAGAACGCGGTTAGTTTTAATTTTATGCATCATAGTTTTTATTTGCCACGCATTACACTAAATGAAAACATCAATGTTTCCATACGTGATCAGTACCCGTGCCTTTGTTCGACGTGATTTATAGTTCATTAATACACGCCTGGCCGCCTGCCACTTATGTATGTGTGTGTGTCTATATGTACTATGGTGACAATTCACTGAAAATATTATGCTCTTTTTATAACACGATAGCAAATTCTGTTACACATAATGAGTTTACTGTATGAACTCAAAAACCAAGCATCTCGACGTTACAGCGATAATCTACACAAACTGTAACCATTTATCTTCGATCCTTACATTTAATTCCCATTATCCATTCGCTGTTATCCATTCGCTTACCATCGCTGTGGTACAAAACTATTTTAGCAAATCATTTGATAGAGCTTACTACTGGTTATCATTAGATCTGCGTAAGACTAAAGTTTATTTCGTTCGAAATAAAAATAATTTTCGAATTTGAAGAACTTTCTAGCTAAAATATAAGAAAAGAAGATTAAAACGTTCTATTGACTAACTGAATGAATTATTACACTTGATTAGTTTGACATTTGACACATTTGAAAAACACTACGCGATGCATGATGTGGATAAAGTGTCTACAATGAGCGGCATTGTCGTTTGTCATTTTATCTTTAAATGTAGAATACTATTTACTAAAGAATAGTAATAAACTATTATTACCAGAATTATTTATTATATATTTGACTATTCTTATAATTAATATCTTGATAAGAGAATTGAGGTTCTTATCTTGAGAGAAGATAAAAATTGTATGTAAAAATTTATATAATCACTTATTGAATGAAACAGTGCGTATCTGAAATGGTATTTCAATATAATTTAAAACTAAATATATTTTTAATTTTTTTAGGTTATATTTATCAATTTTTTTTCCAATTTGTTAAATTTTACAAAAATTTACTATGAAATGCCTTTTTTAAAAAAGAATTTAAAACAAATAGAAAACGCTACGTAAATATTGATTCTTATTGTATTTTAAAGTGGTAAACGTCCATTTTATATTGAATGGACCAAAAAAATATAAATTATCCGTTTTATTTTTTATATTTAATAATAAATGTTTTATTAATATTTTATATTTGATTTACAAAAAGCTATTTTAATTTTTATTGAAAAGAACGAACATTTTGAAAGTTTGGTTTTTAATTGAAGGGATGAGTGGATGAAGTGGTTATGTGACAAAAAGTTAGTTTTGAGATAATTGGACTTAAAGTTTAAAACCTGTATCTTTTTGTGAACACAAACCTCCTTCATGACCCCAGTATCTCTGTGAATAAAGCCTTAACAGAGCAGGAGTCAGCGTCAAAAAACAATCGAGCACATTACACCTGCATTCCCACTGAAAACTTAATTTTTTGCATTTTGTTACATAACCTCTTCAATTATTTTTAGATACATCTTACAATAGATAGTAATTTCATTATATCACTATGAAAAATAATGGCTCAAACTTTAAGTTTAGCTATAATACTTACATCAATCAAATGTTTTGAGAATTACCTATATAGTAAATCGATATTTTAACAAGTTTTGCTTTCATTCAACTTACTTAAACTGGTGGGCTATTACTTATCTTGCTTAAATACTATTGGATCGAAAGTTATATGGTTACCAACTAACTTTTCTATTTTAGCGTTTTGAGTTGTTTTAACATTTAAGGTCACATATCACGACTGGCTAAACACAAAAAATTTCTGTAACCTACAATCTACATATCTAGAAAAATCTTGAACTCAACGGGAATAGAACAGGCATACATATATATATATATATATAATAGAGTGATAGTCTAAGAGATCTAACCGCTACGCCACTAAATGGGCGAAAACTCCCTTTTTGTTTACTTTAGAATGACATGATAGCATGTAGAAGAATAATAATTACTCGTAAACTTTAAAATAGTTTTATCAATATACGAGTACCTTTCTTGTTGAATCAGTTTGCATGTAATATTTATATTAATGATTACAACATAATTAAGGATTGTAAAGTTTTATCAATTTTTATGAATGGAAAACTTTGAAATAGGTAGTATATAAGATGAAATTTTTAACCATGCGGTATGACGATAAACAAAAATTATAGCGGAAAGAATACATTACTGGCTGTTGGCTGAGATAGTTTATTTAAATTATTATTTTTCAAGGAGGAAGATTTGATTGTAATTTTTAATTCAAGGAAGATATAGTGGTATACGCATTAACTATAGTTGTGAATGGTGAGAATGATCCACATGTGGGAAGCAGATTTTTTTATGATTTAAATTATTTGTAAATGATTCACGAAGAGTGCTGTGAAAATAAATAAGAATATGTTTGAAAAAGTATGGATAGCGCAGTGCAGGCTAGACTCCCCCGCGACCTATTGCCACGTATGGAGAAGGCTGGCGGGCCTCATCGCCGTCGTTCGTAGCGACGGGCCTACGAAGTTTACTATGTGCGGGCTCATTGACCGACGGCGGTGGTGCATTGGACACCCAACCGCAGTGCAGTATACACACTGCAGACACGTGTTGTCATCACCCGCCCCCGTTTATCAACCACCACCCCCACTGCACTGCACCACGTGTGCAGTCTTATGCACTATGCAGAACGTATAGACTATGCGACTAGTATATGGAAAATTGCCGCAGTCATTTTACTATTAGAAAATGTTCTTTGCTTCTATTTGTAACAGCAGCCGGCAAAATTATCCTGCTATGAAATTATTACATTCTTTTTCATAACTATGATATAAGAACAATGTGTAATAACATGATGACACTATGCATATCTTATTATTGCAGTTATTATCAGATGTTTGGAACACACTTCCCTTCATACTCAGTCACTACTATCATATTATTGTAATTTTATTTAATGTTCCCATCTCGTAGCTTTAACTTGCGCGTGCCAAATATAATTTTCGTCGAAATGCAACGAAATTTTATGCTTTCTTTAAAATTACTTTTATAACTTGAAACCGACTACAAATCCGTCAAATGAAATTTAGGCGTATGTGATAATTAAAGAATATTATTTATTTTAAAATATCACGCTTGCCAATCTTTTTTTTTTTGTTCAAATTCACTGTTACTTAAAAGTAGATCTGATGTTTTTCAGCTGTTCGACGTAATTGAGCAAACAGGTTTCATTTAAATATGTAACTTACACATGCAATATCACTTCTGTACTGTAAACAGAAAAAAATTCTTTATTATAAAATACATATTCACAACAAATTATATGTACAAAAGTTCTTAGTTCGTAAATTCGTAAGCATGTTTCAATTAAGGTATATTAGCTTTATTAAGATTAACTTTCTAACAAGAAAAGGGATAGAAAAACTCATGTATTGTTTGTATTCAAATATGAAAAAAAGACGAGGACATAAAAATATAAAGCTATGAAATAAATGATAATTTCTTGGATGATTTAATAAAAAATCATGAGCGGATGAGTTATTATGCTTGAAATATCATTTGGCGTCTCCCCACAAAACTGATTTTAGAAAACTAGTGATAATCGTTGAGGAGTAAGAGGAAAAGAAAAGGTAATTGCATTTAATATGTTTTGGGTGGGAAGGAAACCACGCACGATCGCGTGGAAGTTTTTGTTACGCGATGCCAGTTTTTATATCAACCTCGGACAACAGCCTTTGGTTCAGGCTGGGGAGTGGCAACCGATATAAGAAGATTCCTCGAAATGAAACCACATATATGTATGAAACAAGAGTTTTCTTCTTACTTTTACCATATTACAAAATGCTTTTTTCGTATCGTATTTATTTACATTTCCACATGTTATTGTTGCACAAAAACGTTTTTCTTTACAGTTATATTTTGAAATAATAGTTACAGTACTAAATTGAACATACTTATATAGGCTATGTTATGTTATAGGTATAATTTTTTCCGATATTAATTTCTTTGTTTTTTCTTTGTTACAGAGCAATCATCAACCACACATAGAAGAATCGAACATTGACAGGTTGAATATTAAAATCAAATTAGCAAAATTTTTTCTGGTAATTGAGATCAAGTATGCGCAGTGGTGTCTGCGCGATTAGTAGGTCGCCCCCAGTGGCAGAGCCAAGTATAGGTCCGCGGCCCTTAGCCGCTTTGCGCTAATGACTATGGCTGAGACAACACTTGAAACCACTCCTCAACATCATGAAGTTAAAATTCATAATAATAATCACCCGCTAGTCACAAATCACAATCGTCCAGTCACGAAACAAAGAAAACGAAAGCGACTCAGTCAAGTGTTGGACAAATTAACAGGACAAGTTGGTAGTGCGATCATTCATCGTCAAATATCTTCTATTCCCCGTTCTCTAAACAACAATGTTCATAGTCTCAACAACAACATACATAGTTCTAACATTAAAGATGAGTGTACGATAAAGGCTCCTAAACACATGTCCGGTGAAAGAGGGCGCGAAATGCCGCCCCAACAAGGCGAAGTATTCCGATTAGACAACTCTGATCGTGAACGGTATCCATATTCAGCTATATCGGAAGAAGAGGAAGTAGAAGACGTTTTCAGTCCGGCAGGGTCTAGTAATAAATCACCTCACAGTTCCACAGATTCGCCAAGAATTAGTTTTAGTCCGTTGCGAATTAAAGAAGATGAAATCAGTGATAGTCCACCGCCGATATCAACTACACGAATCTCGTCTTGTACTTGCATTCAGTGTCAAGCGGGCATAGGCCATCAACCACTTCCTTCTCATCCCTACGATAGATTTTTTCCCGCATCTCCGTCTTCGCCAACACCAGCGCCACCTTATAGTTTCGAACATTACCTACACACAAAGTACCTGCCCGATATATTCCGTCGAAGAAGTCATTCAGATTCTGATCTTCCTTTGTGGTTTGAATCTCAAAACGCATCTTCTTTAGGAAAATCTCAATATCCTTCAACATGGTTGCAATCGCCAAAATGGAAAGTGGAAGGCACGCCACCACCAGGAAAAATGCAGTATCCATCAATGTGGCTTCAACCAATGAAATGGAAATTGGAGTCAAACCTGTCGAGTCCTCAGGATTCTCCATTAGACTTATCAATGAAAGGGAAATATAGAGACAAAGTAACGTCATCGGCTAGCATGGAAAGTATATTGCCTCCTCCATTGCAACTGTTGCCTAGTGGATTTTTACCTCCTCGCGGCGCTGTTTCGGTGCCGGTGGTCAAAGGGGATGTTGCCAGTCCTACGACAAAAGAATCAGTGGCATCGCGATATAATTTAGAAGTGTCCCCGGTGGTTGAAGAAATGCCACCAGGTTCTGACGTTGCGTATGTATGTCCAGTGTGTGGTCAAATGTTTAGTTTGCATGACCGATTAGCTAAACATATGGCGTCACGGCATAAAAGCCGTCAAAGTGGAAGTGACGCGGGTGCAAAAGCTTATTTGTGTGAAGTGTGTCAACGATCATTTGCTAGAAGTGATATGTTAACGCGACATATGCGACTTCATACTGGCGTTAAACCGTACACGTGTAGAGTTTGTGGACAAGTATTTTCGCGATCGGATCATTTATCAACGCATCAGAGGACGCACACGGGAGAAAAGCCGTACAAATGTCCGCAATGCCCGTACGCGGCTTGTCGCCGCGATATGATAACGCGACACATGAGAACACACGCAAGATATGAGCCAGCGACAAGCAGCGGCAGTGCCGGATTACCGTCTCCGGCTTCAGCGTCATCACCAATCACACCATTTGAGTCTTCAATCAAAATTGAATCACCGATAGTGACATCGAATTCTATTGTTAAAATGGAGTGACTTTCCTCATATTATTTTCTTCGGCTGTGTGGCTTACAGGCCAGTTACAAGTTAATTTCATTCCATAGACAATCACATTAATGGGCATTAGTGCCGACTTTTCAAAAAAAAAAAAAAATAATATATATTTTTCATACATTTCGTATGTAGACACCTAAGTTATTCTTGCCAGTTTTAACATTTGTACTTCATGTAATGCGTGTGCCGCTGATTTTTTGTTTTTGTTTTAGACATTATAGTTTTACTTTTCCCACATCAAGTAATAAAAGGAAAACAATAATAAACCCCGCTAAAATTAATGTTTGATTTTATAGCATTGCAGTTTTTTTACAAATACAACTAATAGTCTTAGAATACTCGACAGATACATATAACAGCGTTAGCATAGATAGATAATTAGTCACATTGCTCCGCGTCAATGAACATGATGAACGTTTCTGGTAGGCGGTTTTGCATCGCCTTGAAAGTTATATTTTCTTGAAATTACTCAACATTATATTAATACATTAAATAAATGATATCATTAATTGTTCCTTTCGTATAAACTTTATACATTTTGTAAAATTATCAAATAATTATAGTTGTAAAGAAGTATACATTTACGTTATCTATATAAATGAATGCGTAAAAATAATTCACAACTCAAAAACTATTTTCGTTTCCTCATCTTTAAATTCCATTACGCAATTGAATTTTTATGTTTGACCGTTTGACGTACAAATCTTCCAACTATTTTGTCAATGTCGGCTTGAGCTAAGAAAAAATAAATAAATTGGGTGGCTGATAATAAATATTCTACAAACAACATGTTGAACTACTTCCAAAATCAACAAATAGTCCAACAATGCCCCAATGTGTAGGTGTAAACCGACATATGAGAGGGTGGTTGTCGCCAGACGGTCTGCTTGGTGGCACGCGACCTTGCGGCTATCGATCTATGAGCGTCGCGGTGCTACCATTGCCGCATTCCACTCTAGGTTACTAAAATCCTTGCAGGTTAATAATTAATCCATAACATCTACACGTTCATAGTCAACTCTCTGCTGCCTCAATTTTCGATTAATAAACCTTTAATTTTTATTGATTATCATTATCACAATACCCATAGTTTATTTTTTACAATTTCTTTTCAATTATTTAATACAGTACAATACAATATTATATCCATTTTAATTACTAAAGGTGTTAAATATGCTTTGTCACCATAATATAATCTTTTGTTCTATGAAAATAATTTTTTTCACATACAAAGAATATTAATTAAGAATTTATCTATTTTTAGTGTGCATCTACATGAAAAATTCATTCGTAAATCAACCGTAGAATCGTAAAAAAAATAAAAGAAATATTTATAGTTTCACAAATGACATTTGTTTAGAAGGGATCTCTTTTATTGCTCACAATCAATGTAGCATCACAGTTATTTTGAATTTTTTTCCTTTTTTCAACATTTCAAAGAACATTAAAAACTTTTAAATTAGCTTTGCAATCCGATATTAAATTAATCAAAGCTAGATTTATGATTTTATCTCTTTTAGTAATTTATGACCTTACTTTTTTCCTATATTAGCTACATTTATTTAAATGTTTTTTTCTTCATTCGCATTAAGAATATATTGTTGAGTATATTAAAGAAAAATGACAAACCAAGTTTATCATTACTACAGCTAAAAAATTCAAGTTAATAGATTAATAGGCCAGTGTTCATATTTGTACGCTTTTATGAAAACGATGCAACTATAATTTTTTTTGGTCAGTTATATTATATAATTTCTTAGAAACATCATAATGTATTTTTTACATATCGTCAGTTAAATGATGCTTAAGTGTTTAGTGAAACACGAAAGAAAATCTTAAAATTTTGCATTAATAACAATTTATTATATTAATATCGTATTGCATTTTATCAACTACGTTATATATTATGTTTTTGTAATCTATGTTTTCGACATCCTTCATATACTTAAACGTTTATTTTAAGCCAAATCTCAGTATTTTAGGGCATTAATTATTCTTGCCAGGAATAAAAAGGCATTTTAAAAATTGGCATCCTTTCTGTTTTGTTGCACCGGTTGCTTTAAGAGAAAATGCTTTAAAACCAATACGCTTTAAATTTTTTTGAAGACTAACTAAACCCTTCTGTTTGATGTGAACATCATATAATGAGTGTATCATCATAAAAAATTAAATTTTAACATTCGTTTTGGTTTCTTAATGTTACATAATGTGTAATTTTGAGAGAAATATAAAATAAAATTGGCATTGTAAATTTAACGAAAAAAAAATTATGAAATTTTGTTTAAGGTGATGTTGACATCCTAATTGTAATAGGTAAAAAATTAAACTAAACTAAAGCATATTTATTTATACACCGACATTATTGCCTGTAACTAATCTTCATTGTACATTTCTCGTTTGTATTTTTGTAAATAAAAAATTTATACGTTAAAAAATTAAACGTAATTATTGCTCTCTATTTGTTGTACGAATGATGTTAATTTATAAAATATGAAAATGTAAAATGTGTTAAAAATTATTGTTGTGCCAGATTTAAAATAAAAAAAAAATGTAAATTATTTTGTTACGTATAGTATAACATAATATATCTCCAATGGAGAGTTTCTAAAAGAAAAAAAAATCTTTCGTCTTATAAAATCGTGCCACATAATAATTTTTTAGTTTCCGGGGTCTTATTTTTTTACTATTAATCTTTAAAATAAGCATTTCCGGTGATTTTAATTCACCCATTGATTCAATGCTAAACACTGTAAATTTTTTGGTATTTTATGTTTGTGAAAATTGTTAAACGTAATATTGCAACAAATCTTGTCATGAAGTTTGTGTTTTTTTAAGTCATTTCAGCACCGAAAAATTTTAAGACTTTGGAAAAGTTTAATTTTTGCTGTAAAATTTTATATTATCATTAAATAATGTTATTTTGTTAATATTTAATGTTGGTAGAAGTTCGTAAGTTATGTTTCATTTTAATGATTATTTTATTATTTATAACTTATCATTTTTTTAATTTAATTATTTTTCTTATTAGTAAATTAAGTGTTTTTTATAGAATAAAAACAAATTTATAAAGTATTTTCAAGCTTGCGTGTCCTCCAAGTAATATTATTTATTTAAATAGTGAATAAACTTTTTTTTTGTATAACTTTAAAATAACTTTTTCACATAATGATGAAAGTATTAAACGCTAGTACTTATTTTAAAATATTCGCAATGAATATTTTTCAAATTTCTTGTAATTTTAGGGAAATGCAAGCTATGAATGATTCTCAAAAGTACAAAGACAGTATCTACTTAAGTTCTAAAATATATCGTGTTAGCAGAAAAACAAGTTTTGGTGAATTGTGATGTATTTCCTCAATAAATTTATTTCAAATGATTTTTTTTCATTTTTTTTTTCTTTTCTTTTTTTTTGTTTTACAGATACATTTTCATTATGATATACTTTGTGTTTTTTAATTTTATATAGAAGGTATGTTTTTTATATATAATTTTTTTTCTTTTCCATGTTCATGATACCGAATCGTAAATTAATGAAAAAAACAACTTAAAATCAAATTTTTAGTTTATATAAAGTAACATTTTTGAACATTATATTTGCTTGATTTGATCATCATCAATTTTTTCGTAACTTTGAAATCTATCAACTTAATGGTTAGATATAAAAATATTCTACATGTAATACACTAACAGCATACGTGATTAACGGTATTTGATACGATTCCTCTTTTTTAGCTTGGTACAAAAGAAAGCATTTTTGATAATACTTAGCTACAAACCCAGAAGATATTTTAGTTTACTAATAACATAAATTCTTGAATTTTCATTTCATACCTATTACTTTTATAAGAGAGAATACAGATATTTAATTTATTTCTTTTGCGAGAAGATTACTTTAGGGTGCAAAGTAACTTAAGATGACAGTGATACATTAAAATCGATTTATCATATACATATTAACCGTAATTTAGTCTAATGAAAAACTAGACCCAATAATCTTAATGATGCAGGCCAAAAATTATAGGTAAATATTACACATATATAATCTTACTAGAACGGTTTATTATTTAGTATATTTTTTATTCTTTTAAAAACAAAAAAAATCAATTATGAATTATGAATAAACAAAAATTAGTTCAAATTTAACATTTTAAATTTTCTTCTTATATATAAAAACGAAAAAATAGACACATACAAGGTGGGTGATTTTGCTGAATGGAGGTCAATTCAATACAATATTTACGTAATTTTTTTTAATTAAATTTTTACGAAAAATATATCTTATTTACACAGAAAACGATTATAAATAGTGAGTTCATTATTCACCTTGGTTGGTACATATTACCTACTTTTTTGGCGCTAAGATCTTATTTTGATTCGGGAAAAAATTAGAACAGATTCTGCGATACACACATACATATGTATATTCTAACGGATTTCCTGTATGCTATGCTTTATAATTCTTATTCTTAGAGAATTTTTTTCTTAGCCTTACATCAATATTTGTAAGCCCAAACTTTCAAGTTAGAATCCCGTTACTATTCCCCTTTCTATGGAGTCATGGCGGTCATGGTTCTAATTACCAATTCCCTGACCATGCTTTAATATACTTGTGTATTTTTAAGAATCAATTCTTGTAGCAGATTTTTGCTGTCTTAATAAACAAATTGATACATTAATATAAGATGTTTCCGGTATAATCATTTTATTTACTCGTACTTAATTCCAAAATTGTCATGACATACGCTATAGACGCAAATCTACCCGGAAAATCTTTTTAGTAAAACTTATATGTATTTAATTTAAAAAAATTTTTTTTGATCAATTCAAAATTTGTTTCTTTTTAATAATAAACAAAGAATTAAATTGAACCTTACATTTGAAATTGTTAAAAAGATACATGAAGTATACATCTAATATTATATTGTATAACTAATCAAACCATCCCGTCGTTTCATTGTGCCTTTTCTCAGCTACAGTAAAACAGTGTCTGAATGATTGTGTGTGATTTTTATATTGTCTATATAAAGTTAAATAAGCTTTATACGTTATTTAGAATAACATAAGTAGTATAAGTAATTTAAAAATATTTAAACATATCAAAAAGTGAACATTTAAAAAAAAAAACCAATGCGTTTCCAGAATGGAACACATAAGTATTAGTTAATAAATAAATATAGGTGCATCATATGAGATATGTATATAAAAAGGTAGTTATAAAAATATTCTGTTTTAATTAAAATACTTATCACTATGTTACAATGTTGTAAGATAACTACAAATTATAATTTTTGTTTCCTCATTGAATTAATATTGATGAATATTGATTACTTTCTAAACCAAAATCAAATTTCACTTTAATTGCAATTTGAAAAATTAATATTCTTATTATTTGATGAGATATTTTTTCGAAAAAACAAAACTAAAAGTGATATCATATTTGTAGTTGAAATATTACCAGCGGCTTGATGGATATAACGATGCAAATATCGCAGCTTTAGAAGAACTAATTTCCGATCAAGCATTAAAGGTAAAAGTAGCTATTGTATAAGCGCTATTTTTTTCAATTATTTTAGTTCCTAAGTATAACAAAAAATAGTTCAAAAAAGTACGATGTAAATTAAAATAACAGTCAAAATTCAAGCCAACGTTATTTTATAAAAGACTTAATTGTTGGCTATACCTCATTTATTACTTTCACAGATGAGAAGACTTATCTAATTTAGCCACACAATACCTAAAAAAGTCACCATCTTCTCATGATCTCTATTGCTTATCAGAACTAACTAGTACATTACTACACTCACTTTTTTTAGTTAATTAGAATTTTTCCTGATTTAGATTCAAACATATTAAGCAGTGATTCTCAAATTTAATGGTCCATTGACAATAGATAAGCTTAAAAAAGTTTTATTTATCTATAACACACTATGTAAAAGAGTTTATTACCGCAAAAAGTACATACAAAATAAATAGCATTCTCTAAATATCTAAAATTTAGGGAAATAAATCAAGAATGTTGCGACACCCAAAAGTACCGCGCCACAGTGGTTGAGAACTGCTGACTTAGAGTGTAACTTAGCTATAACAGAAAATGTGAGGTAAATTGTATAATTTGGTTACTAAAGTGTAGTAGTGTCTAACAATTATCAAATAAGATCCACTTTTAGTTTTTACCTAGAATGGTTTGAAAAAGTCAGCTTGCGTGAAATTTTCTCATGCAGAATCAGCTTTGCTAAAAAAAGAGTGTTAGTGATTACAGATGCATCGAGGTTTTCCAATGAAGATGATTACATCGTTAATATTCTTGATTGCATAATTTGAGTTTTTAGTTTTTACCAATCACACATTTCTTACCAATAAGAGGCAAGACATTTTATATTATTTGCCACTTTAAGGCAGCTAGTCGCTTCAGAACGGTATCAAATGTTGCAAAAATATTTATTGGTCATATCAATGACCAGTTGATGCGAATTTAAACAATAACACAAACTTTTTGCTCAGTATTATTTTTAAAGTTTCTTAAAAGCATCTTAACTTTATTAAATTACTTGGCATTACTTCAATAACCTTATCGAAGTTTCAGTAATGTATAACGTTAAATTTAACAATGAGATACACATGAATAACGCTAAAATGATTTGTAAATTATTATAATATTAAAACCTAAGCATCAACAAAATAATGTTGCCAAAATATGAAATCATTGACATAAAAATTGACTTGGAAATCTAAATACGTAACAATATAAATACAAATTTAAATTCCTAAAACTTAAGGTAAAAAGTAAGTCGTATATGTCAAAAGTAGTTACCTACGACTATTTATTCCCAACATTTCCAACGTTCTTTTCTAAATTGCAATTACAAATATAAAATAAAATATTGTATTTGAAAACAGATAATATATACCTACTATCTATGAAAAATATACCTACATTATTTATTCTATATCTAATTGTAAGTAATAAAAATAGAAGCCTATTTGTGCTTAGTAATCATTATTGTATAAACTTATAAATATATTATAGTTTAGTTGTATATAAATGTACCTCAAATTAAACTTTAAAATAAATTCTATTTTTATATGTACACCACCACTTTCAAAGAATATAAAATGACAACTAGAAAAGGCAAAGCCACTTTACAGTATTCTATTAAACTGTAGATACATCTAGTCAAATATTAAAATATAATTTAGCATCAATTCCATCGTAATTTTAACAAAAAAGAAGGTTTTATAAGAACCTACCTACATCAAAAACATCTTTAAAATATTTAAAACAGTTTCTGTATTTGATGGACATTGAGATACTTTAGTAAATTATACTTCTAATTTCCAATATTTTAACTAAATTATATTTTAAATTATAAAAGTAGAAGCTTGTAAGTAAGTATATAATAAAAGCCATTTACTCCAATTGTGATAAATTTATTTCGAAATTTTTTAAACAAAATTTTCTACTTTTAATATTTATAGAATATATAACTATTTATTAATCCAAAAGTTTAAAATTTATCATAATTTTTAATAATTTTGTACTAATTACGGAGCATTTGATAAACAGGGTATGTAAATGAAAATTTTTTAAAAATTACCTTGTTAAAATATTTTGATACAGAAATTACAGTATTCTATATAAAAAATGTATTATATTCTGATTTATACACAAATGTCAAGCGTAATTAAGATTATAAACGAATACTTATTAAAGAATCAAAATCAAGTTAATTAAACTGTGTTTTGTAAAATACAGGTAAATCAGCTTAATGCTTCAACAAGTAAAATAACTAAAAATATTAATGTTAATACTCACGCCAAAAATTTATAAATGAAAAATTATTTCTTCAATAGTCATAGAATTGTATCCAAAAACATTAAAATGGTGTAACGTTACTAAATGAAAGTCCCACAATTGTCCTATGTAAAAATACTTCCTTTATAAGTAAATACATACTATAGCGCACCAACATGTTTTTTTTCTGAAACTATAAGAAACTGTATGCATTTGCTCAAATATTAAATATATGCATTGAAATTATTTATTATTGTGTTTTTTACATAAAAACTAAAAAATGATGCATTACCATCATAAACATACATCCACCCATTAAAATTTAACAAAGCTTTATAATGACGTAAATTATGATTATAACTTGATTGTAAAATATTTTAAATATGTATTTTGAATAAATATATAATTTACTGTCATAAACTTGTTGGTAATTATTTTTGTATGTGTTGATTCTTTTAGGCTTGTTTTTATGATATTTTAATTTGAACTTAATCACATTTAACATAGTTATTTTATATAAAGTGAGTAGGTAGGTACATAATTATTTTGCAGCGAAAGAAATCTAGCAAGCTTATATACGTAATAAGAAAATATTTCAAGTACTTATTGCGCTAAGTTCATGACGGCTTCTCTTATTTGCACATTATTTCATATTTAAAAAATATATTAAGTCAAAATAAGCTTCAAATATTTATTCTCGAAAATAATGTAGTGAATCCAAAAATGATAAATAGATGTTTGCATTGACTGCAATTTAAATAAATATTAACTAAATATTTTTTAACCCTCTGTGATCAAGAAATTATATTTTCTTAAACAATTGTTTATGAAATTATTGGTAAGTATTTTAACCAGTGATAGTTATTTTCACTAAAAAGGGTAGTTGAAATTTACGTTCATCAATTTATAAACTTTGATATATCAAAAACTCGACCAAAACAATATTAAGATATGTCAAAAATAAAATAAAATGTAATCTCAAAGAAATCATACTAATAGAATTTTTAATTTTTTCAAAACAAGTACTAAACTATCTATGAGGCGAATATGAAGACCTTCTGTTGACCTACTAAATATCTTCAGAACTATCGATTTAAATAAAAAAATTATTTTAATAGAATTGTTTAGTTTTTGAAGATCTATCCAAAGATACTCCGTTATGTGCGCTGATTTTTTTTTCATTCTTTAAATAAATAGGTATAGGGTAATAATCCTAATTATTTCATTTACAATTTTAAAGTAGATACTTACTTTTCAATTATTTTTTTTGCTCTTAGAACCGAAGTTTTCGAGTAAAAATAACTGTAACATACACAGAACAAAGGGCAAATAGGGAAACTTCTCCAGGTATTCAAAGAAACTCAAAATTGAATAAGTCTAGTTTTAATAGGTTTTTATACCTATCTTTTCATCTTATAATTCGATAGGTAGGTTCTAGGAGTATAAGAGAGAACAATAGTATTTTACATTTATTGATTCCATCAATGCTAGTTCACTTTCCAATGAAATAATCTATATAAATAAAATTGCTTTGAATTCACTCCATTCTCATGGTTCATTGTGCAACTGTGAATTAAAACATTTATTAATGAAGTCAGCGTAAAACGACGTGTAGATAGTTGTCGCTGCGGCACAGGTTACATGAAACCAAAGAAAAGGTGTAATATAGTCATATAATTCAAATGTCAAGACAGTTACAAATAATAGAATTTTTGGTTTGTCATCATAATCTACGGTCAGCGCTATATTATAAGCGAGCACACTGCAATGACAGATGAACTGAGTGGGTGTCAGTTAACTTGATGGGTGTCGTGGGAAGAACCGACGGTCACACAGTGGCGCTCGTTGTGTCGCCAAGGTCGACCCGTACGCCATTTAACACTTAACGAACAATTACAACAATATATCCACCCCCGGATTTATTTTTAGACTCATCAGATTTCACTCAGCTGTAGAACTAACGAAAATAGACCCATTTTCTTTACACATTTTACTTATTTTTACAGTATGCGCCATGTTCCTACATATTTCATATAGAAGTTCAAGTTTAGATTAATTATTAGTTTGTTTTGAGTGCTTTGCCATTTAAAAAAGTCAAACAAAATAAATGCATTTTATGTGTCGTAAAAATTAATTAAGTAAATATATTACCAGTGAAACGTTTAAAACATTGAAATTAAAAAAAAACGCAAACAAATTATAGAGAAAATATTTCTTGTAGTTTTTTCTTATCGATCTACATGAATAGTTTGTTTTTAATTGGTTCAACGCAATAATAAAATACCTCTCATGCTTCCTGAGTCGCGTAGTGATTAAATCTATTAAATCTCCACTCCATACTTGCAAGCATTTATCCTTCCCAAGAAGTTCGTAAGCTTATTGAACAAACAGGCTTCAAACTAATTTTTGCCACCATATCTACCAATGATGAATCCTATCGAGGAGGTTTTTTTTGAAAATTACAGTTTCTGCTAAAACTTTGCTGACGGATCCCAAACTTTTCAAATTTGGAAAATGTAAAAAATGATTCTATTGTCGCCATCATCTCTTCTAATTGATATATGTAAATATTTTATGAATATCTACCTGAAATTACCAGCAGCTGCCGTGAAAGAATATCATCTAATAAGCATCTACCCATACAAAGTTTGGCGACAGGGCCATTAATGGCCCATTGCTTAGCCAGAGATGCTAGTTGTTGGCCTAACATCGGCAACTGTTAACGGCCCAAGTACGGTTGCCGGCTGGATGATAACCCCGGGCCGCTAATGACAGTCGACTATCGGCCGACTGCAGTAAAAGTTACCGGGCCGTTAACGGCGATTAACAATCGGCCGACTGAAGCAAAGGTTACAGGGCTGTTAATAGAAACCAACAATCGGCCGACTGCAGTAAAAATTACTGGACCGTTAATGGCAAATATTATAAATTAATAAAACTACTTAAATACTGAAAAAAATGATATAAAATCAGCTCAACGATTATTATGATACAATCATTTATTCACTTTATAATACATACAATCTTAGTAAAAAATCAGACAAAATCAATAATTAATACAAAAGTAGAATTTTAAACCTGGCGTACATAATACGCACTCTACAATCACAAGGGAATTTTTGGTGGTTTATAATGAAGATCCTCTTTCTTATCGCCCATTCTCACGGTCCACCCAACCAGAAAGCCATCGGGCTAATTTACCAGTGAAATTTTTAGGTTCCTCTGCATCCTCAAACTTCTCAGTTACAACATCTAGAATATGCAAAATCAATTATAAATAAAATTGTTTTTAAGGCACAATATTTGTGAGTGAAGGAGTTAGAACTAAAATAGTATAAGAGGAGAAAAGGAGATTTATTTTCATAAGGGTATGAAAAAAAAATTTATCTGTAAAACCATTCTTAGGATGAGAAAAAATTCTCTAGAAAAATAACTAAATGACTCACCTGCATAATAGAGAATTTCTACTAGATATTTATCCCAATTTTCATTTGCATCGCTTAAGTCTGCAGCAAACTTATCAACTTTAGGATACTCATCAGCCGGTGGATATTTACAAAGTAAAATGCCATTTTCTTCTATAAGAATCCACTTGGATGGAATTAGATCAATGGTTTTTGTATCGTCAACATTTTCTAAAAAATCAACGACTGCGTAGAGTTTCTACCATAAAATCCTTCCATCTGTAACATTAAATTTAACTATTAATATTTTTTTATTTGATTATTTCACACTATGAGAAAACTATTAGATTATCAGGTAAATAAATATAAATTATCTATAGTTTAATTTGAGAGAATATATTATTATTCAATTATTAAATAGAACTACTTACTTTAGTCAGAGACTTTAATAGACTGGTTATCAACAGGCGATATAGTAATAGACGAACTATTCTGAAATACAATAATACACTTTAAACACTACCATGCGACTGTATTGTGTTAACGACAATTTCTGTGTTAACAAAACGAATCCTCTTGCCCCTGTTCACCCGTTAAAAGTATAATAATTTACCGCCAGATAGCACTTAAAAGAAGAATATATTCATACTTTGCGTTCATTGGTTAATTTTGTAACACATTTGAAAAGTATTTATATGGTGCAAATATTTGAAAATAATTGACGCAATTGCAGAGAAAAAAAAATGCATTTGAAATTTATGTTTCAAATAGATTTATTTTGTTCATATCCATTATTAATTTATAATTTAAATGTTCATGGTATTGTGAATGAATATAGCATATTAGTTAATGTTCAATGATTTTTATTAAATCGTCATATTACGTTTCGTCCCTTTCAGCACATTATTTAAAAAAAAAAACGCTTGATCCATTATCAATTATTTTTCTTTTTACACAACTTATTTTATATAAAATTAAAACATATTACACCCTAAACATAAGTCAAATATAATAGACTCAAAGTGACGTATAACTCAGGGTGACTTAGGGCCCCCTCAGGGTACTTAGGGTTTATAGTAAGGCATCTAACTTTTAATTATTTGCGCATGAGCAAAAAATTATTTAGCCAGACTTCGGCCTATTGTTGGCCGACGAACGAATATTGAATGATGATCGAATAGACGGCGACCGGCAATTAACCAGATATGGCCCATTAACAAATTCCTATTAATAGGCCGAGCGTTGATAGCCAGACATCGGCCGAGAAACGGGGCTTTTGTCATTAACGGCGACTTTGTATGGGTATATATATATCTATATATCTTTATTTCGCTATGATTTACATGAATAATCTTTAACTACTATGTACATATAATAAGCACCCAATGAGTCAAGTGGCCAATTTGATTTGTTAATTGTTAAATTTGGAGTGTAAAAGCTGTATACACGTTGGTAATGTTATCATAGAAAAGATCTAATTGCATTACTTAATTTCAATAGTCCTTGTTAAGAATATATGATCATTATATAATATTATTTTCAATAGCGTGACCGAATAGAAAAGCAACTACATACATGTCGGTGTAAAGAATATACCTACAGTGATAATGAATGATTTTTAATTAATTGTTCTTTAAACTCTTAAAACAACATTTATGCTAAGAAATTGATTGACAAAAACTGCAATTGATTAGTGCGAGTGTTTAGTAATCAGTGTATAGAAACGTGTTTTATTTTTTTTTGCGAGTTGCTACATCCCGCACGTCTTTCACCGGCAATTTTCCACTAAGGAAACACGCCAAACAATTAAACAAAGTCCAGCAGCTAAACAGAGCAGTGGACACTATTCCCTATACACACTTAATCTAGTCACTCACAAGAATCACTTATTACTTGGACTCGCAACTGCAAATGGGTCTTTAATAAGTAGTAAGCAATATGGATGTCCATATTATATAGAAAATACTACATAATACTTTGGTAGAAGTGAGCTTGCTATCTTTAGCTCTTATATATTATGTTAAAGCTAGAAAAAAATTTATTAATATAAGATGAATTGGCTTGTACTTTATACCATTAGGTCAAAATTTAAAAACATCAATAAATAATCAATAAATAATTAAGGCGACCTGTAAATAAACCCAATAATAAAAAGTATATATTTCTTTAATAAATATTTCTTTGTTAAACTTAAAATATTATTTTATTAAAACCTTAATTTTTTTTTCAAAATCTCTATGTAAATGACCTATTCTTACTAAAATTTAGTTATTTTGAGAAAATTCGTAAATTTTAGTTCTTATTTTTTATATCTAGTATATTTTTAGTCAAACACTATCATTTAGCATTAGGTATATGTCCCATAAACTGAAAAAATGGGTTTACAAAAATATAAAGTAAAAACGATACTAATAAAAATAAAAAGGAGAAAATGTATTGTGTATGACAAAGGTTGCCGCGACGATTTAAAGCGTAGGCGTTTAAACGAGCCACAATCACTGATGAATATTTTTATTTGAATTGAATACTTTCACAGTACAAATTATCAAACGGAATCGTTTCACAAAAATCTGTTTAAGAAGAATCTGAAATGAGAATCTGTTAAGAAGCTGAAAATAAGCATAATAAAAATTTGCCATGTAGACATTGATATATAATTGCTGTGTAAATTAGGATACAGAATTTTGTAGAAAATTTCAATACGTGGTATCTTCATACAGTAGATTAATATACAAGTTACGTATATATCTGAATAACTAAGATTAAATAAATTAAAACAATCATCAGTTCAATACTGTTTTGCTATGATATTGTTGGAAAGAATGGCATTGTGATGAAAATTAAATGTTTCGTTTCCGTTGAAAAATAAACATTATTTAATAGATTATAAATGGTTACAAGTAGAGAAATTTCTGGTTATTTAATTAGTCCCAATGCATCCGTCACGGTGTATATATGCATTTATAAGCAAATCCAGTAGAACGTGCACCTGCTGAGTTATCACCACTACGTTACTAACTGCAGTTGGTAGGATAATTGGTGCAATCTTCCTTTTCTTTCATCCACCTTTTCTCGTTCGCATACTCTAAGTTCCTTAATGCATCATCTTTCCAATACCTGCGTTCGAACATAAAATGATTGTAATTAAAATAAAGTGGCAGAGTTAATTGAAAGTTTACGAATGATCTATATGACTGATAAGTTTATCAGCCATTCTGTTCAATATTATGCACTTAGATCTGCTGTTGCAATATGCGTTACAGATATTTCAGTATTCTTAATTTATTTCTTTTTAACATGAAATCACATTAAACTTCAATATAAAATTTTAGTTAAAATATTAAATTATTTTTATTAAGTAATATACGTAAAAACCAAATAAATTAAATATACCTATTGAAAAGATCCATGTAAGTATAAAACTGATTATTTCCCAAGAAAGGTTCAGCTTTGAAAAAAACGTAAAGCAAATGTGGCATTATGTATGCGGATTTATTTGTACGTTAATATAAGTATATATTAAAAATTAAAAATAAATTTATAATTCAGGCCAACGTTAAAAAAACTCGTTGATTTTAAAATCAGTTTAATTGGGACACTTGTTCGTAAAGCTAAAATGTCGTAGGTGAATAAACGAAACTTGTTGATCCGTTTTTAAACCACAGATTACGAAGCCCCAAATCAACTTTTTCTCTACGTATTTTAAGTTAACGACAAGTGTTGTTTAAAATTTGATATATTGAAACATTTGTCGAAAATATGATCCATTTTGTTTGAAGAATTTTTAGTATTAAATTTAAAAAATTAAAATGTATTTATTCGCGTATTTCAAATTGTACCTGGTTTATTTTTACTCCATTCTTTTCAGTGAAACAATGTAAGAAGATATAAAAAATAATTAATTTCATTCCATTATGAATTTGATGTAGCACATTTGATTAGACCTCATCTAAAAAGATATAATCAGCCTAATATAGAAAGATGAACTTCATATCTGATGCAATAGCGAGTGACGAGCGCAGTTAATTGAATCTTGTAAAATTTTCTACTGTAATGCTTTGTTTAATAGTGGATGAGACCTCATCTAGATATTGATTGATGAATATACAAGAGGTCTTGAGCAATCGGTTAATTGAGCCTCTTTTTAATAAGAAACAGGCAATTAAATATATTTTAAGCGTTTCAATCTACTACAGTTTAGTAGAAGCGAAATTATGGTTTCAGAGCATTTCAACATATACTTTAAATTATTTCAATTTCTAGTTACTTTTTAAAGTACATAATTATATTACAAAATGTTTTCAATATTAGAATCTGTGTGAAAACTCACTTGGTCTAAAATTCAATAAAGGTAATCATTAAATTGAATCTTAAAAGAATTTCTTTCATATTTTGATTGCATTTCTTATAAAGTTCATTCGTAAAATAGGTAAGTAACTTTTCCTTAGACTTTGATGTAGGTAAATAAAATTTGTTCCCATTTATAATTAGTCAAATGTTATATAATATAAAATTTATCTTAAGAATTTTTTTGTCAGTTAAAAAGAACTATTGTCTTAGTTTAAAATAAAATTTGCTGTCACTTACTACAAAAATTTTGAAATTAAAATATCATAGCATAGTAAGTAACTATAATAATTCCAGGAATTGTGTAACATTATATCTAAAAAAAATGTTCTATAAGTGATCTACTGTAATATTTTCTGGGTGATAGAGTAATTTTTAAAACTAATACACTTTACTGTACAAAGAAAAACTCATCAAGGCGAAGTAAATTATTTCAGAATCAAATTTTCGAGCATGACACAGAAGTAATTTTTTTCCGTCAGTATAATAAGAAAATGGTGAGAAGACGGTGAAGGGGTGGTGATTTTTTCAAACTAATCCTCATGCATGATTTATATGTTTGTAAAACAAGTCTTGAACATACATACGTAGTATATAATGGGCCATAACGATCAAGTTATGAGGTGAATGTTACCTATATTATGAATTTGTATTATATATCCTACAACTGAATGGCGCTACTTTATTATAGTGGAACACTCGTTCACTCTATTATTAACACTTGTCTCGCTCGCTACGAATTTTCTGTACTACATAAATAATGTTTAACTTTCGGATAAAAACAAAATCGTCATCGTTGTCATATTATAAGCATTATAATAATGAAATGCCAAGGAAGCAGGTAGTAGATCTTTTTTATTTTAAAAATATTCCAACTATTTAGAGATGAACTGAGACGTATGCGTCGGTAATATCTCCGTGTATTGGTAATTCAATATATTATGATTTAAACCGGAAATTCGTCACGTTAATAAAATATCATCTAAGGGAGGATTATGTTAATAATTTTAAATGAGGTAGATATACTGCAGTTGTTGATTTATTACTGTTGTTAATTTCTCCAACATTAACTATAGCGAATTGGCATAACCATTTTGGTAATGAGTTATTGCAATATGTTTTTTCATAACCAATTAAGTAAAAGAAAATAAAAAAATAAAAAAAATTAAACGATCTTATGTATTTATAATATATACAAAGTCTCAGTATTATATTTTTACTAAATATACAGAGATATCGTTCTGTTTCTGAGTAACCCTCGTAAATACAGTTTTTGCGAAATTCAGATTTTTAGCAGAAAAACATTGTCGAGTAATTAACTATAAAACAACTTAAAATATTCAGAATGATAATGGAATTTTCTTTAGAGGTTAATATTTTTATTTTTCTCGTATCTACATTCTGGGATTTAAAAGCCTCGTATTATTCACGTATATTAAATAATAATAGCAGTTTTTATTAACTTCTCAAAAATTACGAATTTTTAGTTACTGCGAGGTTTACCCAAAATTGGGATAAAGGTACCTACTTGCTACTAAAAAGGAAAAAACGAATACATCATATTTTATTTCCCTATAGCTACAAGAGCACATAGTGCTCATAATTTGATTTGTAGGTATTTATCTTGCCAAATTATATTTTATAGTTTTATTTCGATAAAGACGAGATCATAATTTCAACACTTGAAATTCTGAATAAAGCCTAAGAGCGCAAAACCGTAAACGACAATTAAGAACTATTTTCAGTTTTATTCCAATAACTTTGGTGTCAACAATGCGTCATGCTTTTGAACCGAAAAGTTGATAAAAATATGAAAATAATCAAAATAAACTGACGTGAAAACTGTTACTTATAGCATTGCCCAAAAATTACATTTCTGCCTCAAGTATCTGAGTTAGAGATACGATTTATGATTTCCAGCTTATTTTTTACACTGAGCACGAATCCGTAGTCGGATCGTAGAAAATCGTTAACCCCTTAAGAAAACACCGAAAACATCGGAAACACCCTTAAGAAAGTCGTTGATATATTTAAAGAATCGCAACACGTTTGTACTTATAGTATCTGGTATATTTTTAGACATTGACCAGAAATCAGCGATCAATTTTTATCCGGCATCTTTCAGTTTACAGAAAATCTCTGAATTATGTAAATACTTTTTTGTGTAGAAAGTGGAACGAAAATGAAAGACGAAAACGTTAAATGAAGACATTCAAAATCAAAGACCAATAAAACAGACCAAACAACCGGGGTCAAGAGGTATCTACAACCAAGAGGGATATTTTGATGTGTGTTTAAATACAACTGGAAAAATATCATCTTCTATCATACCCGAGTCAAAATTTCAGACCTGATTTGGCCCTAAAATGGTACTTTTACCCTCTTTTGGGTCTCCAAAGAGTAAAATGAGCCTCATATATAGACCTAAACGAGTCCATCGTCTTCATTTTAACCTACATGAAATTTTTATTATATTTTGTGAACATATCGTCTCGTCCTAAAAAAGGTTTATGATCATAAAACATAAAATATGTTTGTAAATTCCCTTTTTTTAACAATACCTATTGCAAATATTATTTACTAATAACTCAAATTTTTGACCTCTCTCTTTCCTATACTTAGATGCTTAGTATAATATTGTGTATTCTTGTATCCATAATTGGTTTGTCCCTTAATCCTGTCCGCTCTGGTTCATTTTTACTCAGTTTTAGTCTCTTGTTAACCGTTCGAGTGCTACACGAGTTATTATACAACAATTGAATAAATTTATTTCACTATTTGATTATTTTTCAATATTGTCTATATCAAAAAGCCTAAAAGTGTAAATGTAAAAAATTTAAAAGTGAAAAAACCGAGTTTAAAAGAAAAAGTCTGAAGAAATTGCTTTAATGTATTATCTTGAAAGTAATCAGAGAGATGTTATAGAATTAAATAAAATTTCTAAAGAAATGCACATGGTTGGGTATATTGTGGATTATAATAAAAGGAAATCGTGGAAAAAAATGATGGCAATGGCGACAATAAAGGAGCTGGTAAACAAAGACTAGGAAATTAAGAACTAATAACTGATATTTGTAATATTCTAATTACGATTAAATTTATCACTTATATTAATAAAACTTGTATATTTAATGAATAAAAAAAAACAAAATATTAAAATAAAAATGTTATTCTTTTAAAAAAAAACCTACTAATAAAACAATAAAAGAGAGTGACAAAGAAAGAGTGAAGAAAAGAGAGAGAGAGAGAGGTTCATTTGAAGTTTTTGCTGTCAACCTCTTTTGGGTCTAATCATGGTATTTTGTCCGATAAATGCCACTTGTAGGTTCAAAAGAGGTCTGAAATTCAAATGCAAATGGTCATGTTTCAATCTACTTGAACCCAGAGTTTGAGATCTAAAATAGGTCTAAAATTTCGACTCGGGTATCTACTCTCCAAAAATCAATCACGCAATTCTAGTCTATATTACAGGAAATAAGACCGATTGAACCAACCAGAAGAGGCAGAATTGATCAATAAAAGAGGTATGATCGTTATCCACCAGTATAACGAAAAATCTCATGTTCATTGTAATTCATTTAGAAGTTTGAAGAGTTTAGTTGGTGAGGTTTTTGATTTATACTTGGTACCTACTATAATCTTTTCTTGTTTTTGACCAATGTTTCATGTGGTCAAGAGTGGTTTCAAAGATCTTATGGAAACTGAAGGATACCTCAGTTTTTTGCTAATAAAGAGACGGCTTAGTAAAAATGTGGTTTAATAAAATTACCTTCTATATAGTAACGAATAACCGAAAAAATCAGCTCATTCTGAATCAAAACAAAGTATTAAACATCCTTAAAAAACCACGAAACAAACGTAAAAAATTTGAAAAACATTTAGTGGATAATTCACTGTTAACAGCATTTAATAGATGTTTTAAAAATTGCGTGACAGCATCTTTATTTTTAAACATAAAAAATCAATTCAAATTTATATTTTAAGTATCGTCAGATGTCGTACCATATGTACACATAATCAATAAGATTTCAACTTTTCTTTTTTTCTTCCTTTCCTTGTTAATATTTAAAATTAGCATAATAATAAGTCAAAACCTATCGTGCAAATAATGTATAAATGCGTAAATTGTCGATTTACAAAATGAACTGTTACAACATGTTGAAGGTCTTTAGTATGAGGGCATATAAACATGCATAATCGTATATTTGATTCATTGTGTAAATTAAGTTATTCATGAGTTATTTGTGTGTATATACGATAATCAGAAACGTCATTGCAACTTTGCATCTTTGCAAAGTGTTTACTGTTACATGGATGTTGACGCTGCGTCAGCTGTGGTCCGACTCATATATCTGGGATTCAATGCAACAGGTAGAATTGACACAGAATCGCTTCAGCTTATTCAGCGTTAAATTTAAAGCTATAAAAAGGAAATATGCATAAAATGTTAAATTCTGTAATTTATTTTTAAAAAAATGTTTCATCTATTGTTTATCAATGTTTATCTTAAATGCATTATATTTAAATTTATTGTAATAATTATATGATTAAGAGCACAAACCAAATATATTGCATTCCTTAAGAGCGATCAATCATACAACCGCGTATAGAATAATGCATATAATTATAGATTTATGAAACACGTCAAGAAAATGTGTTTGGAGTTAGTGCAAATAATAATGTTGACGGTATTGAAACCGGTCCTGGAACATATTGTCACCGATATACAGGACAAGACTCGAGTGTTGGTGGTGACAGTGCCGCTCCTTGGCTGTGGGTGCCGCCGAGGGCGTACTTCCCAGTCACCTCCCTGATAGTTGTTCACTATACTCATTGTGTTTGCCCGCATATATTTTTAGCCAGAATGTATGAATTGAACTCAAAACGTTGACTTGGGTTGACGCCCGAATACTAAGCTCACTTTTGAAAAGCAATTAGGCCTAAAATAATTTTAGGTTTTGCATGTTGTAATATTTTAAACGAAATTACTAATCAGAGGAAATAATAAAATAGCTATGCCACAAGTATTTCGATTTCTTAGTTTGGTTATTTAAATTAGCAAAAATAATAAATCGCTTCGGGATGTTAGTGGGATCAAGGTAATTATTAAACACCCGCCGTGTTCAAAACTCGATCATATTAGTATTTTCATTAACTATTAGCCTGCAGTGGAAAATTATATAATATTAAATTTGGAACATGAGTTATTACATGTTATTAATTTTTAATTTCTAGTTAACAGCAAAAAATAAGTTCAAAAATTCATCTTAAAAGTGCTTATAAAATAAGAAGTAAAAATGTGATCGCGATACGAGTTTTATTTTGTACTGTTAAATAACATTTTTATTGAAACGCAGCCTCATAATCGTCAAGTTATATTTGGTATAAATTGTTTCAGAAACACTGACATAAACTCACGTGAGTTTATGTTCTTTTACTTGGTGGGAGTGAATTAAACCTCGCTTATCTAATGACAAATGTTTGAAATATCTTGTATTGTTATATTTTTGTGTTATGTTCCTAATTTTAATAAAGCCATGAATTTTGTTTCACTTTGTTCTGCGCTTTATGAAATGCAAAAAATACAGGATAATAAATAAGAGTACTTAGTCACAAATTAATTTTATTACAATTTTTTTTTGGTTTATTTAAGGTCGCTTCAACTACTTTGGTCATTAGCGATCGTCAAATCCGAAAACCCAGAAAAAAATCTTAGGCTTTCATGGGATTCGAACCCAAAACCACTGACGTATAAGACAACTGTCTAGTCCACCACGCCATTAAGTGACCTTTATTATAATTATTGGCAAACAATTTATTGAAACATCCCACTTGATGGCGCAGTGGTTAGAGCAACTGCTCTCTCTGCAACATGCGCCAGTGGTTCTGGGTTCGATCCCCATCAAATCCCTAGATATAAGATTAAAAATTAAGATTCAAGACCTACAAAATATTTCTGTGTGTAAGACAGTCGTGATATGACCATAAAAGTTAAAGCGACTATAAGCACCCAAAAAAAAAAAAAAAAATATTGAAACTTTATTATTTAGTATTTACTTAAAATAAGAAATTGATTTTTTTGTTGCATTGAAAATAAATTTGTTTTGGAAATGTTAAAATGATTAAAAGAATATTGTAGTTGATATATTTGCATGCGTATACTTTTAATAAGCAAATCAATCAAATCGCCATGTGACATTTTATGCAAATGAATGTTATTATTAAATTTTATAGTGATTATAAAACTGTAAAGAAACGAGGAACAAAATAATTGGTATCTCATATACATAATAAACTAAGTATAGCTATATTATTCTAAAAAAAAAACATTTAATAATTGTTATAGTTTTTGAAATGTGATAAATTCTCACCTATGTAGTTCAATTAGAAAGTCGTTAATAACGCATTACAGTATGAAGGAGAAAAATTCTATAGAAATTAGTTCATATATTTTATTTAATAGAACAATAAACTTATGTATTTCTTTTTTTCATATTATATTAAAAATAGACCAAGAATTTATAATTATGATATAAATTTTACCTTTTTTATCTAAAAATTGATTTTTAATTAGTGAAAAGCTAGAGATAAATTAGTTTTATCATATCAGATTTATTAGCTAAATAAAACGATCGATAGATTATAGCTGTCGTAAATTGCAAGTAAAAGTAAAAAGAGTAGGTATTTGTGTTACATTAAGGTGTTACGCCAACTCTAACAATGTAAGAAAAATTCTCATTTCATGTTATTTATTGTATATAAAACGTTTGTGCTTCAATTGTAAACTATACTTATAACTGTACTTAATTTTTTACCTGCTACAGTTAATAACAACTATAACTTCAACAACCAACCTAATGAGGCAAGGGTGAGATAAATTATTCAACCTGTGATAATCAGTTTGCTTTTTATGTAACCCTAAATTTTTCTGGGTTGAAAGATTACAAATTTTGACCAAGAGTGACCAACCCTAATGGTCTTGTGGACCACTTTGGAAATGCATCATGACTCCGCGGGCCGCATAAAAAATTGATTTCCACATATTAGATTTAGACACACTATAAGTAGACATTTTAAGGTGAATTGAAACATAATGAATAACTGCTGTTGCGTTTACTATTTATTATTCTTAGATGTAAACAAAGATGATATAATGATAATGATACTGCTCGACTACGTTGGTCATTATGAAATAAATATAGTTTGTAAAAAAATATAGTTTGTGATAAATCTCGCGGGCCAGAAAAATGTTTAAGGCGGGCAGTTTATCTACCCCTAATTTAGACAGTCGTGATATGATGTTTAATTTTAAATAAGCTTTATAAAAAAGTAAAAACTAGATATGTAGACAAAAAAGAGTTCTTATAAAGCTTTCCAAGACGTTCTAGGGATCTATTCATACGTTCTTATAGATCTATTTAACATAAAGCTTTATTTTTTTGAAGAAGAAAATATTTCTTATTATGTTTTTAATAAAATTCTCCAATGATTCCTAAGTGATTATAGCAAAAGTTCAAATTGTTTTATGATCATCATTACTTTTGAACATTTATCAATATAAATATCCCATACAGTAAATCTCTGTAGGGTACTGTTAATATCCACAACGAACCTATATAAAGTATTGCCAATTACTCATATTGGAGATCAAAGTGCGAGTCATCCGTTGCAACTTTTTCCTATAGTAAAAACAATAATTTGTAAAAAAATATTTAAAATGTAAAGTGTGTAAATATTTTAGTCGCCATTATACATTATTATCGGTTGCTTGTGATTTAGTACTTAATTTAGAACAAATGAACATATTTCTTATTCTGGTCCTCGGATATATTACAGAACGTGTTTTAAAGTTTGAAGGTACTCATATTTTTGGAAAACTATAAAGGATATACAAAAAAAATCAATGAAACTTTACGAAACTTGAATTAATGACCTTTTTTCATAGAATCTTAAATCAAAAGCCTTTTTAAGTTACTAAGTTTTAGGGTAAGACGTATACATATATTTTTTTGCAAAACACTCCATTTGGTAATGATGCATATGTCCCACAAATATATGTGTATTTAAACTCCCATTTCTACCAGTTCGAAAAATTCAGTTAGAAAGCTCAAAAACTAATGAAAAATGTTTAGATTTGAATTCGGTATTATCTCAGAAACATCTCACTCCTGATAAATAGGTAGGTACTATCAATGATAATAATATATAACGTGTAGTGATTTTGACTTCCTAGAAATTAGTAGACATCAGCCAATTGTGTTTCAGACTATTCCCTTCGAAAAGTTCACAGATCATGAATTTGAATTTGGGCAGAAATTTTATCTTTTACACCTTCTCCTTTTATTTATTACAAACATCGATGGGGTAAATATTTATAAGTCATTGTAATGATTTTTTGATGGTAATATCCAGTTTTTCGTTATGATTAGGACAAAATAAAGTAAAACAAAAAAAAAACTTTGAAAAAAAATTCCTATAAAAGTTTAACAGATATCTAAAAAAAATCCCATGCAAATAAGTTGAAGGGAATTGTATAGAGATGAATTATAATGCGCTTTCCATATGAATTTATTAAAAAATTTTCTTTTGACTACAACAAAAACTGGGGTGTATAAGCCTTTACTCGTATATTATGAATTGTTGAAGGAGATGTAAAAACCACAATTTTAAAAAGATTAGATTTTTGTATCGAAAGACAGCATTATCAATGAAACATAGCTTCAACAAGCGGATTAGGTTTCAAATAAAGAAAGTATCTACTGAAAACCCATAAGTACTTAGGTACTTAGGTACTTTGTATTTTTTTTAATATGAAATGGTTATATCATGCACTTACAATATTGTATATATGTTAGCTTGATAAATAATTTTATTCAAAACTACTTACCTATTAAAAATATGAAGTTTATGAGTAACTATTTGTTAGTTTTGAAATTTCATACTATTTTTTATCTTTTAGTATTAAAATTCAAAAGTTGATTAATTCATTTTGAATTTTTTATGTTTAATAGATATTATTTGGCAACTATTGTTTTATAACTATGTTCAACGTGTTTATAAACAGGTTATCATAAAAAAAACTAATTTTTTCCAATTTCCTACCAAGTGGGCCAAATGTCTAACACTTGTAAGCTTGAATGAATGATTTTCCAACTTTTACACAGCTTTATTCTTATGTAATTTATAAATAAAAAATATTTTCTTCATTCTGTTTCACTTTTAATTAACATAAGTATTTTTCTTTATATATATTAACTACATATTTATTGATTTATAAATTAACATCACCACCTCTTTTTTATTTCGCCACTTTTAAAAGCAACACTTACAATTTTTTTAAAAATGATTAATTATTATTTGGACAGTTGATTGATCAATTGATAGCCGATGTGGGTTTTGGTCATTTTCAAACAGAAATTAATCGATTTGCAGCATGTGGCAATGTGAATATAAAAGTTACAGTAATTTTTTTTTAATTTTTTGTTGTAACATATGCTAACTTTCATTCTATATTAAAAATAAGAAAAATAAGAATTGTAATGTAATAAGTTACGTGTTACAAATCTTAGAAATTGCATTTTCAACAAGAATGTTAATTTAACTAGTAATGTTTTTAAGCAAAAAGATGAAAATTTTATAGAACCAAAATTATTACCGTGTAAAACTTCAAGAATTTACTTAAGGCATATCAAAAACGTGTTTTACTTTAGAAACCACAATATCCCGTCCAAATAGCCACAAGAGAGGCTATCGCGGTGTGTTCTTATATTTATCACACTGTAAAATTTCTAGGTGGTTTAATTAATTATTGCATTATATGTCAAGTGAAAAGTAATTAAAGAAAATACTTTTCATTTTCCCAAAAATAAAATGACAAAAAATGCATTTGATTAATACAATTATAATTTCAACAAATTACTAGAATGAAAGAAGATATTCTACGTAAATATAATGGGGTATACCTAACAGTCAGATTACATTTCTACATGGGTCAGTGATTTTTGGTTCTATTACTAATGAATTCTATAGTTTTATCTCAAAAAATTTTAAATTGTAATAAATTAAAGTTGTGACATGACCTATGTTGTTAAACTAGCTTAAAACATATGTAGATATACTTGGGCTTACAGAAAAATACATTAAACCTGACAATGGACACTGAATAAAAAAACCTACACACTATATAAAGTGACGACAAATTCAAGTAAAAATTATTTTAGGTAGTAGCTATTATTTATATAGTTGTTGCATAAAACATGACCAATGGGGCGTTTACAACTTTCGAAATGTTTGCTAGCGCCCGTTGACAGAGGTATAATTAGGTGTATTGTGTCGGAGCGCACATGAACCAATAGTCGAGTGCTGGCTGATGGTAAATTAAGATATCGGTTCAATAATAATTATAGATGAAGGTGGTTTCAATGAATATATATTGAGAATCATTATTGCGGCCTCGAGAATATTTCACACTTCTGGCGTTATCATTTCATGTCGCCTATTTCTTCCGGTCATTTATCTTGACGCATAATAAATGGCCGTTTCTCACAAATTTTATTTAAGTATTAATCTGTTTAAAAAACTTTACCTTCTTTGTTTTAATATCCTACGTAGATACCAACCAAAATGATGTGACACAAGTCAAAATTAGAAAAAAACGTATGAACATTCTAAATATTTATTACCACTGGCATTACTTTAAGTAAATTATTATTACGTTTTAATATTATTTAAAGCCTTTCATCTGGCAACTATGGAATTGATTTTTTACTAATATTTACAAAAGTGCTGTTCACAGAATCTTTTAAAAAGTTTCTTTTAATTGTCTCAAAAATTTTAAAGTGAAACTTTTTATACATCGTCCCAAATGTTTTGGTCTATCTTTAGCATGTCGCTAAATGTAACACATTCTCGGTAGGGAATCGGCAAGTGTTCGGCAGAGCTCGTATATACATTATTAGCTATATACCATGTCGTTTTACCAGGACTGTTGCGCGAGTTATTACTGAATGTAATGAGCGGTTTTCCTCGCCAGGACAACGTTTTAGTATATTATAAGTTGTCATTAATTGTCAATCATATTTGTATTGGTATTCGTGTTTTGTTCAGTATATTGATATAAATGTTGTAGTTCACTTGATCGTGATAGACAAAAATACAGCTAGTGAGAATTAAATTTACGCCGTAAGAGAAAGACTCGACTTTATTTAATTTTTATAGTGAATTTATTAGAATTATTAGAACTTTCTGCTGGTGCATAATATGTTTATGTACGAGTATGTCGGAGCGATAGGTTGTTTAGTGTGATGTTTGTGTTATTGTAGCCCTTTCGTCCAGAAACTATTTCCTCGCCATAACAAACTTTATTTAACAATGATTGAACATGATTGAACATTGAACATAGGTATTTTTGAAGTACCGTTACAATAGATAACAATAAGCAGATGATCGATTTAACAATAATCCTTTTCATTCAATAATGAAAATAACATTCGAGTATTAACATCAATAATGGAAATTCAAAATTAGTGCAACGGCGCGCGTCAAGTCAGACAGCGAATTTCTGCCACATCCCTTTCTTCGAATAATTTTTCCAAAATTTGCAGTTACTTAGGCGCCTTAAATCCGAAAAAAAGTTTCACTTGCATCGTGGTTTTGTAAAGCCACACAATATTTTTTTTTTTTTTTGATTTCTCATAAATGTAATAAGCAATAGGATTCAGCCATATATGTATATTTAAATAATAATAGCCCATGAAAGATTATTCTTAATAATTTTTAAAATATATTATACCTATGCACAAATCCCATAACAGATTTTTACAAATGAAAAAGTAATTTGCAGCGCAGTTTTTCTATACGTTTAATTTTATCAATTACTAATTATAGATATGTTAATAGTTATTAGTTTAACCATTTTCAAATTAATATTTAACATTACAACCAACCAAATAAAGTATATAAAGTTTCAACAGTCACCACTAAATGTTATTAATAAATTACTACATACTATAGATAATTTTCACAAAAAATAACAATTATATTTTGAAGACTATAAATAAACTAAGAATATTTTTATCAATAAAAGTAACTGTATTTATAATAAACAATTAACCAACCCGTGCTGGGCCCGGACTGCCTTTTTCGGCGCAGTTTCTAAAATTTTCTCGAATTGAAAACACAAAAAAATACCACCAAACTAAACCAAACAGATTGTGGCTGAAAACGGAAGTTTCTACGCCACAAATTAATAATAATTTAAAGATAATAGCTGGATAATAGATAATAGGTCCATCAAAGAAAAAATACTTTTTTGATATCAAGTAGGATTCAAAATATACCTAATCTTAATTAAATCGAATATTAAAGATTTTGCCATAAAAGTATTAAGTGTATGCAAAACTCAGCAAGCCAAAATGTTTAATCATATCTTTATTATCTAAGTTTTGATTGGTTTTTAAAAATTAACGGGTTGTCGTCAAACGACAGAGGTTACTTTTGTTTAGAAACTCGACGGGAATAGGCTGATCTATGGCGGGATCTTACAATTTAGATTTAGACTATTAAATATCGTTACAATTTAAATTTTGGAGATTTAATATGAATAAAAACTTTAGTAGTTTGTAAGTTTATTATTGCTATTGTTTAATTGAAACCTTGTCATTACTTTATAGCTGCATAATTAGTTTGTGAAGCCTTAAATTTGATGATGATTAAAGTACACTCATATGAAGAAACTACTTTTTCGTGAAAAAGCTACTCTCACTTAACCCCTTCAAGACAGTAAAACGGAAAATTATCTTCTACACGAATACTCTTGGATTCGGAAAAAATGAGAAAAATTACATTTCTGACCTTTAAAAATTTCTAGCTGACAAATAAACATTCTCAACATAGTCAAACATAGTCATTAACAAATACGAATGTGCCAAGTGTCCTAGATCTGAACATTATTTTGATGAAAAATTTATGATTTAGATAAGTACATTTTTTAAGTCGTGCAACTTTAAAATTATAACATGAAATTGTTCATTTTTAAGGAAAAACCATCCAATTTCCTTAAGTAAACCATGACTTGCTATAGTAACCTTTAAAATCTCTGAAATACACGTTTGATGGAAGATAACATTAAGGACTAATTAAAATATGCACTTATACATATACGAAAAATATCATTTATTTAGCAGCGAAATGTATTTATTTCGTAGCATTTTCTCCATTTGATATAAAAATCAAATGTCCTTAAATGTCTCTATCTTAGAAGTATCAAGCCAACTTTATGATATTATGCACCTTTAACAGGTAACAGATCATTACAAAAAATATTTTTTATGATTATCTATTTTTATTAATCGTAAATTAAAAAAGATACAGAAGAATATCCGGCGAATAATTAAAATAAAAGAATTTTTAAGCTTTCAAAAATGATATATTTAATGAAGAAAGGTTGATTTGAAAAAGCTTGATGTCTTAACTGCATAAATATAAATCTACAAACGATGTATTTCAACAGTACGCAGTAGGTTGACTGGTATTATCCACCTGTTGATGAAAGTAAAACATAACTTTGGTGGGTATGTATAAATAAAAATTTTCTTTTTGTCTTATACCTACAGCACAAACAACATTGTATTCTAATAACATAAATTTTATGTTAATCAAAATATAACTTTAACTGACAGCTTAGACATTACATGTTGTGATCTTGTCGCTTACCACAGCTGACATAAATTAATGAACGCAACTTTGAATGTGGAATCGGAAAAATACTGATTGTAGGTTGACTTGATCACAGAAATATAAGCAAATTAATAAATTTTTCTTTATCTCTAGTTCCGACATGATTGTAACATCCTAATAAAAAGCACCCAATAAAGTTTTACAAACACACAACACTGGACAGAGAATTTACAACCTCCATGTAAGCAACAGCATCTTTGAGATTGCGACAGCCATTCAGTGTAATAAAATGGAGCATTGAACTTATATAACAGCAGACATTTTGTAAACTACAGGTACTTTGTGTTTGTGAGCGATCTTGAGGAACAATTGAGTGCAGAGGTCACGCACATACACAACATGCGGCGCGCATTGTCACCGAGAATGTGGAAAAGTTCGCAATAGCCTTATCTTTACAATATGTTAAAGATTCAACAATGAAAGAACACCGCTAATACACACAAGAAGCTTTCTAAGATAAATACATTCCTAATCAATTATTATTTTTATTCGATTTGCTATAGCTTTAATGTTTTTTGTTTATCTATTTAATAACTATTGGTGTATTAAAATTACATAAGACTTTAGATAAAATAATATTTTAAAAATAATTAATTTGGTATTTAATAATTTTTTAAAGAAAAGATAAAAGGAATATAAGTAAATATGATAGTAGATGCATTACATGCTTCTATTATTTTTTAATAATCGCTAGTTTTTGTACAAAGAACAGGTTCTGGTTTAATTTAATGAATATGTCAGGGAACTTTTATTTTTATTTGAGAACAAATATTTACATTGAATGCCAAGAAATGATTGATTAGACAAGATACTTTTGAGGGAGTGAAAGATGTTAAGTACACATTCAATATTTATTAAAAATCCACCATTCACGAACAATTTTTAATTCACGGCGCGGCGTGGCGGTCTGTCTTGAAATGTAAACGAAGCTTTCTTCGACTAATTTTAAAAACATTAACCAAAAATCGAGGATATTAATCTAAGAAACTAGTATCAACTTACCGTGAGAACATATATTTTTATCATTTATCACATACGTTATGATTAATATCCATTTTTTCCAGCTAATCAGATTCAATGGAACATTAAGAAATAAAAAATCTTTGAGAAAATATTGTGCTGGCTGAAAAATTTCCAAATGCACAAACGGCCAACACCAAATAATTTTTGATGTGTTTATTAAATTAATCGCGAAAATATTTTATATGAAATTTAACAATTTATCAATTTAACAACTTCATTTTACATTTAAGTAATGCTTCGTGTGAAATAATTAATTGAGTACGTGGTCTCTTCCAACGGTCGCCAAAACAAATTGCTCTCTATTCAAAAGAAATTTCATGTATTTTTATTAATTGTTTACATACAATGAACTGCTCAGTTGTGTGTGTACTAACTTAATGCTATAGGCGGTATTTATGGAGCTATATTAAATTTCTTTTGCAAATAATAAGAAACAAATTTTTCATCCATTTGACGTTATAAAGTATTATGATTAAAAAATTACTTTTAAATTTCTTCTCCAAACTCAATATTTATCATCTCATTACGAAAACCGATATAGAATATTGGTATCAGCAACTACTTATTCTTAATATTAATTTTATTTAAGAAAGTTGGCATAAACGAAATTTGAGACATTTTTTATTTGGATGACTTAATAAGTCAATTTAAGTTTGACATTATTTTAAGTTGACTTGACAGCTGTGGGTGTATAAAGAAACTTTCTACTTAATTTAATTTGTAAAGATTAAGGCTTAATGCTTTTCTTATTTTATGGGTACAGCAATCATAATATTATACCAATCTGTAGTCTGAATTTTAAAACTTGATTTAGGTATAGGTAGAACAGATTTTTTACTTTGCAAGAATTTGGCTGGAAAATTTTGACATTATAATAAATTTCATTTTTTGTGTTTGTGAATTTTAATATCAAGAAATTAAAGACAAGCATGTGATGAAATTGAATCTCATTTCAAACAATTCAATAATTTGAGTAATAAAAGATTAAAAAAATATATTTTAGAGTTTATGTGGGCGAAAAAACTTGTTGTGTTTAGATTAAAAAAGAATTAAGTTGATCCTCTTTAAAGTTTATTATATCTACTTATACCTATATTGTTTTTCATTAACGGGAATTTAGACATTCATTAGCACAAATGTTAAGAGTCTTAAAAATTAATTTATTATATAATTTTAAATGGCGTTTGAAGATTTTGTCTTGAGCTTTTAGCAGAAAATCGTTAAAGAAAAATAAATCAAGTCAAGTGCAATATAATCGATTTTTAATTATAAAAGTTAATTCGAAGCGTTGATATATGTTACAATGAAATAGCTGTAATACGTTAATCTAATGATACAACAGTAGGCGGATGACCTCTGACAAAATTCTCAGGGTTTTATAAAGTATTTAAAAATATACCATGTTTGTGGATAACAGTTTGTCAATAAATTATTGACCGGTTGTAGGATGATACACCGATAAGCAATATAAGGTAGCCAACGTATTCGGAACACACACATACACACAAACACTCTTCTTTAGAAAGATTACCGATTTATCGAAAAATTATACACTTTCAGGCTAATATCGTAAATAACATTTGTCTTGTGAAAAGTCACAATCGACATGCATTCAAGTTTTTTCTAATGTTATAGCTGATAACCAGGTAAACAGAACTGTTTATAAGTAGAATAATATTTTTTAGCCCCAATCAATAAAATTGTATTTCTAATGAGTAACTAATTTAGGCAGTCTAGTTTTGTTTATACTTCCTTTGGTTATCCTCAGAATACTACATTTATAAATAGTAAAAAGAATTGACTTATATATTCAAGCAAAACATAATTTATATTAGGTATACCTATATTATTTTATTTGTAATTTTATGTACACTGGCTGACATTAACAATTTGTTTTTTTTACCAGTACAATATCACATATATTTAAAAGAAAACTGAAAGTAAATCGAAATTTAGAAATATGAACGGTAACTGAAAATATTGAGTAAGCTTTGAACCAACTGAATTTCCTACTCATTTCTTTACATCGGTGTAAATAATATTTAAACTTGAAATAAACATAATATGTAGTATTAATGACTACTTGGCTGCTACCTTACTTACATTCACGTGAAACATTACCAAAAGAAAATAAAAAATATCTTTTCTTACAAAACAAATCTCTCCTTACGTTATGTGAAAAAAATAATTAAATATTAATTAACAACATTATATCACTTACTGAGCCACTGACGTAGCACTTGATAATGCCGAATATTCGATATTCCTGAATAATGAAAAAATTTGAACATTGATCAGAATTTTTTTCTTAAAAAACATTTTACAGTTCCAGACAAAAAGAAAATTAAAGTGTTTTACAACTGTCATTGTAATATTAAGACAAATGAAAAAATGAACTAACTAATGACGAACAAAATAATGTATACTTAAATCTGTCTATCTACAACTTCCAATTAAAAAGATCATAAGAAAAAGCTGAAAGATTACTTTTTTTAGTGTTTTAAGTCGCTTTAACATAACTCAGGTCATATAGCGACTGTCTACAAAAAGAAAATTTTTGTAGAGCATGTAAATCTTAGATATTAAATCTAGTGTTTCGACGGGGTCGATTGGGGGTATCGGTTACCTACCATTGACTTCACTGACTCATGTAGTTCAGCAAACTGCTCTAATCACTGCACCACTTAGTGGACGAAAGACTAATATGTCCAAATATATTCAGGTCCAATTGGAAAGATACAAATGGTTATACACAAATTGCGAAAAAAATCCTCGATTAGTCATTAGTTATAGGTTTTAGAATTGTTTAAAACTCGATATGTTTTTTTTCCAAACTTCACCTTTTAAAAGATGATATAAGATATGTAAGAGTTGAAATCTTCAAATTTTTCTTAAATATTACATATTGTTCCATAACAGTAGCCAGAGTCAAAAAATAGATATTGAAATGCCAAATCAAAAAAAGCTTTGACTTCATAAATTATTTTATTAACAAGTCAAAATTTCAAGCAGAATTCATTTCCAAAAATTACCAAATACTTGATGAATCTAAACTAATAGCCAAAAAGTGAATCATTATTTAATTATATCTCTAATTTCCTTCTGAGGTTAAAAATGGCGATAAGAAGTAGGAAATAGATAATTGTTTCATATTGATATAATTTTGGTAAATATAATAGATATAATCAGAAATCAAAATCTGCTTTGATGACTAATTTTTAACACCCATTTTTTGGAAGTCAGTCATAATATTGTTTACTGTATAATAGGGTGTAACATATGAAAATGTCTGATCTCTTTTCATTAAAATCGAAAAATAATATATATTTAAAATATACTTTAAAACTTGATTTTTATCCTATGTTATTGTATATAAACCAGTGATTGATAAGCAATTAAATAATGATAAGGTATTAGACGTTCAAATTAAACTATGTTCATTAACTGCTACAATACTTACTAAACTCTAAAGTTTTCTTTAATTTTGCTCATCTCTGAAGCACATCCTGATCTTCCTCTATTGTTGTTTTTCTTACAAAATTTTCACATGGTGAAGTGACGAAGCGGAGTCACCAACCATACATTATATTTATATATATATATATATATATATATGATTCATTTACAAAACTTCGTTTTGATATGCCGATAACTTCAGAAATTTTTTATATCAAATGTTGAATAACTTTTATAGACGAATAAAATTAATAAACAGCAATACAAGGCATTAAAACTCTTAAGTTCTCAAGAAAAATGAAAATACGCATTATTACTACATTATCGTCTGCGAAATTTCCAAATTAGTACTACTGATTATAAACAACATTAATTGATTGGTGAGATGATTGATTGTGTCATCTATTGCCGATAAATAATTGTTTCAATTGCATTCTTGTTTTTATCTAGGTACGGTAAGTTGTAAATTTTTATAGTTATAGACGGTATACTGATTAAAATCTATCTTCAAGTGTCGCTAGCAATATTTACAGGAGTTATAAAAGCAACTGCGGTTTTCCGTTTCAATTGATTTAAAGGTTTAAAAATTGTAACCGATTATAAATTGATCTTTTCAACCTATGAATTGTGTAGGTAATACAATAATATACTATTAAGGAATTAGAAAATAGTTGAACTCTTGTAATATACTATGATAATAACTTTAATAACTTATTAAATATACTATTAAGGAAATAGTTGAACTTTTGGAAGTTTCATAATTAGCATGTTTGAGTAAAGCAAAATTGTATATTATTAACGCACATAAAATAACGCGTATAACATTATTGTATGCTTATTAACGCAATCATAAAATTATACTTAATGAAATTGAAACAATTTTTATGTCAGATAAGGGTAATATAACACTAATACATTTTGTCTATTGTTTTAATTAGGTTTATAATAAATCAAAAAAAAAATTAAAAGTACTAAATTAAATGTGAATTTATTCTGACGCCTGTAATTATTTTTGATGTAGTGAAAACTGTAAAATATGCAAAAGGTATAATATTTGGTCTGTTGAGCAATGATTCAAAAGGATATAAGACGACCTTTCAAATAATTTAAAAGTATTTACTTTTATTTTAATATATTTTGTAAATGAGTAAAACAACTGTTTATAGCTTTGTTATAATGTTTCTTTCGCTAAAAATTGCAAAAAATTTTTGAATTATTAAAATAAGATAAACCATTTTTCTTAATTATATGCATATATACAATTGGTATATAAATGTATATATACTTATACTTACTAATATTTTAAAACTTTTTAGATATTCTACGATTCAAAGTTTTATTCTTTACTGCCATTCTTCATGTGAAACTATTTAAAAAATGTTATTTTTTAAAAATTTCCTGCTACAGTTTTTTTGTTTTTAATTATCAGAATATATTTAAATGCCTCTCGCGTTTGAGTTACCTCCCTAGATAAATGTTCGTTAGCGAACTGATTTTAATATCCAATTTAGCATTTCCTCTGGAAATCGAAATATAGAGATAACATTTAACATTGGCTCGGAACAATTTTAAATAGCAAAGTTGCAAAATTCTTTATTGATTTATTGATCACATCCGTCCTGATACTGAACGCGAATAAGAAATGACAACTAGTAATTACTTGCGCTACTTGAGTGGATCGTATAGTGCAAGAAGACGGGAGGCCGTGGCTACATCACCATCGTCACCAACCAACGGCGCTTTTTGATTGTCGACGTTCCCACGCAAATAAACTGATATTTTATGTGAGATAGACTAAGCAACAGACGACCGATCATAGGTGAGCAACAGTGTCATAAGTTGACGAAATTATAATCCTATATTAGCTCATAGTGTCACTAACATGCTGGTGACATTCCATTAAGAATTGCTTTATGTTCTCTTATATTTCCACTAAACTTTCTTTTTTAAGTTTACAAAAATCAAAAGGCAAAAGTCATCTCATTTACATTTTTGTTATTAATAATCATCATATATATGTATGTGTATAGTAAAATACATAAACACACTTTTTGAGATTTTTTAATATTTTATAGCCCAAAGCTTTCCAAAATGTCTCCTAATTATATTTTGATTATTTCAATATAGGTATTAACTGAATAGAAGAAGAAACACATAATAGAATAAAATAAAGTATTCCCGTTAAAATTTCTCTTTTTATAATAACTTCTCTTCGGATAAAATTATCATATTGTTAAAGATTATGTTACCAAAATCTTATAACTGACATGTTGTTTTATATGTGTTAATATCTTAATTTTTAATACAACAGCGTTTTTATTTTTTATGTATATTTTTAGAAAATCAACCACTCAATATTTTTTTTAAAACAATTTCGTTTTGGAATTAGTTATTTTTAATGTAACCCTTATAACATTAAAAAATATTTTCTATAAAATAGTTAATTTTTCAAAGGATTACAGAGACGTGGCAGGGAGTCGTTGGAGGTACTTAAAATCTTTTTACTGCAGGAATCACTCTACTTGTTTAAATACATTACAGTGAAAATTGGTTAATACACCACTGAAAAGACCGAAAGTTTTCTATCTTAAAGGAAAATCTATTTTCAAAGACGTCAGCCTTTAGCAAATCTTATTTTTCATTTTCGTATTTAGCATCATAAACGCTACTGTAAAACTAATGTAGGTACAATACTACTGTACGCTACATATATTCTGTTAACTGAACATGAATAAATACAAAAAAATGTATGAACTCGTTCGTAACAGTATTTGGTTCGAACTACATTATTCAAATAGGGTGTCTCTTGTCCCTTGTTAATACAAGTTGTAAAGTGATTTTTTTTGTGACAGTTGTCATGTCCAGACTACGCGATTTAAGCATATGAAGAAGTATTCAAACCATCAACTGTTAATTATTGTAAAAACACATTATATACAAAAATTATGGAATTTTTCAAAAACAGTTTGCCAATTATGTCAAGTTTTGGTCGCCATAATGCGCTAAATGAATTGACAATGAGACGTTGATTACAAAATTTGAGACCAAATTTACCCTGATGGATCAGAAGATCATTGTTCGTCGTCGTATTTGTCGGTCACTCGAAAATATAACCACAGAAAAGGAATCTGTGGCCGAGAATACAGGAACTTCCATTTGGCATCGTGGTCAAGAATTAAACATTTCCAGAAGTACTGGAAATGTTTACATCCGAATTAGATGTAATTGATGTGGAGGACATGTTTTTTCAACAAGATGGTGTGACCTGCCACACAGCACTTGAAGTAATGGTGTTACTGCAGACTAAGTTTCCAGGCCGTGTCATTTCTCGATTTGGCGATCAACATTGGCTACCAAGATCGTGCGATCTGACACCGATGGACTCTTTTCTTTGGGGTTATGTGAAGGAAAAGGTGTATGCGAATTAGTCTAAAACAGTTGAACATCTTAAAGAGAAAATACGACGCGTTATTGGTAAAATATAGCCACCTTTTTGTGAAAATGTTATTCAAAACTTCAACACAAGAATAAACCCTGTGCCAAAGATTTCGTGGTAGCCATTTGCCTGATGTTGTATTTCACGTTTAATCGAAACTAATTTTCTTAATGTTGAAACATAAATGTTTTCTAAGTTTAAAAATTAAGGGCGTTTTTCTTTCAAATTAAATCCGACGCTCTTGTTGGGACAGCCTTTATTAACCAAATTATTATATGTTAGGATTGTGATTAATATGTTAAGCAATATGACTTTGTTAAACGTTTTCGATTGTATATTACACCGCACTGTATGAATTATGATTAAGATAAAATATACTCTAGAATTCAGATATTAAAAGGTAACTACCTAAAGCTAAATTAATTTAATATAGGTATATAACAGTAATAGTTATTCAGAGGTAAACCGTTAAAAAACCTATTTTTTGGAAATTTAAAAAATGATCTACCTTAAATTTTTGATTAAGCAAACTTAGATTTTATTTTGTTTTGGTTTTAAATATATCACTCACACTTTAAATGAATTACAGAAGTCCTTTTCGACATCATAAGTCGTTTTTATAATAAAGAGTAATAAAATTTAATTAATAACTTAATTGGTTCAGACTTCTTAAAATTCCTGTCAAACTTATGTCGTACTAAGAGATCGATAGATCGATGTTATATTTTATGTAAAAATTTAGATTTTCTTTATTATAATAAATTTAAATATCTATTTTCTTACATTATTCGGTAAGTTAAAATACTAAATTTATCGTACTTTAAAAACGAGAAGTCAATTAATTTTTATTCAACTTCATCATCCCTCTTGAGATTTTTTGAACTACCTAATCGTATGATAAAATGATTAAAATACTTGCGAGGAAAGACTTAATGTTTTCCCTCATCAGCTGTTTATATGCACACTCATTCCACATCTAACTTTCAACGTCGCTTTTATTAATTTTTACTAAACCAGAGTTCACTCCTTCTCGCTTTCGCTCGTTTTTCTCTCCCTCGCACTACGTAAATTTTACAGTATTTGAAGAATATTTTATTTTGTCTTTTTTCTACACTGAAGTTTTGTCGATCTTCGTAAAGTCTTATCGCAGTGAATTTTTTTCTGTTGGATATTTCCATTTTTCCACAAAAAATCGTGTTAAAATGTAACTTATGGAGCATGATTGCTCTTATTTATATATTGGTTAAGATTATACTCAAACCTCAAAAATTAGAATTGTGTTTTTAACGATATTAATGATTTTTCTGTTCATTTTCATTAAAATATAGAAAAAAGTTTAGGAACAAGGTATTGGGAACAATCTGAAATAAGTGCTTGATAAAATATAAATTAGGTAATTGAAAATTCTAAACTTACAACTTAGCTTACTCGCCCTAAAAAAAGGACACTTAATTTTGAGAATATTGCCAATGAATAATTATAATCAAAATTATAAAGTATTTAGTTGAAATATTTATCAAAATAATTCGGAATGTGAATTGCACATTTCTTACATTGTGAAAACTTAAGCACAAAAGGACGAAACGCTATATTAATAGACCTTTTAATGGTGGTATGGATTTTCTATAAAAATGTCAATATTAATTGCACATACCTTCATTATAAATATAAAACAATTTTCTTTAATCGGTGAAGTAATCTGAAGTGCATCTATTATAAATAGACTCGACTCAGAGAGCATAAACATAATATCTTGATTTAGAGTTAAAATACAATGTACCTACAACAAACTATTTCACGACAAGTCATTTTAAAAAGAAAAAAATATTGTAAGGAACGAAAATATTTTTGTGCAGTTCATTTACACGCAATATACATAAAGTGGCGGTCGCAGATTCGTAAATGAGATTACTTGCAAGTATTTCTATGTAAGTACACAAAAGAATGTTTTTACAAATTACTGAAGTAGTTGTAAATAATTTTTGTTGTAGAATAAAATTTCTAACCATATTTTATCTGGAGACACCGTACTTTATGTAGGTAAGCAGACGTAATTTTATACAACTTTTCACCAGTAACTGAAAACATCATGTGGCAGTTAAACGAGTCAGAAATGCGAACGAATGATTATCTAATTAGTAAAACATAAAAGTTATGGTTTTTGTAGTTCCATACAGCAGGATGCTGTTTGGTTTATACACTCGTTTATTATGTTCCAGATCATCTACAATATATTATGCATAAATATTTGAATTTAATCTAGTCACACGTTATTTATAAATTTAGTTTTCCTTTTTTCATATTATGTCACGAGAAACGTTGAATACGACATGAGATTGTATAGATATTTTAGATGCAACATGAAATGTTGAAAATGTTAAATTTGAGTTGTAAGGAAATTGTCAAAACATAGATTAAAATAACTTTAGTTGGGGGCAGCTGTTTAAGTAGTGAGGGTGGTTTGATTAGTTATTACTCTGCACTGCAGTAATCGTTGCCAACCAGGATTATCAACTATTTCATGTCTTATCTATATGGTGGTGTAATGTTTGTCGTACATACACGAGTATCATTTCTTCTATCATCCTTTCTTTTCAAAATTCGATACATACTATTTATTCATAAATAATGTAACGGCATATAGGTAAATAGTTAGTGCCAGCAATATCTCTGCTTTTTAACGTTATTTGTGTATAATAAATAAACAATATCAAAATTCGAGTTCTTAGTTAAAATTATATCATAAACGATTAGGAGATATTACCAAAAGCAAAAGGTTCGATATTAACATATTAAAACACGAGTTAATTTACCGCGAGTTTATTTTTGATTACCGCGAGTCAGCGGTTTTTGTAGATTTCAAAAGTTGAGAAACAATTTCTTCAGCTTTAAGTTCTTTATTCCACAACTTGCATATCATAATAATATGTGTAATCCTTATTAAAGATTAATTTTAATTTTTAAGGGGATGCTATAGCCTGCTATGCTGAGTCGTGACGTTGATTGTTTGAGAGGTACCGCGGCGCCAGGTGCCAAACAATAAAGATGCCACACGATAAAAGTGACAACTAATAGAGATCCTGTTTTAATTTTTAAAATTCTTTAGTAATGTAAATGTACATATTTGATTTTTTAAAGCTCTGTGATTTTTCAATAAGGCTCTGATCCCATTTGTTCAATTCTCATTTACAGAATCAGGGCTTGTTCTTTATAAACGGCTTTTGAACTTATTACTATTAGCAGTCTTGCTATTTATAAATTCCTCAATATGTAGAAATGTGTACAAGTTTAAATGTGGACTGTCCAATAGATGACTCAGATTTTTTAAAATGCTTGAAAACAAGTAGATCGTTCATAAGATAATGGTTTAAGTGCAAAAAATGTATGAGGTCAATTTAATATTATAAATTTTACAAATTCTGACATAGAATGTGAACTGCAATTTTTTAGGTTTCAACATTCTCTAGATATACTTTTGGGTTCATTTTTCAAAATTGCTTAGGTGAATATGTTTTTTTCGAAGAAAAAAGCTATTAAAAGTACTTAATATACCAACAAGAATTCTTAAATAAAAATTATTTACTATCAAAGTTATCTTTTTATATTACTTATATTATATTGAACTGGAACGATTTATCGATACCACCTTAAAGTAAATTGTTTCCTTAAAATGTTTTTTTCAAATATGATGAATTCATTGACAGTTTAAAAGTGTAGAAAATAACGGTACTGATTATTCATAATCTATTAAATTACTATTTAGGAATAAAGATTATATCAATTGTATTTAAAATGTGAATACGTTAAAGCTTATATATTCGATTTAATTCCATTTGTCATGGCTATAATTTTTAAGATTACCATTTTAAAATAATAACAAAAAAGTTCTATATAATATGTTTCAATGTTCTCCCAAATATATTTAAGAACATATATTAGTGTATAATGATAAAATAATGTTTCCAATCTAATAAATTAAGACTACACTTGGTAAGAGTAGCGAACATTTGTAAAAAAAAAGTTTTTGTTTAAAAGAGGTTGAAGATATTATAAACTTTTTTCTACAATAATGCATACGTACAGTCAACGACTTTTAAAATAATTCAATTAAGCGACGGTTGAAAACATTATCTCTGTATTGATGCCAATATTTTCTTAAGTTTGAGCAATTAAAATATTTTCTTTAAAAACAGAATAATTATTTACGTCATTGATGTGTTACATGAGATCACATATTATAACAACGCACAGTTGTCAACATGTCTTAATGATTGACGCAAAATGTGATGGCTAAGATTTGTTTCATAGTTGTGAATCTTCTATAATTTGTAGGCGGGAATTAAGCGGTAATCAGTCGAAGACTTTCACATAAATATACACTTACTGCACGTTTAGATAAAAGTAGTTTTACGTACAATAAATGTATGTTTGTATTTGTGAAGTATGGAGTAGATTTGCTGATTTTAGACCAGACCGACTTTAGTTAAGCTGATATGTCATATGTACTATAATATGCACTATATTATTATTGTGTGTGAGCCTACATCGCTACATGCTATTAATGTCCGCATCACGTTAGTGACATTTGTCTGTGTCGGACTTTTCAGATATTATCTTCTCTTTTTAATGATCTGATCCTCCGTTCACTACGTACTTAATCATTACTTTACGTATTTATCTTACACGAAATTTTATCTCTTTGTACTTCTGAATAAAAAAATAACGTTTTATTTGGCCAATAGATATTGGCTCTGCCTAGTAGATATTACAAACAATTTTCACTCTAATGCAATTCATGGCATGGTTTTACTAAAAAAATTACTTTAATCTGACAATAAAAATTATCAATTTGCATTGGCTTAAGAACGCTAATTGGAAGCGATTTTCAAACAGTAGGTGTAATATTGCGTTCAGAGATGTATTGCAAACTTTTTTTTGAATATAAATCTTCCTAAGATCTTGTTAATTTTAATAGACGAATGAAACTGTTATCCTATGTACTAATACTAAGATCCAAGAAAATTGTAATAAGGCCGCTTATTTATTTATTTAATTAGTACAAAATTAAATATTGCTTTCGAGCTAAAATATTGGTAATTTTAAGTCTAAGAGCTTTTATGTTTCTCTGAATACTAAAATATTTTTTCACTTACGACCATCAATTATCATATAAATATTGACAACGTTCTAATTTTTTCGTTTAGTATGGTAATAAATCGGATTTATCTCCGCTACATGCGTCTTGTTGTACTAGGTTCGATACCCGTCAAATCCCTAGTTTTTTAATTACAGTTCGATTTGAAATCGTTTGATGGTGAATGATGGTTTATTAGTTATTGTTTATTATCAATATTTATTTAGTTATAATTATTTTTTTAATATTGTAACGGCAGTAACAATGCTGATTTTAAATACATGCATGCGCACAGCATCGCAAGTTAAGTGGTTCATTTGAATTATTTGAATCTCGTATAAAACAGTACTAATAGTAAAAATTCAAAAAGTATTGTTTAACAATGTTCATATTTTTAATTTTTTCGTTGTCGATTTTGCACCACAAATTACAAATTAAATAGTTTAAAAAAAAATAACTTTTTTGCATAGAGTTATAAATTGACACATTTTTTCAATTTTTGGAAACAAGGACTGTATTTTTAATTTCAAATTAAAAGAAAAAGAAGGCAATTTATTTTTAGAAATAATTTAAGTTTACGCTTATTAACTTGAGTTCATATTCGTTTCAGTATCTCCCTTACATTTAAATTGATATCCCGATTATTAACTTAGGACTAAGTATTACATTAGGAAAATTCGAATTCTAATAAAAATCATTCTTTTTTTTACTCCTTGTTATAACTTTTTGCCTAGTTGGCATTATGGTTGGGCAGACAAAGTGCAGAAGCTGACTAGAGTCAGATTAACCTGTCACGTGAATAAGGTCACCATCCTTTGATGGTCCTTAAAAACCATTCTTTTACTTTTATTATTACTGTGGAGATTAATCCTCCACTTAATCAACATGCCTCTTTCTCTTGAGCCTTCTTTGATTCCTGGGTGGAGGCAGATTATTTAAGTTTTCCCGTACAGTTGGGTTAGGGTGAGATGCAAATGTTTCGCTTAGCTTACGATAGTTGCTTTGAATAATAGCCTCCACTTCTGGTATTTCTAAGTCGTGGTGCAAAGTGGCACCTGTAATGTACCACGGAGCATTTGTCACAAGTCTCAAAGTCCTATTCTGAGTCACCTGTACTCGATTTATTTGGCTTTTGGATGCTGTACCCCAAAGCTCACATCCATACATCCAAACAGGTCTCACAACTTGAAGATATAAAAGTTGCTTCAGATGCATGGATAAATCCCTGTTGCCAATTAGCCATTTAAGTTGCTTAAGTCGAATACGTAGTCGAGCTGTGAGGCCCGTGATGTGTGCGTTCCAGGTGAGTCTGGAGTCCATGGTTAGACCCAAGTATTTAATCGTGTCCACCCTGGGTACTGTTCTTCCGTCCAGATTCCGAGTTATTGGAAAATAGTTTATTTTTGTTTTAAGGGTGAACATTATTACCTTGGATTTCTCGGGATTTAGACGGATTCTCCATTTTTACACCACTCGTCAACCAATGCTGTATGCTCTTGAATTTTTTGTGCAACTTCAACGCAGTCCCCCTTGCACAATATGGCGACATCATCGTATTGCGCCAATATTGTTGAATTTGAAAAATCATTCTTGCAATTTTATTTGCATTTAACCACGCACTCCAACTATTGACTTGTTACGGAAAAAGCTATAACCAAAAAAACCCCTGAAGAGTATTTATTAGTATCTGAAATATTCAGTAATAATAAAAAAAACAATAATTTGTCTATATTTTACTCAAAAACTACTTACAACATTAGTAAAGGAAACTTGTTATTATTGTTACTACTGTTTTAAACGAGATTCAAATGAACCGCGTAACTAGCGATGCTTTGCGTATGCGTGTATTTGTAATCAGCATTGTTACTGCCGTTACAATATTAAAAAATTAATTTTAACTAAATAAATATTGATAATAAACAACTAACAACAAACTAATTAACCATCATTTACCATCAAACGATTTCGAATTGAACTGTAATTAAAAAATTGGAAATTTTTAAAGATGGGGTGCTAACTGTACAAATCTCAAAGTCAAATTTTATTTTATTTCTTTACAAATAAACAAGGAACCATCAAACGATAAAATTGAACCATCATTCACCATCAAACGACCATCAAACGACCAACAAACGATTGCAAACAAAAAAATAGTAATATCGCAAAAGGGGGTGCTAACTGTCAGTCGGCAGACATTTTCTGTGGGTGAAACTTTAGATGTGAAACAGATTTGAAAACAACGCGGTTATTGATTTAAAATATCAAGGTTTTTGGTTTTCAATTAAAAAGTGTAATTTTAGGATTTTTTTTAAATTTTTAATTTATTTTTTTAATATTGTATGAAATTTTAAGAAAACTAAAGCATTTAAAGGTTTATTGGACAATCTTGGCTGAATTTTGTGCTAAACCTACTAGAAACGCTGAAAGCTCTTTCATCCCAAATTCCCATACAAAGTTTGGCGACAGGGCCATTAATGACCCATTGCTTAGCCAGAGATGCTAGTTGTTGGCCTAACATTGGCAACTGTTAACGGCCCAACTACGGTTGCCGGCTGGATGATAACCCCGGGCCGCTAATAGCAGTCGACTATCGGCCGACTGCAGTAAAAGTTACCGGGCCGTTAATGGCGATTAACAATCGGCCGACTGAAGCAAAGGTTACAGGGCCGTTAATAGAAACCAACAATCGGCCGACTGCAGTAAAAATTACTGGACCGTTAATGGCAAATATTATAAATTAATAAAACTACTTAAATACTGAAAAAAATTATATAAAATCAGCTCAACGATTATTATGATACAATCATTTATTCACTTTATAATACATACAATCTTAGTAAAAAATCAGACAAAATCAATAATTAATACAAAAGTAGAATTTTAAACCTGGCGTACATAACACGCACTCTAAAATTAAAAGGGAATTTTTGGTGGTTTATAATGAAGATCCTCTTTCTTATCGCCCATTCTCACGATCCACCCAACCAGAAAACAATCGGACTACAATGCCAGCGAAATTTTTAGATTCCTCTGCATCCCCAAACTTTTCAGTTACAACATCTAGAATATGCAAAATCAATTATAAATAAACTTGTTTTTAAGACACAATATGTGTGAGTGAAGGAGTTAGAACTAAAATAGTATAAGAGGTGAAAAGAGAAGATTTATTTTCATAAAGGTATGAAAAAAAAATTTTAATTGTAAAACCAATTTTAAGATGAGAAAAAATTCTCTAGAAAAATAACAAACTAACTCACCTGCATAATAGAGAATTTTGACTAGATATTTATCCCAATTTTCATTTGCATCGCTTAAGTCTGCAGCAAACTTATCAACTTTAGGATACTCATCAGCCGGTGGATATTTACAAAGTAAAATGCCATTTTCTTCTATAAGAATCCACTTGGATGGAATTAGATCAATGGTTTTTGTATCGTCAACATTTTCTAAAAAATCAACGACTGCGTAGAGTTTCTACCATAAAATCCTTCCATCTGTAACATTAAATTTAACTATTAATATTTTTTTATTTGATTATTTCACACTATGAGAAAACTATTAGATTATCAGGTAAATAAATATAAATTATCTATAGTTTAATTTGAGAGAATATATTATTATTCAATTATTAAATAGAACTACTTACTTTAGTCAGAGACTTTAATAGACTGGTTATCAACAGGCGATATAGTAATAGACGAACTATTCTGAAATACAATAATACACTTTAAACACTACCATGCGATGATGCGACTGTATTGTGTTAACGACAATTTCTGTGTTAACGAAACGAATCCTCTTGCCCCTGTTCACCCGTTAAAAGTATAATAATTTACCGCCAGATAGCACTTAAAAGAAGGATATATTCATACTTTGCGTTCATTGGTTAATTTTGTAACACATTTGGAAAGTATTTATATGGTGCGAATATTTGAAAATAATTGACGCAATTGCAGAGAAAAAAAAATGCATTTAAAATTTATGTTTCAAATAGATTTATTTTGTTCATATTCATTATTAATTTATAATTTAAATGTTCATGGGATTGTGAATGAATATAGCATATTAGTTAATGTTCAATGATTTTTATTAAAGCGTCATATTACGTTTCGTCCCTTTCAGCACATTATTTAAAAAAAAACGCTTGATCCATTATCAATTATTTTTCTTTTTACACAACTTATTTTATATAATATTAAAACATATTACACCCTAAGCATAAGTCAGGCTTATTATTTAGCCAGGCTTCGGCCTATTGTTGGCCGACGAACGAATATTGAATGATGATCGAATAGACGGCGACCGGCAATTAACCAGATATGGCCCATTAACAAATTCCCATTAACAGGCCGAGCGTTGCTAGCCAGACATCGGCCGAGAAACGGGGCTTTTGTCATTAACGGCGACTTTGTATGGGTTGTTGTTGGTTTGATTCACAACCACTCTTCACAGTGACGTAACCATAGAGTGGCATGATGGGCAAAATGCCACGGGCCTTCGACCTGAGAAAACCTTCTTGAGAGTCCTAATATTTGTTATTATAAGAGTACAGAATTTAGTAAATTTTATTAGTTTGTTTTAAGTAAACATAAAGGATTTATATAAATTAAATAAAAAATATATCTATCAAAATTTGAACCCTTATAATAGGAAAAATGATATCTTTGTTTTAGAATCCATTCATTATGTAATACAATTTTCCCCAAGTTTTCAAAATTATATGATGATAATAGAAAATTGATTTAAAAGCTTGTATAGGATAATAAAGGTTACACAACTTCGATATACTATTCATCGATTATTTGAGAGAACAAAATTTGAACTTATGATATTAATACTTTTGATGTACAAAAAGCCCAAACAAGAAGAAATTTAATAATTAAAATTTTTTATTATATATAAATTTAGTTCAATTCGTTCTTTGCATGATTAAAAGTAACTAAAAAATTAATAACGATTATAGTGGTGTTTGTACGCTGTAAAAAATTATATCCTTGATATAAGGATGATATATATCCTATGATATTGTTTTATATGAAGGAAGAGCCCTATTTAATGAATTCGCCACGGGCCTAAAACAGTAAATAGTTACTCCACATACAATCTTTGCAAGTTTTTTTTTACGTTAACCACCTATTTGTGAATAAGTAATACAAATTGCCTAATGCATTTACATACCCTCGATACTGTGCTATTGGTGATAATTTAGGCTATGAAAATTTCTATGATAATAAATTCAGTTTATCACGCAATAATAATTAATTCTTCACTTGAATTGAAATCGAAATGCAATAGTTCCACCTTTATCTTGTCCTTGGTCAACCAATGAGTTGTTAAATAGACGAGAAGCCAAGTTAAACAATTAATAACGATTGCTGAAAACATTTTTTTTTACAAAAATGGATTATAAAGAAGTGAGGCTTTCGGTTAACCACGGTGATAACCCGGTATAGGTTAATAACAATATTTAATTGTACTTGTCTAAATGAACAAACAAAAAAAAAAAAAACGTTTAAAAAATCCTTTATATTGGTAATAAGTGCATATAAGTATTTCCCTATAACCTTCTTCCTTTCACCTACTAATTTTTATTGTTTCGCCAAATTGATGATCGATCATTGCACAAGTGATTGGCTTATTAATAAATGATATATAAAAGATTTTTAAATTGATTCTTAACGTAAAAATGAAATTGTTAAGTCTCAATGGTAAATAAATAAGCAAATATTGTAATATTAGGTACATGTTATTCACAGTTAGATCAAACTAACGATGATAAGTTTATTTGGACCACCACTTATTATACTTTTATATATTTATCAGCTGTTTACATACGGCTGTCATGAATTGCGCCAAAATATGAGAAATGTTGTACACGCGGTATTTATTAAGTTTTAATAATAATTCAAATTATGACATAAGGTGGACAGGACAAGTGAAGCACTACTCATGCAAGTGATATCAAAACGATCTATCGCTTTGATAATGAACGAAGACGTACTACATGTATAACGTGAACTAATCATAGCTTTTGCACTAGTTCAGTCACTTAAAGACCCATATTTGGCACGACGTTAATTATATTCATGTTTTATTCACTTTCAAAGGGATTCAATGCAATTATTTGGTCTAAATATTTTTGTCAAATATGTTACAACGTTTGACCTAATTTTATTTTAAAACAACCTTGTGAAAAATATTGTAACAAAGGAATAAACACATTTCTTTCATATTATTTAGTATATAAATTTTATGAATTAAAATTAGAATTGTTTACATTGTTGTATTATTACGATCATTAAATACCTTGCGATGATTAAATTTACGCTTTGTTCTTTGACTTTATAAATCAAACTTGTTTGTAATAAATTACTTTTAAATGTTTTATTAAATTCATTGTAGGTACACGAATCATATAAAGAAAAATGCAAGTAGGTAAATATTAGATTTATTGCTTATTGAACATGTTTGTTAAATTTTATTAGATATAATTATGTTGCGGGCCATCCGTTGATTTACAAATCTTAGATTTAATGTTTAGTTGTTGACAAGTCTACACGACAATATATACTTATTTTAAACGTGATGCCGAAAGTGTCTAGGACGTGAGACAGGAGGTCTAAAACGTAAGCATTCATTGCATATGACGAGGTCACTAATTTCTATAGGTACTGTGTAAGTATATATACATATCTACTTACGTGTAATATATATAGTGTACTTGTTTAACTATTCAACTGTTGAGCTTGCATGCTGTCTCATCATCATAACTATCGTAGAAATCATCAACAATAACAATGTGAAAGTGTACAATAATAAGTAGAGTTCCTCGTTATGTGACAGAAATGCAAATAGGTGTTCACATTACCAAGTAAAAAATTGATATTAGAACAAATGAAGCGTTAAGTGATCTGCATTAAGATTTATTACCACAAGTTGATGTAGGATTTAATACGGATTCTTGTCGTGCACAAAGAAAAACTTAAATTCGCTAGTACACTTTGCTGTAATTACTTATGCAGAAGCCGTCCAAAGTGGGATGCTATGTATCCGAAATGCATTCTTTTAAGAGGACCAGAGATGAGGAAAAAGTTTCTTTTGAATTATTATTTCACATATTTTAGTATGAACCAAATGACATAATAAAACTTAAAATCATTTATACTCCGATTAAATTCCGATATTACCATTCTACTCTTTGTCGAAAAGCCATTTTCTTTTTCTTTTTCTCTTTCTTTTTCTTTTTCTTTTTCTATTTTTTTTTTCTTTTTTTCTTTCCAAATAAATTATATTCGACAAATCCCAATGAAAGCCCAAAATTTTTTATGTATTTTCGGATTTGATGGTCGCTAATGACCACAGTAGTTGATACGACCTTAAATAAACCAAAAAAAGTCTAGGAGTCTTCTAGGAGATCTAGGTAGTCAATTAACTTTCAATAAGAAGAGGATATCAATGTTTTCCTAGGTCTTTAAGATGATCCTTGGCGTTTTCTCAACAGGTTGGCCGTTGGGGAACCTTGGGCTTATATAATTCATAACTATGTTCCGCAAAGACTCCAAATTCTCCTTAAGCAAGTGTAGTAGTATAAGTATATGTAACTTAGTAGTAAAGTACTTAATAGTAAACATTTTTTAATTTACATTTCTTATTATTAAACTAAAAATATCTAAAAAATCTATTAATAACCATGATATATGTAAATTTTGCTTAAGAAGACATTTGTCTTCATTGCCTTCATGGACAAGTTAACAATTATTGAATTGGCATTATACAGTTATGATTGTATATTATATTGTAAAATGACCTTAATTAAAATTAAAATGTTTTTAAAAGCTTTTTAAAAGAAAAAGGGATCAGAAATTTCGATATTTAAGAATAGAGTCGAGTGTAATATTTTACATTATATTAAATATTTCTTTTATTGAAAACTTGTGCATAAGAGAGTTTATACTTAAAAAGTTTTGCATTTAGTATGGCTATACTCATTAAAATAAAAAAAATACCTAACAACATTGTTTTCTGTGAAATTCCAATAAAGAAAAAAACAGTGCTTCACTATAATGATGGAATGGATAAAAGAAACATATATAAACTTTGATTGCTTTGATAAAACCTTTAAAAAAATCCTTTTCAAGAAATTTTTTTTAATTTTACAATAAATATAAAATTAAAGCGTTTGCACTTATAACTTGCTTCTAACTTTATTCTTTTTACCTTTTAACCATTCTTTTGTTGAATGTTTTTTTTAATTTTTACGACCCATCAATTATTATTAATACAGAATTCTCAATGATTAATCTTTTTTACTCTGTCGGTAAAAATCCAAAAAAAAATTATATATTTTATTTATTTTGGGGGGGGGGTTTAAGTCGCTTTAACAGCTATGGTCATATCACGACTGTCAATTATAATCTTAGTTCTAGGATCTTAATTCTAGGATTCAACGGGAATCGAACCCGGGCCACTTGACGCATGAAGTGGAGAGAACTACTCCTCAAGCCACTGCGCCAATAGGTGGCTCAAAATTTATATTCTTACTGTTTATTTTTTATTTATTAATGTTATATCATTTATATATTTTTTATTTCTTAAATAATAATTAAATAAAGCATTAAATATATTTCAACAAGCTATATATTTAACAAATATAAAATCACGTTTTATAATCTTAATTATTTTTCAATTTTACAATACTTGGCAAAGATCTAATATTAAATTTAGTTGGATGCACTTACAAAAACTACACACTTCCTCATTCTTCCATAAACTTTTGATTTTATCAAATATGATTAATGGTCGTTAAATTATATTTAAAATAACTATTTATTCATTTGTAAAAAGTGAACCTAACAATTTTAGATGAACTATTGTATGCACTGTAATATAAGCCAGTGTTTCCCAAACTTTTTTGACCGCAAACCGGTACGAAATTTTATAAATTTTGCAACCCACCTAATAAAAAAAAACATTTATTTATAAAAACAATTTAATTTAAAAAAATTACTTAAGCTTTGTTAATGAAGTAAACTTTTTTTATGTTCTATACTATTTTCACCACCCGGAAAAATTTTTCTGCGACCCGGTGCCGGGTCGTGACCCACACTTTGGGAAACGCTGATATAAGATATATATTAAGTGTTCAATTTTATGTACTGTAATATATTTCTCAAAATAGTTGTTTTAAGAGAATTATTGTTTTACACAGTATGTCGCTTAACGCACAAAACAAATGTACTCTTGGTGAAAAAGCATTGAGTACAACATTTAGCACCCATAATGAAATGTGTGTATAGTTATTCGAAAATGTGAAAACAGAAGACATTTAATAGACAAAACATTATAATTGCATTTACTTCGATAAAACTGCTTATGAAAAGAATCACCCTGGCTTACCATAGTTGGGTTGTTGGCCTCATGTGGCAGACACAACTTCACCCTACAATGCATACTTTTCCAAATAATAATATTTTCATGCAAATAAAATTCATTGCATAAAAAATTCAGCACGTGTAGACAAGACATTGAGATAGGTCCAAAACTCGGTTCCATATGCACGTTTTACACATTGTATGTGAATATACATACATATAATATACTTATACATTTACATTGTACGCGAGAAATCACAAATTCTCGTTTGTGTTGTTTATTTTGGCGCATTCTATATTGCGATTTATATAAATTAGTAGTTTTTATTCATTTTTATTACACTTTCCATCGTCTGTTATTAATAGGTTTTTATATTCCGTAATGTCACAACTTAGCTCTTAATTCATTTGAAATAGAAAACAGTTTCTTTATATGTTTTATACGATCTTTTTTGCTTGCCTCAAAGATTAATTGTTAAAATTACATTTTGGTCATGAAAATTTTTTTATTTAATTTCACTTTAAATAATGATGAAGTTTATGAAAGGAATATAAGTAAAGGAATTCGTTAAAGTATTGTTGTATGGTTTTTAAGGTACTTGAAAATATTTTTAATGTACAATTATTATTTTATTTTTATCAACCATTTACAAACTATTCTTACATATTTCCATGAACATTAAAATATTACTATTGTCATTTTCTTGAACACTAATTTTAGTTTTATTAAGGCCATTTTAACCACTAAATCAGCTTTACGTTAATGCCAACAATACTTTTGTGTTAGCTGGCACTTGCGATAATTTACGATTATTCATGCATTGTTAACAATCGTAAAATAGTTTTGATTTACTGTGCGGAAATATAAAATTATCCATTTAGATAGATTTTCAAAAAATTGTTAATACATTAAAAGAAAATAATTCATTAGATGTTGAAAGTCAGAATTACATACCGACATTTTAATTAAATATAACGTTTAGAATATAGTTAAATTTATGAACTTGAACTAATTTTATTTCTGAAACAATTTGCTTTCTCACTAAGCCTTTGTAAGACTATCATATAAATTTTTATTTTTATATTATTTTTAAGTTTTTTGTTTTAATTTTTGTTTCTCCATCAGTTAACTCGCAGAATATTATTTTTAACAATTTGTTCTACATAGCCTGATAGTTTGTGCAAAATGTATTATTTAATGAGTTCATAATTTATTTGTTAAACCTTTTTTTTACTTTAAATCCAACATTTAGAATATTTTTTTTAATTTTCTTTATTAAAGCTTTGTGTTTTGTACGTAGAAAGGAATTTAAAGTAATCTTTTATGGCAATATATTATGGGTGCACATATCAAATACCCACGAGAATACTTTTCCATTTCCAAACGGACAACATTTCTTTTTTGCTTTTATTTAAATCAAAGTGCACCACATGAATTTACAATATGTATTTGAAACTGTCTGATTCGTACTGAAAGGTATTTTCCAAAAATAATTAAGCTCACTAGTTTAAATTTGTGGCAAAAATAACTTTGCTGCAAAAATAGGTGAGTCGTTTATTTCGCACAAAACCAAAGAATTGTATTCGAATAATTAAAAGAATGCAATAGATACACACGAATCGAGGCATAATAAACGCATTGGCAGACGATTGCACACATCAGACAAACAAACACAACTTGGAAGTGAAGTGTGGGATTTATCTATAAATATATGCATTGGTAACTGGATACTCACGACAAGAACATTTGTTGACAACGATTAACAACATCTAATCGTTCACTGCCTTACAGATTTGATCAACCATTTAAGTTAAATGTTCACTATAAGATAATAATTATTATTAAAACCTTATCAAGTTTCTAAATTATTATGAACAATACACAATAATTGATGTCATCATTGATTTTGATTTATTCTAATGGAAACATGGAATGCAAAACAACATAGGTATATTTATTAAGTTAACGATATAAAATAGGGATGCCCTACCAAATAATTACCATATTACTGTAGTCATACTACTGCCAAGATTTTACCCAAACGATGCACCAATCGTACAATCATAAGAGCAACCTTTGTTTACTAACTACCTCAAACAAATTAAAACAACTATTTGGCTAAATAATAGATATGTAGGTACCCATGTAAAAAAAATAATTTTCTTTTTTTGTCCAAAAATTGACAGTAGGTATGTATTGAAACAAAAAATTTTAGTACCAAAACGAGCCCTTAATACCAATATTAAGGTTTGACTTCTATAACACAGTAAGATTTTTTTTAATTTTCATAACGTAGGAACAGTTCATCAGCAACAATCTGAAAACAAATATTTATATAAAATTTCACGCTCTTTAAAAAAGGTCCTTAGAACAAAGTTCGTCAGTTAAACTGTTTCAAAGATGTTAGAGTTCTAAAATAACACTTATTATTTTTTTAATGTTTGCCAACTTTGTTCGAAGTACCTTTTTTGTAGAGCGTGAAATTTTCTTCAAATCCCTTCTTTTAGATTGTTGTTACATTAAACTGTTCCAAAGTTATGAAAATTCAAAAATAATTTTTTTCCATGTTAATTAATATTTACTTAAATGGAAAATGAAAAAATGGATCGAGGCAAACCTTAATATTGATATTTGGAGCTGTTTTTGGTGCTAACATTTATGTTTTAATATATACTATCAATTTTTGGATACCACGATTCTTTAAAAAATTCTAATGTATATAAGTAGTACCAATATGATTAAACTAATCAAGATCATCATTTCTGGTAAAACACTCAAATATATACTTGTTTTAAGATCATAAGAGAAACCTTTGTTCTCAACTACTTCAAGCAAATAAGTTCTACCTAAATGATAAGTTCGCATATATAAGTGACTGAAATCAGCAGTAGATCTTATTAAAAGCTTTTCGGGCTGCAGCCCAAGGTCCCGTGTAAAAAAGCCTCACTTCATTGAAAACAATAGCCGCGACTGTGAAAAAAAAATCTTAAATTGAAAGTATTTAATCATAAAGTCTTACATCTTTTGCAGTGAAATTTTTATGCTATTTATAAAAAAAAAAACTTGTTGATGTTTTTCCAAATTGTTATAGGTATTGTTATGCTGTCTTCAGTATTTTTTTAACATCGCCAACTAGGGATGGGCAAATGTATAAAATATATCGATATATATCGTATAGATATTTACAAGCAATATCGATACATGTAGAGTAAAAAATATACGTACGTTCAGAACGAATCAATTTGAAAACAGAGGCAGCACTTATACCAAAACTCACGCGCTTTAGTTTACATTAATTTATACTTACATGAAACGAACACAAATATTACAATTATAAGTAGAATAAATAATAATTAATATAAAATATAATAAAGCTCTTAAAAAAATATCGAATTTGATATTCGGAAATAAATATCGATTATCGATATTTTGATATATCGATAGTTAGTGCCCATCCCTATCGCCAACCACTAACTGTGAAGCGGAGCACTCTTTCTCCATAGAATATCGTTTACAGAAAATTCATAAAGGACAACAATGTCGCACTACCGACTAAATTATTTTCAGTTATTTCCATAAATTGCAATTTAACAAAGGACTGAAAGTATAACTTTCATTGCTATAACCAACATTTTTTTGATAAATTGGCATTTAGTTGAGTAGTTATATAGGTTCCTAAGTAGTATTAGCTCAAGGCCTCCCAAATTCACATTCCATCTCTGACTGGAATAACTATTTGGTTTATAGATATATAGTATTAATATGAAAAAGCTAATCAAGGTCACCATTTCTGATTAAACAATCAAATATATACTTGTTTTGTTGTTCAATCACGTAGAGGGTTTCTTCTGACTAAAATAATGACGTTTAAAAGGGTGCTAAACAGTTTATGGCTTGGCAAATTTCCATGATCACTGGAGTGTTATAAAGCGAAATTACTCATATAATCGGTGCTTCAACCACATCCATGAAATATTGCATATTCTACAATAACATTTTCATGTTGCTGATGGATATTTCTCATTAAATGATTCACTAAACAGAACTTTTTACTATATTACAATAAAAACATAAAATTATTTAAGTTAATTTATAATTAATATTAATAAAATATTAAATCACCCACATTATTTTGATGATACTTAAAAAACTTGTTGATGTTAAAACATGTATTTAAGATACTTTATGATGTAATAAAGTTTAGATAGTCTTATTGCTCTTTTTAAGTGTACCTATATATAAAAGAATAATGATGCAAATTTCTTATTGTATTCACCAAGTATTTTATTTATACCATTGAAACACCATTCAAACTGTAAACAGTTAGCATTAATCAATTTAAATTAAATAAGATTAAACGGAAAATTTTAATGAGACGTACATCATATTTCGATACTAATTAACCATCAGATTTGAGAAATAAAAAGCTGAGATCAAACAAAGTCAGGTTTAAAAACAAAGTTCTCCGATGAAATTTCTAAACTGTAGACAAACAAATTTGAAAATAGCAAGGAAATTTATGAATGTCAGGCAAGGACGAGGATCATAAATTAGACATGTGCACGAGTACAAAGTGTGGCATAATCTAATTATTTCAGCAACATCAGCTTATAATAACGCGTCTTCCTGGCAACGAGACATAACGTCCACCCACTACGATTTACCGTACATGTGTCTTACATTAATAATTCTTAATATTAAAGTGCGTTCGATCAAAATGTACCTAATCATGTCAGAGGAGTCGTGAGTATTAGCTAAAACAAATAACGCATCTTGTTTCTGAAGATTTTCATCTTTCGAGTTGTATGTTAATACTAAACAAGTAAATATCTGCTTTGTTAGATGTGAAAATTATTTTAAACATAAAATTTACTGTTTATACTATCATTCTATATTTTAAGAACATATTTATAACAAAAGATTAGCTGTCATTCCTATTTTTATACTATCATTAATTTTTGTCGCTATTTTATATTAAAACGATATTTATCATAATTTAACACGCAACTTTTATTTTTTGGAAGGTTAACTTTTAAAAATTGTAATTATAGGACTAGACTCTGTTTTGAATCTCTCACACTTATAAAAATAGTTATTGAATCAACTTGTCTCTAAACGAGGCAGTATTTTAATATAATGTCGTTATTACTTATTCCATTACTTATATTAAGTAACTTGCACTCAAAAGTTCAATAGGAATTGTACTCAATTGGAACAGTGGCATACCTGGTGTATGTGGAGTATATTGGGTCTTAGTCTTCGTAGGTATCTCTGTAAGTACAAGTATGGGGTGGTTACTAAACCTGTCTGCAACATTGGCAATAAAGAGAGAAATCTGTAATAACATAAAAAGGTTTCACTCCAGAAAGTCGTATTATTTAGGATAGGTATCTTTTTGAAAAATCACAAAGTAAATTTTGCCATTTAAAGATTTGGTTAGTTGAAAAAATAGGAAGTGGCATTTTTATGATGCAACCGGGTGTTAAAACCCATACTACGCTGTTATTAAAATCTAATTTCCAATCAACAAAGTTGCGGGAATATAGGAGCAGCCTAATGAGTTTAAAAATGAAACTTTAGTATACAATAAAACCCTTAGACATCTCCATTCCTAGCGAATTCCGTCGGAATTCTATTCCGACAGTGTTACTATGTATGTAAATTAGGCATTTATATTTATTTGTCGCTAGCAACTACTCGTGACTTAGTTTACGTAATATTTGACAAAAAAAAGTAAACATAGAGCGTAAAAAATATAGCCGTGATAAATATTTTATTTATAAAGAGAGAAATAATTTAGGAATGTCCACAATAAAAATTTAAATTTACACGAGAATAATATAGGTAGTAGTTTAAAAAAAAAGAACTTAAATTTTTCTCGCCCCCAACCTATTAACTTTATAAAGTGTTTTAAATTGAAAATGAAAAAAAAGTCAGTTTAAAAAATAAATATATGTACGTGAGGCTATTTCCTTGGAACATTATCTTAAAATGTTTAAAAATTGTTTTCAACTCCCAAATAAAAGAGTTAAACTACAAAATCAGAGGATCTTCACATTTGCATCTAGATTGATAGTTTTAAAAATAGAATTTGTAAACTTAGTATTTTAAGAGAAAGACTGAAATAATGCAAAACCATCAAGCTTCTTTTTGGAACTACTTATAGGGTAAGAATTTCAAAAAACTATGCTTTAGTGAAAACCACTTAGGAATAAAATACCTTGAAAATTAATGTTTTTACCTTCAATGATACTATAGCCGTCAGCGTGTCTGTTAGTCATTTAGTTTATTTTTATATACATTTATAGGGATACAAACATAATATTCAATGTTTTTATTTGTTACTAGCACATCTTCGATTAATGTACTGTAATTTTTTTAAGAGAAAAACTCCCTTTTCACCCACTTGGAGTTGAAGTTTCGAAAATTCCATATTAGCAGATTATGATCTCATATCGTACTATCCAGTGTTCAAAAAGCAAGATCGCAGCTTTAGTCGTTTTCCAGCTTTGATGATGTGTCAGTCAACTACGTATTTACACATAACAGAAAAATGCTCTCTAATACATACTATTATCCTGAGTATAAATGAAAATAGCAACAACAAAAAACAACTAAGTATTTACCTGGATAAGAGTAAGTAAAAATAGCTAAAATATTACGCCAGACAGCATAAATAGAATCAGTGGATTAAGAAATTAGTAAGAACTAAAAATGAGATCTATATCTTGAAAGTAGTGACAAGAACTTATTTTTCACAGTAGTTCCCTGGAGGCGAACGTCAAGTTTCGACTTCGGATCCAAAAATAATTAGTTCAACATTAATAACAAAAGTGATATATCCAATACTTAATATTATAACATTTTTTTTTTTTTTTTTTGGTGTTTTAAGTCGCTTTAACAGCTAAGGTCATATCACGACTGTCTAAACACAGAAAATTTCTGTTGGTCAATTTTTTCTTAGGTCTAGAATCTTAAGTCTAGGATTCAACGGGAATCGAACCCAGAACCACTTGACGCATGAAGTGGAGAGAACTACCGCTCTAGCCACTGCGCCAATAGGTGGCTCTATTATAACATATTATATCCAATACTTATTACTTAAATCATAACACAGTACAATAAACCTTTTCTAAGGCCTTTTTTATATTGTCAATAATCCTAGTTAAAATTCTTTTGATATTGGACTTTCTAAATACAAAAGATTTCTTGAAAATATTTTTTCAGTACTTATTATAAAATTATTAACTTAAGTTAATGTAGATTTAAAATTTTAATGTCGCTATTTTGTGATTATTACCATTAAGTAATTTGATTTTCTTTTTCAGATATATTTTTAAATCGGCTTAATGCTAAAAATGATTTCCATTAGTAAAAACAATTTTACAAATGATCGTTCATCAGGATTATATTATTTATAGTTTTTATCTTGATTACCTTCACACCTAATTCAGTAAATATTAAAAATATTCATTTTAATAGCGACAAAGACTTGATGGTAACATCAAAACGGGCTTTCAATAAGAGAACAGTATCTACATGGAAGCTGAGCGCCTTTCAACGACCACTCCCCACTAAGCTATTATTATAATGACCGTCTGTATTGTTATTAAGCAATAGCCAGAAGAAAATTTTTCTTGCATATCATTATTGAAATAAAGTGTACCTACACGGAACTTTATCATAAGCTAGTGATCATCTCACTTGAAAGTTTTTCAAAGATTCTTTGAAATAATGAAACGTATTAATTGTATTAACACAAACCTTCAACCACCCACCTGATTGATTATTCAGGTATAAAACTTGAATATTACGATAATATGTCTGTTTCATCAAAAAATGAGGGAGGAGTAGAGAAGATAATTATATGATAAATTGAAGGAAAGAAAAAAATTACAATATTTTTTAAATATTAATTTAATAAATTATATAAACTATAATAATAACTGTATTAAGTGGTATGTAAATGGTATATATATTTTTCAAAACTAGTACGTATTTAGGTATTTATGTGTACTTATAAATTAGTGTAGTTCTAGTCTATGATATGGCAGTTTGAAATTTATAAATATCTTTTTACGTATACTTTGTTTTATATACGATGGTAAATTTAATAGGTATTTGTAGGTATATAATAATCATTTTCGAAAAAAAAATCTAAATAGCTTCTAGTCTTCATTTCTTTTGGATACTTCACAATTAGAAAACTCAATTACATAGACTGGTAGTTACGTTTGCGTAATATATTATACGATATAGAATAGTAAGAGATTTCTTCTTTAAATGATTACGTTTTGTGAGTTGTGAAGGAGCTTATTATTTTGACATGACCCACGGTAGAAAGAAATTGTGAACGTCGTGGATCATTTTTATGATGACGGTTTTATATGACCTACTAACGTGTAGAAACCTATGATTTAGAAAAGTTATAAATTAAAATTATCAAAATCAAATTTATAAAAAAGCAAGAATACTTTTTATACAACGATTCTTAATTCCATATGTAATATACTTTGGAATATACTGGAGTACACTTTTTATGCTATAGATCACACATAACTTTTAACTTTTTACTTCATGATCCAATTTTGACGCTTTTTTATTCGGTCGGACTTATTTCAAACTTGGTCCCATCTTTAGAGTTTCGTATACCTAAGTCCAAAAACGAGGAACGAAACCGAATTCATACAAATTTATTATTAGGTACCGCATATAATATGTTTTTCCTCTCAGTTATTTAATAATTTTAAAAAAGGTAAAAAAATTTGGTTTCAATCTTGTTAACGTATTTAAGAACTTTTTCATATTTTATTTTCATTTTTATTAACTTTGTTTTAGTTTAACAAACGAACGAAAGATCCTCGGAGAGCTTGTTATCATCAAATATAATCAATTTATTTAATTATTTTTACTTTTAAAAGTTCGTTTATTAAAACTTTATGCAGCTACACACTAATTAAGGGTAATACTATATAAAATACTTCAATTTTATATAACAAAATAAGTATAGTTATAATTTCATATTTTCATGTAAATTAAAATTCAAAAATCTATAATTATTTTGTCATAAAAAGCCCCCTTCTTTTACCCTTTAATTTTATTATAGATACAGTCTTAAAATTTAATTGTATTGTGTCTCTCAAATATTAAATGCTTATTAAAAAATAACTTAAGCTTGTAACATCTTTATCGTCATGTTTTAACATAACAGGAAAATAATTAGTTAACATTTTTATGAGCGTTATGTTTCTTAAATTTTTGCCATAATTAATAAGTTATGGTAATATAATTACAGTGCACCTATATGAAAAACATTGCGGAAATCTTGGCTTCACAAAAATTTTAAGGGTATCTGAATTGGGTTTTAATTAGCTGTTTCTACATAGAATTATATTAACAACAACAAACACAAATTCTATTACTTTCAGTACCACAAAGAGGAGAATACAGTGGATTTCGCTTATAACGACGATGAAAGGACTATTATAATTCCGTCGCTATTTCTGACAGTCGTTAAATACGAAGTCACAAAGAAAGCAAGATAATAATGAATGGAAAAAACTTTATCCGCTTACACTCTCCTCGAAAGTAAAGGAATTCTACTGTATTCATAAACCAACTGTGCATACGTAAACAAAAGATAAGAAAGCTTAATGATGCTATATATGTTACGAATGAATCTTAATTGTAGGTACGTTTGAATATAATTTGACCAGAAATCAGCGTTTTATCCGAAGTCGTTAAAGCCACATTATTTCTTCTGAAAGTATACTTTAAATTCAAGGGACTTAAATATAACGTCGTTATAATCAAAAAAAAATCCACTGTATGACCATTGGTCATACTCAACTTTTAAGTTACAACACAACACACATAATGTATTTCATAGGTAGTATTTGTAGTGTAAAAGAAAAAAAAACTATTTAACACATTTTGAAATAATTCTTTTTTTTGTTGTAATTTTCATATTAACTTGTGAGTTGTGCCCTTCTTTACAACCGAATAAAAAGTATTTCTTTCTATATAAAAGCATCCAGAGTTCCACTACTTGACTTAATTTGTAAGCAACTTAATTATAAGCAACCTAATTTTCTAGCTACTTGACTTAAATTTGGTTAAGAAATCAAGTCAAACTCAAGTCAAATGTGATATTTAAATGTCGAATCAAGTCAAGCCTTGAATTTGTTAGTTATTTCATTTCAAAATTAAAATGTTAGGGTCAATTCATTATACAAAATATTTAGTTACTTGAGTCTTGTAACTTTTAGTGCTGCTTCAGCTTTTCCAACTTTGTGAAAGAAAAATTCTGTCATTCCAAAAAAAATACAAACGTTTATACATACATACATACTGTTACATACTTACTGTACATAGGTACTTACCTGATTATGACTATACATTCTTTTGCGACTTTTTTTTCATTTTCTTCATATCATGTGGTGCTAGTAAGGTATATAGGTATTTGTTTTTTCCCGATAGTTATTGGAACTACAAAACAGACAAAAGTTACATATACTTACGGAGAACCCAAGAATACCAGACGTACGTCATAGTATAAAAGCTTAGATTTTTTCCGTGCAACGCTCCCAACAGAGGTAGGAACGTTTAGCTGACATAAATTTTAGGTGTTCGTAAGTTTGGCAGATAACAAATAACAATAGTGTTATATAAATAATCGCTACCTAAAATCGTTTAAAGCGTAATTTTTATAATGTAACGGGATTTTTCAAACTTCTATTGAGCGTCTCGTTAAAGATTCTTTTATTCGATGCACATTTTACAAAAGGTTAAATAAACCAAACTTCCTTATTTATTTTAATTTGTTGCCAAACAATTTATCACAAAAATCACTTTTAAAATCGCTTGTATCATTATGATTTGAATCACTTGTGTTCACAGAATCAATCACTTAGAATAAATCTGTGTATTTATATAGGCAAAACCATATGTTGTCGTACAATCCAAAAACTTCGATTACCGAACCTTTTAAAAACTTCCTCGCCCGTTGACTAATAGTGATAATGGTGAATTCCTGTTATTGACAATCGAACTCTCTCGAACGTTCCAGTCTTTTCCAGCGCTGTTCGTTGTTTGTTGTTTGTGTGTTTTTTTCGTTAAAATATTATATATTATAATTTTATTATTGACGTAAATGCTTTTCTGTTGTTAGAACAACTACCAAAAAGGAGTATCTTAGGGACTCTTGCGCTATTACTACAATCAATTGTATCGTTTGTTGTTGCAAAATCGTAAAAAAAATAGAATTTCTGAAAAGGCAATTCTAACGTAACAAAGGTGATGTAGTATCAACAAACTAAGCTGGTATTTATTTTTCTTGAAAATGTTTCATTTCTAGAACTTTACTTTTTGAAGTATTACAAAGTATTTCACCATGGGGTCATCTTGTGCAATATTTTCGTGCTTAATAGCTTAATTCAATTTGCAATAAACACAATTGTTGGTCAATTCCAAAAACTTTTAACATACGTTTCGTACATTTTTAAGATATGTGCAACAATCAAGCATCCGGCAAAAGATCTTTAAATTTCTTTCAACAATTTGCCAACTTTCTTATATATTTACAATAATTTCTAATTACGAAACAGTTTTCATTTACAATTATAATTTAAGGGATAAAAACATTATTATAAAAGGTATGTGTAATCTAACATATATACATAACATAACATAACATATATACCTAGTTTACAAAATACAAATTTTTTGTATTTATTTAGATCTGTTTCTCTATTGTGAATAAAATTTAAATACCAATAGACATATTGATAATATTTGTTTATAGTTTATAATTTTAATTAACTTCTGAGTTTTGATACCTAAATAGAAATACATTTGAAATGTTCCTTAAATGACAAAGTTTTTATAAATTTTTTGAGAAGAAAATATTTGTAAGTAAGCAAATGAAACTTAACAACGAAATGACAAAATGGAGAGATCACGTGGAAAAGTGAGTGGCATTGAAAAAAGTTAACAAATTCCGTTTTGTACAAAATATATATGTAACTAATTAAAAGAAATTCAATGTAACCGTCAATCGGTAAAATATACATAAAGAGTCGGTATTTAGCAAACACAAAGCCGTCAGCTGCAGTCTCAATCTTTGGTATTGCACAGATAAACACAATCTTGTCTCAATGTTAAATAAAATACGGTGAGACACCATTCTCTAAATACTCGCCAAGGAACGGTTTCACGATGAACCAATAAGACAACTAATAGAAGAAGAAGAATGTGTTTTCAGTTGCAATAATTCACCTCTAATTGATCAGTACAGCAATTAGAAACGGACTGATAATAGGCGATGGCACAAAAATGTAACCATCTTTTGATATCGACTGATGTTCGTAACGATACATTAATTACGTACTAATTAAGTTAACCACTTGTGAAAAGGACAAGACAGGTGATGCAATTAACGCTTACATTATCCTTTTAATCGAGCACCTTAATTTGGTACCTAAATACTTCGATTGTCTTCTAGGGCTCTCATTTACATTTTTATTTGACTTCACTTTTGACTAATGAGTGATTGATTAAAACTCCAAGCTTTTGCTTTTCACCAAATGGAAGAAAGCAAATATATAGGTATAATATGTTTTCAAATTTCTTAAAATTACATTTAAATTTTTCTGAAAGGTTAAAATTGTGATTATACAACTTAGAGTATACTGGTAATCTCATTAAAATCGAGTATTCGATCATTACGATATATGTGGTAGTAAATTAATGAAAAATGACATTAATTCGGGCATACAAGTGGACAATTTTGAAAGTTGCTTAAAATTATTTTATCTTTAAAATCCGGAGCATATTTGTAACTCTGATGGTACAGTAATTGGTGTCAAAATCAATTTCATGTAGTGAATAATAATCAAAATACAACCTCACCTGCTAATTATAGCTCCAACCAGATTAACTTATAATTGTCACTTTACTTTGGATGATATATAGATGTAGTTGTGTGGTCAAGGTTTAAAAAATCATTTTCCTCTTGCCATATCGCCAAATACATTTTTCAATACACGCAATCCATTTTTTATAAATTTTACAGGGGTCCTTTTTGTTTTTAATACCCAAAATGTTAAATCGCTCAAGGTGTATAATTAAATAATCACATACCGTTTTAATTTAATTTATTTTATGTAAATAAAGTGTTTTTATTTTTATGTTGAAATTAATTTGGGTATTTTATCAGATCTCGTTCAAGTCTATCGTAAAGGCGTTCGTTAACTATAACAAGAAAATTTTAAATTTAACAAATCATTTAAGTTTTTTTTAATACTTAAATATTAATTATTTAAATGAAGATAAACAACAGAAATATATTCATATTAAAGTTATTAAAATATAAATTGTTAGAGATTCTTGATAGAAAAACTGCATAATTTTGCATGTAAAATAATTTATTATTTTTTTACTTGAAGATTTTTTTTTAATAGTCGGCCTTTTAGTTTGACGTGAAACGTTTCAGATCATTTTTACAATAAACATTTTAGAGTTGATATCCGCCCCCTAGTCAGAACCCAGAAGCACACGCCAGGAGGTAATTCCTCGAAGTGTTCACCTGCCTCGTTCAGGCCACTACATTTAATTACCAATTAAACATACTGTCAAATGTCTGATCGGCTTACTGCACGCCACTAAGATAGAACTGAACACAAAATATTCACGGACTCAATACATCATGAACTGACTACATACATACATGCACGTAAACATGGACTTAAATTAAATAAGTTGGTGAAAAATATAAACTTTTTGTAAAACCATAAAATTCCGTGAATAAATAAACTGTTAAAAATATTATGTGTATTTGCTTGCTTCAACTAATATTGATAAAAGATAATAAAATACAATAAAAGTTGAGTGCAAAGATGTATTATAGAAGGTGTTATAGACCTGGAAGCAATAAATTGTTTTAATGGTTTAAAAGACAAATTATTATTAATGATGGGATCAAATTTGTAACTTTCCATAAAAAAAATTATTATTATGCCAAATAAGGTAAGTCTAATGAGCTCTTAGAATGTTGTGGAAAGCTTGAAAAAATTGTTTGAAAAATGTTTGGATAAATACTACTTATATTTGGCTGAATATTCGTTTGTCACAGATAATTGTTTCCAAAAAGCAAATAGGTACCTACTGATTTGGTAGTTTATAAATGAGAATTAAAAAAAAATACTTTTACCAATTTATACATCATAAAACATAGCAAATGAAAAGATTCATTATTGGAATCTCAAAATTATGTTTAAAATAAATAGTTCAAAAATTATTAAAAATTAGACAAAATATTCACCTTCTTCTACCCCGGCAGTTAAGAGAATTGATTCCTGAAAAAAATACTAAATATAAATCTTCAAATACACGTAAGGAATGTGGAAATGCTGGAAATCAAATACTTTGGTGGTTCTTCGTAGTGTAACTATTGAATTTCTATAGACTTACAATAAGATAGAAGAGTCACACTCTACACCTGACCAAGTCATTATTGAGACTAAATTTTTAAATTTTGGCGACTGACAGGAGAGTATGTACCATTCTTATCCTTTTGCTGCTCATTTTTATCTACAGTGTCCCTAGATTAAGACTATGACATTTCAAACAACTTACCCTGTACAAAAACGAGTTATACCTACGTTTTTTTTTCAATGAGCTTATTTCCCAGTTCAGCTTGAAACTATATCATGGGAGTGTGAATAAGTAGTTAATTGTACGTTAATGTAATAAAGTTACTACAAAATAATATCTAGAACTGCTTTTTGCAGATCTTATAAAAAAGTTGTTTGAAAAATCTTTGTTATTAGATCCGACATTTGATATTTTTAAAAATTGCGGATTTGATAAATTTTTTATAAGTTCTTCAAATAGTTATGCACTAATACAATTGAAAGTGGTCTAATGATTTTATAGATAACTAGCTAATGCCCAACACACATCGGAAAACATATTTTTATTTTTTTCCTGATTTATTGTAAATAAGTACATATTATAAAATAAGTCAATGGTTCTTTTTCAAAAAGTTCTTGTAACGAAGTCCCTTTATAAAGCTAAGAGTAAAATCGTGGAGACCTTCACTCTCTTTTTTATAATTCGAATTTCTCAGTCGTTTATTTTCTATGTTCTTCTGCTCACTGCTTGACCAAGCAGAATGAGAGAAAGAAACTCGTAAGACGGAGAGAGAGAGAGGGGGTGGGGAACTGATTCTACTGGCTATTCTATTTGACTAAATAATTAAAGTCGTTAGAATCTACATTCTATAATTCAAATTTTGTCACGTAGGTACGAAATATACCATTGTACAAAGTTTTAATTCAATTGAATGAACAATAATACGCAAACGTATAAATAAAAAACATGGTACCATTCATTTTTATACTATAAGTATATGTTTTAATATAAGTATCCATATTCTATAAGGTTACCTACTAGCATGGTTGACTAGATTGTTGTTCGAATCACAATGAATGCCCACGATTTTCGGATTCGACGGTCGCTAATGAACATAGTAGTTGATGTGACTTTAAATAAACCAAAAAAAATCTATATTTTCAATCAGTCAGCAAATGAACTTTTAGTTGTATTCTTTAGTTAAAAGTAGATACTATATACTATATAGTATATATTATATAGTATCTAGTTGACTAATCACTTGTGTTCGGCAATTGTCCACTAACAATCCCGCACCAGAAATTATTTAATTATATCACTAATTGTAATTAAAATCTGTGCCCTATCACTGTTTAATTAAAATTAAGGCAATCCTTAGTCTCTTCCTTTTGAGTCGTCTATTTTTCGGTACTATTCTGGATGCTTCTTCTCTTATAAGCTCGTCTTCATGATTTTCCATGCTTGTGTGTAGATGAGTATACGCCTCTCTTATTACGTCTTCGTTATTGTGTATATGACTGAGCCTTTTACATACCATGGCGCTCCGGTTATTATTCGTAGCACCCGGTTTTATATAACCTGAATTCACTTTAAATGACAAAAGGCCGCCGAACCCCAGAGACCGCAAGCATATGACCAAATTGGTCGAATTAGCACTATATACATCAATCTTTTGGTTTCTAGGCTTAGTGTTGCTTATGAAGCTAGCATAAATTTAAGCTGTTTTATGCGCACGCGGAACCTATTAACCAAAAGGTCAATATATTGTTTCTATCTCAGTTTGCTGTCTAGATGTAACTCTAGGTACTATACCAAGTATTTAACTGGCAGGACTGTTCCGTTTAGATGTAGTTGTTCACTGTACGGCTCCTTTTTTAGAGTGAATGGTGCAACTGTAGACTTCAGGGGGTTCATACTGACTCGCCACTTTTTGCACCATTGATTCATATCATTTAGGACTAACTGTAGTCTAATATTGGCAAGTTGATGAGTTACATCCTTCACTAGATATGCCATGTCATCAGCATATTGAGCTGTTGTGAGATGCTGTGCGTATGGCATGTCATGTGCATATATTAGATACAGATATGGCCCCAAAATACTACCTTGAGGTACTCTTGCTTTAATTGGTTTAGAAGCCAATGTTGCTTCCTTATAGCGAACTGAATAAGTGCGTCCTTGAAGATACGATTGGACTATTCGATAGTAGGTCGGGTAAAGCATGAAATATTTTTAAATTATTAATTAATTTTCTGTATAATTTTAAAAAGTTATTAAAATACCTACTGTGTAATTGTAGAAAATTTGAAAAGTTAAATAAAATTTAAGAGACGTATAGTAATCAATGTCTATTAACAAAAAAAAACAAACTATAACGACGCGGCTTATAAATTAGCTTGTTATATTTAAACCTGGTCCCGCAACACCTGTAGCTCATTTGTTAGAGATATTAAAATGTAAACAATATTTTTGAACTTTCATATTCAATTTAACAATCAGGTTTTCCAACAGACGTCAATGTTAGCTTTATACATATAGCAAAACTCCAACCGGGAATATGTCACAAACATTTGTCTAAACATATCTCCTTATGAATTATCATTAAGGGTTATAAATCAAGGATATAAGTAGTCTCTTTAAAATATTAAGGAAATGGGTTTATTATGAAATGTATACACAAGGTAGATAATACTTAAAATAATCGAAGTTAATTATTAAGTATTATGAATTTTTTATCAAAATATCTATAAAACTATTTTGCTGCAACATTTTTAGTCTGTTATGCATACTGCAGTTTTAATTATATGAAATTGATTTTCTGGATTAACTAAACTTTTTTTTATTGTAGAGCTTCTAAAAGAGTATAAGCTATGTCATTAAAAAATGTCATATACAAATGTCTTATACATTTTTTACCATTTTAGCTTTCACATTATAGTTTCTTACAAATTTCTTATTTTTGAAAATTGAAATAAAAATTCAACTATTTGACTAACTCAAAGAATTATTATTAAATAGGCCAAAATTCAATGGTGATATTTACGTATTTCTATTCAGTTTCAAATTCCAAGCGATACAAATGAGAAAAATATACTTAGCTATACTTTCAATGGTTATCTTTAACATCACTTGTAAATTTATAAAGGAATAGAAACACATATCGAAGATGAATAGTTTCAATTTATTTTTTCAGCAGGAAATAATGTGTTATAAAAATGATCTAAAATGTATTTCCTGCCTACGCATTTATATTCACCGAATGTTTTTATTGAAAGCGTCAACCTCTTGTGTTTTAAAATTGAACTTTTAATTTGATTTATTCTTTATGTCGATACCAATTAAATATATCATCAACAGCAACGTTAATAGAAAATCTGAAACAGTTTTGTTTTAAGCGCGTCTAACCACATCATAAATAAAGCGGATCGATTACAAGATAATATTGCTTTAAAGTTGCGTGCTATAATGAAATAATGTTGATCAAAATAAAATTTATATCTCCCTATAATAACTTCATTGAAAAACTTATTTACAATATTATCAAATTCAATTTCAATATATTATAGTCTATAGATCCACTCACAATTCTTCTTTGTTGATTAAGAAATTAACATGCAAATAAAAGTCTCTTTTTTTCAATTACCATAAATAAATAATCACCAAATAACAATAAATTTTGTCACAAAATCAAGCGTAGATGACGAGAGCAACTGTTCAATAATAAAACATGCTATATGCAGGTTAAATTCATACTTAAAAAAATGTCCTACATAAAGTTTTGAATAAAAAATTCAATTAATACCTGCCGATGAAATAAGTTCGATCAATTTTTTAGGTTTATGTTTTTATGTGTGAAAACACCTGCTAATTGATTGAAGCTTAACTTCATTATATTGATGTTATTTGACTTTATAAAATGGTAGCGCAGAAATTGAAATAATAAAGAAAAATATAACCGAAAGAGTTGATGTTATTAATTGGATTAAAAAATCGTCGTTTTTTATTTCGTTAGCAATTTATTATACTATATTCATCTGTTGAATTTAAATTTATTATTGCACATAAAACTTTTATTTGAGTATGTTAAGTTAAGTTATTTTAAATGTATTTTTTAATTTTTTTTTCAAAGAATTAGTTTGTACTGCTATAATCATAGAGGCTATCTTTTACCCTATATTCTTTACTATACAATAAACTAAACATAAAAGTAGTAAACATTGTAAGTGAGATTTGAGCTGAGGATTTTCTTTATTTATTACGTTTTGCCTAATTCTTATATTTCATTGGCATATGGTTTGGAAAACAATTTATAACATCTGCATAAAACCTCGTTAAGTGTAAAATACACTTATTATACCTTTGTAAGAGAGACCTGGCTAAGTAAAACTTTTAATAAATAAGAAACGTTCAGTCCCTTAAGTACTCGTTTATCTAAATTTGGATTTTATTGTTTTTTTTTTTAATTTTGGATATGTTATCACCGATATTTTGTAATAAATATATCACCATAAACTTAAAAAATGGAAATATGAGTTACTTTAATGTTTTGTAAAAGTTTTATAAACTAGTCAACGATGTGATATTGCCTATTTTAGAGAAAAAAAATGGTTTTTCTTAATTTGATAATCTGTCTTATTTTGTTATCTAACTTAATGTATTCGATATTTAAATACTGACTAAGGAGCTACGGCATGGCAGTGGCCCTGCTAAGTTGAGCAAATGGTCGCAGCCTTTTGCCCTTTTCTCGAAGCAACTCAGACCACTTTTCAACGTTGTATATCTCTGTTTTAAATACGAAGAAAAACCTGAAAGTCATCCAAGAGAGTGTACCTAGTATGTATACTTAGCGAAAGTTTCAAACTACAAGTTTATAATCAATACAGTTTCCAAAATATCTGTCAAATTTTGCTATGTTGTTGTATTGGGTTGTTCGGAAAGTAATTTCGTTTTCTTTCCGACAGAGGAGTTGATTTTTTTTTTTTAGAGCCTAATTTCACACTTAAGCCACATAATCCTTATATGTTTTGAGAGCTGATATAGCAAGGCTTGTGTGTGAAAAAGTACGATTAATTATACGCAGTAGTTTTTAGTTGGTGTCCTTTTAAATATGGAAAGCAACAAACAGCATTTTCGTCATATTTTGCTTTTTTACTATAGAAAAGGTAAAAATGCTGTTCAAGCCAGAAAAAAATTAACCTATGTGTATGGAGAAGATGTGTTAACAGCACGTCAGTGCCAGAACTGGTCTGCAAAATTTCGATCCGGCAATTTTAACGCCGAAGATGCACCACGTTTCGGAAGGCCGGTTGAAGGTGATAAAGATATGATAAAGGCATTAGTTGATGCCAATCGGCGAATAACCATACGTGAGATCGGTGAGAGGTTAAATTTATCAAATTCAACAGTTTATGACCACTTGAAAGGCCTGGGTTTGACTTCGAAGCTCGATATATGGGTTCCCCATGTTCTCACGGACAGGTGTCGTCGCGTTGACGTCTGTGATTCGCTTCTCAAACGCCACGAAAATGATCCATTTTTAAAGCGCATCATTACTGGGGACGAAAAATGGGTTGTATATGACATTGTCAAACGAAAGAGATCATGGAGAAAAAAAGATGAACCGGCTCAAAGCATATCGAAAGCCAATATCCATCAAAGAAAGGTGATGTTGTCTGTTTGGTGGGATTTTAAAGGAATCGTTTTTTTTTAGCTTTTACCGGACAACACAACAATTAATTCGGAAGTCTACCGTAATTACCGTATTATCGTCAAAGATATGATACGCTGGTTGACTTGGAATTTTTTAGATCTCAACACTTTTTACAGCAAAAATATAGCGATCTATCGCGAAAATATAGCACAAATTTTACAGAAATGACTTTAATGAGATTATTGATACTGAAAATATAATATCTACTTTGAATACATTTCTTAAATCAATACGTTAAAAAAGAATTTACTACATTTTTCAAAATTTTGTTGAAATCATATCGATATTATTCTTTTAGTGAAATTTTGAAATTTTATGTAAATTAATGTGTTTTTTTAAAAACATTAAATTTAAAAGACATTTGTTATGTAAAACAACATTATTTTGTTGAGAATATGTAATTTAATGATTTAAGATGCTCTTAGTTCTTAAATAAAGAATTTAATTTATTGACCATCTTAACAACAAAAACAGGACGTCGATGAGGTTGTTATTCGGAAATCTCAGTTACAAAAACGAGTAGATTTACAGTGTGTTTTGTATTAAATATTTACTGATTTTTTGCAAGTGGGAGATTTGATTTAAGGTTAATGTATAAATTCACATAAGTAATATTATAAACATTAAATTCATGTTGTTGTGCACCGCGCGTTCCTACACAATTTATATGGTTCACTTTTTAGCTACCAGATGTTGTCAATTGCAACCAGAAACCGATTTACAACCACGCCAATCCAAATATATTACCTGATTTTCCTCTATATAAATATTGGCGCTAGTCATACAGAATAGCACTGTGACTTACATCAAATAAATTAATGTTTGGTGCATTCCAGTGGCATATATTCTGAGACTTGCAAATCGAACAAGGTTGGTAGAAGTCGAATGAATAGCAAGCCAGATCATAAGTAATACGAAAGCATAAAACGCAGTCACGTCTATCTACTCGTCCATGCACAGTGCAGTGTGCACCCCTATTCACACATCATTTTATTGAAACGTTAGCGAAGATTTAGAATCGCTAGCTTGCAACGGTTGCAGATCAAATGAGTTTGGGTAATTAATCATATAATATTAGAACGTTCTGTCATTACTGCAGCAAGTGATACAGGCGTGCACAGATTTATTACCCGTTTAGGCCATAAATGTTACAAACTTAATATTTAGTTCCTTATCGCATATTCTTCTACATAACGTAAATATTATGGTCTCAATCATGACAGTTATGACTTCAGACATATCTTTGCAACAACTATTAATATGTAACGGCGAAAACCAACTGCAACTATTACTGTCCCACGTTTTGCATATAATGAATATTTGATTTTCTTTTTCGTATTTAAATAAGCAATAAACAATTTAACATCCTTTTACTTGTAACAAAATTATGCTCTCACTGAGAACGTTGAATTGAACAAGATATTTATTATATGGCTAATTACAACCCGTCGAATTTAATTTATTTTCAATTTTTTGATTTTTAACATTTGTAGACAGTTTGAAATTATCATATCGTAAATCATTTTTGTTTAAAATCACAAAATTTACCATGCCAGCCAACCATACCAAGAGCAGAACTCCTAAATGCTCCACAACATTTTTTTCACTACTAAGAAATACATAAAATGAAAAATGTTTACCTAGAAGTAATAAATTGGTACTTAGGTATATTATTTACTTGATATTAATAAAATTGAGACATTTGTTTTAGTTTTATAAGCTAACTAGAGCTTCTTTAGATTTGTTTAGGTATATGTTTATAGTGAATCTAGTGTAGACAATGAGGAACTTTTTATTTAACCGATTCTTTTATACTTATTAATGGTATGCAAGTACACGACACATATCCTGAAATTATATTTTGTTTAGTATTAAAAACTTAATTAGACTTAGACTCAACTCCAAGGTAGGACGATATGGCGTTAGTCACTCAACTAATTTTTAGTATGGATTTTGAACCTCTATATCACCTAAAACTTTGATTTTTTGTAATATCTCTCATACTCAATAATGACGTGCAAATTATACAAAATGTGTGTACATCGTTGGCATACGAGCAGAACTCGTAAATATATTTTTAGGCAATTTAATTAGCTTTAAATTAAGCGCAGAGCGGGGTCTATAAGCCATGAAATTTTCTCAAAATCTTTAAAAACACATATAAGGTCAAAGCAAATTTTTAAGAAATGTACCTAAACATTTTTTTATTGCATGAAGTGATTTTTAAACATGCATGCTCGGCTGGACTCATCCGCATTGCCAATTGGCAATCTTTTGCTCCGCAGAGCGCCTAAAACTCCTCTCTTGTAAATGCAGGAAGGAGTGCTGAGAGGTGGCTGCACTTGTCTGAAAGCAGGGCTTAGATGTTCTGGAATGTGTGGTATCTTCTCTGGGGAAATGTGCAAAACTGCAATTGAGAGGACGACGGTAACAAGTCTCAAGAAACCCCTCACGATCCACCAATACTGGATACTATAGTACCCACCAAAATGCGATTTTACCTTATACGGGTTCTCTAAGATTGTGAGGCCCCGCTCTACACTTAATTTAAAGCTAATTAAATTGTCTATAAATTATATTTAATAAGTTCTGCTCGTAAGATCAATGGTTTCGACCCAACTTCAAACCAAAAAGGTCTAAAACTAAAATTTTTGATTTTTGAAAAAACTGGCTCATTTTCAAAGTACCGTAACTCGGTAACCCATTAACGTGCAGAGCTCCGGTTGGGCTTAATTTGTAACAAAGTTGATGTTCTTAAAAAACGTACAGTATAGCTTTCGAAGAAAAATGCATGGATTAGGAAATACCAAACAGAATCCTAAACGAGTTTAAAATTTTTACGGTTTTTCCCATATAAAAATTTTTCCACATTTCTTTAAGAGTTGCAAACTTGAGAATATGTTACATAGCCCTAATAGGTCCAAGCAACATACAAAAAAAAAACAGAAATACATCTTTTGTTTGCGAATTTAGCTATTTTTTATGTCGATTAGACTGGCCTAATAAGTTTGTTGAGATTATTATTTAAGTTTTTTACCAACTTGACTGTCAGCATTTGGATTATTGAGACTTTGGGATGTCAGGAACTTTGGTTCCACCACGAAATCTCCACCCGACAAAATTTTCCCGTTAAATATAAGTAGAAAAATATTAATTTTTGGATGTATACTTACAGTTCTTGAGGCATAGTTTTTTTGATTAAAAAATAACGCGATGACTACATAAAATAAATTCGATTACTTGCTATTTTCTCTTGAAAAATAAGTTAAGATGGATTTCTTTTTATTTCTCCAATCCCCGCCGGAGCTGGTGGCTGCCTCCCAAGCTCTTTGTTATGTAATGCGTATTATTTCATTTTTATTCGTCATTAAATAAATTAATTCTGTTTAGTTTTTATAGAATATTACATTTACTATTTTGTCATTTTTTTCGGGGGAATTTTATCCAGAAAGCAAGTGTCGTGTCATCATTCTAGTGTTATCGTCCAAATTCAGTTCAGAACTTTAGATTGTTGATTTACTGCTCCCTTATCTGACACATGTATTTTTAAAGTATAATTTCAGTCTTCAAAAATAATAACATCATGTAACAGTTTTGCTTTTTTACTTTAAGCAGAAAATATAATTCATATTTTCAAAGTTAATTTAAAATGTAAAAATCATTTTCCATCAACTATTGGCTCATGCTTCCATTGTTAACCCTCGCTAAAGCTTTGATTAGACAACACACGTAAATACTTAAAATGTTACCTCATTTCAAATCTTCTTTAAAAACAAAACATAGCCGTGGTTGACTAACAGACAAGTTGGAGGTTAAACCCCTACAGACAACCTGCACACCAGATATAAACATGAAATTTAAAAGTGTTGTTCCTAAGAAAATTAATTTCCCTTAAGCAATTTTTTTTTAAAAAGTTTATCCTTAAGAAGCCCTAAGTAAAAGGAGATTGAAAGTTTAACTTTTTAGAGTATTATTTCTTAATTTGTTCATTTAATGGATTGAAAAAATCATTAACAGTACATATTCCAATTTCAGTACCCTAAATTGAGTAAAATTTTAGTTAATGCTTAAACCTAATGTATTTTATGTGTATAGTATTTATTGTAATAAAACTCTTGGAAATCGTCTTGTTGTTTGCAGTTAAGTGATTTTGTAGTTCTACATTGGAAGTCGAGGTTTGTTTTCTTCAGCCTAAACTGTACTTACTTATTTTGTTTGAACGAATTAACGGGTAGCTACTATAACATAAACAAATTTTATTTTTCAAATACAATAAATTTAACATTTAATAAATACGTACGCTTGAAAATACCTAAAAGAAATGCCAGTACCTCATTTTATTTACAAAATTATTACAATCAGTTAATTTATTAAATATTCGTGCTTCAGAAAATTTATTTTCAAAGAAAGTATAAGAGTTATTATTTAAAACTGGTTAAAACTCTAGTTAGTTAAATGAAAATTTTAAGGTTTGCGTTAGCTTACTAATACATACCTATGTGGCGATGAAAAGTTTATGTCTCGTTTTATGACTGTATAGTAAGGTATTCTTTTTAGTCGAGCAGGTTGGCCGTTACAAATTGAAATGAAACACAGCGAAACGTAAGTACAATGAGGAGGCAAAAAGGCTAATAAAATATGATTTGATACGAATATACAGTGTTAATTGCATTATATTATTTTGATATTATCTTTCCAATAATAACTTTATTGTAGTTATTACCTCGTAAAAGATTAATTTATTACAAAGCTGTAATATGTGACTATAGTGATGTTACCTTTTGTTGCATCGTCTTCTTCATCCCCGTCTTCCTACGTCATTAATAATTTAAACTTCGTACTTATATGTGTAGAAAATACAAGCACGCTGCATTATGCTCAAATAATTAATCTTACTACATAAAAGTCAAATAGAAATTGTAACGAGAGATTAAACACGTTCTGATAATACAAGTAGGTATAACCCTATCGTAATAGAGTGACCGGAGTAGTTAGTATTCCACGAGAACATTCAACCACCACTTAAAATGGCAGCCCGTCCACTTTACAATATTGATGTTATGTCGCTTTCAGAATTCTTCCAGCAGTTTTATTTAACAAGTTTGTATTTGATTTTTGCTAGAGCATGCTATTTGCTATTTAAAAACAATGTGATCTGATTAATAAATAAGGTTGAGTTAAATGAGATGAAGGGATAAGACTCATTATGGCAATATAACATGAATCATTTATTTAAGATCAAAATAGTTACATGTAACTTGATTTTTTTAAACTTAGGTACTCCAACTCTACAAGTTGATGAGACATGAGATATTATTTATTTTTTAAATTGTTACGGATGTATAGGTAATCTAAACATTACTTTATTAAATATTACCTATTGAATTTAATGTTTTGGATGGGTCTTTACTTCTAAATTAAAATAATTGAACTCTTTTATTATATTTTTGGTCAAACACCATTTCATTGAATTAATAGCGATATTGCGTAATATCTATATGGTATAAAAGTTTATCAACCATAGTTTTTAAGTACCTAACAAATAAAAAATTTGAATCGTCCAAAGATTCACTTCAATACCTGCATTACACACTATAGCACATTTTTTTGTATTTTTCTCTATTTCTAAAAAAAATCCTGAATATATCCGTACTCAACAGCTACCTACCTACCTATATGCTAACATCATTTTTTCAATCTTACTGGGAAAATTTTTTTTTATTTAAGTATTGTTGTCACATAAAATAACAACCGCAAACACTATCGTTAAAAAAAGACAAAATAAGTTGTTAATTGTGTGTTTGTTTTAACGCAGTTTTATGATTTGATATAAAAAGCACGTAGGTATTTCTTTTAGAAATAGAGTTTCAAGTCAAGAACAAGTTTGAAAAAAGATTCCTTTATGAAAGACAGATCAATATCAAATTTAGATCAAAGAAAAAAAGAAAGAAACAAATACTTATTGAACATTAACTTGTAAACTAATAGATTGGCTATTAGTTCAATTTATCGACAGAAAACGTACAATACAAAATGCGGCGCAGAGTTAGATGTAAAATTTATGCGATCTTGATCATAAGGTTATTTAAAAGCTAGAGAAGAATAGTTTTACCGCTCGTTGGCGCTCATTACAACTCGATTTCTACGCATAAAGTCAATCTTCATTTGTGTACGGTGGCTTTTTTATCTACATCCATCTATGTTGTTAAAATTGAGAAGAAATGTTATAATTTCTCGACAAATCGGATAAATGGTGGATGGAATGAACGTTTTATTGTCGCACTATCTCTGTATCCGTATTTGACCTGCATTTACAATATCATCTTAACCATATTGTTAAGCTAATACACAAAATCGCATAATAAAACCGTCTCTATGCGAGCGAATAATTTCATTATAAAAGATCAATGATGATTTTATGAAGTAAATTGGCATCAATAAGCCAATTCCATATTTGATATATAAATTCCTTCTCATACGGTATAAATTCTTTGCGACGAGCTACCGCGATAAACGTAAATTATTGTCTTGATTTGATTATTCAATAAAGTCGAATGATTTGAACACATTAGCATTTGAATATCACGTAAAATGCAAGTTTTATTATTTCATAGGCAACTGGACATTCTAAATTAATATAAAGCGGCAAAACATTAACCACATGACCAGCACATATTGAATTGCAGTATAATAAATATACAATCATGAATTATATCAAACGGATTTAAATCGAATAAGCTGCTTAAAGTTGTTTCCATAAAGTTGACATTTACTGCGACACTTTCTTCATTCGAACTGATCTAATTTGTAAAAATCATTAATATACTAGATGCTATAAAATCCGCGGTCAAGTAAATACGTTTAATCGTGAGAACGCCTAAGAAGTAAGAGTTGCTGTAACTATCTCAAAAGATAAAGACAATTTGTAATGCTAAAATATCAATTAGTTGCTAATCGATTTCTTATCACCACTAATTACTAAATACTCTTTAGTTAATTGAGTCAAAAGAAAAATATTAATTTTATTAATTTCTTAACGCAAATTTAATTACAAGTACCTACTGCAATACTTACTTATAAGTATACATCAACATTTTATTATATTTATATGTTAATACTAAAGGCATCTGTTTTCTTACAAATTTATCCATTAAGTAAAATATTTATATAATTTTTAAATTGCTGGAACATTTTTGAATATTCATGTCAAGTTGTATGCTTTTTTATTATTTTAAACTTACCTTATAATTATTTTTACTATATTTGAAATAAAATATTAACACTAGGTATATCCTAAGCAAAAGAAACCAAAAAAACTTTAACGTAGTCTCTGATTTTCACTATAAATACGTTCTTAAACCAAAATAAAAATTTCTCAATGAAATTCATAACATGAATGTATCCTTAACACTTTTAGAGACGTAATAGCTTGATGTTACGTTAATTACGTAAGTTGAGTACGTTGATGTTTGAGAAGAACATGTAGGTAAATTCAAATAGAATAAGTTCTATATGTGGTATCAGGTATACTTATTTATCTGCTTTATAGAACGGTTGCATAAAAAACACAAAATTAAACCTACCCCCCCCCAATTAACAAGGGTACTTTTTACATGATTTTAGAAAAATGGTAAAACGTTTTTTTTAAATTATTTTTTAATCCCGTTCGTTTGAGGACATTAGTAATTCGGTAAATGCTAAGTGTATGATGGTTGTAGCTATACAATATTTAATATTGTTCTTTTTAGAGAATAAGCTCAAGGGATTTGGATGAACCGATAATAAAATTGTAATCAAAACAATTTAGTTTGTAAAAGTAATAATTAGTACTAATTAATAAGAAACTAATCAATCACAATTAGTTTCTAAGGGAATTTTAAAAAATTATCTTTTCCTTATCCAAAAATTTTGGTTAAAATAGCTATATAAGATCAGTGGATCTCGAAATATGATAGTGACCTTACGGTGATCCACGGTTCGAGTAAATATATCCTTCGTTAATCCACTACAAAAAACCGATTTACACCAAGCAATATAGAGTAACTCACAGTCACTCAACAGTCATGAAAGCTTCGAGAGCACAAGGAAAATATTTAAGCTCCTGGGAGTCCTCGAAGATCTAGATCTAGATCTAGATACAACCGACTGTTGTCCACACCCACGCTGATATTAATATATTTAAAACAAGCACACAAAAAATATTACAATTTAAAACACATTTTATTGGGGTGTTTAAATTTTCAAAAATATCATTTGAACATAATGTAAAACAATTTTTATAAAATTTTATTAGCATTTACTAAGCAGTTGTTGTGAAAATATAAAACGAATCGGGAACATTATTTTCTATCTAATTCAATCTAAAATGTTAAAATTTAATTTAAGTTAAATTGAGCTTTTTTTCTTTTTTAATCCAAGATTAATGAATCTGATATAATATATTTCTTGATTCTAAAACGGCTTAAACATTGTTTTGCTTTAGCCTCAGTTTGATACAGGTGTCCTATAGTAAACGTATTTTCATCTAAGGTTTGTTGATAACTAAAAAAAAATTTTGTTTAACCACAAGTAAAAAATTATTACACAAGTTTTGTTTTAAATGGAAATCATTTTTGAGATTTCCACATTGTTTCACAAGTATTTGTTTGGATAAATATACAAATGCATGTAAATTTCCAAGACTGCAAGACAAAAATTGTTGTTTTTCTACATAAAACTAGTGAACTGTAAACTTTTAACTAGTTGTATTTACTTACGATCAATTGTATTGTCTTTTAATTTATTTATTCTTCTTCAACTATCTTCAATTTATTTTATCATTCAATTGGAATTGAAAAAAAAAAATTTTCTATCCGAACGAGAAAGCTATTTATATGTGATTGTAACATATTGAAACATAAATCATTCATTAATAATTAAATTAGTTTAATCAACATACCATATATTAATTTATCTATTTTGAACTACTGCTGGATAATAAATCAAACCAAAAATTTTTGGTTTTCATTAGTTATTCTCTCTTGCCTATGTGATCAGTTTTCTAAGAACTGAGAGAACGCCTACGCTGCACCAAGCCGTTATTATTTATTCATAACTTTTTTTCAAACAATAACAGTTGAAAATTAAATTTTATAGTATTTGTAAGTTTTATAATGATTTTTAAATAACAATTGACAATTAATACATCAATAATAGGTATAACAGAGTAAGTAGGTATTTACAGTGAAGAAAATTCTATACGTAATGATAAACTAATCCTGCTGAGTTAAAATCATTTTCGATTCAACTTGCATTGGTGGTGTATAAAATAAATGAAAAAAAAACTCAGGTTTCTTATGTGAATTTCAAATGTATATAAGTTTGTTTTGCACGCTCTGAGGGTCATATACCCCGCCTTGAATACCTTTACCGCCTGCTGAAAATAACTCAGCGGGTGAACCAACCTTGCTTACACCCCCATATACACCAATCATAGAATTTTCATAAAAATAATCATCTTGCACTAGGTACATAGCAATCAGATAAACATTTATGTACCTACTCAAATCAAAGTTTTTCTTATAAGAAAAGTAAACGTAAAATATTTATAGTAGGTACGTATATTTTCTAACAAAATGTTTTTATTCTTTTTATTTACTATAAATAAATAACTTTAGAAAAACAGAAACGATACTAAACAAACATTAAAAATGAATATATCATGGAATGGTTCTTTTATTTATAATTAAATCGATTGGTATACGGTTACAAATTTTTAAGCTATATTAGAGAGACTAGGTAATATCAAACATTCATATAGATTTATCAGTAAAATATTGAACAATTTGTTAAATACGTTATTCTATCGAATGTTTTAGTTGATACTAAGCAAAAAATTTATTCAACTTGTATACTCGTATTGAAAAAAAATGAGTGTTTATCGTCTTACTAACGTATATCACTATTAAATATGTTCAAGCACTGAGCAATAACTTATGTGATCGGTTGTTAAACACGAGCAAAAAACAATAAATAAAATAAAATCGACATGCAACATTTGATTAAAAAGAAATCCTACCGAGAATTGATTGATTAACGCATCTAATGGATAAACATTTCGATATCATAGTGGGTGGAATAAATAATATTGAATCTGAATCTCAAAAGTAAGTCCGCATTGATGCTGTCTGTCTGGCATTGAGAAGAAGGAAACTAAAAACCTAAATGTAAAGTGAGAAAAATAAAGAGTTGTTGGTTTTGTATATTATATACTCATACCGATAACATATAAGTATGTATATGTGTTTAATATTATAAAATTCGCCAAGTGAAAGACAAAGCGTAGAAAGGATAAACGAGAAGGTGGTTAAAGTTTTATATAAAGTAAATGCATTGACGAGGATCAAGTGATCGGGTATCGCAGTACATCAAGCAGCTGTCAGATCACAGTACAATTACCATACAAGTGCAACAAGGCCGCGGGCCGACGATCAACCCACGCCGATCATTGCTACCATCTCGCCCATCGCTACCAGTCACCGCCCGCCATTCCCACAACAATCATTCTACATTTTCTACGCTCAAAGAATCCTTCTTTATTTTATTTTGATACACGATAATATTTTTAAAATATATTTTATTCATTTTACTTAAAAGATCTTAAAAGTATCTAATAATGAACCTATAGATACAAAAACAATTTTATCAAGCCAAGAAAGTATAATACGCTCTAAAATGTTCGATTTGTGTTCAATATATCCTTGTTTAGATCATTAATATATACTTGCACTTTTATTTAGGTATTTTTATAATATTTTCTATAAAAGTATAATTATTGTAACATGATGGATCGTATTCATAAAAAATCGGATCACCCAGTCAAAAGTTCTGAGGTAACAAACATTAAAAAAATAAAGTAGAATTGAGAACCTCCTTTTTTTAAGTCGGTTAAAAAGACGTACTTATACCTACTTGCAGGAAATAAAGGTATTCTTGTATGAATAATATTTGAAAGAAAACGAAGTACTCTTCCAATTTCTTTGAAAATTAGATGATTTGGTTTAAAAATGTAGATATTATTATTGATATATAAACCTAAGGATTGCCTTTATATTCTGCAATTATAAGCAAATTCATTTTTTCTGAATACGACCAATTTTCTTATTTAAGATTATGGGTATTATAAGATTATAGATTCTTATTTTACATTACGATTTGACTTTGTCTTCCAAAAAATTGATATGCATATTTTTAAAGCAATCAATCACGGTGTTTCACAATAATTGAATATTTAAAGCCATATTTCGAAAAATATTTTTTCGGTTTCTAAAAAATCGTACTAATATCTATTACATTTGGTCTAAGGACTGAAAAAATGTTACCCAACAAGCTCTAGAAATATCTAGAATTCATCGGGAACCGAACTAAGCAAGACGTGTGGAACGAAGGTCTAAGAGATCTAACCACTACGCGGATGTATTGACCAAACTGCGGATGTTATATATACACCAAAGTGCTTGTATATTTTATTAAAATGGTTTTATAGTCTTAAAAAATCTCTTTAAAATCATTAATCTATTTTGGTGAGATTTAAGGAGTGTCTTTAAAAAAATCTTTCTAATAAAAATAGTTAAGTAGTTTATTAAATTTAAAAATTGACATGATTAACACAGTTAGAGTTCCCGTGATATCACATTATAAATAATAAATAATACAATATTGCTTCTCCTTACACACTCTCTAACCACATCAATAAGAAATCTAAAAACTCAAGCCAACACTATATGGTGCTTATGATATATTCAGTATAGTATTACAATCAGTTTCCCACTATTTCACTCTACGCATATAGTGAAGATCTTTAGAACAGGTTATTTTTGAATGAGCATTAAAAAAATAAAATTTGTGATGTTTAAAACTGAAATAAATTAATCGCAGTAAAATAATTCCGTTTTGTAGACCATCAATTTTGTTTCATCTTATATATTTCCGAGTTTTAAAATATTTAAAAATGTATTAGTTGAAAACGAATTTATGATGTCGTTGTAATGTAATAAATAAAAGAAATAAATTGATTAGATAAAAAAGCTATCTTATTATCGCTTGATACAGAGATGAAAATCTATTTGCGTACAGTACAATTTGTTTGAAATCAGGATTGTAGGCGGTGGAGATGATTAAGGCGATTGTAGTTGAAGAGCAGCATTGCAAGTGGTAGCGATACGAGTTGTCCAAGGTGGAAGAGCCCACGACAGCTCTAGATTACTACGTATGCAAATCGCAAACCGAAAAAGCCGCGTGTCTAAGCTACAGTTCTGTCACCGACGCCGACAGAGATCCCACGATAATCACTGGTTCCAGCAAATACCATTTGCTATACAAGCATTGTTGGCATTCTTCACTTGTAATACACTTGAACATGATACCTGATTGGGCACAAATTACATGCAAAATTGCTGAAGAAATTGTCTTCGGGCAATTTTCCAATCCACAAATATTTTATTTAGCTCCTCAATACTTAGAAAACATTCTACGTGCATGATAACATCAATTTAATTCTATTATTATAACTAAAACAAATTTCAAGTAGGTAGGTAATTTGTTTTTTGTAGGTAGGTAATAGAAAATTCTTAAAGCTCTTAAAAGATTTAAATTTCAATAGAACAAGTTTTTACCACTAGATAGTTAGAAACTATACGTAAAATAAAACTGAAATTGAACAAAAATCGAATACATTATTTACCTCGAAAAGGAATTGAAGATGAACTGACAGGCTTTAGTGAGAACAACAATTTCTTTGTGTTGTATGCAAAACGCGGTATTCTAATAGCCCTCAAGATTTGCTTTGCCGTTGGACCATTCATCTCAACACCTTGACACAACCGTAAACATCAAGCCATAAATTTGGGTTACTATTCCTGTCGTTGGTTTATCTTATTTTCCTTATATTTACCATAAGAAAACATTTTAAAGCTTAATTTAAATAATATGTTTACTTATAAGTAATATTCTTAAGAAAAACTTTAATAACAATTATTTTAAAGTATTATGTATTAAATTGAAATAACTACAAGCGTAATTATTTTTAAGTATTTAAGAAATATAAGATGAACGTCCTTTAAGTGTATTTAAAAATTCAAATTACAAGTACCAAACAAAATAAATAATTTATATCCGTCAGATAAATTCACATTACGCAGTTTCATATTCAACTAAACATAGACAAATTGTTATAAAACAAATCCATCAATTTCCAAAGTTATTTTCCTTTTGTTCCATATTTAGAACGTTTAACTTTCTATTTTCCTAGAGTTGACGCAAGTACAAAAGGCTGTCGCATTCATTATTAAGTAAACAATGGGCAGAACAAGAGAAATTATAATTCTGCTGCCTACAACACAAAAATGCGGTATGCCAAGCATTTGATACAAACAGCGAAGAAGTTCTCTATCTGATGGAAGTGCCGTCGGACTTTATGTATAAAAATGCAGACCAAAGAGACACAGTAATAGCACGACGTATATGTTTTTAAATTTACTGGATCTCAGATCAATAGTGGACATGTTCAGCATCACAATGAGAACAGATTATTTTATGTTGAGCTTCTTTTTCTCATAAATAATAACAATGAAAAAGAAAAAGCGCATTAACGACTGCAAACTAAATATAGCTCTCTCTATTGAAATTCACAAATAACTAAAATATTAGTTTTGTTTTTAGTAATACTATTGCAATCACATTTATATTGCATACAAAGGGCGTTACTTCATTAATGCTACATAAGATTAATGAATGACTTCCAATAAGACAACGATTCATTTCGAATCTAAGATTAGTGACTCTCTCCTACACGTGTTAACAGGCCTTCGAGTCCTACAGAAGCTCTTCAGTTAATTGGGCCGTCAAAAGATTAATGTATTTGTCAAAGAGATGTATTGCCAATGAATTCATAATGAAAATAACCAATCGAATGTTATATGGTATAAATATTCAATCGACAAATATCAACTGTAAGTAACTGTTAAAACTTGAATACATTTCTTAATACTAAAAATGCTTATTTTGCTTTTCAATATTTAAGAATATGGTAAAAACATAATTGTTAATAACTGCTATAAACATTATAGATATGTACGATTATAAATCTATTTCTAGAAATATTACTTAAAAATCGTAACAAATGGTCATTACAGAAATAAAATTTATTTTGTAAAAATATAATTTTAGCTACTTTTGCTTATGATGCAAAATCAAAAAAATTTAGCAACCAATAAAAAACGGTAGGTAATTTTAAAAATCGAAATAATTACTGTCCATCTCAACTTGATTTTAGTACTTAATTAACTATTTAGTATACTACTACTAATAGTATACTATTTTAGTATTTAGTAGATAATATTAAATTACGGCATACCTTGAAGTTACGAATTTTATTTTATGCTCCTTACGATTCTGGTAAGTAAAAAAAAATCATTAGATTTCATGTATTGTTTTGTCTTTATTCAACAAAAACATAAGAAGGATTATCCATTATATTGTTACATGATACATATATACTCTTTTGGCTTTACGAGTTTAAAAATCATATGACGGACCTAAGAGTAGATATGCGTTTTTAGATTTTTTTTTTCTACGAAAATCCAAAATGTTAAATGAATTTCATTCATTTCCAGCCATTCAACTTGTAGTAAATAACGAATTTGCAGTAATGAACATATTTGTGATAAACACTAATTTCTAATTTAGGAAAAAGAGAGAAAAGCAATTCTCAAAATACGGTCAAAATTCTCAACTTATCTCTTTTACCAAAAAAAAAATACCAAAAAAAATTGTATCAAAATATTAAATTGTAATTTAAATCGAATAAAATAATAAACTTTGTATAGAATTATGATAACCTAAATGTCGAGATAAGTACATAATATTAGGTATAATATAATAATTCTTTTAATATTTTTAAATATTAAATATTCAAAATTTCAACGTAAATAGTTTCATAAAAAATTTTCAGTTCCCAATTTTGAAAAAAAATTGTATTACCAGACTTAATAATAATGAAATTATTTTTTCAATATTATAGTAAATATTACCACCAAATGTGGATTTTTCATCCCTAAAATTCTGTTTAGCTGTTGAGGAATTAAGACTGTATGCACTTATCCGCTCTTAACGCTCCTTTCTCTAGAAGCCATTACAAATAGTATAGAAGGGAATGGGGGTATAGGTGGCGAGGGGCGATCAGAAAGGTAGCTATTAAGTTATCAGATTTTTTGTGCTAAATTTGATGAAATCTAAACAGTATTCTAGATAAGCCATGGAGAAATTCTAAAAAATCGAATCGAGCTCTACGACTATTGCAAATATATAAATTATGCTTCACTTGATTTTTAAGTATCTTGACTTGATTTTCTAGCTTCTTGGCCTAAAATTTAAGAACATAGGTCAAAAATTAATATTTTAACCTACTTATATAAAATTAAATAAAACATTGACTTGGCAAAATATTTTATTTCCAAGTAAAAGTGTCAAACTCAATTCATTTCATACAATGTCTACTACTTGGCTTGATGAATCTCTATACACTACACATTTGTTATGCACGCGGACTTCGGAATTTTTTAAATCATATGTTGAGTAGGTTGTGCCATTATTTTATGGGGAGAGGCATTTTCAATCAGAGAAGAAAATCTTATAAAAAAGATGACAAGCCTATTGTAAAATGTAATCAGTGATGCATATTACTTCTGGACTATATTCGTACCTATTATATATCAAAACTAATTTTATAATAAGTAAATGTAAATATTTATAAATTTATATGTCGGAGATTATTTACTAAATTTTTAATCTGATTTCAAAAACGTTTCCACTATTTGAAAGATGCATTACTCTAAATGGGATAGGCTATATTTATATATTTAAAGAAAATGTAAGAAGGCATAAAAATGCTGTAAAATAGAAAATTCAAACCTACGACAGAATACTTGACGCATTATCTTGGAAGAGCAAGATTTTTTTTTTTTTGATTGAATGAAAGGCTTTTAATGATATTTATTATAAAGGAAACTCATTGGAAAGAAATTAAAATATAATTTCTATATCGGAAAATGTAAAATGCCTGTAGAATAACTAAATAGAAAATCATGTTTTTTTTTCTCACATAGGAACAATCTATAAAGCATCAAATTCTATTTATAAGAGTTAGGGTTGCTAGTTTTATATACCTTCATATTATATATAAAAAGAAGTTAGATCTACTTGAAAAAACATTATTACAAGGAATTCCATACATAGAATTTTCATGGATATTGAGCTTTATAAACGCACACAAAAAATTTTCCGGTGCCTCTGTTTTTGCATATTTTAGAACTACATTAAAAAATAAAAACATATTTTCATTTAAGAATATATGTAGGTACATGTTATAAAATTATTTAAATAGTACCGTTAAGAAATTGACGTTTTATCATCCATGCAGATTCTGCAAAGTGTTTCTTTCTGTTAATAATGCCAGCACGGTGGCGGCGTTACAATTTTAATTACAACTTCTTTAAAAAGATTATTATAATGTAGAAGAAAACAAAAATGTAACCAAAAAATAAGTAAAAAGCATCCTGAAGCTTATTTATGTGGAATTAATTAAAAATAAAAGAGATTGTGTGACAGATAACTGCAGGCTATGAACACATGCAAAGATGCTCGCAAAAGAGACAGTCTATCATTACTTCCCGTGAATACTAAATAGATATATCCCTATAAATTAACAATCATTAATCATAACCAGTGAATCTGATTCACATTATTCTTACATCGTTAAATAAATTGCTTAAAAAACTAACGAGAATTTTATGGTAAGAATATATTCCTCAATAGAAAAGATCAAATGAATTTCTATGACAAAAGTTGCATGAAAGAATAGTTTCAATTTCAATTGGTTGAGTTCCAATGCACAAAAAACTTAATGAAAATCTATCGCTTATATAGTTAATGAAAATGTAAACGAAAAAAGCAAAAACAATTTAATCACAACGTTTTTATGTATAGGACTATGTAACAAATTACCAGTTTTCATTGTTAATTTAAGGAATTAAAAAGTTAATTATCCAATTTTTTAATTTCTATTTGAAAATGAAAAATATGACCACCTACTTGTTTGCAGATGGTTTCGTTTGAATAAAGCCGGTTCTGCGTTGTAGCCATCAAGTAATTAGAATTTTACATTCGACCACCTGTAGCAGTCATATTTTAGATTATTTAATAACCCATCATTAAATTAAGAATTTAAAGATACGTTCATGCATATTTCCAACATCAGTTTATTGAATCGAATGTCTGAAATCGTTTGTTGCACTTCATTGTTGTGAAGCTAAATGTAAATGTATTCTTTCGGTAATTTTTTCATTAATTAATTCAATCAAATTAATTTGGCTTTCACTTTTTTCGAAAATGTGGGCTGAGTCACAGAGCAGCTTTTTGAAAATTTACATATTTATTATTTTTTTTAATATTGTAAGTAGGTACTTAAAAAAGAGATTTATTTAACAATACTAATATTCACACAAAACACTGCAAAGTAATCAAAGGTAAACGAAAGTAATGTGTAGGAATAGGAATAGGACTGAATTATTCTTCTTGAAAATCTTTTAAAAAAATGTCCGTACTAATGCATGTTTCTATTCTTCTAATGATAAGTCAAAATAATCATTTATAGCTTTTAAATTCTAATCAAAAGCTAATTTTAATGGAAAGTAGAAGTTTTAAGTGATGTTTTTGATTATTGTTTTGTATAATTAATTAGGTATTCGAGAAAAATATATCAGTTCTATAAGTAGCTGTTATCTCTTTACTCGAAAACAGATTTTAATAAAATTATTATAAATATTAAAGACCAAATTTTATGTTTTTATATTGCCTCTAATCAATTCTATTGCTTTTTGTGGCTATTTAAAGTCGCTTCAACTCCTATTTGTCATTAACAGCCCTCGAATACTAAATTCCAAGAAAAATATCAATCTTTTTTTATTTATACAGTACGATACAATTCTGTTTCTTTCATAGATCTTATTTTGTAATAATTGTTTTATTATAGCCTAAGATTCTTTCTTGAAGAATTAAGAATCTTGCAAAAATTTGAAAGTTTCAAGTAAATATTATTTTATGTACATCCAAATCGTAAAAGTCTTAAGCTTATTCAGTGAGGAATACTTTAACAGCCTAGTATTTACCTTAAATTACGTTAAAAGTAAAACGTAAAGTTAAAAGTAAAAGTTTTGAAAATAATTAAGAGAATCCACAAAAATAATTAAATTTTATTCTCCAACGAATTCATCTAACAAAAAATAGTTTTTTTGTTTGTGCTTTTATTAAATTTATGGCAAAGTACAGTAGCATCAATATAGTTTGATGTTTGTTACTTTTACTTTAAGCCATAAGTTAAAAGCATGAAGTATAGACATATTTAGATACATCCTTAATTCAAAGTTAAATTGATATAAAATGCTTACGCAATGATAGTATAGACTATAGACCATTTAAATAGTCGACCGAAACTTCGTAAGTAGTTAGACCATAGTATTGAGTACAACAAATAAATTTAAATTTAAAATAAATATAACACGAATATAAATAATTAACTATATACATACTACAAATGAAAAAGATAGTAACTTCTTATTGATGAAAAATGTAAACTATAAATAAACTTAAGTAAAAACATTTTTAAAAACAAGCTTTTATTAAAATTCTCTAAAAAGAAAAAAAAATCTTTGAATTAAGTAAATCAAACCCACCAATTTATTACTTTGTACAGTTTATGTACTTAATATAAAAGCTTGTCGCGAAATTAAGTATACTGTTTATTTTTTAGCTTGAAAATTATTTTCACCTCTTAACTAAATAATTATCGACCTTTTTCGCCTTTTTTAACCTGATCTATAAATATACAAATTAGTATATTTTACAGCAATAAGATAACCGCTGTTACTGGTGGCGTGAAAATTCAAGTGATAAAAAAGAGTGAGAAAACATTTAACAATATCGGAAATATTATTTCAAACTAATAATAATTTATAAAGACAAAGAACAATAATTAATAAAATTATACTATTTGGCTAACACAGAGGTGAACATTTTCGAATTCAAATGATATTCATTTGGTTTGAGGAGCTATAAAAATGTAATACTAGTCGTTTTTTAAAGGCCTGCTACAAATTGTACATTTTTTTTAAAGCAAACATGTAATTTTTTGGAAGAAAACTTTTGAAAATTTCAAAAATTTGAGTTTAACAAACATTGCAAGTTAACTAAAAGCTAGTAATACCTATAATAAGACGAACTAGAATTGAACATCTGACTTGTGATGTATTTCGAAAGCAAAATTTAAATCAGCGCCGTATTTTATCTACGTTATAATTAAAAATTTTAAATTTATATCAGTTTAGTAATTCCTTTGTTTGCGTATTCAAATCCTAGACATTGATTCTAGTCTACATTTATTCTAAGAATGAAATATTATTGAAACTGAATCAACATACAAAATTTCAGCTAAATAGAATAAGAAGAAGTGGTTCGTATTCATTTTCAAAGATTTGATCTTCACAAATAAACATTGCAAGTTAAGTAAAAGCTTATAAGTAATAAAAATAAATAAACAATTTTTTTCAAAAATTTTATTTTTATAATACAAAAAATTGCATATTTATACAAAAATTAGAAATTGAAAAAAACTGCACTTTAACGTAGGTAAGTAAATTTTCATTGGTGACCTTTTTTCTTTTCAACAAATGTGCGATACAAATAAAACAGTATAATGCGTAGTAACTTATCTGATATAGTCACTAAGGACACCTTATACGTTTTAAATAGGTATAATATGAAAAAATGTTACTGCCGACATAATTTGATAGATGAAAATCTATTTTAAGAATTTGGTTAGATAGGTAAAACATATTCTATCTTAAGTGTAGTTACATAAGAACTTGAAGAGTTTCGGAGAAAGAGAGCATTGGGAAGTTAATACATGAATTTAAAAAAAATAGTAAATTATGTACAAGTATTAACAATTTTTTTCCTATGAAGATATAACTTTCAAGCTTTATAAACATATTTATGTATGTATATCACAGTAACCATCATTAAATTAATTAATATTAACAATTAAATGACGAATTAAGAAAGTTCCTTTGATAAACTTATATGTAAGTAGATATTATTTAAAAAGCAATTACTATTAAGTACTACATACTCCCTTAAATCGAAATAGTGACTATAGTGACTATTCACTATTTTTGCAGTGCAGAGTATACCACTAAATTCAAATAGCGGTATACTTTTCACTACTAAATAGTGAATAGTCAATATTTGATAGTCGAAAGTAACTATTTCACTATTTATGTCACTATTTATGCCCCAAATTTGACTCATGTAAAGAAGTAACATTAAGTGCATACAATGCAAATAATATTTTCTATACATAGATAAATTTCATACTATGGAATTTTAACCTAACTAGTAGTGATTAGGTTAATATTTATGATACTTAATAACCGAGATACATTTTTTAATGGCTATAATAATTTGAGAAACTATAAATTTACCAAGTAACATCTACTACTAACGCAATTCCACTTTTTTTGTGAGCTTATGTGATTGAGGCTTATACATTTTTATAATTACAATAAAACCTTTAATTATCTATAACTGTAACATTAAATTAGATTTTTCGCTGACTTTGAACAACAATTATAGTTAAGTGCATAACATCAATATAGTTCAACAAAAACTTTGAAAATTTTTATATGTAACTAAATAAAGTACAGAGGTTAAAAATCTGATTATGTTAACTTTGAAAGTCATAATACTAATACTTAATTCTTTGCAAAAAAAATGTGAGGAAAAATTTAAACAAATTCTTAGCAAAAAATGTTTTTCTTGGCTAACGTTAAATTTCTTTGGACTCGCTCCTTTTCAGAAAAAAAAAAGTATTGTTAATAAAATATAAAAATAAAGCTACTGGTGATTCCCTTAACAAATACAACAAAATAGCATTTGTAATAATTAAAAATATGTGTTTATTAAGCTGACTGTTTATTTTATAACTAAAAATTCTTCTTTAGTAAATAACATTTGATTGTTTTTTTTTTAGTCTTTTATCTGACCGAAATAATTAATGTTTGTACTCGTACATATTTACACTTGTTATTTGTTTTAATTTTTTCCTATGCCTACAATAGTCAAAATATATAAGAACATATTAACAATGTCAAGATATAAGTTCAAAGCAGCGAAAATATATTCCTCTGGTGAAATTGCATATTTATGTTTGCCTCCTAACATTAATTGTGTATCATATATTATATATATCGAAAATATAAAAACGCCTAACGATGAATAGATTAGTATCATTACGTCATTTGGCCAAAATATACACAAAATGCCAAAAGAAAGAGCAATCATCACTCCAGCGAATAATATTCCACCCATAGCTGTGAAATCCCATTTTGTTTGAAATGCAAATACGGTTAAACTAAAGCATACAACCACTGTTATTCCTACAGCGATTAATACCTTAAAAATAGTAAAAATAAAATAATTTCCTTCACTTTATTTATTAATAACTCAATTATGTCCAATTAATACTTACAACATTTGTCTCATAAGCCGCTGAAATAGTACCAAGACAAAAGCTTTCTGCTACAGTAAATAGAATAAGAAATATAAAATTTAATGGAGCTTTTCGACGTACATTTCCGCAACAACCTAATGCTATCAAAGCGGTAAACATGGTTACGAGTGCAACCCACCTAAAATAATTTTTGTAAAATTAATGTTCAAAAGTCATGAAAATATTTTTCTCAACAATATACATACATAAGCCATGGATTATTATAAGTAAAATTTCTAGTTGGCTCATTAAAGACAAACAATGTAATGAACCCTCCTGTTATTAAAAGTTGTAGCATTAAAATTGAATAAACTTTGCGTATGAAAGCATGCCGTATTGATTTTTCGGTAAATTGGAATCCTTCTACTTCTGTGGGATATGAATACGATTCTGGAAAAAGAATTCGTTGAAAATAATAAATGTTGGATTACTTTTGTTCTATAAAAGCATTTTTTTTTTAAATATTTGCAGATTTCATTTTCTGCGCGTAATCTACTTTATAAAGATAAACAAAAATGATAAGTATGATTAATATAACTATCTGTTACTTATCAGTGTATTGGTTCGATAGATATTAATTTTTGTTAATGTTTTAAATATTCGAAACTAAATATACACCAAGTGCTTGTTGCAAATGAATTTTAACAAATTTTTACTTTTGTTTGATGTGATTCATTAATATGTTTTACAATAAACCTTTTAATAGCATTCTTAGTAGACGTTTTAGACAAAAAACAATTTTTATCGTACTTTTTTTTAATGGTATTTTTATATGACAACAACTAATGAAAATAGTACATACCTGTAGTTGCCATTTTTTCTTAATTAAATTCGCTGTCTTAGAAAATATAATAAATGTTATTAGTTAGTAAAATGGTATACACTGAAAAAACCTTTCGTCGTTGACTGACACACTTGAACTATTATCTCCCTTTTTCAATTTGCCTGCTACATGTATTATCAAATCTTATCATTTTAACAAACAAAGTAAAAATATTTTTTATACGTAGGTATATAATCTAGGGACTTTTTTCAAAATAACTGTACTTTTGTAACTACTTATTTGTATTATTATATGTGTACTAGCTAGTACCCGCTCGCTTCGCTGAGTGTATATAAATTTAACTGATTGATTAAAAGCTTCCCTACGTTCATAGCGAAATATATAATTAATCTATTTTCAAAAAAAAAATGATAGATACTTTCAAACTTTAGATTCAAAGAAAGTTCATCAAAATTCGTAAAACTACTTTTCAAGAAAGAGATGTTAGCTGTCTCACATCAGCTTCTATACGATTTTTAGTAAAAAAGTACCTGTACTCCGTCCTGCAGGACTTGAAAATTTTTCATACCAAATGTCATAAAACCGTACAGCTATTTTAGGGGCATCCATTAAATACGCAAGGCGTTTTTTGCGATTTTTTAAATACCACCCTCCTCCTCTAATAAGATGTCATGAGATATCTTTCCCCTCATCCCCAATCTAATTTGATATTTTTCAAAACAAAAAAAAATACGTGATATTTGCGAGACCAAAGTCTCTTTCCTCAAAGAAAGATTAGATGAGATTCGGCTCGATCCCATCAGCCCATAAACGCCTCACGTAATTAATGGATAGTCCCTTAAGAGAATAGATTAGCAGCTATCTTACAAGATCTTTATCAAAACTTCATTAAAATTTGTTCCGTTAAGTAATTGTTAAATTTGAATTTTTTAGTTTATTATTTTAAATATATCTTCAACAATGAAGAATGAAAAAATTCAAATATTTTAAAAAAATTTCATTATTAATTTTATCGGGTGTTAAATTGACATTCATATTTATTTTCCAGTAAAAATTGTCATTTTTTTAAATTTAAACTTTGTAGAGATTTCTTTCGTTACTAAAATTGGTCAGGCCTTGTAGAAGAAAATTTGTTAAAATGCTATTTCATGAACTTTAACGAAACTTCTCATATAACACGGTTCCTGTTGGATACAATTCTAATGTTATCCAATGGGAAACGTGCATTATTTCGGCATAAGAAGCAATCGATATCATATCAAGCGGATTGTATAATGTATCAAAATTTGATCTCAATAGGTGTAAAATTTTTTGAGTTTTTGTCCAAATAATGACCAACATAAGATTTTTACATAATTTAGAAGAAGATACCAATAAAACAGACACTACATACAACGTACAATAGCCAACACTTTTCTTTTTAAATCTGAGCTAAACGAAAACAACCAAAACCAACTACTCTACAACCTCTACTGGACGGCGCGGCATCGAATGGCAGAAATGTTAAGAGTGGACGTTGGATAAAAATAAGAAAAATCTTTAACGAAACATTGTGTTGTAATTTTTTATCGAGAAGATACAATAATTGTAAAAATATTTACTTGAAAAATCTTAAATATTATTTCTTAAAGAAATATTATATACTCAGAACCGGAAATCTATTGTTATCGTGTAAAGATAACAGTGTTAAAATCCAACACATTTTTTAATCTTATCTTTTTTAAAGGTTTTCAAAGTTTAGGGAAAGAAAAACTAACTTCATGGTTTGAATAATAAAGCTTTACAAAATTGTACTCATATTTACCTAATCAAAAGTAAAGTGAGTTTTATAGAGAATATGAGTTTTTAATTTTTTAATATTTTCATAAAAACTAAATACATTGCACTTGGGTGCGTCGCTGAAAAATAAAGGGAATAAAATACACAGTAAAAAAAATTCTCTGTATTTCTAAACGAAGTATTTATTTCCATTTTCTCATGTATGTTTGAAACGTAATCCCAGAATCATAATGCTTATATGATTATAAACGTCAATTAATTATCAAAGGTGGTGTTTGAAATTTATTACAAATACGCGTATGATTAGTATGACGAGTATGACCTGAGTTTTTTTTAGAATTCTGTCTTTCAAGTATTACTTTACCATATCTTTAAAAAGTTCTTAGATATTGCGTACATACAAACAATTATGGCAATTATTTCAAAATAATTTTATCTCACATAGTGTGATAAAATTGGGAAATTAAATTTTTATTGTAGAGAAAATTGTACCAATTTATTGGAAGAATTGAATTCAGAATTAGAATTGATTCCAATAATAACTTATTGGTAAATATTATTGTAGAGGTTATATTGTTGCGACGAATAGATATTGGTGATCAACGTGATATCAGAGTGCTTTTTTGCACAACTCTAAATTAGAGAGAGGGAAAGAGAGAGAGATGTAACCAGGTGATGTGCCGTAGCCGATGGCGGGACATTTGTCGTCAAAATAAGTCGAACAAACTTTTTAATATTATAAACAGAAAAAAAGCATATAAATGTCAGCGGTGTAAAAGAGAGTGTACGTAACTTACACATCCAGTTTTTATACCTACTCGTATTATATACTCGTAAGTAAGCGGCCTAATTCATTGCATAGGTATGAATATTCTGCAACCAGAAGGCATTCGGTGATATTGTGTGAGAGAGAGAGGTCCAATTTAATTTTAATATAATATGTAATATGAATTAGGAATTATTTCCATTTCTGGCTCATTGAGACGTAAATACTAATAATGTTTTTTTTTAATTTTAAAATGTTTTGTTGTGCATCGCTCTTCAGAGAAAAATTGATAAAGTCTATCAAGTATCAATAAATAATTAAGTATTATTTTTATTCTAAGAAAACTAAAAAAGAGATATCAATAGAGCTTAGTTTATGCTATCAGAAAAGCAAGATAATGATAACAACTAAAATTGGTAACAGCTAATAAATGGTTTTAAAAAAAATTTTAACTTAAAATATTTCATTAATTTTCCTATGTTTAAAGACGCTTTAATATCTAAGGTCATAATATCACAATTCTCTTGTAAACAGAAGCTTTCTGCAGGTCATTTTTATCTTAGGTCAATTTTTTTATACTCAGGACTCAACGGGGATCAAACCCAATACTACTGACACATAAAGCGGAGAACAACTGCTAACCGCTGTGCCTATAAAAGCCCAGCATAAAAAAGAATGCGTACTAATGATTTGTAGCTGCAATTCAATTTAATTTCTACTGATTTTATTTATTTACACCGACATTTCTCTTAAATATCTGAATTCAAGACTGGTTCTTTCTTAAAAAAATTAAAAGTAACAAATTATATGTACGTAGGTACCCACTTGGTTTTTAAGTGTTCTTCCATAAACTCTTTATACTACATAATCAATCAAAACCAAGGTGTTCTACTTATTAGCAATTTTGGAAGTATTTTCTTGACAATATAACAATGGAAATCGAAATGTATAGTTTATTTGTGATCAGCGTTTGAATTATTATGTAATTTCTTTTTGTAATGTACAGCTACAAAGAATTTTTTCTTTTGGGGACAATAAGAATTATAGCTTTCAAGTTACTTAAATGCTTATAGTTCGTACCCTTATAACATTTAACTTTTTGACGTGATAACGTCTGATAAATTGATGAACACTGGGTAGCCTGCATGAAAAAGTGTCACGTTTTGTTTGAGCCTTTGCGTGCAAGCGAGAACACGATACAAGTGATAGAGAGCCCATTGTTGAATCCTAGACAACGTGTTTTGTGTTTTTTCTACAATTTACTTAAAAAAATTTAATTGATTTCCTTCATAAATTTCAGTTTGATTTCATTTTGAAAAAATTGTTAATTTTTAATTAACTCCTTCTTTGTATTATACAAAATAATAATAATTCAGTGCTAATAACTCAATTCATTTCATAAAAGTATGCAATTTTTCATCAATGTTTCTTTGTGACGTTATTACGTAAAACTATCGTCCGTAAACCAACTTTACAGACAACCAATTTTTTTGGCAAGAATTTTGTATCTAACATATATAGGTAAAGATATTTAAAAACCAATTAATATTTTGTATTGTTTACGTTCATGTATCCTTCTCTATTAATGGTACATACTACATCTATCCAAATATATAAGATAAAGATTGATCGTTAAACTCAAATAGTACTTAGTATAATTTTTTTATGTCAAAAGCAAGTTTTTAAATGAAAATTAAACTCTAACAAGCTATAAATCCAAATGTATTGTTACAAGTTTTTTTGATGCGTGTTCTTTGTATAAGATAACTGACTATAATTTAGTTCCATTAGCAATGTTAGTAAAGTAGTTGCGTTACAAACTGCTTACAACAATAGTAATTCTATTCAAATACTAAGAACTATAAAATATATCATACAAGTGTATAGAGAGAATAGAATATTATAGAAAGGTCTGTAAAATGCATGCACATATAAATGCTTAAGATATAAGTACATTTAGTACATTTGCGGTAATATTGTCTTTTGCCAAAGTATGGTATTTTCAATGTGCTATTTGAAATATTGTGCATTGGTTGTTTGAAAAGGTGTGAATAATTTAGTAACATCCATCTAAGAAAAAATTTGAATTGCTATTGTGGGCTTACAACGTTAAAAGGTCGTTAAATTACGGAAGAAACGGTTTCATATTCTTAAGCTCTTGTTTTTCATATACGTATATTGCATAAGTACAGGTATAGCTACAAGTGTAAAATAACCTATAATGGTTCTTATTGATCAAAATGAAAAAAAAAAATTATTCTAGGAAACAAAAAGGTTTGAAAAATAACTTGAACGTATAATACTTAGGTACATATATAATAATTTTAAGCATATAATGTAGTTTAAAAACTTGAAGACATTCGTTCCAATATTTTGTTTAAAATTAGTTAATGCTTATGAAAAACATTTATATAAGGCAGTATAAATTTTTTTTTAAATCTATTTATTCTTTTAAATAAATAAGAACAACAAAACTTTTTTTTTCTTTAACACGTTTACAACAAGACTGAAACATTAAAGTATGCAAAATATGAAAAATGAAATTAACAATCATATAGACGTCTTCATTTTAAGCGTTAGTATATTTATTCCGATAAGTAGTAATAAATTGATTCTTAAACAGTTAGTACTACAAGCTTTCTCGTATTTAATATTCGGCAGTTCTATTTTGAAACTTAATAGAAATATCTCGTCGGTAAATCTATAATACATAGTTTTACCTATCTTGGTCTCATATACATACATTCACTAGACATGTGGGAGGTGTAATCTTCATAAATATCTCTTAAATGTTTTTATCCACATCTGTGGCTACATAAATTAAATAAATAAATTTAGAGATGCGTGTAATATATATGTATGTGTGTGTGTGTGTTTAATTTTCGGGTAAATGATTTATCATTTCAACATTAGCATTTTTATTCTTAAAATTTTCTATTGACTCACCATTTCCAAAAACTTTGAACCAATTAATTGTTTTAGTTTTAAAAGTATTTTATCTTTTACTATATCTAAATTAGGAGTGGCCAGTAATACTTTATTGAATTAAGACAATATACTCTGCACTGCAAAAATAGTGAATAGTCACTATAGCCACTATTTCGATTTAAGAGAGTTGGTTGACGGAGATCTTGACTAGGACTACGGAGCAAAAAGGAGGGTGTTTATAATTTATTTGTGTTTTAAGAAAAATTTTCACGTCTAATAAGTCTATTGTGTGCCTATTGTCTTGGAAGCCTAAGAAATTATAAAATTTCATAACATTTTAACTGCACGTTATTGGAAACCAACTTAAATTTTTATTTAATAATAAAATCAAAATGACAAAAATTATAATTTCTTTCTCATAACTCGTAAACAGGAACTACTCATACATTGTCCGGTTTTGAAATATTTTGTTATACATTTATTTTCATGTTTCTGATCAGGGCTGTCTCTAGGGTTTTTGACGACTTCTGACGAAAACAAATTCTGCACCTTCGAGTGCCTTGGGTGGTGTCTGCTGAGTATAGTAGTTAGGAAAAATGTTTTGTTTTTAATAATTGTTATAACAAAGAATTTGATTTTATGATCTTTAATTTAACTGGGATGTAACATAATTTTATATTAATTTTACATAAAATACATATCATATCTAATATTCATAAACCTCAATACATTATATAAGTTGAAATGTTCTAAACGTTTATTTAAACTTATATTATTTATATTATAAATAAATTAGAATGTTAAAGTATAATAAAGCGTTGATAAATAAAATGTATGCTTTACTATCAGCGATTCATAAAAAAATCATATCGAAGAAAATCACGAGTTATATATTTTCAGAATATTATAACTTAACAAAGCCAAAGTAAAGTATGTCAAATACTTCCTATAAAACTGCTTGTCTAATAAATTTGATAAAGTAGTTAAAGATAGTTAGTCTACTTTAAATAAATATAATGTTAAAAAATTTTCAATTAGTATTTACTTTAATTTTTAAATATGTATGTGCACTACATCAATTATTATTATCAATAATACCAACCTATACCTATGGAAATTAAAATATTCTAACATAAACGATTTCGTTTAGATAACTTTTTTAAGCTATTAAAACAAATCTTTTAAAACTAAAATTAATAATTATACCACGCGTTGGTGATAAAATGTATTTAACTATATATGTATAATAATATACATATATAGGTATTAACGTGTGTAAGGTGAGCGAAGACAATTGATGTGGCTCGTGGAATGAGAGAAACAAAGGCAATTAGCCAGTGGCTAGTGTTCGCAGTTCCGGCCGCACACCGATCACTTCTTCACCTGTCTCTCTACATACAAAACGATTGCCCTTCACACAGCCAGTGGTTTTCAATAATACCATTATAAAGACATATAAAACGTTATTTGGTTTTATTAGCTCTAAAACCTGTCAGCGATCTTGCCAAATTTCAAATTGCACTGGCAAAAATATATGACATACAAAAACATTATTTTTCGGCAGTTAAATATTTTATTACTATTTTATGTAAAATACACCAAAAGCAAATCATATATCTTTTAACCATATCTTAATGTAAATTGGTCATTTGTATAACACTACAACAACAAAATTATTGATTTTAGCAAAAGCTGATTTTTGAAAAATCGATTTTTGATTGTATTCATCAATCAAGTACATACCTATAAGCAATAAGCGAAAAAATTATATTAGGCTATATTATTAAGTATATCTAATGTAATACCTAGTTATGTAAGTTATTTGGTATATGTACATTGAAACACCTTTTTCTGAAATGAATATTAACTTCGTTCTCACAGTGACCTGGATTGGATTTAAATTACTTTTGAACTGTTGAGTGTGCGCATAGTAGAATTTCAAATTTGCTGTTCCAGGCAGTGAATTTAGTATGGAGCGTATAGAAGTAGAACAATGTTCTAGGCAGTTCCAGGATTTGATTTTAACTGGCAGTCCGAAAGCAGTACAAATTCATGAGATTGAACTACTGTAAGAACAAGGCTATTATCAATAAATTTGAAAATTATATTATTTACATATTATTACATATGCTCTCTTGTGGAATAACACCAAAAGCACTGTACGGTATTTGGGCGTATATTTCGATTCTCGGGTTACCTGGCGGATACAAAGAAAGAAAAACTTACAGAAGCTAATGCACGTCTTGAAATGTTCTATCCACTAATCAACAGGAGATCACAAAACCTTGTGGAGAATAATGCTGCAGGTATTTTTTTAGAAAGAGACAATCAATAGATAAGATTCTTACAAATATAGGTAAAATTTATGACCAATTTTGAACCGTCGGCAAAAATAGTGATCGGTTTTCTTCGATTTTTCTTTGGATCTTTCATTCTTGTATTGTTCCAAATATAACTAAATCCATAAAAATGGAAATATTAGACAGACAAAATTCATTACAAAAAAACAAACTTTCAGAATCCGACGAAATCATGTAAGAAAATGGCAAAAACATTAAAACATATAATAATCATTTTTTTTCAACCCGAATATATCGAAATGTATGTTTAATAAATAAAATATTCTTCAAATACCATACAGTTCATATAAAATGAGAAAGAAGAGAGAAGAAAACGAGCGGGAGAGAGAAGACACGGATACCGATCTAAGAACAATTAACATAAGCGACGTCGAAAAAGTAAGATGTGTAAAATATGAACGTATGTGTCAACAGCTGATGAGAAAAGAAAGCTTAAGACTTTATTCACATTTCACACCTCTTACTTTTGTTGGAAAGGGTAAATAGATACCTAGAGTTATTTAGTTATTTTTTTAGTAACTGTGACACAAATTTCAAGTGCATATTCATAAAGAAGTGGCAATTTCAAAAACAACTTTAATATAATTATATTTCCAAACACAACAGAAAAATAAGATGTATTGTTTGGGTAAAATTTTATCGTACAATATATGGTTATATCATTAAAAAATCCACAAATAAATTTTCAATTTTTTATAGGACAATAAATAAATGTAGCGCTATATAAGAACTATAATTTAATTTCAAGAAGTATTTGTTCATTAGCAAATTGATTACACATTTACATATTTTCCAAATCGAATTACTTTAAAACCGATAAAGACATTTTAGTAGTCACTGGATAACTTTTAAAAGGCTTGGTGTTAAATGTTTCACAGGTAGCGATTATAATAGGGGGTAACGTAGTAATTACGATAGAATATTTATGATGAAGGCAACTTGAAAAAGAAATATCGATTAAATATTTCTTATCAGATTCAATAAAATATAAGCTTAATTTTTTACTTTACCATACCACATACATACTGTAAAACCTCATTATTAATTAAAAGCAGTTCTGCTTAATATGAAGGTGTATTTACAATAATCATTGATTAACTAAATGCAACAACAGTATTTACATATGATAATAATAAGATTTGCATATTATAAATAACATTGCATATACCTGCTTCTAATTAGTTCTTTGTTTTACTCTCGGTACCTGGGTATATACCTATTCTGATTTTTAAACTCTTTATTATAGTATAAAATAAAATTGCTATTTTAAAAAATCTTTTTGAAAATTATATACTTACCTATGTGTATATATATGTGTATATATATGTGATATGTGTAAATTGGACTGTATATATAAAACGTTTTAATGTTAAAAAAAATTATTACATACCTACTTAAAAGTGTCAAAATTCTATATTAAGCTAATAGATTGTAGGAGTATCATACAATGTAATTTATGTGTTTTTAAATTACAACTTTCATTAAATGTAATAAATTTCCGTTAATCATTGGAAATCTACAATAGTTCATAAATCATTACACATTGAAATATTGAAATGACTGTTACAATTATCTTGCGGGAAAAATCACACCATGGAATGCCACTGAAATACAATGACCAGCACAAGTAATAATTACATACATACGAGTATACACCTCAATGTATATAAGATATCCCTGCAATCCACCTTCATCGTATCTTTTTTAAGAACACAAGAATCTCTCAGATTGACATTTTAATTATTGCCCTTTTCAAAAACAAAAATAAATAAATAAGCATATAAGTAAATAAATGAAAATACACGCACTTATTTACGTAGGTATATTAAGTAGTTGCTTAAAATGCCCAAACTAAATTTGATTATAAGAGATCAAAACTTTACTTATTGTATTTGTATGATGCACAAAAGAAATTATTACTTGGACTCACGTTGATTATTTCATTTTGATTAATTATTCTTACATTTATATCATTAATAATAAAATGCATTTTTCTCTATATGATAATTAATTCATTTAATTTTTTTGTGTCTTAATTACTGAATATAAAACAATGCGGATTTAACTGAAATGAAATGCAACGTTCAATGTATGCAAATTTTGGAGAATAATTCAATTTAAATTGGCAATATAATCATAATTTCATTAAAATCAATGTTCGAATCAAATTAAAAAATGTTCTAAAAAATCAATCAATTTTTTATCATGATCAAACGTTTTAAATTATTTAAAATAACAGTAAAATTATTGATGTAATTTACTTATAAGATACCAATTGTGGGACGAGCCCACTAATTTTCAATACTGTGTACTTTTAAGAAGCTGAAGATATAATAAATGGGCTTAATAGAAAGTACCTATATTATTTTTTGGACGAAATACAATCAGCATGGAATGATTTATATGTGTGAGCTGCCGACAGACGACCTGCAGGTCTAAAAATTCCTCCTACGCCATTTGTAATAACTTTTTGTCAGATAAAGTATTCCTCCTACACTAATTCAAATATTTTCCAAGACCATTTTTTAACCGTACGTTACATTCGAATTGTGATTTTAATGATAACATTAAAATAACTTCTTTCAATTGATCATCGTAGTTAGTATTAATTTATCAATGCTATTTTAATTTGCTGATATGTTCACTAATATGTTTTATCTTTTTGATTGGAATAAAATAATAATTATAAAGCAATTTCTAAGTAACTCATAATTTTTAAAGGAACTGTTTTTTAACGTTAGTATAAATACAATTATATAAAATACTCTAGGATACATTTAGATGTGGAGTGAGAAAGTGTTCTAAAATTATACATATACCTCTATCTACCTATAAAAATTTTAAAATACCTTTAACACATTTTAACACGTTAACTACAAAAATTATAGTTATAAAAAAAGTTTATGAGTAATTTTTAACTATGGGATATTTTGATTGCTAATTTGAACTAAGCGCAGGCACAAATATACATAGGTATATCTGTATTTAAATATAACAAAACTAAGAGCACAAGCTTAATATTACTTTGATAAAACAACTCATTTATGAGGACTATAAAAATTTGCGTTGTGTGATTCATAAATGTTAAGCTTAAAATTATAACCGTGTACATTTACCTTACTCCAACTGATGTTTTTAGTAAGATGCGCACTTAACCGTTTTTTTCCATTAATCCATTAAACTACAATTTGTTACGTACCTAGTTTAAATTCCACATTATTTAATCACGTAGTGACATATCAGGAACTTAACTAGTAAAATATGTTACTGAGGAATTGAATATGTATATAAATAATGTAGTAAGAATCGACTTTTGAAGTTATTTTTAAATGGCATGAGTTTTTAATTAACTACAATGGCTGTAATAAAACTGTTACAATTTTTGTGAAATTAAATAAATAAAAAGTAAGTAGTTTTAAAATTAATTTAAAAAGTTTCAAAAATAAGATTCTGTGCATACTATAAGTAAAAACGATATATAATAGATTCAAAAGAAACAATTTTGTTTTAAAATTCATATGAAACTTTGTGTCTTTAATAATTTATCTACTCAAAATCTCTTTTATAACATTAAGATTTAATTAAATTGTATAAATACGTTTGTTGGAGTTGCAAATTGCATCAAACGTTAAGAAAAGCTTTCAACTATAAGTATTTAGAAAATATATTAGGTAGAGTATAGAAAATAATTTTAAAAACAGAATTAACATAGTGTCTACTAACTTAAAACTGTTAGTTTCATAAATAACATTAAATTATAAATACTATTTTGTGGTGGATTAACGTTGAATATTTGTGTAAATTCAAAAAGGTTGACGGTTGGGGAGTTGTAACATTTATGTGGATCATTAATTTTCCAAAGCACGAGAAAATATGAAATATTTCGCTATGCGTTGGCAAAGCATCTCTCTGATATTTAATGTCTATTTCATATATTTCCATAAAAATATTTCAGCATAACACGAGTAATGACAGAAAAGTTTTATTGCAAATTAAAAAAAAAAAAAAACCTCTTTGTGGTGCAGGTATTTATTTGAAAGGGTGAGATCATTTTAATAGATCATTTTTACACGAATAATTATTGTACTATTTAATTTTTTTCAAGTAACATTGATCAGTCTTTAGTTACAGTAAGTCAAAGACATCTGTAACGTAATTTTTTTCCAAATATACTTCTTTTGCTATTATTATAGAACAACAGATATACAAAAGTGTGTATTATTAAAATTGTTTAAAAACAGCCAAAAGGTTTAACAAGCAGTGGGAGTTACACCTGTCTTGTCTCACGCACATTTTTTACTTAAAACAGGCTAGTTCTTTAGAAAAACACATTTATTTATTGTTAGTATAAAAAAATCAGAAACTACAAATTCGGTTAAGAGTCTGCCAGAACAACGATGAAGCAATGATTAAAACTTAAAATTTTTTCAATAAAATTCCGAAATATAGTAATCACTTATCTAACCTTGCACTACTTGATCAAACTTTCAAATTAGTTTGGACACTAAAAATCGTTGACACCCACATATTTAAAATATTATTTACTGTCTTAACTTTAATCATATTGATTTAAAGTTACGGTAGCATAATTATTAATACAAGGTTAAATTTTCATTCACATTTAAGCAATGTGACATTTTAATATCGGTTCATTTAAATATTAAATTGTATCAATCTTATTATATGAACTACTTTTAATCGTAGGACTTACAAGTAAATGTATTTTTTAATTTATGCACTTTCAATACAGAAATCCGGAAACTTCAATATACAATACTTAAATTTAAGTATTGAAATTAAATCCAGGAAATATCATGCTCAAAAGAAGTTATAATTATTTTTTTCAATCCATTAAAATATTTCGATCTTTTAAAAATTAAGTATTATAACAAAGCTGATAATTTATAATGCACATACGCTGTACATTAAAAACCACAATTTTTTAAATATTTTAAATTATATGATTTAACAAAATGATCAAATCAATTTCATACCTCTTTCATTATCATTTTTATTACGATTTGCTCAATATAAACTCTCCATATTTCTTTTAAACATAATTAATTAGGCAGTGATCAAAGAGGAACAAAATATGAGTTTGTCTTGGTTTTGTACTTTTGACTAGTTTCTACCTTTTGCATTATTCTTGCTTTGGTATTTAACAAACTTCCAAAACTTTAAAGCTAAGTATTAAGAAATAAGCAAAATATGGTCAAAATGTATAAGAAAAAAAAACCTTTTAATAGTTTTAAAAGAAGAGTAAAAAAACTATTGATTAATCTACCATCGCAATAAGGATAGGTTTATTAAACAGCAACATGTCTTATATCCTTTATTTATCTAAATAGGAGTTTTAGTCTCTTAGTTTTCTAATTTATAACATAATTTTAAGCAAAATTTTTATTTACTTATCTGTATATAACTCTTAACGATGTATACTTTTTGACAATAATCTTAAATTAAAACTGAAATATTGTAATCGGAACAATTAATTATTAATAGAACATCGTCACGTCCTTCTCTCGAAACTCGATGCTCTAATTTTTATTTTATTTTACTACTATTTTATAAAAAACAAAATATTGTAATCGAGTAAAATTTAAGAATTTGAGTTTTAACCGAAAATGCATGTTTTGAGGCCCCTTTAGTCCGATATTTAAAAAAAAATGTCTATTGGCTTGTGGGTGACAACGTTACCGTATCGGAAGCTTTATCCAGAATTTACCGAACTTGGAATTTTGCCTTCACATTTTATCTACTTGTACCGCAAAGCTTTTGATTGAATTCGGCTAGGGACCCTTACTTTAGGGGTTTTCAATTTTGTTTTTTTGAAAACGGCTTCAAACAATTTTCTTTAAACATGGTAGGATTCTTAGACTCATCAAAGCCTGCAAGTTTTTTCTTAGGAAAATTCAAATAAAAGGACTTCTTGGGAAGAGGGTTGAGTTAGTATAACGGCTAAACAATTAAAAGTAAAAAATTTGGAATCTGATTGCAAACAAAAGCTCAAAAGAGCTCTTACTTCCAAGAAAACGGTTAATATATTATAAAATCAAAAAGGCCTTAAAATAATAGTAGTAGTAATAATAATAAATAATACTACTAATAAAGAAATAATAGCCAGAATGATCGCCGATATTCGAATCAAATAGGCATTCGAAGAAGAAAACATAAAACATATTTATATGATATTAAATTTATTTTTACAAAAGCAGCAGATTATTATTTTGTGATGTAAACAGTTTTTTCGCAAACTACCATCTAACAAATTTTCATTTTAAAACAAAAATTTTGTTCAGTGCTACTTCTTTGAGTTGTTGATGAATGAATGACTGAAACTATTCTTTATAGATATTAATAAAAATTTGTTTTCCAAATATATACATAAATAGGTACATGGTAAATATGAACGTTGAACAATTATAAGTTTTTAATACCTTTTGAACAGGTATTTAATTTATGGAACATAAATTTAAACTTCCGCAACACATAAAATATAATATTTGAAACAAGCAGTGATACAAAGAAGGGACATGTTAATATGTTTTTCATAAAAATTAAAATTTATTGCTGCATGTATTAAGTAACAACAATAAGTCGGAGCAATGCATAAAAGTCAGATACATAAATGATCATAGATACAACTTCCTTGCCGTATCTCACCTAGAGAAACATTCATCCGAAGGTGGTCAGTTACCACAAAAACAACATTTCAACCTCATAAAACAACATGGCTCATATGTTCTTTACAGCTCCTACTGAATGTAGAGAAATAAAATAAAAATGTTTAAAATATAATAAACAAATAAATAAATGTTGGTGTCCCTCATTGAAGCATCTTATATTGTGCATTAAATATCTGCAATGATGAGTCGTAAAGATATATTGTGGTATGAGATAGAAGCTCACAAGTCGTACACACGGTTTTTAATGTTTAAATGTCAACGCTCTTCGCTATGTCCTTCTGGTAATGCCACCAAGAGTTTTTTTTCCAAATTTTACAACTTTAAATGCTTCTTACTACCCTTTTATATATATTTACTAATTTTTAGTTACAAATAAATAATTAGTAATGTGCACACTATATAATTTTAGGATACTATTAAACATAAGCAGATATCATTTCATTTTTATATAGGTAGGTATACTCTCTTAAATCGAAATAGTGACTTTAGTGATTATTCACTATTTTTGCAGTGCAGAGTATACCTACCACTAAATTCAAACAGTGGTATACTTTTCACTACAAAATAGTGAATAGTCACTATTTCGATTTAAGAGAGTAGGTAACAAAGGTATTCTATTATTGTACTACACAAACATTTAACATGAATTTGATTTATCACAATTAAGTAGCTATGTTTGTATTATCAGAGAGGGGAAATTAACGAAATAATAATAAACGGGAAATGAGCATTTTAGGAAATAAAAATATGCTAATATTTCTCTCTTACTTCCATGAAAACAATGTTTTTATTTTTAATCATTTTTGTAGGTGATTTCTTAGAACTGGGTTTAATTTGTTTCATAGACCCAACAAATATAATTTTAAATAGTACATTTCTTTAGTATGTATCTATCGTCCGAAAATCAAACTAAATGTACAACAAAAATAAGTATTATTTATCTTTATTTTTATGTATAACTATCGCATAGTTTCAGAACTTGAAAAAAATAATCCTTTACCTACCAAAAATTATTAGAAGATATTACCAATGGGAAAAATATTTTTTTCTGATATAATGAAATTTGAATTCGATAATATATATCTTCATGAAAACAGGATTACATTTTTTTAAATTATAAGTCAATCAATAAAGCCTAAAAAAGGCGATTTGCGGACATAAATCTTGTGCTACCTCTCTATTTGTCTACATCCTAATTATAAAATACATTTTTTATCTTTTGCTGGTAATTCAATTTACTCTTACTTTGCAGATTATATATTTTTCATCATTTCCAAGATATTTTAGAAAACCAAAAAAGGATTTTTTTTATTTGGTAGGAAATATTTTAAAGTTTGCCCCATTTCAATTTTAAGGAAAATGTCCACCTCTAAGAGGCTGAACTGAAAAATAAGGGATAGAAGATTAGCTTTTTGATGCCACGATTTTCATTAATTTTTGTCTTTTAGAAAAAGTATACTTCTTAGTTCCTCTCATTATAAGTAGAAGAAAAAAAAATCAACCTTTAGAAGTAAAAAAAGGGGATGAAACAATAAATTAAAAATAAAACTATTAATTGGATGATCCGATTTCGATTGTTTCTTTGCTATTAGATAGGTACTCTATAGTATATCAAGTATTTTATGATTTTAGTCTAAATTTTCATGAAAAATTTAACCGGTTTTTAAAACAAATAAAAGCATGAAATGATGTAATATTATTTAAATGTACTTACATAATAAATATAAGGTATCATTTTTACGAAAAGCTTTTACAAAAACCGTTGACATAACAGAAATAAGGAATCAAAAATTAAAAATTAAAAATAAGATAAGCGTTTAAGAAATGTTACATAAACTTTCACTTGAATATAACCATTTTTGAGTCGGTGTCAAACAAAAAAAACATATCAAAAGTAATTCAAATGCGTTAGAAAAAAATGTCTAATTCACATTTTAAAGTAAAAAGCTACAATGATCACAAAAGGTCTAATAGTTACAATTATAGTAGCAGTATTAGCAGTATAGCAGCATTATAGTAGTCATAGTTACAATTCAGTGGCTCCTTAGTAAAACTATACGTAGGTATGTCCATTTTTTCGAAAATAAAATTATGGTGGATTCTGAATCTATTCAACCCTCCATCAACTGGCACAAATAGAATTCCTGATTCAGCCTTATTTGTCAGAAATCAGAATATGAAAACACAACCTAAGTCCATTTCCAAATAAGTATGCAGACCTTAAAATCGCGATATCTCAAAAAACATCAAAATGAGCTTACGTTATTTTAATACAATACGACAGAACTTTAATTTAAAAATTATTACTGTACATTTTTACAATTTTAAAACTATTCGTATAAAATAATTTTAATTTATCAAAACTTCACGTATTTATGAGGATGGTAGAAGACAATTGTTTAGCTTTTTTCTTTATCTTATTAAAAAACTGACAAGATTACAACTATTCAGGTTTTCCTACAATAGAAATCAACTTTAGAAAAATGTAGGTATTGTAAATCCTTTTCACGCTACAATAATAAGAAATTTTTTAGGTCACTTAGTGGCGTGGTTGACTAGATAGTTACCCTTTATTGTGACCCTGGATTCAAATCACAATGAAAGCCCAAGATTTTTTCGCTAATGACCATAGGGACCATAGTAAGTAGTTGAATTGATCTTAAATAAACCAAAAAAATACGTTGCAAAATGGTTAAAATAACAGAATGATATAAATTCTCACTTAGGAAAGTCTTATTATGTACGTTCGAATTTCTGTTTAGAACCTATTATCTTCAAAATTGTTTGACAATAATAAATACTACCTTGTTGTTAGGTCTTATAAAGGCCACCTTTAAAGGTGACATCTCCAACTTTCAGATATGTAGATATTTAATTAAAGTAAAATATCGTATTGTTGTTTGTTTGTTTGGCATCGACTTAAAAATGGTTTAATTCAAATGATAGGTAATTAAGTAAAGCTCTTAAACGCTTCTTTTTTTTTATCCTTCTTAGTTCCTTTTTGTAAACGTTAATTTTATTTAATTTTTTGTACAAAGCTTTTTTTTTATCGAGATGGCCAATAGGTACAGCTATACTAATCAATAGAACAAACTAAATTCCTCCTAGGAGTACCAAATTTATGGAAAAAACCAAATGTTTGCTTTATGTTAAGAAAATAATGGACATACAACTACATTGAATTTAAAATTTACGCGAAAGAGCACAAATAATAATCAATTCTAAAAGTATATTCTGTATATACAGGTATATTCTATATACCAGGAGTCGTCAACCTATGACCCGCTTTAGATCCAAAATTAAATTATATAATATATTAAAAATATTTATATATATATATAAAAAAGGAAAGAATATAAAATTGAAAAATATAAATAGAATATAGAAATTGTTTAGTAACGTATTGTAATTATTTTGTTGATATAATTTGTAATGTATCTTTTATTTACTGAGTGACTCTTTTAAAATGAAAATGCCACTGACCCAAACGTCTATTTAATACTCACATATTGGTTGATTTTGACCCGCAGTCAAAAAAGGTTGCCGACTCCTGATATAGACTACTTATAGAGTATAGAGCATATGAACTAATTTTAACTTTTTACATTAAAACATTTTTAAGACAACAATTGAAATATATTTTAGTACATTTTACTAACAACTAACTAATTTTACTAATTTATAATCGCATTATATGTGATCGTTAATAGATAACTGAAACAACCATTCAAGTGTTAGTATAAATTTTTTAGTAACAATTTTGTAATGACGAACACGTTTTATTGTACAACCAATGTTTGTATCACGGGCTTTACAATAACCAATAAAAAAACTGTATCAAGTCTTTAGCACAACAGAGGCATTCATACATCATTTAGACTTGTATTTTTAAACAAACATTCCAAACTTTTTCCGTTGCAACGGAAACAATTGCGTTTTTTAATCGTCTACATACCAAAGATTCTCAATATGGTCTTCATAACTTCAGTTTCTTGGCTCCCACGCGACGCTTACAAAATGAAAATTTCCTTTTATTTTTTAAAAATTAGCAGTTTTCATGTTGTTTAAAATAAAACAATATGTAAAATATTAATAATGAATTATTAATAAATAATATGTAAGGTTTTAATATTGTTTACTCTATGCTGCTGCATTATAATGAATGTAAGATAAAGTTCTATTATATTAAATTTAATACTAGACATAATTAAATTTCTTTACCTAAAATCAATAAGTTTATCTCCAGTAAAAGCTCAAGTTATATCGCTGTGAAATATCCCAATAAGTTACCAAATCATTTGAAGTGTTTACAACAAAGTAGGAAATCAATTAAAAAAGTTAGTTAAATGGCTACTATAATATACCTATGTATAGGAGTAATATTTAATTATTCTATAAATTTTACTTTTTAGTATTTGAATGTACTATAATTTTTTTTCTCATTTAATTAAGGTTGTATTTCTTTTGTGATTTATATTTTGTTATGAATATTTTTTTCTTGGATGTATTTTTTTTATACCAGTCCTATGAACATGGAGATGGAGACATCTCTATAGGACAGATCGGACAGATATATTTTCATAATACAATTCTTGTATCTATATTTCTAGTTAAATAAATAAAAATAATATTGTATTGAAAATTTGAGGTTCATACAAGTTTATATACGGATTACAACTTGAAACTAAATATATTTATGACAATATTATTAATATAAACCATTAATTTTAACCATGTATCTTATACGTTTTCTACTTTTTAACCATTTTCTTCTTAATCAATCAACTTTCAACATTTCTATTTGTTTTATTTTAAGAAAATTTTGAAATAGAAATACGTAGTATTGTGATTTTATTTTTATATCTATCGACTTTTCATGTTACATAATCAAAACATAATCACAAACATCCATCCTTCTCCTTAGGAATTGTATTATGTATACTCGTACGTAAAATAGTTGATGGTTTTACGAATGAACTTTCATTGCAAAATCTTAAATTAGTGAAGCAGTTAATAGCTATTGCAAAATTACTTATTTTTTAATCACATTGTTTTCTTTATCTAATTGCAAGTTCAAAAGTGTAACAATTTAATAATGAATATGCTTGAATGTCTCAATTGTCATAGATTTATTTGTTTATTTGCAATTGTGGTAGGTATATAGCGACAGTTGTGGTCATCAATTAAGAAGAATGAAACCAATAAATTTTGTTCTAGACTCTTGTTCATGAGCACACAAGTGTGTCGCGCCAAAAGCAAATGTTGAAATCTAGCCATTGTATTAGAGAATGTAGAGATGAAACGACGTCCACCTACCAACGTCGACGCTACTACAAGCACTTGTTGCATTCTGTCAAATCCAAGTCAATTGATTATTGTTAAGTTATCCCATGCGTGGTCACATGATTGATCTCCAATGAACTATACGTTCCAAAAAAAAGCAAGTAAAAATTGAAACGCTTAAAAGTTAAAATTAAATACATTTACTAAAATAGTTGTAAAAACTGTAAATATATACCAGTATATTTCTTCTTAAATTTAAATATAAGAAACGTGCTTTTTTCAAAATTGAAATAATATAAACATCCACAACCAACTCCATTAAGTAGGTAATCAAAATTAATATTTATGGCAATTTTTAAAAATTGAAATAAGTATCAAAATTTCAAAAAGAGTTTTTCATATACCTACTTTGTATTCGCTCTATACTTTTCTAGTGATAATATAGTACCAAGAATATTACACTGTGATTGTCTTTCAATGGAAGTAAGAAAGTCAATGCCCCTAAAATCTTAATACTTCCCCAAACAAAAATTGAAAATAATTAAGTAGTTATTTTTTGTAACGATAGTTGAGTAAAAAAATTTGCGCAGTCATTTAAAAATGTATTCAGGTTGAATCTGAATCAATTAAATTTTTTATCCATTAAAAGGAACACACATGACTTTTGACGTGTGCTTTAGATACTTTCAGATTTAAAATTTTAGATTACTATCAAAATCATAGATTACAAAAAAGAGGACTCTTTAAAGTCCAAGAATCTTTTTTGGCACCACTGGTCATATGTAAGGAAGCTTTTTATTATGGAAGCTTTACCTTTGAAATTTATTTTGCCTTCCCTAGTTTAAATTTAGACAACTATAGCCACATATCCTAATTTCTTACGGAATATTTCGCTATAATTTATAATATTTTATAATAATACAAGATAAAACTTTGTCTTTCTCCATTCAATTTCCAAAGATTTATCTAACAAAGCTAATTAAGATTTGATTTTTAATAGCATATAAGTGAACGATTTGATAAAGAATTTTATTTTTGTTTTTGTTTTTTATTTAAGGTCGCATCAACTCTATATGGTCATTAGCGACCGTCGAATACGAAAACTCATAAAAAAAATCTTGAACTTTTATTGGGATTTGAGCCTAGGAATATTGATGTATAAGACAACTATCTAGTCCACCACGTCACTATAAGTGGTCTAAGTAATTTGTTTTTTCTTATTAATTTTTATTTTTAAATTTGGTCACAAGTCTCATCCAATGATCTCGCTAAGAATATTTTCAAGTATTTAAAAAAATATATTTTAGATTCTCTGGTTCTAGAAACAATATTTCGTGTTTGATCAAATTAGTTTGTTAAATTCGCAGTTCATTCAAAGAACTTAAATTCAAAACTGAAATAAAAATTACATGTATTAAACTATACTAGTGGTCGTCCAGTGGTCGAAATTCGACCATAATTCATTTCTAATTTAATGTACCTCATGGTACACTTCACTTGTAACTGCCTCAAAAACTTTAGCTATTAAGCTTACTACAGCAGATGATATTTGCGAATGTTTGGAAAATAATTCCTTGACTTATTTTTCCTTCAAGATTCATTTGAGGAAAGTCCATCATATAATGATTGAAAATATTTATTTTGAGTTAAGGAGAGAAATAGTTGTAGAGGTTTCAAAATATTTATTGTTTTTTCTTCCATAAATCTTTATAAAACTATTCCAGAATATTCTGTGAAAATTTTAAAACTAAATATCAATTCGTTCCCATTTAAGTCAGTATAACCAAATAATTTTATCAAATAAAATCGGTTAAAATTTGTTTCCTTCAATTTCAATAATTATAGTTTCAAAATTTAAATTCCTCTCATCGTGTAATTAAATTTTTTAGTGACATTTTCAAGTTTTGAAGTCTGACAATGAGATTTAAATATCTATATATTATGTGTATGTGTGTAAAACGCATGGTAGTGTGTGTAACGTCTTTTTTCATTAATTTAAGGTATTTTGAGGCATTATTATAAAAAAATATTATCTAAATACGCAACTTCCTCATATAAACTTCAATTGTGCCAAATTTTATACTCCTCCGTTCGTGTGATATTCGCTAAAAAGGTACCACAAATTTGCTTCACGTATTAATATATAGATTCTTAGAATAAGTACATATTTAATGATTTTAAATAATTTTTAAAGTAATGGTGCCATTAAATTTAACAGATAATTATTATCAATTAAAAATAAGAAACTTAATAGTTAATACTTACAACTAGTTCAATTCAAAAAATTTTCTTTTATTGTCTTCTATTTTAGTCAATTGTGAAAAATATTATGAATAAAATATATCTAATCGTCTGCATTTACTTTACCCCAAGGTAGGTAAAAAGCTTCTGCAGAGAAATGAACAATATTTATAGTGCGTATATCTCTCTATAAGCGCAATTGTTTAAAGATAAAATAAGTGAACACGGTGTGAACAGGACTTACATGGATAGGTCTATGGACAGTGTCAATTGTTAAACTTGTGTAGTTTACAAGGATTCGCGTTCAATCAACAACAATAACAAGCTTGTGCATTTATTGGTTACAAAAATGATCAAACGAGCTGATAAGAGATAGGATCACACTTTCAACAGCGACACAAGTCTCTGACGTGCATATCAATCAATTTGAAACTAATTCTATCCAATGCACACAATATTACAAAACCACAACGTCTTTTTACCTTATTCACTTCTATGTACAAGTCATCAGTTTAGTGAACACAAGTGCAACATCTTGCCTTATTATTATCTGGCGTTATCTTGTATTAATATTGTAGGATTACCTTTCTATGTCCTCACAAAACAGGATCATTCCACTTCACACTTTATGGACATCGTTGTTAAGAATTATGCCAACGCATACTCACCGCTTTAACAATGTACCTATCACTTCCTTCTTCTCGACTTTACTAAACAAATATACATAAATTTTAAGCATTTTTTATACAACTAGTTTAACGAAACAAACGCTATATGAATAGACACATAGCGTTTGTTAAAATAAAAAAAAAGTAAACAAACCTAAATCTTACATTGTTCCAATATCGTAAAAATGAGAGAGAATATATTAACTTTCAAAAATAAAAATTTACAAGCATTTTTATAGAACAAGGGATAAATGATATTTTATTATTAATTTTAATTAGTTCTGTGAACTATTATATAAGAAATTGTGACGAAAACTTTAGTTAGTGAAAAAGTTATTATAACTACAACTTACAGTTCGTCAAAAATCATCTTTATTCTATTAACAAACGGAGTAAAGACATAGTGAGTAACAATTTAATTAAGAACGAGGGGTTGTGAATTTCACACAGATTCCAAAATTATGAATAACCCTTTAGGCCCTCGTTTTCGATTGAATTGTTACCCGTCCCTTCATTGGTATGATCGAATTTTCATTTCAAATATAAGATATTATTTTTGTTTTAGATTTTTGGGCACATTCAGTTCATTTTATGACTTTTGCATACCTTTGAAGTCAGACTCTCAGACTGGAAAGCTTTCAGAAGCTCGGCTGTAGATTTTAGAATCCAATGATGGCTTGTGAATAAAAAATCGGGAAACAAATTTTTTTGCATCTTAAGTTTATAAGCATATCACAGCTAAATTATATAAATTAGTTAGAACACATTTTTAAATATATTTCTATTACAGTAAAAATAATTAAAAATATTAAAATAAAAATAATTACTCCACTAAGTGGCGTAGTGGTTACAGTAGTTTGCTCCCTCCGCTACATGCGTCAGTGGTACTGGGTTCGAACCCCGTCGAATCCCTAGATTTAAGGCTTATGATCTAAGATTTAAGACCTACAGAATTTGTCTGTGTGTAAGATAGTCGTGTTATGACTATAGTTGTTAAAGCGGCTTAAAACACCAAATAAAAAACTGGTCCACTTAGAGGGCACAACGGTTATACCTGTTAGAGCTCCGCTCCATGGATCGGTGTTACTGAGTTCGATTCCTGTTGAACCCTAGATATCTTAATACTATGACCTACAGAAATATTTTGCAGCTAAACAGGCGTGATCTTAGACGTTAAAACCACATAAAACACAAAAAAAACTAAGTACTTATACTCAATTTTTGTTTGAGGTATTATTCTATTGTTTCAATAGCTGGTAACCACTGATTCAATCTTTATTGGAAATGATTTAAACCAACGTTTTTCTTTTGATGAGTTACGATTTGGCACTAGGCTACAAAAATAAAACCAAAACGATAACCTTATCATAAAAACCCAATTTAAGTTTAATAAGTGATTATATTAATTGTAATTAAAATAATCAAATAATATTGAGAAAAGCAAATCTATGAATAATGAAAGAGTGTTGTTCTACTCCGCAGTGATTACAAACGTATGACCTACATTACACTTATTCTAAATAATTCTGAACTTTACTTTTGACATAAAAATAATAAAAATTATTTACAAAATATTAAAGCGCTCAATCAATCCATTATCGCATGGGCCTTCAACCTTTTGCACTATTTAGAAACCTTTCGAGTTCATAGTTTTTTTGAAGGAATCTCATATTTAACTAAAAGATAAAATAGTTTATAAGGTCTAGGAAAATTGCTAATATATCAAATCTAATAGTGAACACTTGCAGAACTCCTGACACGTTTCCAAGGAATCGTAGGGTTCGTGGAACCCAAGTTGAATGCCTCTGCATTACCATATCCATTTTTAATACTACATGTTTAAGTATAATCTTAATTTTAATTGTTTATATTTAAATGGTTCAAATTAATGTCGTTACTGAAGTTCTGTTCATATTTGAAATAAAAATACAAGTATTTTATAATCAACAAAGCGTATGCATTTAGTTTATTATAAACACTCTTCAGTCTTATAAATTTGATTGTGATATCAATATAATCACTGTAATAGATTCTGATAATTTTCTTAAAAAACGTAAAAAGCTATTTCCATTATTAATTTATCATAATAATATAAACTAAATTCAAAGGCGTATCAAAACAATAAAATCTAATATCTTCTTCATAGAAAATTAACTTTTCAATCTAAATTTATGTAAAGAAAATTAATTTGATTAATTGCTCAAAATATGTTAAACACAAGATAATGTTCAACTATTTTTCTTAGTGGTTGATAAAAAAATAAACAAATAAAATGGCTGGGACAAATGATTAAGTAGTTTTTGGAATGTTTTGAAAACATACAAGAAAAATGCTTGAATTTCACATTGTATACAAAATTTAGGGAAAAAAAATCAAAAATGAACAGAAATAATTTTTTTTCTAGTTCATATAAAAAGTGAAGGTGAATCGTTCGGTAGCGAGTGATGGCTTAAATCAGGCAGTCTGCCAACACATAAATTAAAACCCTGACATATTCTTTTGATGTCGTTAAATGTGGTGTCTGAAAAGGCAGCTGACAGATTTAGCATCTCCCCCGCGATTGTTTTATTTATGCATTATATATATTTTTTTTGCCACATCATATTTTAAGAGCCTTAATAACGCCTTCAACATAACTATTATTTAATTGTTTCATAGTTATATATAAATTAATTACAATTAAATATTATTTTTGCAAACATTATTTAACATTAATATGCACACCTTTCCTACCAAATGTTAACCATTAAAATTTAATTTAGCATGCAAGTCTTATCCAAATTTATAATTTTAGAAATCCACTTATTATACTATAAACTCAATATTAAATACAAGTATTGACAATTTTCATACAAAAATTATTTAAATATTAACTATCAATACCGTGAGAAACTGATTAGTTATCCTCATAAAAACGCAGTAAATTGATTTTTTATCTAACCGCACAAGTATTAGAAAAATATTCTTCATATTCATTATCATAATTAAGACTATAATAATAATTAACTGTAAAATATATATGTAATTTTTAAATGTTTTTCATATTGGAAAGTTTCGAATATAAATAGTCACTTCATTCATTTCTGTTTCGAAAAACAGTATCCATAATTAAAAAATTAAGAATGATTATTTTATTTTTATTACCAAATTCATTCAAATAACATCCGCTTCTATCATAACAGAACTTTTTTATTTAATTTATCTTCTAAGTTCTTACGAAAAAATAAGATATGATGCTGCCTATTTAGAACTCTTTAAAGTTTAAACAATCGTATAATTGGTAACATAGAATTATAATAAATTATCAGTATTTTCGGTTTTTACCGGTTAAGCATCTTAACAATATTTTGTCATAGTGGTTTTTCGTTAACAGGTATTAGAGTCGTAGCGTTATATTATAGTACCCAGTACGAAAGGATAAAATACTCCCCCACCCCAGTCTTATAATCATCTTTGCAATGTATTGAAAAATTTTTAATCATACAAAATCAAATGCATTACCAAGAAATTTTTCAAAGTCAACTCGACATCCCTATTGTTCGGCGTTTTTATCGATCAGCATCGGCTGTATCTTTCGGTGCGTGATGCCGGGGCACCGCTCCCACCATCCACACTACGGCTTTGTCGGGTACAAACAAACTTAGATATGATCTTTTTTTTCATGTTAGCAGAAAAACACGGCTGTAGACTTAGGCTAATTGTACTCTTGTTCTGCTCATGTATTCTTGTTAGACAAGAATTCTTGCTTATTCCAAGTTCAGCATTCTGCCTAGCAGAAGCAGTTTCTGTACTAAGCTTTTTGCGCGATTTGTGCCTATTTGGACGTCATTTCATGCAGGTGTCGCCACTTTGTAAGGGCTCTGGAGTCAAAAATAACATGGGTCGCGTTTTCCTCTCCATCCCCATACAATCTGCAATTGAGGTCTTGCAGAGACACACCTATAATTTGTAGATTCTTTCTCAGTCCACAGTGTCTGGTTATCACTCCCATTACTGTCCTAAGTTAGTTGGTTTCTTCCCAGCCGTAATACCTCAAAGGTGAGTGAGAGGCAAGTTTTTCCCATCATTCCACCCCATTATAACATAGTACAATGGTTGCATAGTTTTCATGTTTATTTTTAAGTATAGAGAAAAGAGACTGTCTCATTCTGAAAAAGGTAATGATTTTTCCAGAACAAATGTATTCAAAAATATATCTTCTTTGTTATCTTTTTGTTTCTGTTTTATACATACAGACATTTTGGATAAAACACTTTTATCTCCCAGTAGCACAGTTTAACCCTATACATATTACAATTTTATATACAACAATTGATTATAGTATATTATAGTATATGTTAAAGTATATATAATAGTATTATTATATATTAGATTAAACTTTTTTAAAACAATCAGTTTTTTTATCAGAATTAATAGATTTAATAAATAATAGATTTAAGGCGAGTAAATACACATAGCCATTATATTAAATATATTTTTCAAGTTCTAGATGCCTGCACAATAATGCATTTGTGCGACGATTGGAACATAAGAAAATATAAAAAAGTTGTACGAGTAAGAAGCTTGGATGTCTTGCGGTTAGAAAATAATGCGTAACGCCAGTGAACATATTTAATTATACGTATTTTCTAGATGATCGTGTGTGTACGTGTAAGTATGATAAATGTATACCTAAGCAGTCTGCCTTATAAACCAGCTACGAGTAAGTTGGTTGTAATGTAGGCGGCTTAACCTGCTGAGGCTGCTTCCCCTCCACTTATTTCACCTCAATTAACATTGATTACAATTATTACATATTTTATAAAGAAAGTCTATCGTTCTTACAGGTAAATTATGAATTTCATTAAATTTAACCATGAACGACTAAACACACCACCATCAACGTAATTTATATTGTAAAATTTATTCTAAAGCTGATGACGCTAAAAAAATTGCCTGCATTTAATGTAGTAACAAGCAGTTATTGTTGTATAAACTTTTAATAAACTTGATATAAAGTAAAATTAAAGTCTTTGGTTACTATACGATTTAATTATTTTCTAAGTTTCTATCAAGCTGTTATTTTACTGTAGGTACTCGTATATCTGTGGGCTATGGGCTGCAATCTATTTAAAAGGCTAAGTTTAATCACTGATATACTCCTATATAAATTTTGTCAACCGGTGTGTCATTTGCGAATTTTCCGCCATTTATTTTCGCAATTTTAATAGGTAATATCCAAATGACCTAAAACAGCGATTCTTAACAATTAGCATATTGGCAGAGCGGTACCAGTTCATGGAAAAATTTTAGCGGTCCCCAAAGAATTTTTAACTGTATTTTTTGAAAAATTTCTAGTTCAAAGAACAACTAAATTGCATTAAAATTTATACAAACTTTAGTCAATAAAATACAACAACGGTTCGCAAAATTATTTTTATTAACTTAACCGGTCCGTGGGTTAAAAAGGTTGAGAAATGTTACACCTCTGGAGTTAAAATTGTATATTTCGTGTTCTTGTGTAATTTTGTTTTAATTTTTAACTGACTGCCAATGCTGCAGACAGGATTAGTCAGCTCAAACACTTTTGCTACCCCCATAATTGTGCTATCCATGACTAAGGCCCGTTTGTTCCCCAAACGCTGCCTTATTGAGTTATATATGCATATTTTACGTAGATACTAAACGTGAAATGAGCCATTCCGCGGAATGGATCAAACATATCGAAAAATCAAACCCTTCCGCGAAATTGAAAACGTCCCATTCCTCGATTTGGTCCGATGTTTTTTTAATGAAAGTCAAGACTTTTTAGTAAAAATTTGTTTCCTTCCTTTGAATGGCCGAATTTTTATGTATAATCAATTGAATTCGACGAAATTTCAGATGAATAATTTTGAGCATATAAACGTAGATAAATAAATCGAATTGAAATGAATAAACATCATATTAAAGCATTTTTAAATAATAATAATATGTAATTTAATTAAAAAATTTACATGTGCGTATCTTTTAAACATATTTGTCACACTGTTGTTAAAATATAAAAAGCATCCATCGATTGTTGAAAAAACGAACGGTACTCCACCGATTACTTTTAAAATAATTTATGCATATATAATTAATTAATGGCAAAATCGTAAAGAAGTGTGAACTATTAAGGAGTAATGGAGAAAAAAAAAAGAGTAAGACTTTTTTTTAAAAATGATAATGCGGGGTGCGCAAAGAAAAGCGTGCAGCATATTCCGTTAGATACCAGCATTCAGGCTACCAACATTCTTTTAATTACTATTTTGCTATGTAAATATAAAATTCATTTATGCAATAACTCATTTTAACTACTTCATAAGTACTAAAAATTTTTCAAAGAAATACGCAATTTTTATCGTAGAAAAATATACTAATACGTATACTTAATACGTAATAACCCAAATAACTGTTATCAATTCACAGACCTATTCGTAATCGTCCTGTTTAATATCTATAAGTATAATAATGTCATTTGAGTATCTCTTTGAAACACAGGTTACCAGATTTAAATAATTACATTATATTTTGTATATGAAAATTTTCTACTAATATTTAGTAAAAGTTTTCTGATTATTGAAGTAGATATTTTCTCTATTACCTTTATTTTTTAATATAGAGCTTTTGTATTTAATGGTCTTTTTATATATTCAATCTTGTTTCTTGACTAAAACAAGGTAAAATAAGTTAAGGAGTTTCGTAACTGTAACCCTATCAGATATCGAAATATAAAACTGTCCGTATCCGTAACTGAATATTTTCGAATAATTTCGGAGTCTATTATAATTTATTACTGTTGCATTTTTAACTAGATATGATTTAAATTAAGTAGCTCTAGTGCTTACTTATATATGTGACTGATTTTATTCCAACCAACGATTTGTTGATTGTCATCAAATGACAATGTAGAAATGAAGTTAAATTATTACCTATTTTATTGTTACTTTTACAATTTATCAAAAATGTAATACCTATCCGTATTCAAAACTACCCAAAACTAATCGTACAATCCGAAATAACTTTATATACGTAACCGTATTCAGAACTGATTTTATATTATTTCTATATCTGTATCCATATCCAAAATGTTATATCCATATATCATCTCTGGTCTAAAACAATTAATTTTGTTATATCTTTTATGGAGTGTTATAAGTTTAAGCTTAGACTCGTAAAACTCGGGGTCTAGGATACTAAAGTTCCAGATTCAAAAATATTTTGAGTGCTAAATTTTATAGTTGATTACCATTCAATCAAAATTCAATTACTATGCGAAGAAAATAAGATACGCTATACATATGCAGACGTGTTTAGAGCGCTTTTGAATCTAAATTCATCGATCATTCATGTATCTGCTGCGTGGCGTCTCAGTACTTTCTTTTAAGTGAAACTCTCTGTTGCTTAAAAAACATTAATAAACCCCACGATTATTTAAAAGAATATGTAAAAAGAATAGTATATAAATATCTATATAAACAGAACTATATGTATACCGCCTCTATGCATATATATATATGAACTCCCACCTTTTACCCAAGAACTTGTTTGATTTTTCGCAGGAAAAATTTTCCAATAAAAGTTATGGACATTAATTAGTTTAAGAACTAAAGTAAGCTTAAAGAAGATCGTTGGAGCCGTTTTCGAAAAAGTTGGAAAAGTGTATCTCCCGGTCAACTGGTTTCAACCAAAATCTCAGCGGCACAACTAAATGGACTATATGAAGGCAAAATTTCAAGTTTAGTAAAATTCAGAGAAAGCTTTCGATGCACACAGACGTTTTTATAAGAACCACTTTTTTTGGATTGAGGATACCTCCAAACGTATATTTATGGTGAAAACTCGAAATCGGAAATTCGACCCGATTACAATACTTCCTTCGCTATATTATAGTAGTGTAAAAGTATGAAAAGTTATCAAAAATATAAAAAATATAGAGTTAATTTTATTTTTAATAGAAATACTTACTTAGATAGGTATTACATTTTATAATTTATTGTGATTTTTCACTATTTTTAATTTTTTTGATTGAAAGCAAACTTATGAAAAAAATCTTGGGTTTTCATTACGATTCGAACCTTAGACCACTGACGTATAGAATGGCAACCAAGCCACTACGTGACCTTTTTTTACAAGCTTTAATTTAATTTGGTTACCATTGTTTTATTTATTAAATCTTAGGACACAAAAAAAATATTTATTATTTTATACAAAATTTAATAGTAGGAAATATTAGAATAAATAAAATGAAAACCTATTCTTAAAGAATTTATTCAGACTATAATATTTAACAAAATTGCACATTCCATAAAGTTGTAACTAACATGTTACATGCAGCAAAATTACCAATAAAAGGTTTTATCTAAAAAAGATGTCGCAGATTGAACCCAATTACTGAATTTTCTAGCTGAAGTGATAGCAGTGGCCTTTATTGGAGAATCTTCCTCTGGTAAATAAGGAGGTAAATTATCTTCTTCTTCATCCTCGTCATCGGAAGAACTATGGAGATCTTTTAATATCTGAAAAGTACACAAAAATAGTATCACGTACACACATATAGTAGACTTCGAGTCAAAACTCCGAGCCATGTCAATGGACTGGTGGTTCATAAGGTGACCAGTGGTCATTATATAATTAATAAAACATTGTGCTTAATACTGATTTTTCGTTAATGTCTAACAGAACATGTGTTGAAATTACAATTTGAGTGATAAAATAGTAGGTATGTGTGTGTTTAAGTCCTTCATTTCATAAAACAGTATGGTAAAGAGGTGCATTTATAACTCGATTGTTTAAATTTTATTCCAGTTAAAAACAAAAGTTTTAAATTACATTTTAAAAAACGCATCTCGAAATTAAGAAGCTTTTCTCTTAAATATAAGCGAGAATAAGTTTCTATATGAAAAGCAATGTAAACAATAGCAGTGATTTCTTCTGTGGATGTTAATCCTGGCTTTTTTTGGAAATTGTACCAAACTAATTGGACACTACTACATATTGTATTCGCATGCAGCGTATAATAAGTAGATAAAATCAAAATATCAAATTAAAAATGTATAATTTACTTCTTGATTCTTTGAATTTCGTGCAACTAGTCGAGCTCTAAGACCACATGTAAGAAGAATCTCTTGAATAATGTATCTAATAGGAATGTGGGGCTTAACTCTCAATGTACATCTTTGATGATCAATATCAATAACCACAGAAACAACACCTTGGATAAAAATCAATGCTGATTCTAAATTACGACCAGTATCCTTAAAAATAAATTAATTAGTTTTACTGACTTTTTTAATCTGATTCATGGTATACCGGATTTAAACCTGTAATATAGAGAACAAAAACTAAATATTTTGTTTTATTTTTATAAATGTTTCGATAACGATGTTTAATGTTCAAAGGTAGAGGAGATGCTTGTTGTAAGGCCACAACTAATTGACGAGCAGTTTCAGACAATTCAGGATAAACGAGACGTAATCTATTTGTGTTTTAGTCGCAATTATAGAATTAAGTATTGAAACTATGTATTAATACCTTATTGAAGCTGATTCCAATGCCTCCATAATTCCAAAAAGGATTAATAACTTCTTGTGATTATCTTCATTAGCGATTAATAATCGAAAAAAGTCAACAGCAATACTCACACAATCCAAATTAGAAGATCCTAATGCGGTAGCTGCGTACAAAATCCCTGTTTTTTCCTAAAGAAAAATATATTTTATGTACTTAAAGATACTACTCGTAGTGTACCTAATTACTTTCAACAAAGATTTATGTGAACTGAAATTTTCAGCCATTTGAATGTAAGATTTTATAATCGAAATTTCATTCGACATTTTCGTTAATTTATTTCAGTGAATATTGTTTTAATCTATTGACAACAAAGTTCACAAAGTTATCTAGATATTATTATATTTTATTTTTGTTCTTCAGAGATTTTTGCAGTGGTGAAGTATAGTGAGGCTAGCGGATCTTTGTGTAAACCCTTTAACAAAATTTTTGGTAGTTTGTGAGCGCCTTACTCTTTAAGTTCTTGTTTTTATCATTTTTTTTTTTTTGATTTTCATTAGAAATGTTAATTTTGATCATATTTTTTAAATGAATTATAAATATGTATCGAATTTTAACAATTTATGAACAAACAATTCTTATTTTTCACAAACTAGGAATGAGTCCTTAATATAAATTTATATAATCACTGGGTTTAAGGCACTTTAAGATTAAGGTATTAAGGTTTTAAAGGCAAGGTGGAACAGCCCTCCCTTGGTCTACGACGATCTACAGCCACCACTAATATATTTCTCTAAATAAATAGTTATGGGCCTATATGCTTCAATCGGATACAGTCCATGGAAACTGTAGATGTTATGCATCTCTTACGTTTTTAGAAAATAAAGAAGTAAAAAATGAATTCGATATGTAAGTACCTTAGGTACATTATTGTAAATTTTAGGTAGTTTTTTTGTTGTTGTTATTAAAAGTTGCATCTACTACTATAGTTAGTAGCCATTAGTGTATTCAAAAAATCAAAGAAAATTTTAGGCAGAAATTCGACCCTATGGTCAGGGCTAGATTTAAAAATTTGTCACCCCTAAGCACTATTCTCAAAGTTGCCTTCTCCCTTTAAGGAAATAAGTTGCCATTTATTCACAAGCGTACATTCACATATCGTACCCCTACGAAAAAAGTTAAACTTATCATAACACATAATTTTTCAGGAGAGCCAAAAACAAAGTCGGCAATTTGGTTGTCAATTTTTCAACCCTTTTAAATAGCCCAATAGCAATTCATTGATGTTTTTCCTCTAGCTTTGGTATCCCAGAAATCGACAATTTGACAGAAATCTTATTTTTGCGCTGGGGTGCGATATGATCATGTAAAGGCATTACACCCACAAATCTACCTTCATGTGTTACCAAAAATTAAGGTTTTTCCTTTCAGGATTTAAGGAATACATGCTCGACAATTCTTTTTCTTCCAATGCGATGCTAATCCCAATTTAGGCGATTATGTTGACGATTTTCAAAATATTCACGATCCGCAGTCTGGCAAAGACGGTCCTAAACGGCAAGGCTCATTAAATTTCTGATCTTATGTACCTAATTATGAAAGATTTTTCGGTTCAACTCTCTTTTTCTCTCAATTTTACCTACCATCATGGTTCTCAGAAACATGTACTTGGTCGTTCCGTTGTTTCACCAATGTTAATAGTTAACAGTCTCTGTAGAAAACTCAAGCCCAGTCAACCCAGTATACTCAAAAGATTTCTTAAAGAACCACATCTCGAATGCCTCCAGTTCGACAACCCTCATGTATAATAATGAAGTTCACCCAAAATTGTTTTGCTGTAACTGACATAAAGTTAATGATTATACAAAAAAAGCAATTCAATGTTTTCTTTTTCTTTATTAAAAAAATTATTTTAATCTTAAAACAATCAGTGTCGCTTTAGTACAATTCAAATACATACAACTTTTGTAGTTGTCTAATTAAAAACAATATCTTTTAATTACAATAAAATTAAAAATGAGTAAAAAATTATTAAGTATAAAAAATATTTTCTCACAATAATTTAAAATAATATCTAACTATTTTAATAAAGCCAACGAGTATAACGAAACATTCAGGCAAACAAAAATTCAAATTAATGATGTTTTTTAGGTTTGTAAATTGTCAAAGTACTCCACTTTTTACAAACTACATCTATTTAAAAGAAAGAAAGAACCTTGAGAGTAAAACTAATAATCAATAATTATAAAGTTATAATTTTACGCTTTAGTTGTAAATTATAATATTTTTAAAGGCTTTTATTGGTGTAAAAAGCAGGTACACATTTTTTGTTTAGGCTCTATACTTCGGTATTCATTCAGTATTTGCGATTTGTTGATGCTTTATATATTTCTTATCAAACCAAAAAAATTCATAAAATCTATAATCGTTTTTTCATTTCAATTCAAAGACAAATTATGCACGGTTTGCACATAGAAATAGACAATTATTGTACAATTTATTTATTTAGTTTTAAAAATATTCATATCAAGAAATTTAGTTATTTTTTTCATATTTTAACAATACAAATATATTTAACCAGTAAACAACCTGAATGTTTAATTCAGTACCAAATTTTCTTAAAAAAAAAAATATTAAGTTAACTTGAGAGGTTTAAATCACAAAGGATTTAAATATACTTTTAACAGTTGAAGAAAAATTTCAAATTTCTCTATGGGTGTACCATAGAGAAAGAAAAAGTTAAGGTGGAACAGCTGCCCTCCTTGATCCATGCCAATTACCAATTTAATTAGGTAAGTAGTTGTGTGTATACCTAAACACTACTTTATATTAAATTGTAGATGAAGTAAAATTCGACTTCAAAATTTTCACGTACTATAGAAAATTCTATAAATATTCATTAATATTATAGAGGATAAGAGTCCGCTAATGATAATGAAACCTTTAATTGTTGTAAGAACAAGATAAAGAGGTGTTAATTTATAATTTTACATACACAGAATACATTTTTCAAGGTTTTACCTCCCCTACACAAAAGCTGGGTTCATCTATGAATCTCACCAACAAACAATCTATCGCTCAATAACTTTTAATACCAAAAAATACAAAAATCCTTTAAGTAATTTTAAAGCCATTCTTCAAATACCTAAACTCATATCCTTTGTACTTTAAACGACTCATTTAAAAGTATTTTTTTTTTGTATACAAAATCGACAATTACAAATTTTTGGTACATTAGAAATCCCAAAAATATTTTTTAACAATTTGCAATTAATTTCAATCTGTTATAAAAATATCATCATTTTTAGTATTAAATGTTTCATTTCATGCAATAACTGCATTTCAACAAAGAGTTGCTTAGTCAAGAAAAGATTTTTTTTTTTTCATTTACAAACTAAGCGTTTAGATACTTTGACAAAGATATTTTAGATACATTGCCACAGTCCAATACATTTTACTTTATTGAAAGAAAAACCAATTTTTAGAACTATTCTGATAATTATATTGATAGAATGGACAAAATAACTTATTGAAAAGTTTAAATTAATAGAGTAGCAACCTAAAAATATCAATAATGGAAAATTATCACATAACGATAAATTATTTTACATTTTTTAATTAATTAAAGTAAAATAATTTTTTATGAACATTAGTCTTTTGTAAGACAGCTGTCACAATTTTAGGACGAAATACACAAAAAATCTACATTTATACAATTTTTCTAATTTTTTTCATTATTTATAATTATTTTTCTAACACAGGAATACAGACAAGAGATTATAGTTGAGTATGAAAATGACTTAAGTAACACAGGATGTATGTAAATCAAAGAACGTAATTTTATAATTACATCACTCATCATATACATATACTTATCTTCTTTTTGTCTATATTATGTTTCACAACTAAAAAACTGTAACCGTCTTTAAAAAATTTCTAAGAAAATGTTCAACTTGTAACATTAGAAAGACGTAATTGAGTTGAAATCGTTGCATTACTTATTTCGTCAGAATCGCTATCAGACGAAGCAGAATTCGCTGGTCGTTTTGAGCCTCCTAAAGAATGTATGGCAAGGGATAAACCAGGATTTGACTCTAATGTTGATCCTTGACTTGAAGGAGGATGAGAGTATTCAGAAGTGTTTTCTTCATCAGACGCTAAAGGACCATTTGGTTGTAAAATGTTTTTGAATTTTCGAGATCGACAACCAGGACCAATTGGTCTTCGAGCCACACTGTAAATTAATGAGAGAAATATCAATATACAAGCACTATTCGTCGTCACCTTCAGTAAATTAACTTTATTAAGGGAAAAACAAAACAACAATGATATTAAAAAAAACGAAAAACTAGACTGAAAATTAGAAAAATAAAAATATTTTTTCTTAAAGTAAAACAAAAGGTCTGTTTCAGATGACAATAAAACCGTACATTTACGGTACAACTGATGCGCAATATACAAACATGTGTCATAATCATATACTGCGCAGAACCTATATCGCAATTGTACGGTTTAATTTTTATCTGGAATTAAGAAATTCCTAAAAGCAGTAATTAATATAAATTAAATAAAAATTAGAGGATTTAATTTCATCCACTAAGTCGCGATGGCCTTGGTAACTGGAGCAACAAAAAATAAAACATTTTTGGAACTTAAAACATGCTAGGAGTATTTGTTAAGCATTATACATATTACCGGCCAAACCCGATTTCAGGACAATACGCGATTTTTCCTATACGCGATAGGATTAACTAGTATAGCCTAGGCAAAACTAGTTTGTCCTAAGCCAGATAGGATAAACCAGTATAGGCTAGGCCAAACTAGTTGATTCTGATATAAATACGCACACTCTAGGATAAACTATTATGGCCTAGTCTAACTAAAAAAATTTAGCATAGTCGAATGTAATTGAGCAAATATGTCAGGTCTTGTACTACATGCGGGAGTTCCCAAAAGGCTTAAAATTTATTAATCCAATATTCGATTACAAGTTTACAAAACTCAACATAAAATAAATGGATTAAGTTTTACAATAAATAGCTGGATAAATACAAATTAAATTAAACAATCCTAAATTCGGTTATTTCATACAAAATAAATTATTTAATCCAAAAAAAGGCTACTCTTCCAAAATAAAATGTTATCATCTAATAAGTGGTTTTTTCATACAAACTATAATTTTTCCTTACAATAATCGATTGATTCGTACAGCATAAAATCAATTCATCCAAAAAAAAATAATTTACGTTTACATTTAGGCTTAGGTTTAAATTTAATTAGGTTCAAATTTGACTTTCTAGATATATTATAATGTTCAGACTAGGTTATACCAGTTTATCCTAGAGTGTGCGTATTTATATCAGAATCAACTAGTTTGGCCTAGCCTATACTGGTTTATCCTATCTGGCTTAGGACAAACTAGTTTTGCCTAGACTATACTAGTTAATCCTATCGCGTATAGGAAGAACTAGTTTAGCCTAGGCAAAACTAGTTTGTCCTGAAATCGGGTTTGGCCGGTAGCATATACATTATAATGTATATGGTAAACTCAATTCACAACTCCCCCTCCTTTTCAATTTTCATTCATTGCTTAGTTAAATTTTTTTTAATTTTAAGGTTTTTTCAATCCCTTTTTTCCCCAACTCAATCCCCAAACGCACTTGGAATTGAAATTTTGAAAAATAAATCCTATTTAAAAGACATAACTGTATTGACCATTTTCCAATTTTGATTTCTCAATTCTTTTAGCCTTTACAGTAATAATCCTTATTCCTATCCTTTATTCTACACTAATAAACGAACAATTTTTGTGTTTGTGTATACTATATTGGACACTCTGGAAAAATCTCGTAACGATTTGATGAAATTTAGATTATAAAGACTTTTTTGGGGTGAAAAATTTTGATCTAGCTTGACCTCATTTTTAAGACAACTACCTATTTTTCCCCGTTATTTCTAGGTTTTATTACGGGATAATGTTATTATGCATTGATGAATGACGTGATTGCCTATCCATCAGCGTTCTATTAGAATGTATTAGAATGACATATTAAAATGCTTGTTAAGCTTTGTGCTATATTTTTCGGACTATAAGACGCACTTTTTTGCATAAAAAAATTTTAATTATTAACATTAAAATTTTTTTTTCAATAAATCTTCTTTAATTTTAGGTAAAACTTAATAAAAATTATAATCCAAAAGTATCATTAAAATAATTTTTTTAAAAATCATCTTATTTTGAGTTGCGTGTTGAAGTAGATACGTCAGTTCCATATAAAGTTAAACATAGTAACGAAATTAAAAAATTTACTGGAAAAACATTTAAGGTTGAGGTTTTTTTTTTAAAATTGTGAATGCTCAAATCCAAACATTTAGCCGTTATATCAACAAAAATCGAAATATATATTCTGAAAATGCAATCAAGCAAAGTTTGTCAGACTGTTAAAGCTTATCACTCATGTACTGGATTTCTGTATAGTAAATGGATTGTACCTAAGAATATATATTTTTATAGAAGTATAATTGAATTGCAAATTAAATGTTGATATCAGAAAAATAATTATAGAATAGTTGCCAAAGTGCAGATACGCAAATGGTACAAGGTTTTTATAAACTTAAGGTAGTCATTTAATGCAAAGCTCTGAGTTCATGTTTAACAGCGCCAACTGGCACGTTACGTTCAACTGGCAGCCATTTGGCTTATCTAGTTTTAATGCTCCAAATGCGCTTTCTTAAACCAAGCAATATACAATCTTTTTATATATTTATATATTAAAAAAAATTATTTATGTAGCTAAAAAAAATTAAATTACCTTCTTCTCCTTAACGAATAATTACTTTCACTGGGAATTTCCCCTTCTTCATCGGACCAACTTTCTGCCATTTCTTCGTTTGAAAGTTCAGTTTCATTACTTTGACAATACATGTTTCGATCTGTATTTTCTGTCATTACTTGTAAGCTATCGGATAAATTTCCATTTTCTGAAACAATTTTACTTCCTACTGAAATTCGATGAAGCTCATCAGATAATCTGTTCCCGTTTAATATTTCCGATACTTTTCGACCTAAAATTTCAATTTGATCGTCGTCGCTACAATCGCGACAGCGTAGCTGCTTTCTATCATTACTGTTGGAATCAGGTTCATCTTCTGGACTTGAGCACATATCTAAATGTTGCGAATAAATAGGCGAAACTACTAAAAAAAAATGCAATTAGTATCAATTAAAATTACGTTCGAATTCAAGTTTACCGTTTGACTCTTTATTAGGATATCTTAAAACTATTGAGTTTCCATTGTCTCCTTCAGTATCACTTTCTTCAGGTCTTATCTCTCGATATATGGCATGACGAACAGGTTTTACAGAATGAACTTCCAAAAATGTTCGACTTGGTTTATAGCTACTTGGACTATTATTATCTAACTCAACTGTTTCAGTCTGGGTCTCTGTATCTACTTTACAAGGAGCACGTAGTAATCCTTGTGAGGATGTTCGAGGTGATGCTCTCGGAGATCCTGATGCGGTGCGTCGATGTCGATGTTTGCGCTTTGTTGATGAAGTTAACACAACCGATTCAGGCTGTGCTGCTGAATTTAATTGAGCATACAAATTGGCTTTCACTGGGCTCTATTTATAAATTAAATATTATAAAAATACATTTTTTTTTTTAAATATTCTATCCTATTCCATAAGACGTAGTCACTCGTCAAACGAGGCGAGAGTTGAAATTCGTATCTTGTAAGTTGTTATTTCACGACAAATGTTGTTTATGTGACGATGATTCTTGGTATTCTTTAAAATAGTGTGAATCGACAATTGTTGTTTGAAACGATAAATTTACGAAATTTGTCGTGAAATGATAATTATCGTTTCATTTGACAAGTGACACGTCTTACGAAATAGGTCCAATTCGGGTATATAACAAAAAATACCTGGGAGCCTTCAGGGCTTGTTGAAGATATTACTTCTGGAGAAGTTGGTGTAGTTGATTGATTCCCATTGATCTGTTTCCGAACTCCTCTGTCTTGTGGAGCTCTTAAAAATGTATGAAGCTTCTGTTTTTTAGTTTGCTTATAACCAGAACTAAATTTTTCTTTTCTAATAAAAACAAGAAAATGTTGTAATAACTATTGAAAAGTTATAAAATTTACGCTTACTTTATAACGTCTTTCTCTCGTTGTTCCAATTGTAATAAGACTGCACTGAGTTCCATGTAAAGTTGATTTGTACGTTCTAACTTTCTCTCGTAGTGCTCACGGATATCTTGTGCGTGTTTCAATTCTTGTTTTCTCTTTCGTACTAAGTCTTCTTCAAACCTTGGCAGTTGAGATCCTTTTGTTTGCATGTGCGACATATGTACTCGTATTTCTTGTTTCCAGGATAATTGAGATTTAAAGTATTGATCTTCGGAACAAGATAATATCTAGAAAGAAATTTAAAGTTTTAGTTTCTAATTAATCAATGGCCTTATGAAAATTTACTTCTAACGATGCAATTTCCAAGTGCATTAATATATGTTTAAAAGAAGGCCTGTTCCTTGGTTTAGCACTCCAGCATTGTTTAACCAGAATTCGAAATCCGTCTGGACAGGACGATGGAATTGGAAGATTCAACGAATTGGATCCTACACCCCAAATAATGGCAGATGAATCAACATCTTTGTATGGAATTTCGCAAGTTAATAACTCCCATAGAACCACACCATACGACCAAATATCGACTTTGTCATTATAGGGTTCACTTCGAATGACTTCTGGAGCCATCCAAGCTACCGTACCAGCAAAACTCATTTTTGTACTTATTTCATTCCATTCTCTGCTAGTGCCGAAATCACTTATTTTAATAACATCACCATTTCCAATGAGAACACTAAAATTTGTAATAATTAATATTAAAAGAATTGGAAAATTTTATCTTTTTTTACTTGGGACTTTTTAAATCTCTATGAATTATTTTGTGAGCATGTAGATAATGCATTCCAGAAGCAATTTGATTCGCCCAACTGACAAATTTGATTGGAGGAATTTCTTCTCCATTCTTCAAAAGATCATATAACGTTCCGTGAGGACAAAATTCCATTATTATACAATAGCAAGGTGCATGAGTACAAACACCTTTGAATTTTACTATATTCGGATGGTTTAATTTCCGAAGATGCCTAATATCGGTTTCTTTTTGATCTCGCACTTTCTTTACAGCTACTGTTTCTCCGCGAAGCAACCCAGAAAACACAGCTCCTTGAGCTCCAGAATCGAGCCAAACAAGATCACTGATTGACTCAAAAGGTATTTCCCAGTCATCTAAAGTAATATTTATATGACATACTTTTCGTAAATCAATAATAATTTTTATAATATATATATAGTACCTTGCTGTCCTTTTAAATCGTTCACAGTAGCTTTTCCAATGATAGAAAGTACGGGTCGTAAGCAGCCAAATATTCCATCCATCCAGCCTTGCTTGATATCAGGCGCAGAACATACTCCTGCAGGTTGTGGACTATCTGGACTACTATCCTCTGCGACTTTACTAGGTCCCATAGTAGCCAACGCTGCTGCTGGTATTTGAGGAATGCTGTATTGGCCAAGTTCATCTTGAATGCCTAATATACTGTAAATATAAATACAATTTTTTTACAAAAACGATTATTTTTTAATCGAGATAATTAAAGTTCAATAAATATTTGAAAAACTGAAAAGATAACAGAAAAATTAATTCATTCATTTGTAATAAAGCAATAAACACACCTTTTAAAGATAACGACATTTTTTGGTTTATATAACACATAAATACTTTTTTGTTTGTGGCTTCATAATATATTAAGCAAGTATAGGTATGTATACTTGAAATAATTTAATACTTGAGTTTAGTTTGATTTTTTCAACAGATACCTATTATTCGCCTTTTTTTCAATTTAAAATTAAATACAGTGGTACCATGAGATACAACATAAAAAATTCTAACATTTATACCTCGACATACAACGAAATATTTGAGATACGAATTTTCAATGTGCGATTTTATTGAGTGGATAAACATAGTTTTTGGGCCTTCAGTGAAAAAATACTTAATCGATAATGGTCTACCGCTTAAGTGTGTCCTTCTGTTGGATAATGCTCCCGTTTATCCTCCTGGCTTTGAGGATGACCTTTTAGATGAATATAAATTTATTAAAATTGACTATCTACCACCCAATACAACGCCTACCCTTCAGCCCATGGATCAAGAAGTTATCTCCAATTTTAAGAAACTTTTTACGAGCATCTTTTCAAGCGTTGCTTCGAAGTTACCGAAAATACGAAATAAATAAATTAATAAATATTATGTGTGTTATTACTCGTTTATTTATATACAAATTGTGAATATAATATATAATTTAACTGTGCTTTGGGTTAGTTTCATATCGCTAGAACGCATCAATATATATTACATTGTTTTAAATGGGAAAAATTACTTTGAGATACGATTTTTTTGATATACGACGATGATCACAGAACGAATTAAATTCGTATCTCAAGGTACCACTGTATAGGTATTAAAATAAAGCTTATTAAAGTAGTTATTGCATACTTTACAAGAGTGAATACCTTTGCTTGGTTTTTATCTCATTTGGTTTTTGATAATATTCGATGGAATTAATATTGAAGACGTAATAAGATTCAATTTGTCTGAATTCCATAAAACACGCTTTCTATACTATATTTATATAGACTATATTTATTAAAATTATTATCTTTTGAAACTGTTTAAATATCATTTAACAATGCCTTTGATATATTTTCAAAAGCTAGATTAAAATGTTTTTTCAATATTTTTTGTTATTATTACCTATAAGATAGTTCAAATAAAAAATGATAATTTCGAAGAATCATTTATCAATATTATCAAATACAGAATGTATAAAGACGATATCTAAAGAATTTATTTGCTTTTTACATTTTATAAATTCGATATAGAAGTAATATAATACAACAAATATTAATACATATTTTAACTTATTCTTTTTGTTGTTAAATATTCCTGATGCCCACATAATGGTTTGTTTTCAACAATACTTCAAAAAGTCAAGTCCTTAGCGGGCTAATTAAAAGACGATAGTAAATGTTTTGGTTTTTGAAACTTCTAGATACAAATAAGCCTAAAATATACCTACTTACTTCAAAAGCTACAAAAGTTAGACGCGACCAATTCCATATATTTTAATACACATACTTGGACGTGTTTTTCAAAATATAACCATAATGTTTTCATAATAGCATAAAACTCGAGACTTCTAATTTTACTAAGTTCTTTAGTAAAATGTGGAAGCAGAAATATGATTTTGTGACAAATTTATGAAAAAGTACGAAGGCTTTTTTTTATTTGAACATTAGGGTTTTAGGTTTTAAAATTGTAGTATGGACCTATTTAATAAGATTTTCAATGAGCTAGGGTTCCATTTGAAATATAATAGAGAAAAGGTTCAAGTTTCAAAAGTTCTCAAACTGATTGATTCTTTTTAAGTTTTGTTAAATTAGGTAGTAACTGGCACCTTTTCTGAGGTCTCTTGTACCATTCATACGTTCATCAGATTTGCTTATTGTTTTGGGACAAATTGCAAAGTGATATTTTTTTCAAAAATCAATTAAAAACCATAAATGCTTGATGAGCCTTATACATGTATAGGCCTATAAATTAAAAGCACATATGACACAAATCACAAGCTTAAGGTGGTAGATTTTCGAGATGGTAAAATTTGAAAACATAAAATGAAAAATTGATTTATTGCTATAAAAAATTAAGAGAAAACGTAATAATACAGTTTAAAAAATAGTTTAAATTTCAATTCTAATATACTTACTCATAAAAATATAATTAATAAGTATCGTTTACAAGAGATTTTCTAGTAGCTTCGTCAATACCACTTTAGTTTATGATAAAAAATCTACTTTTATTCGTGTAAATATTAGTCTAACATAAAGCATTATGTATTAAAAGAATAAACCAAAGAAATTTTCAATCAAAGCTATTAAATAATGCGGCGTTATTGGGAACAATTTTCTAATAGGTATCTACACCATCATAGCGGTATTATTTTATCAAGTTTTGAAAATATATGAAGTAGAACAAATTTGGATGAACTTCTCTTAGATTCCTTTTTCTGTTAAAAATATTGTGTTATCTAATCATTTATTTACGCAATTATTTAACAAATAAAATATAATAACCTTCAACTTTCCCTCAATTAGACCGTCGTTGATAATATTAGTAAAAAGTGTCTACTTAAAAATATTTCGAACATTGAAATATCAAATAACAAACTTGAGCTATATAAATAATACTACTACTATTTTTCCAATGAGCAAATTTTATTTATCATGTATTTAATACATTTTAATGCATTTATTTACAATATTTTTAAATCTTTTATTGTAAGTTATACGTATCATAATAAGAATTGAAAAGCCATAAGAGAGTAAATAAATAATTTGATAATAAATTATCAAAACTTGAAACGCAAATAAAAAAATAAAAAATTTGATGTAATATCAAAGTTCATATATCAATTGAATCTATCAATTATTTACAAAATTAAATACTGTCGACATAAAATTAAAAATGAAACAAATATTTATGTATCTGTTATTTATCGTTTATCAATTTAATTTTAATTTATAAATTATTTGTGGAAAAGTAGGAAGTGAAACATTAATACAGTATAAGACATATATACATAAAGACGTATACTAATATTGAGACTCAAAGAAATTCGTAGATACGTTGTTCCTTAGTTACGACTTAGCAATTAATATAAAACAAAGACTTTATACGCACGGGTAGACACATTCAATTTATGTTTGGTACTTGTTATCATTAAAAGTGTGTTATCTATTTTTTATAATATTTTGCGATAACTTCATTACACCAACAAAATAGCTAAATTTTACGTAATCAATAAAATTATTCACAGTTGAGTAAACTTCTTTAAAAAAATCCTTTTTAAGTAAGAAAAAAAATCAATTTTAAAACTATTAATTTTCTCTGTTAGAATATTTTATAAGCCGAACTTTGAAATTTTATCTAAATTTTTGTTGTATTATTGTTATTTGTCTATGATATACAAGTAAAATTAAATGAATATTGAAATGAAAATAAGAAAACTAATTTTATACATACGATACATGTCCAATTACAATAATAAATCTTATATTGTAGATTAATTAATCTTAATGATATTATGAGTTTGGATATTTGTTTCTTTACATGCGACTTTCACTCTTAAACTTTTTAATTAAACATTAATAACTAATTTAATCGTTGTTTAAGTTTTCAGTATTCAAATGTATGCATTAACGAGTGTTATAAAAGCTCTCAGGAAGCTTTTAACTTACAATAAAAACTATCTTTGATAGACTCCAGAATAGGCGGGCTTCGAGGGTAATAAAAAGGCCAATATAGGGGTTCCAATAAACCTCATAAGGCCAAAATATTTTTGTGGATTAACAAAAAGTAAAATAACAATCGCCATTATAGCTTGGGAGGATGAAATCAAAGTTTCTTACTAGAGGAATGCTCCAGGGCAGATTAAAACTGAAAAATTCATAAAGTATTGCAAGATGAGGATACTATAGGATATTATCACTCGACAAAAGAGACGTTAGACACCTGGCAAGCCTCTACTCAGATTATTGTATTTTAAATTACCATCTACACAATACAGTTAAGGGCAAAGTTGCTACCGACAAATGCCGTCTATGCTTGAAAATGGTACTGACTGTAGAGCGTATAGATACTACGCTCATATGAAGGAGCTTTCAAAAGAAAACTGTAGCAGCTTAGAAAGTAGGACATAACGTCTACTAATTATAAGAAAACAAGCGCAGCCTTAGGTGGATGCTGTTATTTAAACCTCAAGAACTGAGGGCTACATCACAATAAACCTTATTGGTTGCAGTATAATAGATGGGAAGAAAAATCTTTAGATCTCTTAACGAAAAAACCGTTCTAGAAAACTATATTCACATTTATTGAAAATGATTTTTATGCTTTATCTAATTTAAATACAATATCTATCTACATCCAAGCGCTGATTTCCAAGCGGGCTTTCGGTGGACATGCCCACAACCTTAATAAATGTAGATAAGCTAATACTATGTGTACATCTAAAGCCTTATAAATACAATTTTTTTTACAAACAAACGATTTTAGAATACAGGTCTATTCATTTTCTAGGGTTTGTTCCGCGACTTTATTCATATATATATATATATATATTTTAATATACTATAATATATAGAAGATCTTAGCCAGGGTTTCATACAGTTTACAAATATCTCCTTTATAGGAGCGCAACTTATCCTAAGCAAAGTGTGACTCACACTCGACTGATTTTTAAATGCCAGTGATCACAATCGTTTTTGGGGGCTGGATTTGCTTTAATTCGCATCTACTTACATCTCCTAGTAAATTTGTTTTTACCAAAAAGGCAGTCAATAATTGGTGTAAGAATACGTCTTAACTACCATAATATTATCAAAGGTTGTCCTATAGTAGTGGTCCCATCTTGAATAAATAAGATTCAAGCAATTAAAAAAAAATCATTAGAATACTTGATAGTAAGTTTCCATGGCTCGTACGAAACAACCTGCCTAAGGAATATTAACACTATCAGCAAGGCTACTCGAGGGATTTAGATATCCAGGTGCGGTCCTTCTCGAGCTAGGATGGGCATAAAGGCTGATAAGAAGGTTCAGAAACAGATATCCCATAGATTTATGGTCTAAAAACCTGGTTGTAGTATAACACATTAAAATATTGACCTAAAGGTAGTTCATTATGAAACAGAAGCTAACGCTTCTAAGCCAGCCAACATTATGAAGAACCAAAAGTTACAGAACTAGTAAGGAAAGGCTAATTTAGTTAGAAGATGCATTCATCAATTACTATACAAATGTATTAAAAATACTCAGCTTTTGAGTAAATATGAATATCGAAATAGTGACTTTTGACTACAAATAGTGACTATTCAAATAGTGGTATACTTTTTACTACAAAATAGTGATTAGTCACTATTTGTAGTCGAAAGTCACTATTTCGATTTAAGAGAGCGGATTTCAAATACAAGAGGTAATTTTTCATAAGAAATTTTTGCACTATTTAGGGGTTTATCAAATCAAGCATTTGGATATCTTTTAAAATGAATTATGCTTGACATTTTGACTTATAAATGAAATAACTTACGAAACCAATGCTTGACTTGATTTGATATATAAGTGTTAATATTTGACTTAAGTTTGGCGTTATTTGGAGTCAGATTTAAGTTTGGTAGCTTAAAAATTAATTTAAGTAGTGGCTCCTTCTTCATAAAAAATAACATAAAATATAATTTCATTGAAGTCTTGGCTAGATTTTTTTATTAAATAATAAAGAATTGGAGTTGAAATTGAAGGGGTTTTTGTAGGTTTCTTCAAGTCTGATTCAAAGACAACTCAAGTGGTGATTTAATGTACATATATACCATTTTTTCGACAATTTGTACGGTGCTAAAAAAATTGTTTATGAATTTTGTAGAATTAAATTTTCTGTTCTATATCTTAAAACAAGTAACCTATAGGCAGCCAAGAATTTTGAAGTAATAAAAATTCTAAAAACATTTCTTTACTTATACTTTGTAGAATTTACTGATTAGGTATATAATATTGTATTATTGTTTTTTTTTTTAATACAATAATTAAATTTACAAGTTTTGTTATTTGATGTTATTTGTAGTTTGATATTTTTTAACTTTCCACACCGTTAAATTTATTTTTAACAATTACTTTTGTTACTACTTAAACTTGTAAAAAGTAAATTGAATATTCTAATTTTAAGCTTCCTAATATTATTAAGAATCCAATAAACAAATATTTGTTATTTTATTATTTATATTATTTTTCTTAATTTGCAAGAATGAATTACAGAATGAGTTTTAATAGGTATAAATAAATAAATTTTATGAAATTTAATGATACTTAATTACCAACCTATGTATTAATTTATATTTGTGAAAACGTTGCATGCATTCAGTAAAACAATTTGCATTTTCTCAATCTTATATCGAATCTATTGTTCTTATCATTGAAATCGTATTAAATTACGTCACAACATTTAAATTATCGATGGTACGCGTGACTTCCGCTATCCTATTATGCTGAACCGGATAACAGGTTCCTTTGTTGGATGAAAATTTTTTACTGTACCTCCCTCCATGTTTTTATAAATCTTGCCCTAAATAAACACTTTATTTTCTATAGCCGTTAAATGTAAACAAGAATATAATATTAAAAAATGCTTGTGATATAATATAAGAATATACTTATATTTATGAAATCGTAATAATATCAGACATGGCAAATTGGTAGCTTGATTTTAAATTTAGCAAAAAGACCCGTTAAACATCTACATTTATACTTGAACTGAATCGAATTTAGTATATTGAGGTCTCTTGAAAAATATATTTTGAAAAATACTTTTATGAAGATTACAATTTCTTTTTAAAAAAGTAAATGTAAATTTTTTAGATAAAATCAAAAATAATAGAATTAAGTAATTTCAGTATTTTAAGTATTCTTCTGCTTAACATTCTTTTAAACTTACAATTAGTGTAAGAGTTAAATACTCGTAATAAAAATACGAGCTCGTAGCTAGTTTGCAACTATAAAAAAGTATTGAAGGTCATTTTGAATTATTTGACTTCATTTTTCTTCGATATAAATTATAGAAGCATATGTTTTACAAGTAAGATAACATTTAGCGTTTGTAAATTGTTATTTTATGGGTCAATTTTGAAATATTATAAAATAGTTTGCAAGCGATACTTCTGGATGGTGGTTGAAAAAAAATAATATGAGGAATTGTTTTTTGGACCATAGGTAAATCATAAAAATGTAGATAATGTATGCGTATCAAAGTCATTATCAAGGAAGTCTTAATATTCATTGTGTGGTAAATAAATGAATTTGGATTAGCTGTACCTGTCTGAAATGATGAAAACATCGGGATTTTTTCGGAATGAGAGTTTTTGCACAGTAGTTTTTGTAACAACCATTTTCACTGGATAGGGGAGAACAACACAGCAACACTAACATATCTCACGTAACCAACTCGCGTAATGAAAAATCTGTTGATTACTAAAAACCGACTATGCACTCTCTATTACGAGGCCCGCTCACACCAACCACACAGTCACATGATCCAACATAAGTGTAGGCGAAACTGATACTGATAAGGCTACGATGTTGTAGCTTGATAAGACAGCACAAGATCTTATTGTAAAATATTCCCTTTTTGCCATGTGTGGTTTACTTTACACACACGTTGTAAACAAATATCTACGATATAAATCAGTTCAAATATATTAAAAAGGTGTGTCCTAACCATTGTGAAAATTAATGTTTAATTGAAAACGGTTTCTTTATTAGAAAGCGGGACATTCCTCATATCGTACCTTCGTATGTCACCATATTTTCTGTTTCTTAAATTTTTTTTTTAATCAAATTCTGCATAGATACACACGTGTCTAATGCTTAAATTAATTCTGTGGTTCCTTGGTAAAATCGCGGTAAAAGTAAAATTTCCTTCGTAAAAGTCCGTTTTGACCATACCACAATTTTAAGTTCTACAAACACATTTGGAAATGGACTTAGGTTGTGTCTTCATATTCTGATTTCTGACAAATAAGGCTGAATCAAGAATTCACTTTGTGACAATTGATGGAGGATTGAATGCAGAAATTCACCATAATCTCTTTTTGATCTCATTTTGATTTTTGATGATTAATCTTATTTTCGTAAGCATAAAATATTTGTAAAAAAAACCATAAGAATAGAATAAAATTCAAACATACCTATTCGTAAAATTTTCCTGTTTATCTTGGTCAGACAAAGTTAGGGCGGAAGAATGGTGTAGCATATTAAACTGAGTATCAAACTCATCCAATGATTGTAGCCCCCGTTCCAAAGATCCAACAGGAGTATGCATTCTGTAAGATAAATGTAGATTTTTAAATTATTATTTGATATTATGTATTTAAAACTAGAAAAATAATTTTATTATAAAATAATTTAATCATTTTAAAATAAAATGAAAAATATTTTAACATTTTTAAATAAACTCTTATAACATGCATATATACCTATACTATATGAATTTTAAATAACAACGAACTTAATCTAATTATTTGTTTACTTCAATGTTTATTGTGTAAAATAAATCAGATAAATTTACTTTGTTTAAAGTTATCTTATAATTGTATGAAGAGGTAACACCTTAAGTAAGGTAGGAGCTTAAAAAAGCGCATACTTTAACTTTTTTTATATAGAGAAACGAAGAAAAAAAATGTTACTTATGGAAGTTGTTAATCATATATACAACTTTAGTATTTTATATTTTTTCTTCAAAATTCAAAGCACCAATTACCTATTGTAAGTATCTACTAAGAATTTTCAGAAGATATTTGTTGGAGCGGGTAAATAAGTTGATACTTTTTGTTCAACGCGTTGAAAAAATTCTTAGTATTTACCAGCAAGGAGCTGATGCATATTTATAATATACCTAAGTATCCTTAATCTTCTTCTACATGTTTCTAACTAGAGAAGTACATACGTAGAGAGTTTTAAAAATATCAGTTTTTGTGTGATTGATGAATAAGTATTAAAAAATAATAGAAGTTTATTTTCGACAAAAAAGGAATATTTTGTTAATAAAAATATAATAATAATATATAATATATTAAAATAAACTTTTTCAAACTTCTGTAGGTACCTACCTACGTACTTTTCTTAAAATTGGTATTTTAAAAGTACTGTTCAAAATTCAAATGAAAATTATTGGAGTTATGCTGCGTACCATTTTGAAAAATAATGTATTGAGACAAAACGCGTTTAATGTTTTATAATATTTTATAGTCTATAATGATCTATAAATATAAAAAATGGGTACTTCAAAAATGGGTATTTTAAAGTAATTATTTTTTTTAAATTATTATAAATCATATTACCCCTGAAAGAATAGGCAACTGTATTACATGAATGAACAATGGGTTTCAGAGGTCTTGCTGAAGTAATTACGAATATCATTTGAAGATTATTTACAACATGTAATAATTTATTCACTAAAATTTTTATAATTTGCATAAAACAGTAATAATAAGCATTAACTAAAAATTTTTAAATTGTAATTTTTTTAAAATAATTCTTATGTCAGATTATATAATAATGGTTTTTAAATATTTTACTAAATGAAGGTATCAACAGAAAAGCTTAAAAGCAGATTCTTCCATTTTTATTAACACATTGACGCCGGGGAACACATTGGTGCGTCTTCTACCTTGTAGGTTATTTAACATTATATTTCATAATTAAATATTATATATAAATATATATATATATATAAATATTTATATATTATATTTAATTATTAATTATAATGTTAAATAACCTACAAGGCAGAAGACGCACCCATGCGTTCCCCAGCGTCAATGTGTTAATGATTAATTTTTTAATTTAGTAATTTTTAATGCCACCTTTAAAAAGTTTGATCGAATGGTTTAAACATTTTTGAGAAAAAAACCCACACACCTATATATTCCCATAATCAAAGATTTACAATTTCAACCATATAGAAATATTAGCAATTGAATAACATCAAAATGACTGAAACGGATATATTCAAAGTGAAATAAATTCCTCACGTTATATGCTTTTTGTTGGTACAATTAATCAACCGAAAGTACAATAACTAATTAATAAAAGGAGTACAAAAATTAAAACAAGCTAAATTAGCATTACATATTCAATTAAAATTTGATCTATTTGGTGTCTGTTTATAACTCCGCCAAAAACGTTGATATTTAAATAAAAAAATTTTACCAAAATTTGACGCTTGATGAATACGAAAAAAATAAACTACTAACTTACTTCTATTATTGATATTATCGATCCATTTTATTGAGAAATTTTTACATACTTATACAAATTACTAAGCTATAAGAACAAACTGTGAAAACTATCTATAAATTTTAAATTTTATTATTTTTAGTTGCTTATTTTAGTTTCAATTTTTTCTTTGAAGCCTTCTATCTTTTATTCTGTATTCACAGACACCAAGCATCACTTAATGGCATATAAATAATTTTACTGGTAGATATTGAATAAAGTATAGGCCTTTATAAATAGGTATACAAAGATTTGAATTCAGGTCTGATCAAAGACTATTTTGAGTTAAATTAATGTTCGCCTGCAGATTGATATAATTTCTTTAAAGATTCTTGAGTTTATCAAAGGACAGGTTCTATTATCATGTTAAATGCCAAGAAAAGTAAATCAGAAAAAAATATTAGAAGAAAAATATCCTGATTCAACGCGATTATCTGGCAATAGCTAACAAAGTTCGTGAAACCATAACAATTTTTAGCATCCGATAGAAAATGAAACGTCAAAAAAATCGATTACTAAAAAATAGGTAGGTATGTTTACTTTAAATAGTAAATTCTTCTTGAAATTAAATTATTCAAAATAGTTTTATTTAAGAGAAAAAGTATTGTTAAAAAAAAAAAGTGTCCAACTTTATAAGCTGGGGGTGCTTTATGTAGGTAGGCACTCGTAAGACGTAAGCTAAAGTTAAATGAAACGAACTAATATATTACTCCATTGTATTACACTACGAATTATTGATTTACATTCTTTACCTAATGAAGCACTTGACTACTTTTTTTCAATTTAAATATTTGATATTTTTAGAATTCTTTTAAGTATAAATACCTTTATTCTTCAGAAATTAAAGTATTTATTTTTCAAGCTATACCTTGCGAATGCAGATGTTATTTTGATTATTTTAATTGAACTTTAATCAACTTAAAATAAGAAACCTCTGCAACTACAATTCTAATGTTTTATGTTACTACATCCAATAATTATTATCTAGCGATTATTAATACAAGTAGGTACAACTATAGAGAGAAACGATATCCTTTTTCTCTAAAAATGAAATTTTTTTCAATTAAAAATATTAGATGTATAAAAATAACGCCGGAAATACATTTATTTTATTTGTTTTTTTAATAATTATGAAATTTTCCTCCTTTAGAGTTTTCTTTACTAAGCAAAAGTTTGCTAATGTTTTGTCAACTTTTCCTTATTACAGTAACTATGTGTAAAAATTGTATAAAAGCCTGAATAATGAACAATGTCATAAAATAATAAAAGAAGTAAGTATACTTAATAAAATAATAGGTTGACATAAAAATATTTTTTTGTAAATTCTTTGGTTTCTCCACTCAAATTTCGCAGAAAAAAAATTTTTAAGTACACAAAAAAAGTTCAACTAAATATATTTGATAAATATACATATACTTAATTGTAATTATTACCTCTTATTATTATCTATTTTTTTTAATTTCCATCCAAAGAATATCACAAATATTATCTAAGTTTGTGGTTAGACAATAAAGTATAATTTTACAAGATAAAAAGGATAACAGATTCAAAACTACTTGTATTATTATAGAGACTGTAATAATAAAACCTTTAAATGATAACAATTTGATACATTTTATAATCGTAAAAATAATATAATCTAAAAATTGACAGTAGATTTATACAAACGTATAGAATTTGATTAAATGTCATAAATAAAGCCACGTGTCTGGATGAGAATTAGAAAATCTTCTTAATCTTTTTGAAAAATAAACAAAAACTCATTATAATAGATTTTTTAAAGTAACAAAGGCAATTACGAAGTAAATAAATTCATATTGTGTTCGTTTACTTACAAACCCAGTTTCGTATAAAAATAAATTTATAGTAAAAAAAAGGGTAGGTACAAAGTACAAAAATGTGTGATAGTGCATAATCTAAAAATGGTATTTTTACTTTCTTTTACTACTATAGTATAGTAGTAAGTAACTATACTATAGTGAAGGAAGTATTGTAATCGGGTCGAATTTTCGATTTCGAGTTTATCACCGGAGATACACGTTTTGAGTCAAAAAAAAGGGCAAAAAAACAGTGTGTGTGTGTGTGTGTGTGTGAGAGGTTATCGTATCGAAAGCTTTATGCAAATTTCACCAAACTTGGAAGTTTTAGTTTAAAGTACCTACCTTAAACCAGTTCATATTGCCTGATTAATTTCTAATTAAATACATTTTTTAAGTTTATGATAATAATATTCTTATGTGTTGCAAAATATCTAGCAAGTTATACTAATTTACACTTTTATTCAAATTTACTTAAAAATGTATCACGTTTTTATTTGAAACTAAATTTTAAGCAGATAATATAGGTAATATTAAGTACATAATATTAAGTTAGGTATACCTCCAATAGTACATGTATACATACATAAATAATGATCATCTAATAAAAGTAATAGGTATGCCTCTACCGTTTAAAGTTGCCAATCTTGAAATGCTAATTTAATTTTACTAGTATAAAATGATACAAAATAAGGCCAAAACCAATACCATGCTATACAGTACCCACTAATACAGTTATGTCTCCATAGTTTAACCCTCGCAGGTTCGACAGGCCCAGTAGTTCCATTTTTATTTACGTTTTTTTTTTTTTATTATAGGTAATAGTTATAAGTCAACAATCAACATTGTGATACAACATTGCTAATACCTACGTAAAATTTTATTTTCTTATATAAAATGTAATAATTCGACAAGGATCAATCCTATTGGTGTTGGACTACAGGAACTATTGAATAGGTATATACTCTCAGAGAGTTATTATACCATGACTCTACTCTTAAAATGAGAAAGCTGTTGGCTGTCCTTTAGTTTTGGTTTAGCATATTCAAGCATGGTCTCGCAAAAAAGTTAATAATTTGAAATTAAATAATACCTAAGTCTTATTCGCATAGAACTTGAACAACAATTTCAAGATTTGTTGATATAATTCTTTTGGGGATTCACTACTTGACTGATTTTTAATTTTCTTCACTAAAATTTCAACTACTTGGTCCAAATTTCAATTGAAATCAAGTTAGTCAAACTCAAGTAGAATATTGATATTTAAATGTAAAATCAAGCCAAGCACTATGCAAATTATGTCATTAACAAATAAAAATATCATGCACAATTAATTTCAAAACATATTCAAACTACTTGGCTTGATGAATTCCTATATAGTTGCTTTTAATTGTCGATTTCTTAAACACAATAAGTTTTCAAAAAAGCTAACATTTTTATCCGAAAAGTGTCGTTTTTTTTATTTGCGACAAAACAGAACTGACGATTTTTCAACGAAAAGCTGCTATCAAATGCTGACCATTGCCTGGTACGCCTGGTGTTTGATTATCATAAAAGCCAACGCTGTGTTCGTAAAACAGACTTATTAACCCCATAAAACAAAAAACAAAGAGCAGAAGCTTTTTTTTCGATTATTTTTAAACAGTAATTTTAGCAGTGAAAAACTTTTTTACTCAATTAATTATCTACTACAAATCACGTATCTACCGATGAAACTAAAGCTAATTAAAAAACTTTTTATTAATTGGAAGTAATATGGAAGGAAACTCTTCTTTCGTACATTAAAGTGCTTTTCAATAATTTAGAAAATAAGCAGTTATCGGTAAATATAATAATGTAGTCTCCTATAGTTTTAAAGACCTAAACTTCGAAAATTGTATTAAAAATATGTGACGTGTTTTCATACAAAGCCACAACCATAGTTCATAAATCCTTAAAACAAAAAGTTAGCACTGTATAAGTTTACGGAAGCATCATAATTCATAACCCTTTCTCGGCATTATTTTTGCCCATCTTCCTCATTATACCTATGGTGTTATTAAAGAATATACAGATATTAGATATATAATATTATATTATGCATATATATTAAATATATATGTATGTACCTACATATTATGTATTATAGTACCTATATAGTAACTTATTCAATATACCTAAACACAAGTTTCTATATCTCTTTCATATTCATATATAAATATAAAACAGTTGGTGAATATTTGAACCCATACATATTCGTGTTCCACCCTTTTAAAAATAGCATTTTTTTTTAAATATATTAAATTCACATATAAATAGTATCAGCTAACATAATTAAAAGAATTATATAAAAAAATTAAACTTACAGTTAGTCAATTCAATTCATATTCAACACTAACTCTTAGCTTTTATATGAACTTTATTTAGGTAAACTAGTTCATATTTTCTTACTGATCTAAGACTTCAATTTGAGAAAATATAAAAATAGAGCTTGAATATTAAAATAATATATATAAACTATTATCTACATATATATCTATTGCATTTTTTCTTCAATTTGTATTGGTAGTTAATTTTTGTTTTTCAAATAAATAAAATGTCTTAATGCATGTATTATTATCCTCGTATAGATATCTATTAATATGGTTTTTTTTTGCTGATGTTCCGTCAGAACTTGTTTTTCAGTATTTCAAATGTTCAAACGTGTTGTACTATAAGTGCATTATTGTGAAAATAAATAGCGCCATAATTTGTTAGGATTAAATTAAACCTTATGTTAGGATTGTTTCATTATTCTGAAAATTAGAATATAGCATTGTTAACGTTAATAGAGCCAGCATACCAATTTTGGAATAATTCAGACAAATATTTCCTGAGAAAATGATGGCTAAACCGGATTCTACACTTGGGTATTAATTATCATTATGAAAATAAGAAAACTGAAATAAATCGTTGTAGCTAAAAATGTTATCCATATGCTAGAATAATAGCTTTAGTGCTTAAAACAAAAATTTACGTAAACATATTTTATTTTCATTATTATTAGTCCCGTAAATATATAAACATTAACTTTTTAATGCAATGACTAGGAAGAACTAAGTTGTCAGTTAATAATCAATCATACGAAGATGGAACACCGCATTAACATAATAAGCATCACCCAGAGAAAGATTTTAATTGCACTGAGGTCTATTTGACCCCAAAAGCTTTAAAAGGCTATGAAATTCTTGGATTCGTTTAATGACCACTCAAAACCTTTTTTTAATTTTCAAATACTAACATTACCTACATTTTAATTTAGAACAAACTTAAAAAACGGAACACTGTTTTCTTGTCTTCTGAGATTTTTTTTAGAACTTGAAATTCTTCCTATTTCAAATAGGAGTTTTTATATTATTTTCAAAAAGTATTGTTGTCTTTTACTTTCAAAGGATATAGATATTATGCTTTAAATAAAATCCCCGCCGTACGTCTTTAGTATGCAAAACCCTTATTTCCTAGAGATAGCACCAGCAGCTCTGTGATGACCCCACGCTATTAAATAGGGTTAAACAAATAATCGTTCGTAAGGCTTGTCACTTGTCAAGTGACACGACACTTCAGATTCGTATTCTTTAAGTTGTAACTTCACGACAAATGTCATGTTTGCAACAAAACTCGTTTCTTTTTTATTTATTCTGAAAGTTGAAACGTATTATGAATCAGGAATAATTGTCGTTTGAAACGAGAAACTCACTAGATTTGCTGTGAAACAACAATTGTCATCTCACTTGACAAGTGACACGTCGTACGGAATAGACCTGAGTATTAAACATTCGATTGATTTAAGTAATGATTTTAGTCAAACAAATTTAAAACAGTTTCAAAAATAAACTTTTATAAAAACAATAGATTTAGTAGTACCTACCCAGTAAATTAATAATCTATAAATAAACAATAAAAAATACAATTTTCATTTAAATTTAAATTGATTCAAACAAGGAATTGTTTTTTTAATGGGTACCAAGATGCCAACATAATTTAATAAACAAAAGTAATTTTATCTATTATTTATATCTCCTTTGCTTATACATAAGTAGGTGCCTACTACATTTAACATTATCAATAACATACATAGAATTTGGTATAATAAGGTACCTATATAATATGTGCTAAGGTTGCAAGCTTAAAAGTTTATGTTATTTTTATACATTTTGAATATATTTTAAATTTTGGTTCCAACATTTAAAAAATTATAGGTATTGCACAATAATAATAATATAACATTATTTTTGCAGGGTAATATTAAATAAGTAAATATTTTCTTTATTTGTGAGAAAAATTTCAATAAAATATCAGTGTAAATATGGATAAAAGAAATTTATTGATGTTTATAATTTTATTATAAAATTTTTATGTAAAGGAAATGAAAAATTAGTTGTTAAATTCTAATTTTAAAAGGAAATAAATAAAAATGTAACATTAAAATTGAAAATACCTGCAGTCGTTTATTTGCTTAAAATCAATTTCACTATCCAGTATTGGAAATTGTAATAATTCCATTAACTAAATTGAAGGTAAACAAATAAAGTCATTGTACAGCGTTGCTTAAACATAACCAAAACGTCGCTGTTAAAACCCAACAATAAACACATTCTTTCACACAGTGAGTGTTGTATGAAAACACAAAAATCACCACGACTTATTTAACTCTTATGTAATAGAAAAATGAGCCCCAAACATTTGTTATAGATGTTATAAAATTGATCAAAATGTGTCCAGATGACCGAGAAATGTTGTTTCAAAGAGCACAAACACAGAGACAATGTCCAATGGCCATCAGCAGAACAGGTATTTTTTATGGTATGAAATGAACCTGTGTTGTTCAAAATGGCGCGCGCACAAGCACAGAACAACACACTCGATTCTCTCCAGCGGCAGAAAACTCGACAGAAATTCACACACCAACAACTTGCCTCTACCTCAAGCAACGCGAATCTGACTTCGCCGGCTTATTACATCACAATTGTGTGTCTGTATGAGGGAGGACTAACTGACCAACCATCCACCACTTTACTACACACTGGTGTTCCCGCAATTCAAGCAGGGTTGTGAAAAGACACCGTCGAAATAAATTATGCACCCCAACACCCAGTGCATTGGCACCAAATATTTTTAATATAAAGAAAATCGAAATTGTTGAGTTAACAATAAAACACATTCATTCAGTGAACAATCTTTTAATAATTTCTATCGATAAAACCCAATCGATACTTGTCGTCCGTTATAATTTATTATCAAATAAATAACATAAAAAAGCGAATATGCATTTACACATTTAATAAGAAACTAGGTATAACATTCTGAAAAATTTTAATCTATTATGGAAATCCAAATAATTTTTTTAAAAGATAATATCAGAAGAGTTTAAAATGCATAGTGCTATTCATAAGGGTTAAAGTACAATTCAATGTTCACCCCAACACCCTTCGTATTACATGAATGGACCGGCGCCAGGCATCCTTTGCACGAATGTTTTTGGATCGATAATATCGCGACGTCGTGGCGCACCCATTTTTATTTGAACCCTCACATTTCCTAGAAATGGTAATCTTACCAACTAACACTATAAACTGCATTTATTGCCAAACATTGGGGTATAGATATAGTTATGTATCTATACATACATGTAAACAAAACATATAGGACATCCGTACACCTTTCTGTATATTTGCAACTCTTTTTCGTATTTACAATTTTCAAGAATCTTAAAAACATATTTATTTTAAGAATCAAATAATTCAATAATAAAAAAGTAAATTTTTCTGGTACAACCCATTAATTTACTAACATTCAAAACCAATTTTTAGCCACACAAATGTAATAATTACAAAACACCCAACTTCAATAATATCTACTGACAATTTTCAACTGTTTATACAATCATAAACCATATTATAATTGTAACAGTGGCACGTAATAAGTAGTTTGAGCTTTGAACAAAGTAGAATTTTGGAGTCCTTTATCCCATTCAATCACGTAGGAACAATGAATTTTTAAGAAAATTAATAAAGGGACTTTGTGTTGATAATCTCACCCATCTCACCTTACACTTTGCAGTTATAATAATATAACGACACGTTGTAATTCAACAAGAGGCCTTAATATTAAAGACATATATGAGCAAGTCAACATTTTGCCTGTAAAAGAACTTTAGACACATTCACACTGTAATGGTCACAAATAGAACAAGATTCATTCTGTTTTTATACTCTCTCTATTATAACTTGACTATTCTCCGTGATTTTATGCATGTATGTGCCACGCAATTCAGGCGATGGCAAATTAACCAGTTTTCCGTTAAAATTAAAATAAAAAAATCAGCTCGGCGGAATGTACGTTACTTAACTTTTTTAAAAAATCAATTCGGTCACAAAAATTTACACTTCTAACTTTTTTTTAGAGAGAGTTTTAAAAACTGTGTTTTTATGGGTTAATTTTTTACTTCTAAACTGTGCGGTGGTGGATCGTAATAAAAATTTGTAAGCTGGTACATTTTATGAATCACAATTTAGTAAAGAGTCTAAGCATATTCTCAATGACTTAAGATCAGTTAAAGGCATGGGTGTGAGCTTAAATTTTCTGACTTTTACTTGCTATGTCTAAACTCGAGTCTCTCGTTCATTATATATTTCCTGTCAAAGGACTTACGAATCTTATATAAATCTACATAAGATTAATTACTTAAGGCAAAATACATTTTTAGCCATTCATAGCTATTAATGAATAAATACTTCGAAAATTTCTTGGAGATAAGAATTTTAGTTCGATCATTTCAAAGACACTAAACAAATAAAATGTTCCTTCCTTGCTCTGTGTTTTTGCTTACTTAAGTTGTCCATTAGATTACATGCCAATGTTTACCTATAACAAAAATTAATTATTTTATAAAATTTAAAAAATTTCATTTATAGTTTAAACTTTCTATAGATGTTTATATTTAAATAGCAATTGTTCTTTGTCAACCTAGAATTATTTATTATTAATAACTGAAGATAGAGCACGATTTATATTTTATTTAAACAAAAAAAATGACGTATTGTTAGAGATTAATAAGTATCTATATTAACATTTTATATATACAGATTAAAAAAATTGTGGTAGAAAATATTTTTTTTGTTAACATGTTTTTAACATCCCCAAAATAGAATATTATGAAATCAGAACAATTTTTTAAAAAAATGTTTATTAAGCTGGATATTTATTACTCTCTAATATTTATGTTAGTATTTATAATTTCTTTAATACCTAAACTTGTTCTCTATATGTGTGTAAATGGTAAAAATGATAATTCATGCATTTATTAAAAACGTCCAATAAAAAAGTTACATTGCACTGAAATTAACATAGAAGCTGACTTAATTTATTACTGAAAAGGTTGTAACATAAGTTTCTCAAATAATAAAGTTTAACTCAAAATATATTTTGCAAAAAGGTAATTATAAATACGCATATGTCTGCTAGCTCAACTGGAACTTTCTGTGAAAAGAGCGCATAATTTAGCTTTGTTATATGACACTCTTAATAAAAAGTCGAGTGTAGACCCCTTTGAACTGAATACGAACATAAATATCGTAATTAAAAAGGGTGGAACTATACATAATATAATAAAAAAGAAAAATCCTAAATCTTATAAAAAAATAATTTATTTTATAGCATGCAATAATGCACTTTGAAATAATTATCTTTAATCTAATTATTTCAGTCAGTGTAGTATTTTAATAAATTTTGTATTTTATTTTAAAGTTTTTAATCATGCATTTAGTAATTAATTAATAGTAATTCTTATATAGAAATAAATAAAGGTTAAAAAGATATTTTTGGGTGAGAACATTGCTCCAGTACTCTTTACCGTTTTTATGTCATAATTATTTAGGAATAATACAAATAGGATGTAGGAAATTGCCCAAACACAAACCATTCAAACCCTGCCCTGGGCTTCAGGTAGAAAAGTAAAAGAAACTTTCAAAACAAGTTTAAAAGACCGCACACTCCGCCACACATAAAACTATAGTCTGAGGGGATTCTTCGAGATGTGGCGCAGGTTAAAAGAAGAAGGTGAGTGCCCTGGGGGTTTATGAGTCATCAGCTCAAAAATTGTCAGGTGCATCGGACAACAAAACTTATTTGTATTATGATATTTAGTTATTATTTTTAAAAAATCTTCCTGTGTTGTTTCTTTACCTAAGATTTTTTCTTTCCGATATTTTGGACTTTTGTACCCAATATAAAAGATTTCTTCGATACCTAAATAAATCACAAGAGTTCAAAAGTTTTCATGATACCAAGAATTACTGAAATAAGCGTTAGTGTGTTCCCAAATTATTGTTATGCAATTACTATTATTACTCATAGATCATATAATATTTATTACAAATATGTTAACTGTTAGGTAGATATATATCTTAATTAATGCCGTAATTATATTTTTTGTTTGTAAGAATAAAGAACACCTTCTACTTGCAAAGATTTTTATGAGGAAAAAATAATTTATGGGTAGAAAAACAAAATTCGGTTAGTAAGAAATCGTTTTCTACTCCCAACTAAAAACCGTATATCTCGGCGTATAATACGCAACTGTAAGTCCAAGAATTCTCGTTTGATTTCGGGTGCAAATTATACGACAGGTATAAAATTAGTCACTTAGTGGCGTAATGAACTAGATAATTGCCTTATACGCCACTAGTCGTGGGTTCGAATCCCAAGGAAAGCCTCATATGTTTTTTCTGGGTTTTCGGATTTGACGATCGTTAATGACCATAGTAGTTGATGCGACCTTAAATAAACCAAAAAATTTTTTTTTTTTATTAAAAAATAAACAATAATTAATTTTGTATCCTGGTTTTTTTAAATGAATATATATTTGCAAAGTATTTAATAAGAACACAGCTGATAAATTATAGTTTAAAAGTAATGAGAAAAAAATTTTGCATTTTATACATCCGATACCACTCGATAGGTAAACACTTGTCTAAAATGATATAACGTACTATAGCGTTCTGTAGGCCAAGATATACGGTATATATTGTTATCAGTGATGGATTACGCCTAGACCTGTAAGACTGAAAGCGATGAGAGCGATTGGGCCGAATTGGGTTGCGCTTCACCAGCAAAATTAACAAAAAAGTTATTTTTCAAAATTACAGAAAGTTCCGAAGATCCACAAACTAAAACGAGGCAGAATATCTTAGAAATGAAATGAAAAACTTTAAATTTTTAATATTAATGGTTTTTTGGTACTTACGATTTACTGTTCCAAATCAATTATGTAAGCATGGAACTTCAAAGTAAATCTGTAAAGATAGCCATTGCACTTTCTTTCTTTGAAAAACTTTTAAAATGGATAAATGACTACAGAAATGCTGGATTCGAACAAATTTTAGTTTAGGAAAAAACTCCTGCAGAAGATTTGGAAATATCTATAGAATTTCGAAATAAAAGGCTTCGGAAAAAAAGAAAGATTTCAATTATGAAGGCGATAATGAACCTATTGTAGACCCGATAAACGCATACAAAATAATTTTACTAGAGTATGGAGGGCCCCGCAAAAAATCCAATTGGGGCCGAACTTATTACATGCAGACCTGATTGACCTGATTATTACTACTATAAATACGAAGGTTTGAAGGATGGATATTTGTAACTCAATCACGCCATAACAAATTAAGATGAAATTTAGTTCCGAGGTAGATTATAGTCTGCAATAGTGCATAGGCTATACGTTATTCTGGAAGATCAAGATTTTTTTTAAACGAGGAAGGTATTTTAATAATATTTACTATCTAAGTAGATATACAAGCAGCTTATTTATATGAAAATACAAAACCTAACTTTTGTCTTGGAAAGATAGCTATAAAACGAATCAAATGTTTATTGGTTTTCACAAAGAATAAACTATTAAGCTAATAACCAACAAAAATTTCTTGGAAATATAATGTAGAATTCCAAAAGAAGTTCAAGGTTAAAAGGATATTGATTGATTTTCATGTTTAGGAAAGGAACATTTTCTTGGAGTATCATCTCTATTTGGGGATGTGTGACAGTGCTTAACGAATTCTTGGAATTTGTGTCGCAATATTCATTCGACGATCAATAGAAAATTCTGAATCACTTGCGTCAAAGCTTTGAGAACTTTCTCCCACACATTATGACGTCACATATATAAGCTTGTTGTTTGTAAACGATGCGAAACATCCAATACGAAGTAAAACTTCGAGTTCTCTAAGCCAATGGAAAAAGCTCTCTTGACGTCATTTCTAATGTGACGTCATTTAGGAACTTCCTATTGGTGCGTTTTTATATGAAAAGTAGATAACTATAAACCATACACTGGGCCCATCGGACTATACCTACTTTCCATTAATGTAAAATTTATGAAGTTTTTTAAATTCATTTTAAGAAATGAACAATATATTATTACCTTATCAATTGCCTTGTCTCCAGGAAAACATTGAGGTCATGTGAGGCTGTTTAAAAACGAATTTTATAAACGGCATCTTATTGCCTCAAAGTATGCTTTTATGACATTACTTATATATAGAAAACTAGCATTAGTAGTCCTGGTAGTAGAGGAAAGTGGGGTATTTGAGAACCATAAACTTTAAATTACCCTAATTAATAATATAAAATAACAATTTTAGTAAACTTTTGCTATAACATAAACTTTAACTTATCTACTTTAATAATTTGATCACAAAACTTTTTTAAATTAACATTAGAATAACAAAAATATAGAATATAAAAACTATTGCCATTCCTATTTCCCCGGTAGTGTGTGGGGTAATTGAAATCAATCCACGGGGGAAATAGAAACTGCATTGGGTAATGATAATATATATAATATAAATTTTAATGATTAACTATGTTTCACACAAATCACAGACGTAATTATTACACATATATTGACCGTTCGTGCATGCGTCATAGGCCATTTCTTACATTTGATACACATAATCCATTCTTCTTTAGGGGGCAATTCATATTTTTCTGTGCAGAATATGCAATAATAGTCCACGCCGTCACTTTCCTTGAACACCGTTTTCAAATTTCAAACAGCTCGGCCACTTTGTATTGGGTGATCCGTTTGCCAGGATTGTTAACCATGTAGAGCTCACACTGTCGATTGTATGCACATTTCAGTGCACTGAAAAAAGTTAAGTCCAGCGGCTGCATTTTATGTGATACATGAGGCGGTAAGGAAAGAACATGAAGATTGTGTTCTCGAAAAAGCTTCGCTATGCCCCCAAGCTAATGTGACTTTCGTGATTATCTAGTATTATCAAGACTGGCTCGTCCTCGGTAGGTTTAACAAAAGTAATGAAGTGCTGTAGATAATTAACGAATATGGACTCATTTATCCAACCAGAATCAGAAACCGTGCCAATCATATCGTTATTAGCGCCATTCAGCAACAGATCACACATACGCCTTCTTTTGAAGATAAACATTGGAGGTACATATATACCGTTTGCACTTATCGCATAAACAACGGTAGTGGTGATACCGCGCTCAGCGCTTGTCGCTTTTCCAACTTGCTTCAAACCTTTTGGCGCCAATGTTTACGAATTTCGTTGAACAGTATTGATACCGGTTTCATCAATGTTGAATATACGATAACTAGGAAAATTGTATTTGCGTTGGAGGGCTTCTAGTTGATCGAAAAACAGTTTAATTTCGGTGGCATTGAACGCTTGAATTCGGTTAAGTGACATTGCTTCTGGAGTTCGTAGACTGATGGAGAGATATCGAGACATGTTGAATAGTACCAGTCTTTACCAGCCATCTGAGATTCTTGGTTAAAGTTATGGCTCAATTTGTTGGCTTCAGCAAATGTAAAGGCAATCTTTCGTAGTGATCTAGGTGTTATGCCGTAAAAAGACTCGCAACAATCGAGAATGTATTTTTCCAATTGATTTTCGTGACTATGATTGAGGACAGGGTGTCGTCCTTTTTTCGGTTTCTTAAATTTTTCTAGATGCACTTGTCGGAATAATGTAGATTTTGGTACTCCGTATTTTGTTGCTGCTTTGCTTAAAGAAAGTCGTCGACATCTCACATCCTGTCTCGCGCGTTGGAGATTTTTAAATGTACCGCGGTGTTGTTTTTCTTGTGTAATTTCTGGGCATCTAAAGAGAGAAATTTTTTTTTCCGTAGAACAATCATAATTATTGGAAACAACAGCACAAAATAAAATTGATCCAAACAAATTGATCAAACAAAACAACAACAACAACAAGTCAACAAAACGAAACGTTGCATCAGAGTTTAAAATAAGAAAATTCTTCGAAAAAATTGTAAAATAATTAATTTCTTACATATTAATAAGAAACGTCCACATTTACCCCGCGAAAATCGTTCCAAATTACCCGATTTAGGCAATTCATATTAAAATGCTCGATACTTAAAATATTTTCTTCATTTAACTTAAATAGCCACATAAAATTAATAAATGAATTGTAAATGAAAGATAATGACAAAAAAATACGCACTAAAGATCAAAAAAATAATTTTTTCAAAGATTTTTACATACGGCAAAAATTGTAACAAAAGATCAAATTTTAATTATTTACTTACCGTGACAATATGCGAACGCCAATTTAAATATTTTTTTCTGTCAGGAACGATAAAGCACACACTTGTCAATTCAAACACTAATAAAAAATTTTTTAAATAAAGAAATAATTAAAATTTAACTGTTTTTAATTAGCCGATGTTCTCAAATATCCAACTTTCCCCTAATAAACATATAAACATATTAAATCAAAAGGTCGAGAATAGGAACATTGTACCTTTTTATTTACTAATTTTTAATTTTTATAATAATTTATTAAACATTTTAATACAGAGTACCTACATAAATAGGTGCCTAATAAAATAGAAGTCCTAACTTGTAGTTAGCAATTCAACAATATTTTTAATTAATTTTTTTACGTGGTTTGTTACATAAAATATTTTAACTGAAGGTTAGCTAAAAAAGCTTAAATATTTTTGGTCCAATTTCCATAAAAACGTTAGATCTTTCTCGATTTCTAAACCATATAGCAAGCTTACAGAGAAGTGATAAAAGAAAAGATTTGTTTGACATAGGTACTATCGTGTTAAAGAAACAGTCTCTAAACAAGAAACAATAGGAAAATCTACAATGTTAGAGATTTTATTGAAGTCAGTCAGAAGACTAAGCTTTACTTATACTTTAAATCAAGTTCAAAAAACATTATATGTATTTGCTCTCCTATAATCGAATTGTCTAAAGAAACCTAAACAACTTATTTGTGTTTTAATCTCAGTTCAAGATAACCGTTTAGTAAGATGATCAACTCTTTTAAAATGAAAAGGACGACAAATAAATATTGCAATAGAGATAAATTTTCACATAGACATATATTTTTACATTTCCTAAAACTAAAATATAAACAAGATTTTAAAGAGTTATCTCCGATGAAAGCACAACAAAAGGTGCCATTTTTATACAAAATATTGCCATAATTGTATACTGCGATGAATTTATTGTAATACCTATAATCCCTATAATGCATCGCGTAACAGTTATACGATATTATCTTTATTTGGAATCCATGTAGGAGGACACTTTTTAAAGAAGAACAAAACTAATAAAAAAAAAATGTCTTCGCCCCAATGGAGGACCTTTGGTTACGTTATTTTTAAAATTCTAATACAATATATCTAGCGACTAGCCATGGTAACATTGTAATTTTGACTTTCAATACGTCACAATCAATATTTTTATACTCGTGTAGGCATTTTTTATAACATATTTATGTTGGTTGCATATACGAACACTTTCGTAGAGAGTCAATTACTTCATAATGCACGGCATGTACGGTATGTACCAGGCGGCTCGTGGCATTTTGACATGGGGGTGCTCTGCTAAAAAAAATAGAAACATAATGTATCTATTCGTTTTATGTATTTTTTGTATACAAAATCCATTTTACGATTTTTAGCTGGATAAAAGAATTATGGTACTGTTCACATTTCTCTGTATCTCACTCTGCGAAAGTTTCAACGTTACCTTTTCGTTATAAGTGTGTTTCTTTTAAAAAATAAATTTTAAATTTAGACTAAATTAATTAAGGTTTTTATCCAAATCGTAACAAGCTCTCAGGGAGCTGACACAAGGTTTTGCAACAAGGTTTACTTATTGTGGGCTTCAGGGCATGGGGGCATAGAGAGTAATAAAAAAATCGATCAACTGGTCAAAAATGGCACTTTAACAGACTTCATGGGACCTGAATCTTTTTGTGAAATCACAAAAAATAAAATCAAAATGGGGTTTTTAGATTGGGAGACAAAAACCATACCTCGCGCTGGAAAAATACTCCGGAATATAGACAAGTCAAGAAATTCTTAAAGTACTCCAAGAAGAGAGTTCATGATCTATTGTCACTCAGCCAAAAGAACTTAAAGCTCCTAACAAGCCTCTATACGGGCAACTGTAGTTTAAATAACCATCTTCACACAATCGGTAAGGCCGACGTGCCGTCTCTGCTGAAAAGCGCCAGAAACGGCGGAGCACATGATGTGCTCATTTGAGGCAGCTTTCAAAAGAAGACTAGAGCATCTTGGAAAGGTGGACATGACGCCTGGCGAGATAGCAATGGCAGGTGCTTTCTTTAAAAGCCAAATGCTCCCCTAGTAAGAATAAAGGGTCACTTCACAATAGATCTCATTGGTCGTGGTGTTAAAGGGAAGGAAAATCCCAGAAGCATAAAATAAATCCAAATCCTTGTTAACCTTATTTTGGTATCTTAAAAATAGTGAAACATTCGCAGTTACAATGCGCTAATTATCGCGGTATACATTTCTTATAAAATAGTTAAGTTTTCAAAAATTAAAAGTGGAGCCTCCTGATAGCTTTTGTCAACCAAAAGCTTCGCGATACTAGATGAAATATGAAGGCAAAATTACAAAATGGTTATATTTCAACTAAAGCTTCCGGTACGATGTCGCTGTCACGCCCGGACACACAAAGAACATTTTTCTAATAAACACTTTTTTGGACCTAGGGGACTAAAACGTGTATTTCCGATGAAAAATCGAAATCAAAAATTCAACTTGAATACAATATTTCCTTTACTAGGTAGTAGTAAAAGATAGTAAAAATGGCCATATACTTGACTTAATGAATCCCTAATATACTGTTTGGTCGAATTGAAAAAATACAAATGGTGATAAAATATTTTAGAAATATATGTACCTAACTAAATTAAAAACTAATATTAATCAATGGTTATAGTTTTGAAAAAACTTGTACAAAATATTTTTAAATGTATTCAGAACATTTTTCAAGCACTGAATCCCAATCATTCCGTACATTGTCATTTAAATAAAAAAAAAATGCTTTTTTATATCTTAACAGTGTCTACAGTTTTATTAAAAGATATTGAACAACTTTATCAGTTTATACCCTATCATAATTCAGTAAGAATGACATAAGGTTCTGCCTCATTGTAATAATACGAGTTCAGAAAAAAAGGAACAAAAAAGGTTAATAAGACATAAGAAAAGCTTTCTTCATTTTTTTTATTTCCAACCAAATAATTAACAGAAAACAACCTAAATCGACATAGTCCAGAATTTTTCACACAGGTATTAAGGCCTATTCTTCTGTACAACAACATTGACGTTTTACGCGACAAACTGCATGATATACATGTTGACGTGCTTTTTTTAGCACCATTAGGAAATTAATGAATATTAATTATATTTTTGTTTTTGAATATTATTTTCATGCAAAATAACATAAATGTATTTTAACATAATTTTATGTTCTTGGAAAATCTGTTTAGAATTTGAAAAATTAAAATAAAACACCCAATAATTAGTTATTAATTATTAATATAAACAGCAATTTTAATGTTAATTGCACATAAATATTTTAATATACAAATGATTAACAAAACGTTTGTAGTTTAAAATAATTTCGAACAGTTGAAAAATAATTGTGACGTAGTTAAGAATGATTTACTTGTTCCCTTGAACCATCAAAACCAAAACAGATTTTCGTTTTTCAGCTAATAATTATGTTCATAAATAATATCAAAATACAGTTATGCTATTTTTTTTATAATAATATTGGCAAAAGCACTATCAATGTATTATATCAGATTATACTTTTCTTTTTCTTTAACAATATAAGTTTTTGCAGTTTTTAATGTTTGAAAGCTTGTAACTCTTACGAAAATATACTGAAAGCACTTGATAAATAAATACAACAACGTATCGCTTTTCGTCGTTCATGTATTGTTCCTATTTGTCAAAACCACATTCTAATAAAAAATATAATTTTAAGATAAAAATAGTTCAAACCTCTTCAAATTGCAATCAGTATATTTCCCGTACATTTACTTGTGTTCCATTTTCAAAATAAAAATATTAATATAAACATTTAATAATATAATTTATTACAACAGTCTTAACAATGTGATATTGACCTGATACTACCGAATTCAAAAAAATATGTCCTAAATAAAGTTATCATCACATCGTTCTGAACTTTATAGTTACATTTTTTTTAAATTTTCATCTTTAATAATAACATTGTATGCACCTCGTGATTAAATCTTGGATGCACCTTTACAATTACACTTCATACAATGACAATATCCTTGCTACAAAAATATTTTTCTACTCAACTTGTAATAATAATAATAGTTAAGGGAACAAATTGTGATGCAAGAAGTACAAGCGTTTCATGAAACACTCGTATTCTTAATAAACGATTGAAATTGGACGTAGAATATTATGTGAAAGAATACAAATTTATCTAAATCGAGTACAAAATGTTTTCTGGTTACGTTCTGTTATTATACGACTACGTTTTGTTAAAATTATCTTTTTTTCAAACATTATAGGTCTTATAACGTAGTAATAATATTACATATATTGTACATTAGTTTAATTATAAATTTTGTGAGTAAATATTTTTGTTGCAAAGTGTGTTCAGTATTTAGATAGTGTGAAGACTGTGCTAAAAGCTGAAATCACACTGTTTATCCAGCAAGTAGTATGTGAAGTAGTTTTCCAAAATATAAAATTAAAAAATCAAAATTATTATTGTATTAAATAAAATTAAATTAAACCCATTTTCTATAGTACACGTCGATCGAATTTTTAAAAACAAGTATATTTAATCATCGATTGCTGTTTACAGTTCATCTCTAAATTATTATCACCCCCTTACTCACTTATTCAGTGTGTTCTCAACTTCAAATGTATATCGCTCAGATTTTTATATATTTTTTTAATTATATTTACAATTAACCCCACACAGTTATATTATAATACACATCCTAGTATATTATATATATATTTTATATATTACATAATTATATATGCATGTACACATATATATTATATATTTATATATGCATTTACATATACATATACAGTGTAATATATTTTATTTTATATATATTTATGTTATCACTTCACTGCTTAAATAATAACACACACGCACACAAATTATTCTCGACGTATTTTTTGTTTCTTTTTGTGGAAACGCCAAAATAACAACTTTTTATCACTATATTATGTATATTATGTCCGAATGATTACGATGCTTGGAAATATATAATTTTTTGTGAGTTATTTTATATATATTTATAAATATGTTTATAATGCATGAAAGACAAACTAATAAAAATTTTGAGAAACCCATTTAAAAAAAATATTTACAAGCCATTTAAAGCATAATTGAATGATACACAATCTGTATTCGTTTCATACAATAGTAACGATTTTGAAGAAAAAAAAATGAATGAACAAAACTGCATTTATGTTGTAAGGTAACGTTTGGAAGCACAATAACTATTGAGGATATGATTTTTTGGAAACTCGCCAATTTGTGGGTTGACCAAGGTATAAAAATATATTATCAGAACCAAGAATGAGTTTTATCAATAAATAATCCAATGAAAAACTAAAAATCGCTTGCACTAGTTTTATGTTATATAAAAATAATTATTGAGGAGTTTCCAATTTGAATAGGACTCAGACAGAAATACGATATTTTGCAAGTTATGTTATAGTTTATATATAATTAACGTATCTGTAAAGCAATTTTTTATACAGCATAATATAACAACCTACCAATTTAGAACATAAATTAGATTTAAACATTTTTAGCTTTTACAGTATTATTTTATTGTAAGTATGTTATATTAGTGATTTGCAAACAGAAAAATGTTGTAAAATGATCTCATTCGCATTCTGAGCAATCTTTTTAAAAAATATTATTACACTAAAACATCCCTACAAGTCTTTCCGTCATGTCTCATTTTAAATAAATTTAATAAAATATTTCATAATGAATATAAGGTAAGCTACAATTTTGTTATATAAACTTTGTCGAATATAAATATATTAAATTTTTTCAAATAAATATAAAACTTCTTTTATTTTAAATTTTATTATTAATCATTCGATTTTTGAAACATACTTAGTTATTTTCTCGTCTTTCTAAGCATAAAAATTTCATCTAATTATAAGAGAATATAGTTTTGGCCGAACATGCAGAACAACTGCATTGAAAAGTAATGATTTTATTGGATTGATTTCTTCTACAAGAAGTCAAACTCAGAATTTATGCAAATCCATTCAATCAACTAAATATATACTATGAATTATCTTAAAGGCACAAAAAACACTTCAAGAAATTTCACTGGCTTCGGTGATTTGAAGTTAAAATTACATAATACATGTACAAACAGATCGAAATCTTAAAAATAACTACTATGTAATAAGCTCATTTTGCCTCGACTTCAAATTGTTTAAATTAAATGGCTTATTTCATTAAATTCAATTATATACAATGTTATATTTAAACTATTGGACATTTCTATTATCAGAAATTTAATAAGTAACAGAATAATCGACCGAGTATTAAATTTTGTAATTGATTAATTTCGCAAGCAATATTTAGAGCACTTAATTTTCTAATATCATTGTTTAAATGAGTTATTCCTTTTATTTTGGCCTGCAATTAACTTCCAATAAAAATCATTGAAGTGATAAAAGTATTGGCTATAAATATTTTTTTTCATATTAATTGAAGAATGGATAAATTTAGATAATTATGTTCGTACGAGCATCCAGTTTAAATTCTAGAATTTGAATTGTCTTGAAGTTGATTGTAATCAAATTTAGATATTTGAAATTTTGAATTTCTTGAGTTCCAATTCAAGCATGCTAATAATTCGATTTTGTTTTATACGACTTCTATTGGGATGCTATCGTAAAAATGTATCGAAATGTGTTAAATCAAGTCCGCGTTTGACACAAGCGTCTTTACTATGGACATGTTGATAAGGACATTCTCTTAAGGGAGAATAATTAAAAATCCTTTAAAATGAAAATGTTGACTAAAAAGTGCCAGACTAGTCAATGGATTGACAGTACATTACAGAATGTCATTACTATATTGCGAAATTTTAATCTTTATTCACACTCACATGCATTTCTTTAACATAAATTCCTTCTTCTATATCTTCAATATGCTCTATGATCTTTAAAAATGCTGGTTTGAAGATATGTTTAAATAATTTATTTCACTGTCTGATTTTCAAACCGATTAAAATTCCTATAAAACTACGCCAAGCTCTAATTTTTTCTTCATTTGTTCAAATTTGATTTAATTTTTTTCGAACTTCACAACAAATTCAAAATTTCAAATCCTTGAATTCAATTAAACCTCAATTCAAATCCTGGACTTTGAACTGACTACTCGAATCTATTAATTAAATGAAATGTAAAAAAGTATAACGTACTTTCTGGGGTGCACGGCATGTGTAAATATTTAAAGCTATGAATGCATAAATCAAGAATTAAGATAAATTGCGATTAATTAAAAAAGAAAATGAAAACGAATTAGTCAAGTTCATAATTGGCTTCGGTTTTCATTTTAAAACATTAATTAATACGATTTAAATATACAACGCGTTTGTGCGTATCAAACAGAATAACATACTTAAATAATAAACAAAAGATTACATTTAAAAAAAAATATACAACTTATAAAACTAAACAAACAAAAATGAAATACCCTCATTATATGTATAAGAAATAAACGTAAAAAAGCGTCTTTCTGACTAAATATTCTCACACGACATCAAAATTGGCTTTTAAATTCATTTAGAGTTGTTTAAAGCTTAGTTTAAATATTTAATTAAAAACAGCGTGACAAAATGCAAAACTCTTTACTCAAATAATACTTATTTGATACGATGAAATATTTTTATTATATGTTATAAAATACAGTTATTTTATCAGGAAAAACTGAATATATGTAAAATATACACTTTTATGTTGGAAATCTAAATAAATTTCAAAAGCCATATTATGATAAACTCTACTCTGGTTTCTATGTTCATATCTATACATCATTTAAAACCTTTAATAATTTTTTAATCGTTGTAACTATGATAAATTTTAAATACCTTATTGGGCTATACAGTACATATTATATTTTTCTTCAATATTTTTAACTCAGTTAAATAAGAACAATGAAACCATTTTTTTATTTTTTTGATTAGCAAAACTCATAATCTCTGACAGATTTTTAAGAATTAAATGAAATGTGTATAGTTTTTATTAATACACAAAACCCTCTGCTCGATTCGATTGAATCGAATATCTAATAACATTGAAACAAGCGATAAGCAATTCTTTCTTTTTTAGTTCCCTGGAAATCGTTAAACATCTCTTCAAAAACTTCTTCATTTCGACGATAAATTATATCAAACGGTCACTTTTTTTGTAATTTTTATTTATTTATTTCATCTCATGTTTGTCAAACTAAACTTTTATTAAGAAATCCTTTGATACGTACGTTTTAAGTAATTCAAGAACCTTTATTGTGTAAACTTAAGGTTCTCCAAAGAATTTAAATGAAGTGTGGTAAAAGCTACGAGTTTCTATACTCGATTCGATTTCTGCGATTTCGTAATATTTTAGCAATTCCCAAAATGTCTTATTTATTTGTTACTTCAAATGAAAGAAATTGAGGCTTGCCTAAAAGTCTTTGCTAATATTTCCTAAGAAAAAAAAAAGTGGAAAGCAAGATTGAATAGAATAATAAGGTTTTAATATCTCTGTATATAGTTTTCCATTTAACTTTTGAAAATAAATAAATTTGAGTGCACTTTGTTTTTGATTTCTTAGCACTACCAACACACTTAAGTTGAAATGTATTTAATGGAAAATAATTTTTATTATTTATTGTTGTTTTTTCACTACTATGGTCATTAGTAGCCAGCGAATGTGAAAAATTTTGGGCTTCCGTTGGGATAAGTGACCAAATAAATACTTTAAATTTTAGTTTTTTTTTTTTATTTCAAGCTATTGAAGTTCAAAATAGTAAAAGCACTTTGTTAATTGATTCGAGTTTAGATTTTCATATCCCTTGTTAGTTGATTTGAGTTAGATTTTCATTTTACTTCGAACTCGACGAGTCTTAAAACTCTAGTTTACAGAAATCCTAATAAAAACAAATAAAATACAATTCACCTCAGTAGCAACAAAACCGGTCCTTCAAGCCGGATTTTTTTAGCTTCGACTGGATTGTAGTTTATAGAAAACTGGGAAACTGTATTACAAGCCGTTTTACCACATTTTAATTGAAATTTTTTAAAAAGTTGAGTTGCCATAATTCACTTTTTTTTTAGTAATTTAGGATGCATCAACTGCTTCGATTATAAGGATTTCAGTGGGATTCGACCCTAGGATCACAATCGCAGGCGTGCAGGACCACAAACTAGTTAATCAGACCATTAAGTGACCTCATTTTACATTTTTAAATTACTAGAAATTATTTTGTACAACGGCTTTACATTGCAAGTTAAGCTCGACAAGCATAATGTGAAATGGAGAAATAAAAGTTCCAATTGACGAATATTCTTGAAATAATTTATCAACATATAAACGTTACCGAGGAGCTGTTCCGTGATTCCTGGTGGGTCCAAAAAAAAAAAGAAATTAACAAACCGCTTGATTCGATTGATATTCCTGTTCTCCCAAATTACACTCCACAAAGGTGGGTTTTTTTACTGTTTTGACATGAACGTTGTTGGTCAGAAATTCGATACAATTAGATCGAACACCCCCGTAGAAGACAATAATCAAATATATTTTTTAAATCTTTCTTTTTACTAATAACGTTAGTATCTGCAAAACATCGCAAAAGTATCTGTTCAAATTAATAATAAAAAAAAATATGATTAAATGAAATCTAATTTTTGAAATCAATATGAAAAAGACAAGAATGAAGCCTCAATCTTGGTTCTAATGTAAAAACTAAAAAGAAAAATATAGTCACGCTTTAAAGCGAAAAGATAGAATTTTGCATTTGGCAAGCAATCATTTAATAAGATTTGCAATTTATGTTGTTATAAGACATTTACTTATCAGTCTAATTTTTCCACTAGTAATGTTTCAATATTGTCACTTTATACAAATACATTTTTATTTGTATGGTTTTTAACTGTATTTTATACAGGAAATTTAATTGTTACTAAATACAATTAATTCATTAATACCTTATTATTTTTTTCATTTTACGATTTATTTAATTTTTTTTACGATTTTATATTTTTTTAAATAAAATTAATAAGCCACGTAGAAACACTATTGAATTCAAATACATTCAAATTTCGTTTTATTATTTTAACCGTTACTTAAGCATTCCATTTTTTCCCATTTTACAATTATCCATAACATATTATGCATACATAGCAAGGCTGGAGATTATTACTTAATAATATTAATTTGATTTCAATATAAGAACTGCGTCAACAATAATATTAACTATAATAATAATAAACAAAACAAAATAATCGGAAAGTATTTTAAAAATCCAGAGAACCATAACACAAATAATTTTTGCAACTATACAGAATTAAAAATAAAATAATAACAAAAGATACATTTCCATCATCGACACAGTTTAGTTATATTTGGGCCCTTGATGTGTATATAGTGTGGTATTTAAATTAGTATAGAAATAAATTGTTTGTCTCATCCATATTTTGATTCAATATCAATTTGTTCAAGTACTCATGAATAGAAACCAATAATTGGTATTGATCGATTGTGACACGGAAAGCTTACATGTCGAAACATTTGTTGATATTATTTTCGTAAAAGTTGAAAAATAAATGTGCTGAGATTTGAAGGAAATTTTATATTTAAAATATATAGATATATAAATGAGTTTTAAATAACTATCTTGTTTAAGCGTACATGACATAAAATATACTATTGATTGCACACCACGAACAGTATCTTCTTAAAAAAGAAAAAAAATCATCTAAAAGAACAGCCAATCGTGTTATGAATTTGTAAAACGATGGTTCGTGTGCGCCGACTGGCCCGAGAGCATTATTTCTATTTATACATCTCGGGAAATATAACAACACTGTTGTCTTCAGGCACTTTTACTTCGAATCGTGCCATTCTTATTACTAAGTCTAAACTAAATAATAACACTAACCAAAACAATATTACATCTAAATTAATGTTTTTTTTTTTCTCGTGTCGTGCGCCAATACGAACACAACATACATGTTGGAGAAGGAAAAATGAAAGCTTCGGAATTTTAAAAACAATTTATAGCAATTAATTTACCCCAGTTATTACACTAGATCGGATTTAAAATATTTTATGCACTCTTCAACCTATAATTATATGTATTGAACCTAATAATAATATACCATTACTAGGGTAAATTATAAGACGACTGTTGTATGAAGCATAACCCCATAAAGCACAAATCTATTATTATCAGTTAGTCTTTTATTGGCATTTGTTTATAGCCACGTAGATTATTTATCACTGTTCTAAACTGAAAGGTGTTTTATACACAAATCACCTGCTGTCAAAAGCAAAAACAGTTTCATCACAATTATCGGTATAACAAATAAGGAACTAACAATTGACATTTTTAACAAATGTCAACGTTAACAGCAAACACATCATAATAACAATCATCATGAGCTGTGATAGTTTCACGAATGCATTTCATAAATTTCACAAAACTTTTATAATTTTTCAGTCATTAGTGGCCTTTTTCCATAACAATTAGCTAACTTGAGGCTACTTCGGCGATCGTGGTCCTAAAAATTCTCTAAGTTGCGGTCGCTGTTCTAATCCAGATCGCCTGCGACCAGGACCACTTTGCGAACGTTCTAATGTTGTTCTATTACTACCGCCTCCACGACCTCCAAATCGTCCATTATCACGTGTTTGTGGAGTATCTGCAAACAAAAATTAAGAATGGTTTTTTTTTATATTCAAGACAAATAATTTGTATACTAAACTCGTATAAAACGCATTTTTTTACTGTAAGTTGTAAAATTGTAGAACTTATTTGGGGTAGCGTTTCAGAAATTTAGAGGTAAAATCAATTTTCAAAATTTTTTTCTGGGATACGTGCTTGGCGTAAATGAAAAAAAAAAAAAGCTTTTTGCACATGAAAATATAATACAAAACAAAAAAAGTTGTTTGAGGCTTAAGTTATCAGTAAATGATGCTAAAATATAATTATCAAATTTTATGTTCCCTGCGGTGTTTCGTGTACAAGCCAATACTACGAGGTATAATAAAAAAAATTATTCATGTAGATAAAACGTATACTTTCTTTTTTTGAGGAAGCTAATGAGAAATCAAAATTGAATTAGAAAAGCTTTGTCATCTTTTTTTTTTGGGGGGGGAGAATAAATAAATAAATCGTAACCGAAAGAATTGAATTAGGAGTCTTTTCCCTGTGCTCGCGGAGACCATGGCACCTGTAAGACGGTAGACCATTTTACATGTCGCTCATGTAATGCAACATCGTCATAACAAAAAAAAAATGAGGTATTCTAATCTAGAAATTCGAAAAAAAAAATTTTTTCATAATTCGATAGTTTGGATTTTCAAAAATATCTCCCTAAAAGGATTTTTCAAAATTCAAATTATTTCCGAAGTTATAGCCGTTTTAGTGTCGTGGCAACTAAACCGGATTTACTTGAAATTAGGCATGAATATTCTTTAAATATCTCTCTATCGCATGAATCAACAAAAAATAAAAATTTGTAATATTTTTAAAAAATTCGACAAAGTTGAAAAAATCGGCCTTTATTTTTTGAGTAGCCCGCCATTTTATGAAAAAAAATTTTTTTTAAGTTTTGCAGGTTCATGAGATAGCGAAATTTTTACTAATCAAGAACCCATCATTGTTTTATTTTTCAGATAACCACAAGGGTAGAAATCATGGCGACGAGGACACGGCCATTCCCTCCCTCTACTTCAAGGACGCGTAACTCAATGAATTTTTTTTTAAATTAATTTAGTGTATTCTCTGAGTATAAATAAACAAATTATAAAAAAATGGATAGTAAAAATATCAATGTTTTTTTTTTATCAATTGCCAAAAAACGCTCGAAATTTGGACCTCTAGACTAGAATACCCCCTCCTTTCAGTTTTTATAAGTCGTCTTCGAAATACTTTCAAACAGGACTACTCGTGAAAGTTAATGTTGTAGTCGTTGTAATTATGTATATAATTTTGTCGCAGTTAAAAGTTGCCATAAAATCAATGTCGTATGTATATTTAACTTTAAATTTCCATTTTTGAGTTATGACGGTGTTGCATTATATGAGCGATGTGTAAAATGGTCTGCCGTTTCTCAAATGTAATCAAAATTGTTCATTATGTGTATCAGAAACACTTTCAAACTATAAATTAAAATTTAAAAAATAAACGGTACGCGTAAACTGACATTGTAGAACAGGGATGACCAACCCGCAGCCCGTCTTGAATATTTCTCTAGCCCGTGAGATACATTACACTAGTACAAAATAGATCTATTTTATAATGGACAAAGCAGTGAAAAACAATACCTACATTAAAAAACAAACTATTTATGCATGCATACTATAATCAAATATCAACTGTCTAAATTATAAGAAAAATTTTAGTTTTAAAATAATATTCTTGTGAATTTATGGCAGGTTGTAATTGTTTCATAAATAATTCTTAATTTCGTTTGATTTATAATTTCATTTAAATTTATATATATTTAATGTTAAATATTTTATTACAATTTGGATTTAGTATCGTTAAGTTTGTTCCCGATGAAAAGAAATGCGTTTAATTTACGATAAAAGTAGTCATGTGCAGTAAAATAAAGTAAAATTATTATTTTACTAACTAGTTGTACCTGCGACTTCGTTCACGTGAGCTTAAGAACATTTTTAGAAGTCAAAATTTATCAAAACTCATATTAATGATAAAAAATATAACAATATTTACAAACCTGAACACTTTAACGAAAATTTTTATAACCGACAGTGAAAATTCAAATTTCTTATTTTAAAATTCGTAATTTCTTAAAACTTCAATAATTTTGTATTAAATGAAGATATCGTGATAATTCTTTTTTTAATAAGGGCCAATTCAAGTATCAAAGAAGTTAAACAAAAAACATTTGAAGTCACTTAGTGGTGTGGTTGACTAGATGGTTGTCCTATACACCAGTGGTCCTGGGTTCGAATCCCAATGAAAGTAAGATTTTTTTTCATGGATTTTCGGATTGAACGACCCTTAATGACCAAAGTAGTTGATGCGTATATTACGGTACAACATATGGTTTTATTTCATCGGAAACAAACTCATTACTATAATACTATTAATGTTTGCATGTAAGAACACTAGTACACACAAAAATAATAACTAGTAAGGTTTCAATTCACTTCAAAAATGTTTATATATTTCGGTGTAAATCTAATATGTAGATTTATATTTCTTGTTCATCCTGCGAGTTATGATGATACCCGCTAAATTATTTGGTTAGGCCACCCCTGTTATAAAATGTGCTATTTAGTGCAAAAAGGTTGAGGACTGCTGAGTTAAAAGAACTCATCGTTGTTAAAGACTGTTATTTTTATTACTAGTTATATGTATACCAGTGTTTTCTGTGAGGCCTTCAGCTTGATTTGGACTTTGCGATGTATTAGGACTTCCTAATCTTGCTGGACTACCGGAACTACTTGGGCTTGATTGAATCTTCGAATTCGTGCGATTTGCCTGATTTGAACGATTTTTCGTTCTGCGTGCATTACCTAGTTATCAATTGCAAATGATAAACATAAACAAAATAAAAGTCAAATAATAATAAAGAAGCAATTTGTAATTTGCAAAATTGATCTTTCTTTAAGTGATTTTGAAGATAAATTGTTGTTTAATAAATATAGATTAATTACCTCGAACTTCTCTATGTTCACGATTTTCTTGAACTCGACTTTGTGACGACGCAGGAGGTTTTTCTTTGGATTGTTGCTGTTTTTCATTATTATTATTTTTTTCGCGTAGCATATGTTCTTTATGATGTTGTGCGACTTGAGCATAACTCATACGAGGTGTTTGTGAATTACATTCCGATGAAATAGGAGGCGATGTTGACGAAAACGTTGTCGTTGACGTAATTACACTCACGTTTATTGGTCGTGACGTTTCTAACGTAACTACAGTTGTCATTGTTGCAGCATTTGTCGTCGTGGGACAAATTTGTTCGGTTAAATCACCATTTAAGAGTGACTCGTCAATTTTTGTTGATTTATCGGCCATAGTGCATTTTACAGCGGTTACAGGAACTGATCTGTATCAATAAATAAATTGAGTTATGTAATTGCTTAGAGAAAAAAAAAACAATAATCAAAGCATACTTATGTGGAGGAGACGTAGGAGGTGTTAAATTGATTGTGCTAGCAGCAGCCAATGGAAAGTTGAGATCACTGTTAGTTGATGCATCTTTACACTCAGCCTGTATAATAGAACTACTTGAAGAATTCGTTTGGGTTGGTAACGTATTAATAGGTGACTCTGATCTTGTAACAGGTATTTCAACATTTTCTTTTTCTTTTGTTCCCAGCGATTTAGATTTTACAGTGCCCTAAAATGAAATGAAATTATTATATTTAATACGCCATTACCGGTGATTGTTAAAGAAATTACTTTTACAACATCTGCAAGTCTATTTTCTCCCCATTGTGATACAATTTCTACTTGTTGTGAATTGATTTCGGTGGTTGCAGCGACTGTCGGTTTTGAATTTTGTGTATCTACTTCTAAGCCGGGGAGAGGTGGAAAAGCGGTTGCTTCTAAATCAAATTGCAACCCTCGAGAACTTATCTCTCGTGATGGTATTGTTTGAGGGCTAGGAGGTAACTCATCATCCCGTTTTCTTCTAAGACGTTGCCTTATAGGTGGTGTTTCTTTATTAATCGTTTGAAGGCTAATTGGTTGTCTAAATGAACCATCATCGCTTTCTGGACGTGTGACATTCACAGTACCTAGAATGTTTGTATGTTATTATTAAAAAATATAATGAATCAATTGATCATGAAGCACATAGAAAGGATGTAAATCTCTTTTAAAAAAAACTGCACTAAAGTTAGTTAATGATTTTGTAATTTTCTTATACAGCTTCGTATAATAATAGAGTTATAATAAATAAACGCTAAACCCATCATAATTATTTTGTATTTCGTAACTTAGAACCCTTAGTCAAATGATCAAGATAAATTAAACGTTGCTTTTAAAAGTAAATGTATTTAAACTTTTATTTAAGGTTGTTTTCTTATCCGCTGTTGACATTTATTCTCCTACACATCTTACTTTCAACATCTTACTTATGTTAATTGGGGGCCACCATCCATAAATTACGTCACACAAATATAATGGTTTTTGACCCCTCACCGTTTTTGTCACAAGTAGACTTGTAAAGCCCCCTCTCACTGATGTTAAATTACATATTTTTCAAGATTATATTTAGTCACGGACGACTTAAATTTACATAAAACTTAAAAATATAAGTAAATCGAGTTATTAAAATTTTTAAGTTGTTTGCTTACATATCAATTTCGCGCATCAGTTTATAGATTTTGACATGTAACGTCACAAAGCTTTTGACTCCCCTATCCTTTGTCACATTTCATTGACACCCCCCTCTCCTTAACATGACGTAATTTATAGATGGTCCCTTATTATTTGATCAAACTCCGGATATTTTTTTCTCCTGTTCATTTTCTCCTCTTTTCTCACTCAGCGTATGTGAACTTGATAGTATTTGAAAAAAAATTTTATTTATTACACATATTCTTTTAAGATTTTCTCATTTTTTTTTACAGTTTCGTCGATTTTACTTATTAACTTCCCTATATAAATATTTTCAAAAAATATAAGTTATTGATTTCGGTCCGATTTTTGTAAGTCGAGTTTTCTCTAGGAAGGCATTGCCAAAACCAAGTCATTTTCTATTGCCGGCGAGACGATCAGCCGTGTGTGGATAAAATTTTGTCATACGATATCTCAAGAACAAAAAAGGGTTCATCACAACTTAGATCTGATTAGATTTTGAAATCAATCGGTGAAGTTGTTCTAAAGATATTTAAAAATTAAGAACCAAAAATTTTTTTTTTTAAATATAACTTCAAGGTTTTTCAACTTATCGATATATATCCTCATATACATTCTTTAATATCTTCATTTACTGTACTTAAAAATGGCGTCTAATGTCGTTTGAACAATTAAAATCGAATGACGCATTCAAAAGTTATAGCCGTTCAAAAATTAAAAAAAAAAAGTTTGTTTTTTTTTTAAATGTAACTTGGATATTTATCATCTTTGAGCTCGAAAGTAGCAAGAAGTTGCAGAGATGGCCTACAAACTCAACCAAATGGTTTTTTTCTGTCGGATATGTTAATTTTTTCAAAAAAACCGATATTAAAATTTAACTTCTGGGAAATAATTTCTTTTAATTATATCTCAGTTCAGAACTATCCTACACTCTTAAAAAATCAGGATTATGCTTGTGACGAAATTTGACGAAAAAAATTGATTTTCTGTTAATTTTATTACAATCTGTAAGAAGGTTTACTTATATGGAAAACTCTTAAGAGAATTAATGAAAAATGAAATAAAAAAAAATAATTGAAAAAGTGATCTTATTACTGATCTTAGTAAATTAAAAAAAAAAATACACCTGCGTTGTGTGATCAGAAGTAGCATTTCCCTTTCCGTAGGCAACGTTGCCTAATAAAAGAGCATATCTCCCTCCCCATAAAAACTTATTAAGTGGGTCATGAATAGTCCTTAAATGACTACCTTCAGTTTATAAAAAGCCTATAACGGTCATCAAAATCACTACGGCGACTATTTTAGAATTATATTCTGATCTCAACACTTAACCAACTTTTAATTTATTCTTCCATAAGAGATTTACATTCTTATCTACAGTTGATATAATTGACGTACCAGAACTTGAAGGATGTCCTACAACTGCACTATTCGTAATATTAAGTTCACTTTCTTGTGAAATTTGCGCCGATGCTGATGTAATTGTTCGAGTAGGCACTCGTATTTGTGGAGAACTAACTGGTACATTTGGACGAACAACAGTATTAACTTCACTAGGTGGCACACTTCGCTGTTTGTTTCGAGGCCTCGGATTGTATCTTGCTTGTTGCTGTTTAAATGAGCTTTGAGGTGAAAGACCATTTACAGCAAAGACACTTCCAATGTCGTAGTACGGACTGGCAATATTTGGTGCCCAAGGTTGTAACATATTTGGTGTATAATATTGCTAGGTAAGTGTAAAATTAATTATGTATAAACTTGATTAGATATGTATAAGCTTACATAAACGTGCATTTGGTTTCCGTATTGGGGAGGAGGTGTTCCATTTGTATAAAGATATCGTTGTGGTCCAGTTGAAAATGTGTTAGGATCGAAACCTGTAGGAGCAGGTGCTGGAGTTCGATATCCATTTTTCACGCCGCCTCCTACAGGTGGCAAAGACATTCTATGCATTGGTTTTGCCTTTATCCGAGCCATTATAGGTTTTCCCTGAAATTCTTGAACTTCTTCGCGTAAGAAACGATACGCTCTTTGAGCATCATCGTCCGTTTCAAAAGTAACATACCATGAATTATTATGTGCAAATTCACAAGATATTAAACGAGGACAATTTTCTCCCGAAAATAAGTTCTATAAAGAAATAAAAAATGATTAAAATTTGAAAAATTGCACTACCTTTTTTCACTGACCTTAACTTCTTCTACTGGAGTATTGTCGGGGATTTCTCTTAATATTACAATACATCTTTTATGATTAGGTCTAACTTTCATGCCTTCTTCATCAACTTGAACATTAGGGGACTCTCTCAAAACTTCAGTTATTAAATTTATATCTTTTGTCAGTTTTTTAACTTGATTAAAATTTGCAACTGTCCATATTGGCACGTATTGATCGTTGTCCATTTGTGATAAAAGATAAGTATCATTAGCTAGATTCTCCCTAAAACGTAATTATTAAAATATATCTATAGAAAAATTTTAACACAAAAATGTGAAATAAAAGTTGCCAACGTGACTAATAAATATAATAAAATCGAAATTTCATATTTACCTTGAAAAGTAATATTCTAATTGGGATGATAACATTTGCTTCAGTTGCTCGATTGGAATGGAGGAATCGGGTGCTGTCGATGGACTGCTTCCATCCAAGGGGCTACCAAAGCCTCCGGCCTCGTTAATCATCTCGCCTGATGTGATTGACATGCCACCATTCACCATGTTACACTCAGCAACTGGTCCTGATGAAGCTGCTGGCTCAGGGGTAGCATTATACGCTGCCCCTGAGGGGAGTTTCCCAACGTCCCCATTCATGTACACGTAGCCTGCCACCGAAATCATTCTAATAACAGTTATCAAGCTCAAAAAATGTAACAGTTTATTTATTACATAATTTTAATGTGAAGACTGCAACATCATCCAATAATATACAAGAAAAAAATCAACTTTTGTGGCTAATGAAAATATAACAATAACCTTATCAACCAGGTAAAAATTTCTTCGTAAATTTTACTGCCGTTATCTTAACTGTCATATATATTATAATTTCATGTTTATTTCACATTCGTTTGTCTACTAAGCACTTACATTAAATATTTTTTTAAATTGTAATTTAAAATTAACCAAATAAAACAATTATTTTAATCTTATTTAAAAGTGACATTTGATACTCGATAAATTAAGATTGATTTTAATTTTATATTCAAGGTCAATGGAAATTTTTTGACATTTAACAATTATTTCACTTTTTAATGCAAAATAAAACGAACAGTGAACATACACTACATTGATAAAAATGAATAAATAAAATTAATAGGAGCCATTTTCTATTCTACGAAGTTAGATCATACCTAAGTATTTAACGTGTGCTAAAATAAAAAAAAACAACAATGAAAATAAAAATGAAACAATTAAAACAAGCTGAAATCGTGAACTGATTTCTTATTTAACAAAAATATTTTTTTCACGTTTAAAAATTACTAGCGAATAATTGCAAGAAACAAGAATGTGGCCAAAAATAGATGGTGCTCGTTTTTATTAAATGGCGATTGTATGGTGCAATACAATGAACATAAAAAATAATTATTTTCAATCAATTAATTGGTAACTACAAGGAAAAAAATATCGTTAACAAAAAACTAACCCGGAAACCATGTGCCTTATCATTGAGCTTCCATAATTCTACTTGCCATTCGGGTGGTCACAAGCCGGAGTAATTGCCACCTTTATCAACACTTTAGCCAGAATAAATATTTGAAAACTATGATACACTCCTCACACTTGTTAATTACTAATTTGTTTACAATTACTAATTAGAGTGATATTTTTTACGCTTACCACTTAAAATACTCCGCGAAACTCGATACAATTTCTCACGGATTCTTGCAAAATGGCCGATGAGAAGGCACATGCCATCGAACTAGCATTCTGGGATAATAAAACGACTCACACACCATCTAGTGACAACTACTTACGTTGAATTAGAGGGAAATTTGATTTGAAAACGTGCTAACATTTCCTTTTCGCGTAAATCGCAATTAATTTCTTTTTAATCCCTCCAATCAATATATTTAAATAACATTTTTAATATTTTCACACAAATCATAAATACACTGTTGTAAAGTTGTAAACATACACATAACCAACAATAAAAAATAACTTACCGTCCAATGAAATTGGGTTTTGAAATTCATGCTGTGAATGACCATGTTCCCAGCAAACGTGTGCATTTGAATTTAAATTATTTTCTGAATTTTTTACTTCAAATTCGTTTGCATTTGGGTTAAGAACGCCACTTGAAGTCACCTATGAATATATCACAAAAAATTGATATTAGAAAAAAAATTAATTTAAGTAATTGCGATGATTATATAATTGATCATTTTTTGAAATAAATAGTTTATAAAGCAATGCGTATTACGATATTATACATAACGCATACTATCTATCTGATCTGATCGGTCCAGCGAGGGAAAGTTACAAGTAATATACTTCCTGCTTCAGTGGCCTAATTGACTGAAGAGACAATATTGTAAACTAAATTTTTTTTAAAAATATATGAAAATATTTCTTATTATTTATTACTTTAATCTTTTAAAAAAATATATATTTTTAAGGTATTGTTATGACGCATCAATCTTGCGCATTTTAAAATTTAAATATTATAAACAAAACTAACGATATAAATAAGTTTAACTGTATTCAATTAATTCAATAAAAATTTTTTTTAATAAAATTGATTAATTTTTTCATAAATAATTATAAATATTTATTAATAAAATTATATTATTATAATATTAAATATTCATAAATAATTCGTTAAATGTGAATAGAGAAATAATTTGACGTATGTACTACGTACCAGTGGCCTACTTGAGTACAAATATCCGAGTTGGGAAAAAGAAATAGGTCCGTTATACATCCAATCTAGAATTGCTTCCATTCTCAACCAACGAAAATGTGAGAGAAACAATTAGAAAATCCATGAATTTTTAAAAAGAAAATCCAATAGAAGTAATGTCAATTAATATTACATTTCACATAACACTCTCGAAACGTGCGATAAACCAACTGATCGAAGAATAGTTTTACCAAAAGACACTCCCCACTTACATCAAACATAACATTTCATCGTGTTGTTATTTACGTTATTAACTATTTATTAACAGTTCGACTTATATTTTACTAATAATGTTACTTTATTCACACTAATTATTATTATTGAATCATGTATTTAATATATCTTACGTGTATATATATATCACTTGAGTGAAACTTGTTTAGATTTTTATTTATTTATGAATCATTCAATCGCCTTAAAAGTAATTGTTATAAAATAGTAATTAAGGCACATTCACATTTGCATCAATTTTTTTTTAGATATAAAACCATTAGTTTTTAGTTAATTTGTAAGTAATTACCAAACTACAATACATTTAATAATCGTAAAAATGTTCACAAAATTATCATAGGTATAAACGTGCCTAAAGAACAAACGATCGATTTTGGCAATCTCCTACTGTCGGGGTAAAATCTATAACGATCAAATTGTTACAAGTAGAGAACTACAGGGAAAAAGATTAAATTGGAATTGTTTTTTTTCAATTTTTAACTATTATCTAAATCTCTCAGGATTTTTGAATACTCAGAGATTATAGAAGCTAAGAATTTACAAAAAATAGACATAAATATATGGGAGCGTTCAGTGGCGGAACTACCATTTTGCTAGACCCCGCGACGCGTGGGGCCCAAAGCTTTGAGGAGGGGGGGGGGGGTGAAAATGTAAAGATAATTAGTACTAGTGGTGCTGCAGAGAGGGTACAGTAAAAAAAAAATTGAAATAGGAACAGGAACCTTTAACAAACGAAGCCACAAATGGCGAGCTAGGACCGGAAACGACATTGTCACTCGAAGATGCAATGAGGCAGTGTAGGGAAGCAACTAGAGGGCTGTGGGATGGTTTTTGGCGGTCCCAACCACAAAAACTTAATAAAATTAGAAGATCCACCTCAGAAAAACTACCTGTGCAAGAGCTGCCACGAAACCTTGAGGTAAGCCTTTGCAGACTGAGGGTGGGGCACACAAGACTGACCCATAGTCACCTTTTCAGCAGGACAGCACCGCGATGCAGTAGGTGTGGATACGATATATTCGTAAAACTGCATGCAACTGTATTTCAACATAAATGAGTGAGTGAAAAGTGAGAATTATTGAACTAGATAAGTCGCTGATGACCTTGGACGTTCCAAGCGACTCTAAACTACCAAAAAAAAAAAAAAAAAAAAACGTTTAACGAAAATACCAAAATTAGCACTTTTTCTTAAATCGTTTGCTACGATCACAGAAAATCGAAGTATGTACTTCTAAAGATGAACAGGTGTTTGAACAAATTTATAGCGAAAAAATTAATCCAACTGACAAAACTAAAAAATTAAGGTACTATACCTAGAGATGAAGGGCAATTTGATCATGTCGATAGCAGAAGTAATTGATTTGAATAACGATTTTACGAATAAAGATATTAAGAAACTAATGTTATCCTTAACGGACAATGCTAATTTTCAAAACAAAATATCACCTACACTTGATATGAAAAAAATTATAATATCTGCTAACCTCAACGGCCTTTTCAGAAGGACCTTTCGTAAGAAAATCGGTGCTAAATTAAAATATGGGACGCTAGATACGAAAAGCAAAAATTCATATAAGGTTGGGGGCTGATCACTGGGGGTGTTAAAAGGACGAATGTAGATAAGTGTTTCAAATTAAACTTTTTCGTTTTTCTTAATTTGTCCAAAAATTGATAATCTATATAGAAACAAAAATTTTAGTGCAAAAACGAGCCTTAGTAAAATCAATATTAAGGTTTGCCTCAATTTGTTTTTTCGTATTCTATTTAAATAACAGACTTTTTTTTACTTTAAATTTTTTCTTACTTTAATTTTCGTAGCTTTGGAACAGTTCATTTAGATTTAAAAGAAATTTTACGCTCTACAAAAAAGTCATAATAACAACGTTGGAAAATTAAAAAAATAGTGTTATTTTTGAACTCTGATATTTTTGAAATTGTTGATCCGATGAATTTTGTTTTTAGAACCATTTTTGTAGAACTTGAAATTTACTTAAATATCCTGTCTTTCAGATTGTTGTCATAGAACTATTCTAAAGTTATGAAAATTCAAAAATATAAATCCTGTGTTATTTAAAGCGAAAAAGACAACATGAATTAAGGCAAACGCTTAATAATATTGATATTAAAAGCTCGTTTTGGCATCAAAAGTTTTGTTTTAATATATACTATCAATTTTTGGACAAAACAAATACAAAAAAAAAGTCTTTGAAATATCCTAATGCAGATATTTTCAGGCGGTTAGAACTAGTCCCCACGGATATTTTTATATAAGTGCCTACATTAACGGTTCGATAAACTACAGATTCGTAGCTAGAGCTAAAAAGCTATTTTTTTCAAAATTGTCAAACAATAACTAATAATTAACTAAAAGATTATGCAAAAAGCATTATTTAATAATGTTATTAGTCTCAAGTATACGAGTATACCCAAATTTTAAGAAAGCATAGGTAGGTACTATCGAAAAACAATGTTTACGCCTCCATAGTTTATTTTTTCTTTCCATTGATTGTTACACTACTAGGTAAATGTAATTAAAAGATTATGGCAAAGAAATGTTTTGTTGAAAAAATATTTAAAAAAATTATAGGTACATTAAGGACAGATAACTATATAAGAAAAAATGTTTCACTCTTATTCTTATCACAACTTGTTTCTTTATTTTTTAATTATTTGATCTGTTTAGATTTTTAGATATTCATAAAAGATTATGAACACTTAAAATTTCGAGATTTTTATATTTTATGTTCTACTCTATAGACATTAATCTATAGATACATTTATCAAGGGCGTTACGAAGAAAGGCACAGATAATTTGCAGGTGGGTATTAGGTTGGACTAGTTCACAAGAGTATCTTTTACTATAGATATGCTACAGATTCGTAGCTAAAGCCAAAAAACTGTTTTCTTCAAAAAGTATAAATTTCGAAGAATTTCAATTTTTCATAAACTGTAAATTTCACACAGTATCATTATTTTATAATTTCAATAATATTATTATTATAGTAGGTATCTACTAATGTCTAAACATGTAATGTATTACATATAGAAAAATCACCAAAAGTAAATAGTACCATCAACTGATCAATATGAAAAATGGGGGGGGGGGTATATTATTGGTCTTATGGTAGCCAGCATACCATTTTTTTTACAAAACGGATTCTTTGAACCTCTTAAAACGTACCTAAAAATTATAATTATTACTTTTCAGTAGAGCTTAACTTTTTTTTCTTGACCAATATTACATGGGTTCATAATTATGAAAAAACAAACCAAATGTTTAATTATAACTTAGACCTTTTCTTTATAAACAATTATATTAGCCTACGGCTACAACATCACAACCTTATGCTCAACAATTGTGCAAAAAGCATTATTTACTTGAGTAGTCTCACTAATTAAAACAAAAACTTAAAAAAAGCTTGCTATCGAAAAATAATTTAAACTTTCTTAAAAGTATACCTCTATTTTTCTTTTTCTATTGGTGTAAGTACTTATTACCTACTACTAAGTTAACTATATTTAAGTTATTATGTCAAGTAAGCGTAAGGTTGCAAAAATAACCCAGAAATGTTAAAACGAGTTCACAGAAAGGGCAATATAACGATAGTTAAATTATATAAATTGATACAAATATTCTTTTTATTAGTCATTTTGCATCTAATTTTTATTAAATGAATATTATTTCTTAAATATTGAATAAAATTTTTGATTTGATTCCTTACATTATAGCCATTGAAAACATGATGAATAAAAAAGTGAGAAAATAAAAGATAAGTAGAGATTTTATTTCGAATTACCTACATATGTACATACGTAACTGAAAGAAAAAAGTAAGAAACTTGGATCCTCCGATTACACGTTTTTTTGTTGTTGTCAATCCTAAATATTGAAAATTACAAGGGAAAAACAGCTTTAATCAACTTTTTCTTGAAATCAAGATTATAGTGCTATATATATTAATATATGTTTAAGAAACACGAAAGCTTCAAATAAGTATATTTCACTAACGTAAAAATTACTTCAGTTTAAATAAATGTGGGAATAAAGCTGAGTCTTATAAAAGTGTGAGAATATTTCATATAACATACAATATACTTAAGTACAGTCTAAGTAGGTTGTAAAGAAAAACAACCTTTAATTCATTAAATTATATTATAAATACATATAATTCAATGTTAAAATTGTGTTTATATTATGATATAATTTGAACTTTAAAAACCAATTCAATTAAAAATGAAACTGCAGAGCTCATATACGAGAAAGTTCTCATTCAAAAGGTAGTTAATAGGGACTTATCTACTTATTTATTCATATATTAAGTATTTACATTTTTAACAGAATATTTTATATCACAATTAGAAACAATTATGAAAAACTGTTGTAGGTATGTTAATACTTTAAAAAATTATAATGACGATTATGTTAATATTTGTTCTATAGACAATTAGTATTTTTTTTTTTACTTCATAACTCTTTTTTAAATTTTTCTGGCACTGTAATTTTTTAACATTTCCATCGTTGAAACTTTTGGATTATCAAATTACAGAATGCTAATTATTATTTTACTTATTTACTTGGAAGAATATCGCCACTTTGAAATGCAAAAGATTTTTTTTTTGTTTTGAAAATATAAAAGACTTTACGTTATTATAGTGAAAACCTTTATAAATTAAATTATGTGTGGTACCAAAACCTAATACTAACAGGATTTGGCAAAACTATGAAGAAGGTAAAGTTGTTATTAATTTGTGTGGTATTAGTAGCTCAACTTAAAAGTGCGTCAAGTTTCTGTTTCTAAGAAACATCATTTACAAGGGTTATCTTATTTAAATGTTGCTATTTCTAGCTAAAAAATACTTTGGATGACCTTTAGTTATTACTAACTTATATTCTTAAAACTTAAGTTTCAGCAAGTTAGAAAATTAAATTTCATTTTCCTGGAAACTTGATTTTGTGAACTGGCATTTTTATTCCCCTACAGTATTCTAAGAGTTAGACGATTATATAACAATTAGGCCTTTCATAACAATTAAAGTAAAAAAATGTAATAAATAAAAATTTTAAAGTTGATAATAACTCCGGTTGTAGGAAGCTGCTAGAATTGACTTTTAATATTAACTTTAGTATAAAGACCAGTAACTATAATATTTATGTGTAATAAGTACGCACACATTTTATCGACTAAAATCCTCAAATATTTTGTTTGAATGTCTTCTACCAATAAGTACCTATAACTCAATATATAAGAGAGTTAAACACCAAGTAGTTAAAGCACTTTAATAACGAAGGAGGCTAAACCATTGACAATAAAAAATTGAATTTTTAAACTATTATTCCTTGTAGGCTGTAGGGGCTGTAGTATCCACCAACAAAGGAGTTTTCAAAATTCCACCTAACATTAAGTCATTATAACTTAACGAAGTAACAGGTAGCCGCTAGTAATTCTATACAGCATGTACAATATTATTCTTAAGAATTACATTTATCGAATACTTTTTTTATTGAAAGAATAATTAAAGATTTAAATAAACTTATGCACCTATTAAGATAAAAGTAATAATTTAATTTAATAGACTTAAGTAAAAATGTACGAAGTTCAAAATACGAGTAGGTACGTAAGTTTATAAAATTCTTCACCTTTTTCAATTTTAGAAATAAATTAAGTATTCGTATGATATAAAAACAAACTTTAGTATTTAAAAAAAATTATTTGAAAATACCAAAACATAAATGGAACGCATAATTTAAAAAAAAATGCATACTTGAGTACGCAAAGTGAAATTTCTTGGAAGTGTTTTAGTTCATTTTAAATTACTAGAATCGTAAAAATTTTTAGATAACATTTTAACAACATGTTTTTAAGTATTATGTATGCAGTTATAAATATTACTATTAATTTACTATTTACGAGCTTAAAGTAAAATGTATTATAAATTATTTTCAATATGTATTTAAAAAAATAGTTTTAAATAATTTTTATTTAGTTCTGGAAATAAGGAAATATTGTAACTTTTGATTCCTTTAAGAATAATTATTTTATCAAAATAATAATAAAGCGTACGTTTATTATATTGTTTGTTTGTTATCTTCATTGTTATTAAATACAGTAGAAATAATAGGAAAATAGTATTTAATTGTTGTAAAACCTTAAGAAGCTAATAAGACAATCTCACGGAAGCATTACAATAAATGTAACAACAATCGTCTTTTTTAATTGATGCGTTATAAAAAATAACAATTTTACTATTAGGAGGTATACGTTAATATTTATAACAATGAATAAAAGATTGAACCGAAGCAAAATCTGATGAATTAGAGAAATGTCATGAAATGTTTGGTAACATATGGGACATTGTTGATGAGAGGATACACGTGTGAATTCGTGACGTTCTTTAACGCGCATCCAATCTGTTTTTGTATCGATCCAAGATGGCGGGAATAACACAACAATACATAAGACTATTGCAATAATTGAAAGTCAAATAAAATGAATTACAAACAATGACATGTAATAAACTAAGCAGCAATCAAAGCGGTATGGAACAATGAAAAGATGTATGAGTGACACAGTTGCAAAACGTAATTCGTTAATTACCAATAAGATGTTGTCAACATATGGTAAATGTTTGTGGTATGAAATGTGATGACTGAAAACAACTTCATACCTTTTGAATGATGTAGCAGCGAGGATTAAACGCTGTACAAATATAAGTTCCATTTGCATCAAGACAAGATGTCAGTGGGTCAGCTGGAACTGCCAGTTTGTGAGGAGGCCCTCGGCTCCTCCGAAGAGGCATCTGGATTTTGAAGTCGAGTAGCGAGCGCTGACCATGCCGAGTGCCGACCTGTTGAGTCCGGGGCACGGTGCGCGCAATTTACCTCAACGCGCAGTCTTCTTTAATCGCAGTCCCACCAAACAGCGCTTGCGCTAGAATAATTATTAATTATTATTAAATGCATTGAATCAAGATTCAACATATATTATCTAAAATACAGGGAAACATTTATTAACACTAACCGTAACAACGGCAGCAACCCTTTATCTCAAAATTTACACACATTATACAAATAAATAAACCCAATAATGGTGATGATGTATTAAATCAGCTGTTTATTACAATTTCATCATTTAACATTGTTATAAAGTATTTTCTATTAAATCCCAAAATATACAGGACGACACGAAGAATTTCTAAAAATCAAATTTAATTTAATTTTTTTATTTTATTATTAAGCTAATGTAAGGAAATGTAAAGAAAACAGGATCTGGATAGCTAAATTTTAAAAAAAAATTAATTATTAGTAGTAATGAATTTACGTGTTGGTCCGTAAAGACCGAGCCTATTGAACCTATTGAACGGCATAATTTTTGGAGTGGTAAAAATATATATGAACAACATTTTAAAAGTGATAAAATATAAGGATAATTTAAATAAAGAATTGATTTGAATTCGTTTTTATATCAATGTATGGAATGTTATTAGTCAATATTTTAAATGAGTAATTAATGGAGTTGCAAGCAGGGATGTTATAGAGTATAGACAGTCACGTAGCAATAGCGTGGCATGATGGGCAAAACGCTACAGGCCCTCAGCTGAGGCTCATGATCCGAGAGGACCTTGGGGATCCTATAACACTTATTATAAAATTTAGAAAATTGTAGTAGTTTTGTATTAATTTATACATTTATTATCACGGGTCCGAAAACTTAAGAACAATGTGTAGATAATTGTTGCAATGAACAAATAACAAATAGAACATACAATATTACGCTCCCGAACACATCAATTCGTATCAATACTGTAATCTACATAAACACTTTATTAACGTTTCGCCGTTTCATTACAGTTGACAGAAGAACCCGACGTTAAACATGGAAAAAAGTTAAATATCAGACTCCTTTAAAAACTTAATCACTCTATAAAAAAGCCCCACTTCAACGACTGGACAAAAACGACAAGCGATGGCGTGAAACAAATAAGCAAATGAAAGACTGTAGATAAAACATAAGTAGTAGATAACTTACAAAAGGCTTCCAATTCCGCCGGACCGTAACGTGTCTCTTGAAAGATGCGTCCTTTTTAATTAGTTGGTAGAGTAGTGTGACGATTTTGCTAAAATATTTTTACAATTTCGGTAGAAATTTGCGAAACCAAGAAATTGCTAACTTTTTTGGTACTAGTTGGTTTTGGACAGTAAGATAAAAACATAAACACTTGAAAGTGTTATTCCTCAGAGGACTGTGATTTCTACTAAGGGAAGATATTTTGATATTCCCCACCCCTAAGTGATTCAAAAAGAGATTAGGATTCATTCTTTGATAATCATAACAATGAAATTTCATACTTATGAAATGCTCTGTTTTTATATTTATATTTAACATAAATTTGATGTCTTCATTTACCAGTTTTTCAATTATAACGATTAGATTATTTTTTTTTAGTTTAGATCTTCTAATTTCTTCTAATCTTATGAATTTTTAAGCCGATAACTATATGAATAATAACTATAAACGATGCACTTTTAATTTACTTAGAATATACACAGACCATAGTTTTAGATTAAAAAAAACAACAACAGCTTATAAAATTTTCAAAAAATTTACACTAAAACATCCAAATAGCTATAAACTATAGAAGAAAATAAAATCATAAAAATCGATCGGTAAACTAGGCTAAACATCGAAATAATTGAATATTGTATGAGTACTTACCTGATGGCCTTAACTGTAATTAGGAGTATATTCCAAATAACAAATAAAATTTTAATAGTTAACAAAAATTTAAAAAAGTCAGAGGAAGAGATAATATTGTCATATATAAAAAAATAAATACATTTAAAAAATGTTGATAATTAATAATTAAACTATAATATAATTTAACTGACGAGTACTATTCTAAATATAGGTAGGTATAAATGTACGCAGTTTTTTTTTAAATTTTATTTAACACTAGTTAAAAGGAAAGAAATCTCTTTTTGCACAAATTATTATTCTGTTGTAACATGATTTTTAACAATCTAAGGTTTTGATTTTGGATTATAATGAATTTTTATTGTAAGTTTATTTTTTGATATTTCTCTCAATTTTTCATTCTCACTCCTCACGTTGTTTGCGTTCTTACTTCGTATTATATTTTTCACATACATATAATATATGCGTATATAGGTGAGATTCGCTGAATTGCATTGTTATGCATAGTGTAAAGACGTAATGTATTTTTACGCAATTTGCATAGACCTATCCAGAAGTTTCACTTATAGTTTTTGGTTCAATTTTTTTATTTAGCCAATATCTTTTTTTACACAAACTTGGGAATGAATTTATATTGTACAAAGAAAATTAAGGGTATTCTATTTGAATTTGTATTTTTTTTAAATCTTTGTAACATAATTAAAGAACGACTTTAAGATTGAGAACAATTTCTATATAGTTGCATTTTTAAAGATGGGACTCATTTAAACTATCCGGTACAAATTTATTAATTAATTTCGAATTAAATGACTGGACTGATTTGTTGAGGCACCTAACAGTTAATTATTCTGTATTCAGTGCGATTTTTTGGTATTATTTAAACGAAAATTAAGAATAATCAGACTAAGGAATATATACATGCAGTCTGCAGAATACGTTTTTAATATACAGTGGTACCTCGACATACGAGTGCCCCAACATACGAGTTTTTCGAGATACAAACGATTGGTTTTTTGCTTTGAGTTACGAGCGAAATTCGAGATACGAGTTCGGTTTAGCAGGTCGGCCGGTAGAAATTGGTTTCGAGGAATCAGAGGAGGAGTAGGTTATTTCTTATTTCTACAAGTGAGATAAAGGAAATCTTAGGGATGTGGGAGAGAGTTTCACAGTTCGTGGAAAAGAAACACACAGAAAAAGTTGCAACAGGTCGTGCATCTGATCTTTTTAATGACACTTGCCTAACTCATTTCCGGAACATTCTGAGAGGGAGGAAGAAACAAACCTCCTTGGACATGTTTTTTTCTAAACGGCCTACAGGTGAAAGAGAGAAAAATGTAGCGAAAAAGGCAAAGACCAGTGAGGATATTTAATTTATTTCTTTACATTCTCCTTTTTGTTTTTGTACAATAAATATTTGTCATTTATAAATACGTTTTTATTATTCAAAACCACGTAACAAAAATAACTAGGGTGACATTTTGGTGGTTGGAACGGAATAATGGTAGTTAAATTGTTTTGTATGGGGAAATTTGCTTCGAGATACGAGTAAGGTTGCGGAATGAATTAAACTCGTATGTCGAGGTACCACTATACATACATACACCAACATATTTTTTTTTAAATTTTCGTTGTGAAGAGGTGTTTTTTTATCAATAACGGCAGGCAGTGCTAACTTAATAATCAGCCTCAAGCTAGTCCTAGAACGCAGTAAACAACTTAAAGTCCTGACAAAACAATGAAATTAAATCTGATTGAGTTACTTGTTTGAGGGCAATTGAAGGAAATAAGAAGGTCGATGTTTTTGTTATGAGTTGTTCGGTACCTCCATTTATGGGTGCAAAGCCCGTAGTGGGTATCACCAAATCTGCTGTAAAAAGGGCAATATAAATGCCTCAGCAGAATAAGTATTTGTGAGAATATCCTAATCAGAAATATAGTAAAAGAATGATGGTAAAGCCTATTCGTGGCTCGCTGCGCAGATTATACGACAAAAGAGGAACCAATTCAGGACTTCGACGGATCCGATACCCGAACATTGTGAACTGGGGAAATATTTGCAAAACTTTGCGGAAATTGGAATATTTCAAGACAACCCAAAATGCAGGTTGTGTGGTGTTGCTGTTAAAAAGGCTATCCCCTATAAATCCTTCAAAAAATGCATCTATCGTTTCGTCAAATTTCCCTGACCAACAATAGTAAATGACGTCAAAAAAAGAAGTTTTTATACCCACAAAGTTCATCATTTTGGGATTAACCCGGGTTTTTTCATTTTCTAAACAACCTCAATATTTACTTGATTTTCCAGAATCTGACCATTTTGAAAACATCGAAATCTTCGAATTAGAATTAAAGCTAAAATAAAAATGTTTAAACAATTGAAGAAATAAGAACAACATGTTCAACTGAACTTACGTTAAAAATATTTTTACATGTTGTAATTGATTTCTTAAGAACATTACCTAGTTGGATACCATTCATAGAAAACGGCATGAAGTTAAGAAACGTAATTCCCTTGTATTGAGAAAAGACCAATGGGAAAAGCCGTAACGTATCTTAAGAGTACCTATGTAGAAATTTACTTGTTTTATTTTATAAAAAGTCTTACGGCACAGATTATCGTTTCTGACATCTATAAAGTTGACCTATTACCTACGATTCATCAGAAAATACTTATTTAAATAATTTTCTATTTGAAGTGAAACTTCTTTAGACGCGGTAGGGAAATATCTTCCTTCTCGTGTAACGACACACAAAAATGAAACGGGGAGGAAATTTCATTTTCACTTTTCGTCCATTTATCAACTATCAAACCGCCACCTTAAAAGTTTCACTTAGACATATTTTTCTTATACGTAAATTGTTATTTTTTTTGTGTTTAAATATCAAAAATACAATAATCGTATATAATCAAAATAGGGTTCAAATTTTTTACAGTTTCATAGTTTACAAATTTATACTTACTATTGCACGATTTGCGAGGGACAGGAACGCCTCAAATCCATAATCTTATTATTATAATGCTCATATAATTTATGAGTTATATTCACACATTTATAAATATTGTAGAATGTATTTTTAGTAGAATTATATACTTTTTCAATAGTTACTAGTTTATTGAATGGCACTTACCTTTAAATTTTATACGTAACTTCACCTAGATAAAATGTTATTACTTTTAATAGTTTGAAAAACTGAAATATCAGAACCAAAACTATGAAGGTATTTGACGAAATGAGACAGCAAATTCCAAAAAACATTCAATGGTATTAATAAAAAAATACATTCAACTTGGAAATGAGTTTAAAACAATAAAAGACATTATGAGCAATAATTATTTAAAAACATGATGTGCATTGAAAGAAAAACAGAAACAAAATAAAACCGACATTAAATTGTAATTTTAGTTTTTATATTGAATTAAAGGCACAATACAAAATTGTTTCCAATATTGTAAAAGCGCTAATATAGGAATTTGTTACTTCCATTCGAGTCATAGAATTAAATTAATATAAAGGCATATTCACACAACAAATTTATTTCTCTAAATATGTCAAAGGCTCCCAAATACATTTTACCTTTGAGCGTTGTACATATTTTTATCTACAGCGTGGAGAAATTATGTGTTTGAATATGTCTTGATAAATGAAAATTTAATTGATTATTGATAATTATCTAAGTTTAACATTCAATTTACGTTATTGCAAATGTAATTAGAAAGTTAACCTGACCGATATGACAAGCTCAGATGGATGTACTACCGCAACGAATTTGGGTATTTATCGTGTTGACGATATGAAAATGATACGGAAAATACATTAAAAGCCGTGAACTTTTAGCTGGTCGGGCTTTGCGAGGCCCGACTTGGTCAGCCACTGGCAAATATTTTCGCGTTGATCCCCTTGAAGTTGTAACACTTCGCCGTATTCGGGATGTTCTATTACTGTGCCATTGCAGGCAAACTCCTATAAACACAAAGAAAAAACGTATTAAATAACATTCCTTTTGGCAATATAAAATTAAAAAAAAATGAGGTGATCGTATTGTTGACTCTTTATATTTTCTACTGAATATGCTTTTTTATTTATTACAACTGGAACATTCTTCCTGCAAAGCGTAACTCATCTAGAGTTCTAATATGTTAGGCAAATGTATTAAGACTTTATGTAGCGATTTTTACAATTCCGTACGTCCAAAATAAAAAACGAATCCTTTTAGTATTACTTTGTTATCTGTTCGTCTCTGTCAAGACCGAGTTTTTCGAGGAAGAATAAAGCTATCAAATGTTTTTAAGTCTAATAGTAAGGTCTGTTATCCCTCGAACGTACGAAAATTTCAACTTTTTTAAGTTAACCTAATGAAATAATACAGCCATCCATGTGCCATATTTTCCTATTCTACAAGTTTTTGAGTATTTCCGTTACGAACTAATCTAATCGCTAAAATAACAGCTTAAAGTTTAGTAAAAATTAAGCTTCTTGGTAAAATTTGAGAACAAAGTCCGCGACTACTAATTAACATGTATATAACCAAATAAATAAAATACAATTCTAACTAAGCCGTATCTGTACATTGAAAATTTTTTTGGAAAATCTTATTCCAACAGTAGTTATTATCGATACAGCGGCCAAATCTATCATTTTTAAAAATTTTGTCTGTCTGTTACAGCATTACGCGAAAAACACTGGACGGATTTTGCTGAAATTTGGTATGATTATAACTGATTATCAGAGTCATTATCAAGGATACTCTTTGTTGTGGAAAATATCTCATTTCCACGAGAAAAAAAGGAAAAAATGTTTCAAGCAAAAATCCCCCTCTGTTGAGTTGATAAGAAGTTTAAATTAATTTTTATAAAGTGATATCTGCCTATTCGAGTCATTATTTATGACAGTGCTTCTTAAAATGGTGGGCTGCGGCCCTCTGAAGGGTCGTGGACTATCTACAGGGGAACCGCGAAGAGTCTCAAATGTAACAAGTAATTAGCAAATGCATGTAATCGATTAGTAAGTATATTATGCATATACAAAATTCAAAAAAAAATAGGGGGCCGTGAGATATTGACTTTCAAGGAGGGGCGTGAGTTCAAAAAGTTTAAGAAGCACTGATCTAGGGTACTTTACTAGGGGGAAATACTAAAACCGGTTTGAGCAAAAATCACGCCGAAACTATACCTACATTTTTAGTTGGTAAAACTTTCAAAAATAAGGCAGAAATAAATAGAAATTATACTTTATTTTAAAAAAAGAATATAATAATGCGAAAGTTAACACGTAAAAAAATAGTTTATTGATATCTTTCCCCAAATTAACCAAAATTTTGTTAAAAAATTCACCAATAAATGTACAAACTTTTCAATAGGTAATTTTCCTTTAACGCATCCAGTCATGATCATTGAATGGAGTTTTAAAATACATCCGGGAAACAACATTGTATATCGCGAAGTTTTTTAAACAATATCCTAAAACTAGGGCGAACGAAGTTGCGAGTACAGCTAGTTTGAAATATATTTGTTCCCTTTAAGTTTCTACTATAACCATGTAATTGTGTCGAAACTCAAATTACATTGTGCCTAACTAATAAGCAATTAGAATCTTAAGATATATGCCCAAAATTTATGATTTCCATCTGAATTACACTTGAGGAGAATACTTTCATCTTATAGGGAAATGTACAGTAATAGTTTATATGTGTAAATAATTTCCAAAATAAATAAACGCCAAGATTACCAAAAATAAATGAATAAATAATGAAAAATAAAAATAGTTTACCTTTTTACATGCTCGCACAATTTTTTTCAGGTCATAATCCGAGGATAGTCCTTGCACGGTAGTTAGCGTTTTGCGACCATTTCTTTGCTGAATTCTTATATGTACAAGACCGTCTTGAACGTCATCATCTGAACCCTTATTTGCATCAGCAAAGGGGTCTTATGATCGAAAATAAAGAAAATAACAAAATCAATATTTGCATTATATAATACAAACTTTCATATTGAAACAATAAAATTGGTAAAGAATGCTGGATAATGAAAATGACATATCACCGCCATTTTTCTTAAGATTTTAAAAATGATAAGAACATTATTAAACTTACCAAAAGTGTTAAGATTCTGGATGGACATACGATAAACAAATTATATACTTGTAAAATAAATTACTGCGAACTGCAAATGTTCAGAAATAAACTGGATGATTTGCGATAAAATGAAGCTTTGACAGACTGCTCGAAACAAGTATAAGAACGGACCAACTTCAATTGACGATGGCGCTTCTGTAAGTTGCGCAATGACTATTTTCTATCCCCTAATTTCAAATCTTATTTATTCATTTAATTTTGATGATTTTCAATGATTAGGACGAAAAGAGCATTTAATTTCAATAATAACATATTTTTGTTAATGCTAGTTTTTTCATAGCTGTAATTTGTTCGATAAAGCATCAAATAATTTACGAAATGAATTTTAGAAAATTTAATGAATCGAGCGATCCAACCGAATAAACAAAAACGACTTAACCAAACTAATCTGACAGATGCGCAGTATTGTCAATAATTGCATCTTTTGATATTATTAATCTTTAGCTATTTAAGTTGCACTTTTGACGTCATATCTGGTTGTTTCCACTTAATTTTTTTTAGTATATTAATCTTTTTAAATACTTTATTATGATAAATATCACTAAAGTAAACTACCTAAAAAATTTTACAAAACATGCTATTTTTTAAGTTAAATAAAAATGTAATTTCCATCTGAAATTATCGCACAAATTTTAACAATATTTTATATTTTAATCATTGTGTACGTATTAGTCTTTTTATAATGGTTCATTTTAAAACGTATGTGTTCATGGATTTGGAGTCTACTGGTTTACCACACCAAGAAAATTACGAGACAAAAATTACAGAATTAAGTCTTGTTGGTGTTTATTGGAAGCACCTATGTGATCTAAGTACAGATCAAAAGTTACCTCGAGTTACTAACAAATTAAATTTATGTTTTAACCCGAATAAAAGGATATCTCACTTTGTCAATGACATAACTGGTACGTATTTCAATGTATTTAAAATATGTTTGTCGTAGCCGATACGCATAATAATCTTTCATTAAATGCTCGGGCTGAAAAAAAAGATTAGTAATGAATTTAAGATGCAAATTTTTACAATAACTTTAGTTTCCAATTATCGAGGCTGTAATTTTTGAAGCCATTTATTTTAGAGTAACGGGTCAACTACAATTAGTCTAAGGGCGCGTTCAGACGGATCAACTAAACTCGCCCGACTATTTTCAACCTTGTAGACTGTAGCAGGGTAAGCGACGCGAGAAGTGAAGTACAAGCGAGTTGAAAGGAAAGCAAATTGAAAGAAAACTGATCAACTAAACTCGTTCAACAAAAGATTGACTGAATCAAACTTTTGTTGAACGAGTTTTGTTGATCAGTTTTCTTTCAATTCTGCTCAATTTGCTTCCCATTCAACTCGCTTGTGCTTCACTTCTCGCGTCGCTTACCCTGCTACAGTCTACAAGATTGAAAATAGTCGGGCGAGTTTAGTTGATCCGTCTGAACGCGCCCAAAGAAAACTGATCAACTAAACTCGTTCAACAAAATTTTGACTGAATCAAACTTTTGTTGAACGAGTTTTGTTGATCAGTTTTCTTTCAATTCTGCTCAATTTGGGCGCGTTCAGACGGATCAACTAAACTCGCCCGACTATTTTCAATTTTGTAGACTGTAGCAGGGTAAGCGACGCGATAAGTGAAGCACAAGCGAGTTGAATGGGAAGCAAATTGAGCAGAATTGAAAGAAAACTGATCAACAAAACTCGTTCAACAAAAGTTTGATTCAGTCAATCTTTTGTTGAACGAGTTTAGTTGATCAGTTTTCTTTCAATTTGCTTCCCTTTCAACTCGCTTGTACTTCACTTCTCGCGTCGCTTACCCTGCTACAGTCTACAAGGTTGAAAATAGTCGGGCGAGTTTAGTTGATCCGTCTGAACGCGCCCTTTCAATTCTGCTCAATTTGCTTCCCTTTCAACTCACTTGTACTTCACTTCTCGCGTCGCTTACCCTGCTACAGTCTAGAAGATTGAAAATAGTCGGGCGAGTTTAGTTGATCCGTCTGAACGCGCCCTTTCAATTTGCTTCCCTTTCAACTCTCTTGTACTTCACTTCTCGCGTCGCTTACCCTGCTACAATCTACAAGATTGAAAACAGTCGGGCGAGTTTAGTTGATCCGTCTGAACGCGGCCTAAGATCCCACTGCATAATTGCTACACACATACCGTAGATTCATCATTTATATGTAAGGTGATCAGACGTCCCGCTTTTGGCGGGACAATCCCGATTTTTTACAATTTGTTCCGCGACGTTTTTCAAATGTCCCGACTTTTAGAATTAAGTTAACGTTTATATTTATGAAAATCATTGTTTTGCGTTCTAAGAATCCTACGGGCTACGACGACTAACATAATATTGATTTTGCTACCCAGTTACATTGTATGTATTGTATTTGTCTCTCAGATGATACACTTCGTGTTCGTACTGTGTGCTAGCAAGCTAATTAAACAAATGTGTCAAATATAATTTGACAAATTCTTGGGAAGAATTTTACAATATTTTAAAAAATTGACAACAATCTACTGAAATAAATTCACCCAAATAAAAAATATGTCGCGGAATTTATTCTGTATGAAAATTTTTGTTTATACCCCCACAAACTTCAGAGTTGTCCCGGTTTGCCCATCTAAAATTCTGGTCACCTTATTTATATGTCAAATTAAAGCTATTTTTTCTGTGCATGATGATATAAAGCAGCTTATTAAAAATTGCCCGCAAATTAAAGCTTAAGAGCTAGCAACGTTTTCGAGAGAGAATTTTAGGTCGGCCAGTTTTTATATATGTTATTTCTCGCACTATCCCGGACATCATACTGGGCTGTCTGGCTGTCGAGAGGGGTTGCGTTTATTAGTGCACATCGCACCTGTACAGTTAAATATTGAAATTTTCAGAAAAAAGAAAAAGTTTCAGTTGAAATTTGTAAAAAATAACATTTTACATAAAAAATGTCCAGTGACTAATTTTCGTAAAGTGGCTAGTTTGCCCACTCCAGGTTTGGAAAGACTGGCTCGACCTGACGTCATTTGAGTGACCGACTGTTCAGAGATACAGCCGTTGTGCCGATATGTATACAATTAGTTTTACAAGCTTGTAGCGGGCAAACTAGCACCTTTACGAAAATTAGTGACTGGACATTTTTTATGTAAAATGTTATTTTCTACAAACTTCATCTGAAACTTTTTCTTTTTTTTGAAAATTTCAATATTTTACCTGTCATAGGTGCGATGCGCACTAATAAACGCAACCCCTCGCGACAGCCCGTATGATGTCCGGGATAGTGCGAGAGATAACATATAAAAACTGGTCGACCTAAAATTCTTTTTTTTCGACGTCACTAGCTCTCGTACTATTAGGGCAGATAGCTGTTAAAGATGCTAGAAATTGACGATAAAGTGAGATAGCGCGTAGCGACACTTGTCAGACGAGAATAGCGAATGCTATCTGTACGAGTTTTATCTAGATGGCATTTTATTTCCTACATATAGCATTCGCCATTCTCGTCTGAAAAATGTAGTTGCACGCCCTCTCACTTTATCTTAAATTTCTATCATTTTTATTAGCTATTTGCCATAATTTGCGGGCACTTTTCAATAGGCTGCTTTATATTATGGACAGAAAAAAGAGCTTTAATTTGATATATAAATGACAAATCTACGTTATGAGTGTAGCAATTACTCAGTGGGATCTTTGACTAGGTAGTTTAGATGGAATAATTGGGTGTTTCTTATTTTTTCATGAATAATAAGCTGAGGCAATTGAATACCAAACACTATAAATTATAACATTTGATGACGATCAATTTGATGGGTTAACGTTTATTGTTGATCATTTCTTAGTCGTTATCGTCGTTACATTTGAAATTCATACTTATATTTTATAGACAAAAGTCTATAAAATTGTTTAACATGTCACAAGTGATATTAGACGTTTTGACTGACAATATACACGGTATCTATGGTCTCTATCAGCAGAGGCTGATTTTCTTTCAGTCTTAACATAATGCTGATAAAAGATTGTTTATTATACGCATCGGCTGCATATACAATGGAAAACAGCTAAGACGAAACGGAAATAGTCCTAGAATAGTTGCCCTAGCGCTTTTATTAGCCAGCATAAGCCTATTATAATCAGTTTATAAGGCAGTTTTATAGGCAGTCATTTAATGCAGAACGTTACCAAATGTTTTGAACGCATGTTTAACGGCGCTAACTGGTGGCAATTTGACTTGCATTAAAATTAGTGCTATTTCTTTAATATAGAGACATACCCTTTTTCTTATGGAATGTAAATGTAAGGAGTATCAACCCACCTAAATTTATATATCCACGTTTTTTGTAACATTTTTTACAGTGAAAAATTGAAACATAATAACTTATTATTACTGTGTTTACTATTATCCTTACCTATATGTAAACAAGGATAATCTAATTAAATATAATCTAACTATACTTAAAGCACATTGTAAAGAACTATAAATTTTTTAAAATTATATTTTTTATTAATTAAGTTGTTCTGTAATATTCATTAAATCTCTGAATCTAATAAGCACTCATCACTTCTTAATGTTAGTACTGGGTTTTTAATACTTTAGTTTTCGTTACTTTTAATCCGGGCCGCAGTTGGGTCACCTTTTGTTTATTCCTTACTATTTATAATTTCAATAATGAAGAATTATAGGAAGGAATTATATCTTTGGATTAAAGAAATGAAGCTCATTTGAATGGAAGTTTAAATGCTGCCAGTTAGAGCCTTCAGATATGCTATTTGTCTTGAGTAATTTCAATAGGAACAGTACGTTCTAAATCAATAGTCCCACGTAACTATCTTAGATTTATTAAGTCATTATCTACATTGAAACAAACTTTGAATTATTCTCCCATAAGATAAGATATGCCCATCCTTATTTACAGTTCGAAGTTTCATTTTTAGAAAACAATTATTCAACAATTTATTGTATTTAAAGGTCATTTACAGTCACTTAGTGGTATGGTTGACTAGATTGTCAATCTAGATCGCCCTAGTGGTTCTGAGGTCGAATCCCAATGAAAGCCTAAGATTTATTTCATGGGTTTTCGGATTCGCCAGTCACTAATGACCATAGTAGTTGATACGACCTTAAATAAATAAATTTAAAAAATATATATATTTTATTTCATCTTAAAACATGTCCAAATTGAGCCAAGAAAAGCTAACGAACGATAACCATTAAATTGGAGTAAACGTTGATCTTCAACGCGTTGACGTTCGGACGCTTGTCCTCGTCAAACCAAAAGGATTGAGCTGATTTCAACTAAGCGATTTTGTTAATGGGACTAACGTATTTGTTGTCAAAACCACATCGGAATGAAATCACAGTTAATTCCGAGATCTCGTTGAAATGACTACCATTTTTTTAATTAACTTTAGGTGTCGTTTACATTGAGATGGTAGGTGATATATCGCGTATCGTATATCGCAAGCGATATACGACAACTGCAGTATTATTTCGTCTTATCCAAACTTCGTCTTTAGCGTTTTCGTATTAAATGTTTTCCACAGTTTTGTACAACTTGTTCATGAATTTTAGGTTTAGATAATTTGCTACTTGCTGAGCAAAAGTTATTTTCTTCCAACACATGGGATCTTATGGAACAGTTTTTGAATCATTTAGAAAAGCCCATTTGTTTGGTTGCACACAATGGAAAGAAATTTGATTTTCCGCTATTGCAAGAAGAACTGTCCAAATTGGATAAACGTTTGAATGATGATATATATTGCATCGATTCTCTAGAAGCAACACGTTTTATTTTATCTAAATCGAAGACAAGTGATAATGGTGATGTTGTATGTCCGGAGTTTGATGATGGCTTAGATGATATTTTAAATGATAAGGTCACTGAAATTTTAACCACGCATCAAGATGTAAAATACATTCAACAAATAATAAATGAAAACACACCACCCAAACGTTTGGTACCATATTCCCAATCATTTCGGTATAAAAAAGCCTGCGTAAAACAGTTAAATTTTCATGAGTGAGTATTTTCTTGCATTGTTTCCTTATAACACTATTTTTTAACGTTGAATAATTCTTTTGATAAACTTTGTATTTTAGAAAACGTCCAACTTCATATCGACTAACGGAATTATACAAGTTTTTATTTGATTCGCAAGCTTTTCAAGCACATGAAGCGGAAGCTGACGTAAAACTACTAATTATGGTTTGTGGAAAACTTAGCAAAGATTTTATTAACTATGCTGAAAATAATGCAACAGTTTTTAACACAATTAAAGGCTGGAAACAATCTTTATAACGTTCATAAAATATTTTTATGAAAATATATTTTTTAGATTATTTTATTAAAAATTTTTATTACATTTTACAAAAAAGACAAATATTGTATATAGTTATAAGTATACAGTTTTATATATTTCTTTGCAATTTATAAAATAATTAATTAATAATAATATATATGCTACAATTACAATTTTGTTTTGGTCGTAACTCTTAAGGTTAATAATATATTGGTAAGTAGGTTTTCTAAAAGAGGGATAAAAATGAAGAACGTAAAAGAACCATAAGATAGACTTGATTCTCGATCACTGTGCCGCGGCACTTATAAGTTTCAGCCTGAAACTTTTAGGCCTACTATCCACTGAGTCGCACGCCATTTACAGCTTGCTTGACGATCGCTTGCGTCCTGCTTAATAAACCAATGGGCCAGTGTTCTCACACATGCAAAGATGCGGCCTGCGTTCGTCATGACGCATGTAGTGACTCAAAGCGTGCTGCATGAGGCACAAAGACCAAGATCCAGAGGTAATAGATACACATTGACTTATTGAATTCTAAACCTGCTTCGATTCCATTTGTTTTGATCTTATCCTATTCTTTACTTATTCTAAACCTACTCAGAACATTATAATTCTATACTTTTTTAACAATTATTGTCTATCTATCTGTCTAAAGGTTCCGTATATTTGTGTCGCAGCCCTCAGAAAGTAATTGATGAATTTGAATAATTCTTTTTTTTTTCTTTTTGTTAATATTAAATACACAGGTGGTTCAGGAAAAATAATTTTGGAAAAACTCAAAGAAACAGCTGATATTGCTAACTTAGGGCAACTCCGGACATCTTGGGATTACTAATAATAGAGTATTTCAAATGTGAAATATTGTCTACATAATAAGGGGTAGCATCTTAACATTTACCCCAGCTATTTCAAATATACAGTCACAACTTAACCCCCGATATTAAAAGCGACTATAAAAATACAATCTAAATAAGAACCTCCTCCTATTTTTGAAGTGGGTTAATTAAATTTAAAACAAAAAAAAAGTTGAATAAAGTAAAAAAAAAAATAAACATTTCAAAATGTGTATCCATACAAAACTTTCCTCATGCAGCACGCTTGAGTCACAACAATCCATGCAGCATACGCCATGACAATCAATGTCATGACGAATAATCCATTAAGCACAATGCAAGCAAGCTGCAAATAACGTGCGGCATGAGGAAAGAATTGTATATACTTTTTGAAATACTTTTTGGTAACCTTAGCGTTTAGTGTTGGTAATTATAAACAGTTCAATTATACTCATAAAAATCTCTCGGTTATTAAGAATTTGTATTCTTTTGACGTGATAACGTCTTATAAATTGATGAACTACGACAGCCAGTCTGAAAAAGTGCCACGTTCCATTTAGGCCTGTGCGTGCAAGCGAAAACGCGATACAAGCGATAAAAAGGCAATTGTTGAATCCAAGACAACGTGTTTTGTGTTTTTTCTACAATTTACTTAATATGATTTAAAATTTATTTCCTTCATTATTTTCAGTCTGATTTCATTTTGAAAAAATTGTTAATTTTCAATTAACTCATTTTTTGTATTATACAAAATAATGACTATTCAGTGATAGTAGGTAATTCAATTCATAAAAGTATGCAATTTTTCATCAATGTTTCTTTATAATGTTATCACGTAAAACTATCGTCCGTAAATCGACATTACAGACAACCAATTTTTTTTTTTTTGATTATTTAAGATCACATCAATTTTTATGGTTATTACCGACCTGCGAATCCGAAATCCCATGAAAAAAGTCTTGGGCTTTCTTTGGAATTCGATCATAGAACCATTGGCATAGAGCAATAATCAAATCAACCCTGCAACTTTGTGACCTATTAAGATATATTGTTTAATATTAATTGTTATTCAATTAGATATACCAAATTTCGTTATTATCAGATAGTAAAATAGATATTATTAAAATTAAATAATATATCCTTGTAATCGAGTTTATTTTAATAAATGTAACAATGGATTTTAAGGGATGATAAGGGGCTTCGAAACCATCGGATTTTCGATATAAAAGTTTACTCGCAACGGTATTCGTATCCAATATAAAAATTTCGGATAGTTCTATAAAAATTTTGATAGAAAAAACCGAGCAATGAAATTTTGTGTTTGTTATAAATACTAAGTTACTGCATTTTTAATTAGAATACACTTAAAATGGAATAGCTTTAGTAATTCACTTATATTATATAATTAATTCATGAAGAACTGATTGCAGTAACAAATGATAATATAGTAATATAGGACAACATTTCTTATTTTTGTTTATCTTATAATTTCTTAAAAATCTTATATCCGTAATCAAAACCATCGAAACTAACGATTAATTCGAAATAATGACATATTCATAACATTGTTAATATGAAATATAATTGAAAGTCCATTTAACTTTCAAAAGTTACTTTTAAGTGATTGAAAAAACTACGTCTGAAATTTTTTTGAAAATTATGAAAAACCTCATTGGAGTCACTACTGAGAAGTTCTAAAAACGTAGAGTTAAATATTGGAAAAAGCTAAGACAGCGAGCGAAATAAAATTACACGGAAGTTATTAAAAAAATATATAAATAAATACTTTTCGTGAGTCATGAAAAGAAAATGGGAAAACCACTTAAGCGCACTACCGATAAAAGTTCTAAGAACATGAAGATAACCATTAGCAAAAGCTTTAACACTATATTGGGGCCACTGTAAATCATAACATAACAGCAGTATCATAACATACAGTAAAATAAACCCTAGCGAATCTACCTGACCGTGTTACAAACGTGTATACACTGAAATCTCACTTTAGGTTTAAACAGCAGGTGTTACACCGTGTCTACGCTGAAATAAAAGAAGTTTTATAATTACACCGTTTTAGGACGTATGAAGAAAAGGACATCTTCAAATAACAATCGCAATGAAAATCAAAAATTTATAAAAGATCTATATTTTTAAGAATCATTCAGTGGAAGTTCAAATATTTATACAGAGTGAATCGAGTGTAAACTACAGGTAAAATTTCACAAATCCACCGTGTTATTCGAGTGTGATTTCAGTGCATACTTACTTGGTGTAATTTGTATTTACACTGAGTGTACATTGCAACACACCGAGGAAACGCATCTGCTAGAAAAAAAGCTACGGAGACCATTTAATGTGAGTAAATATATTAACCAACACTAAACGCCAAGTTTACCTCGTTAACTATTTTATACAGTGTACTTCAGTGGTGTGCAGTCCATGGAAGCTATGGAATCGCCGCTTCCCTATTGATTCTTTCGAAAATATAGGAATATAATTTTTTTCCAAAAAAGAATTATAATTTACGGATATATATGCATTATTTATTACAAATTTGGTTAAATATTTAAATTAAGTTTTAAACGTAATAAAATTTCAAATAACCCAAAATTGTTAAATGTTCATCTTACTAACAATCAAATACAAGGGTCGAAAATATATTTGAAACGTGGCTGGAATCGCTGTCGCTATGCACTTTAACGATATGATGAAATGAGACAGACTTATGTAAATACCCCATGGAAGCTGTTTGAGTCTAAGAGTCCATCTCAGTCTATGTTATACGGCGATACAACGTATTCACGCATGCGTATTGAGGGGTCTATGTTCGTACACGGCTTACGTACACGAGTTGCGACTGGATGTTCTGCGTTGAAATAATAGGTTTGTCCTCTTGTCCATTTGATGATGTTCAAACACGTCCACCGAATGACAAAGAGCAAGACATATTGACCAAGAGACAAGAGTGAGTAAAAATCATAAAGCAAGAACTTCCCCCTATTTTTAACCCAGTTTTGCGGTGTTTAAACACCTCCAAACCAGTGACGATACAAGCGCTTGTCACGAAAACGTACGTACATAGCTCGACTCTCGGCCTAATGCGGCCAAGCGGCTGATGACTAAAACATTGTCTCAACTCACTCTTGTCTCTTGGTCAGTTTGGCTTCATAGTATGGAACAAACCTAATATAGCAGCTTCAATCGCTTTATTCAATAGAATTAGAACAGTCAACAGACCAGCGTGTGCAAAATATAATGAGTAGAACGAGCACATCTATAACTGACAGATGCATTGTTAAATATCTGGTGCGAGGCGTCACACTACTTTCTTTTACATTTATGAAAATACTCGCTGTTAGTTAAAACAAATATAAGCACTTTGTAACAATACATATAAACAGTACTATATGCATACAACCTATAGGGCTATATGTATATACACGAATTCCCAACCTTCATCCCAGAACCGCCCTTATTCGAATTTTCCCAGGAAAAAGTTTCAAATAAAAGTTGTAGCCACTAATGAGTCTAAGAACTATAGAAAGTTTAGATAAAATCGTTGGAGACGTTTTTGAAAAAAATTGAAAAAGCTCAAAAACGCCAAGAGTAAAGTAGAGCTTTCGGTTAACCGATTTCAACCAAAAGCTTCGCGGCACAACTAGGTATAATATGGAGGCTAGATTCCAAATTTGGTGAAATTCGGATAAAGCTTTCGATACGATATGGCTGTCACACACAGACACACAGACACACACACAGACATGTTTCTAAAAACCACTTTTTTGGACTCAGGGGACCTCAAAACATGTATTTCCGGTGAAAGCTCGAATTCGAAAATTCGACCCGATTACAATACTTCCTTTACTATCTATATAGTAGTAAAAGAAAGTAAAAAGAACATTATAATTTTTGCGTTGTTTTTATGAAATACATTAATTAATTAATTATTACTTTCTTTTACTACTATATAGATAGTAAAGGAAGTATTGTAATCGGGTCGAATTTTCGAATTCGAGCTTTCACCGGAAATACATGTTTTGAGGTCCCCTTAGTCCACAAAAATGGTTTTTAAAAAAATGTCTGTGTGTGACAGCCATATCGTATCGAAAGCTTTATCCAAATTTCACCAAACTCGGAATCTGGCCTTCATATTATACCTAGTTGTGCCGCGAAGCTTTTGGTTGAAAGCGGTTAACCGAAAGCTCTACTTTACTCTTAGCGTTTTTGAGCTTTTTCAATTTTTTTCGAAAACGGCTCCAACGATATTCTTTAAACTTTCAATAGTTCTTAGACTCATTAAAGGCTACAACTTTTATTTGAAACTTTTTTCTGGGAAAATTCGAATAAGGGCGGTTCCGGGGTGAAGGTTGGGAATTCGTAAATAAATATGTATATATAGGTTGTATGCATATAGTACTGTTTATATGTATTGTTACAAAGTGCTTATATTTCTTTTAACTAACATTGAGTATTTTCATAAATGAAAGTAAAAGAAAGTAGTGTGACGCCTCGAACCAGATATTTTTTTTATACAAGTTATAATTTTAAAATTTTACCCTTATATTACCATGGGTTTAGAATGCAACTGCATAGTTAAATTAAAAAAGAAATAATTATAAAAAGCGGAAGGCCTTACTAGGATGGCCTTAACACTTCACTTGCGTTAAGTATTTCTAGCGCTCCAAAAATTTTACCATGCATTTTCATAGTAAAATTTACAGTGAAAAAAATAGCTTTGTAGATGCTTAAAGATTAAAATTTTCTGTTGGCCTTATTTATATTCTCAAAAGAAATTAATGTGTGTAGTAAAATGTGTTTAAAAGTGAATCTTTAATCAATTAAAAATCCATTTGAAGAAGTCAAGTCTGTATTTTCTGGTCTATCAAATAGGATTAAAAATGTTTTATTCAATTTTTAGGAAATGTTTTGTTAAAAGAAATTCCTAATGCTAATTTATTGCTATAATCGTAGAAGAAACAACTGATGTCAAACATAAGTCTCAAATGTCTACCATATTTCGGCACATGCGAAACAATGGTAATATTGAAGAAATTGTACATGAGTATAGCTTCCCAACTCGCAAATTTCACCGCACGCCACTGGTGTACTCGTATTACATGATTAAACATTATGTATCTTCCCGATCTTCCCCACTGGATTCTGAGCGTGGGTTCTCATGGATAACTGCTTGATATTTCGTCAAAAAATCTTTATACTCGTTTGGATCTGCAAAAACGTTTCTTAGGTACTATTTTACAATATAATATGTGCCTAATCTTACCTAATATATATCTCACTATTATCAAAGGTTCTGTCTTAATGTTTCTATCAATGTTAGTTATCATATTATTTATATAATAATTAAAATTGTTTAGAGTAGCTGGATTTAAACCCTTGATTAAATTGAAATTTTTTTCCCAGTAATAAGGTATTTCTCCTTTATATAAACAATTTGCAAGTTTTTTCAACATCTGAAATTATAAGAATTTTAAAAATATTTTTCTCGTTTTAAAAGATTATATACAAATAATAAATTATAAATACATACATAAATAAACAATTCACTCAAAGGTGAATTCCAAAATTCTGCTGGAGTATTTTCTAGTTCCCACAAAAAAATTGTTTTTAAGTAATAGCTTTTCAATTGTTCAAAATGATGTGTATCTCGAAATTTCTGTAAAAAGTTATTTTGTTTCTTTTGTTCTACGGATTTATCAGCTTTAATTTGAAAAAACAAAATGTACATATACATACTTTTAAAAGACGCAGAACTGGTTTAAATGCATTTCTATTTAGCATTAACATTTTTTCTTGTTCATAAAATGATAAACGCCAGTACCATTGTGACTTATTGTGCTTATTGTCGATTTTCATCGGTTTTGGAACAATGTACCATGTGTTGTTCTTTATAGAAAAATAAAACAAATATAAAAATATTTTTGTTATTTTTTAAAATTGTAAATCGATGAATAGCTGGAGTACTTGGTGTTACCCAAATTAAAATATCTTACGTAATTAAGTACAAATAGTTAATAACACCCTACTTTATATTTATTAAATTCCAAACTTTCAAAATGTACTACCTTTTGTAATAATAAATATTAGAATTCCTCTAGGATTAGGTCACCATATTGTTAAGTCACTGGGTTTTATTTAAAATTTTGTTTTGCTCAAAGTTTTACTACTTTTAAAAAATGGGCGAGTTTAAAGCTATTAATCTAGTCCTGCAGGCAATGAATGATTTGTGAATATAATGCAGTTATGTAAAAACCAATAGGCTTAAAAATATTTTTAGTACAATTAAAGCTTATAAAAATCATTACAAGTTTGCTTCTATTCATTGTTTCTCTATTTCTGATATTTTTGAGATATACACCCTCAAAGCAATAGCACCTTAGTTCCTTATTTTACAGTAAAGTCCTCAAAAAAGAAGATATATTGCATTGGGGTTATCCTTTAAAATGATGCCAGTTTTATTAATTCATTTTGAATTTACCAAAAGTTATAAGAATTAAAAACTAATTTAGTAACTTTTTATTACATTATACTTATACGTAATATATTTATAAGTGCGACTGTTTGCTTGTTTTTATAAATCAAAATTGCATCAACAAATTGAAGTAGTTTTTTGCATAGGAATACTGAGGAAAACATTATGGGCTTGTAGGTAACATAGACTACTTTTCATGTCGGAAAAATGCACGATACCTGGGGGATAGTTGTTTTTTAGTTCTAATAAAGTTAATCAACCAATTTTAATTGTATTCAGTATGAACTATGAAGTAGTAGTGGAGTTAAAATAAAATACATGAAAATTGTTATCCCGGTAAAATACATGATTCTTGTGGGATAGCTCTTTCTTTATCCTGATATAATTTTCTAATAATTTTAATGTGAAAAATAACTATCAACTATAACAATAGTTTTTATGGGTATACCAACCCAAAGAATACGAAGGCAGCAGACCAAGCAGTGACGTAGCTATCAGGGGGCTAGACGTCGCCGTTCACCGGGGCTCCCAAGGTCAGGGGGCCCTCGGACTCTAACCAGCAAACTTCATATTGAACTAGCAAAAAGTCTTGCCTTTAAAGTTTGAAATATTAATTGTTACAAAAAGTTGTGTTAGATCAACTACAATGAAGTTTTAAAAGTTCGAACTTTCAAATTATTAGACTTGGAAAATACTAGCAGTGGTACTGGTTCAGAAAACTCCTGGAGGGCAATGATGAAGTATACGGAGGACGTTCTGACTGCGAAAAAAGCCGAAGAACGCACAACGAGTGCGTAGCTGTGCGACCAGGGTCAGACTGAAGTAATGCGAAAGCGGTTTCCGGTCTGGCCCCCTTCCACATTGAAGGGCGGTAAAAGGATCGCTTTTTAGTGGGTAAAAGTCCCACACCACCAACACCATCTTCAACTTCTATATATAAAAAAAAAACTTGCATGGCACACGCCAACTAATCACTCACTAGAATAACTAATCACTAATCTTTCGCACTCGCACTAATCTATATAAACAATAAAAACTGCTGGATATGTTTCGATCAATTTTTTTTGCTTTACTTCCTTTATACTTGGTTCTTATCTAAAAAAATAATTATCACGATATCTTCATTAAAAACAAAGTAATTAAAGTTTTAAAATTGCGATTTTTCCAAGCAGAACGCGTATTCTTTCGTTGCTTTGATAGAGTCGGACAAACGGTGTTATGCGCAGTGACTAGAGTGGACTAAGGAGGAAATGTGTCTCCTTCCACTGCCTAGTGATTACTTCATATTTGAGCGTATGCGGTACGACTTCATCCATCTAAGCGAGATATTAGAATAAAAAAATTTTTGTTTGAATTCTATTTTTTCAGTTTTTAAAATATTTTTGAAGCTTTTTTTAAACTCTCTTTTAGCATTTTTTATATTTTACTGTAAAATAAATTCAAATTACATTTTTAGGTTACAACCGTTACAATAATCAAATTACATTTCAACACTCCCTTTTATTATTGCATATATTTTTTTACCAGAAAGTGTTAAGTTAGTGAGAAACATTTTTTTAAAATTAAACTATATGCTATAAACTTGCTCCTTCAGAATCCACAATTTCTCCAAGTGTATAGTTATCAATTGATTAATAATTAATTTTTAAAAATTTGCAAACTAAAAATTAAAATTGCTGTAAAATATAAAAAAGTTACTTTATTTATTTATTTTTTTTATTTTTAAATTGCTCCTTAAATCCTCTTTCCGGATTCGCAATTGCTCCAGGTGTATAGTTAATAGTTAATTAATAATTAAATTTTTAAAAAATTTTTAAACTCCAGAATTAAAACCGCTATAAAATCCACAATAATTTTTAATTGAAGTTTTGTTTTTTTAAGCTCTCTATCTGGTTTTTTCATTACGCAAATAATAATAATTGATCAAATTTATGTAATATTTTTGATAATTAATTATTTTTAACTATTTATACATGTATGGTTGTACTATTACGTCATCAACTGCCGTTAGATTTTATAAAGATGAATAGTTTAAAAATTGAATTACTAATTAACTATACACCTGGAGCAATTTAAGGAAAGAGCATTTAAGGAATAATTTTTTGAAAAAAAAAATAAAAATAAGTGATTATTTTGGATTATATAGCAATTTTTATTTTTGAATTAACAAAATTTTGAAAAATTAATTAATATTTAACTAATAATTATACACTTGGAGCAATAGCGGATTCTGCAGGAGCAATTTTTGGGCATGTAGTTAAAATGTTCTACGCTAAGTTCTTTCCGGTTATTTTTAATATATTTTTGTTTTCAATTTTTAAATGTTTTTCCTCTGTATATTAAATATGTTCTTAACATAATAAACTACGCAGACGACGTCGCGGGTATCAACTAGTCAAAGTATAAATGAGCCTTTATGTGAGTTATACTCACACTTGGTCGGTTTTTCGTTTGCATTTTGTAAAAGTTTAGATATATATTACCATATATTTTTAATAAGTGCATATATTATTACAGTACCACGTATTATTTTACAAAAAATAGGTTTACAAAAAATACATAAAAATATATTTACCATTCCTCCCCTGTTTGATATAGGTCTAAAACACTTTGGTGGCGATAATGGTAGTTTAAATGGAAAAACAGGTGTTAAATCAACGTCGAATAATGGACTGTTATTTTTTTTTACATTCAATGTTATTGCCGGCCCTGATGTAGTAATATTAATCTATAAATGGCAAAAAATAAAACACAATAATAATTTTATTGTTAGATATTATTATAGTGAAATATTGGAACTATTTTTATGAAATTTTAAAATGCATACCTGGTAGACTTTGTTGTTTATCATTAGTCTATTATTTTCTAACTCATTTAAGGCTGTTTGAATAACAGAAATCATCCACTGTCGAATTTTTTGTGGTAAAAAATAATTATCTTTATCAAACCAATCAATAACTCTAAAAATATTATAACATAAAAAAAATATTTTTTAAAATATTTATAAAAAAAAAAAAATAAACAAACTTTGTTAATAATTTTGCATCCGCAATATTCAAAGTGAGTTTTTGATTTTCATCTATAATTTTAACAAAGCCAGGTTGAGATTGTTTATAAATTATTTTCGAATTCCTAATGTCGAAAGGGTATTTCAGTATTAAATACAAATCAAATTCAACTGGTTTTCCAATTTTTAAGCCATCATAAAAACTACCACCATAATCCATTCTTTCATATAACTTGTTAAGAAGTGGACTTTTGTTCATCATTAGATCAAGAACCTTTTTTACTACCTAAAGAAATAAATTAATTAATTTTTATCTTTCTAAATAAAAAAATGTAATTGCTTACTTGATCAAGTTCTACATTTCTCTGTTTTACATCATCATCTTGTAACGAAACATAATGTTTATTTAAAATTTGTAAACTTCTTTCCGCTGTAGTATACGAATACTTCCGGTCCATTATACTTTGTGCATCTAAAGTCATCATTGTGTAGGTATGAATTTTTAAAATAAAACAGAAGAATCCAGGCTATCTCTGTGACACGATCGCTGGAAGTGAAAAGTAATAGAGTTGCTTGAAGAGAGTTAGTAGAGTTATTTGAATTTTTCCAGGAAAAAGTTTCAAATAAAAAATTGTAGGCATTAATGAGTCGAAGAACTATAACAAGTTTATAGAAAATCGTTGGAACCGTTTTCGAAAAAAATTGAAAAACAAAAATAAAGTGGGGTTCACTGTCAACCGATTTCAACCAAAAGCTCCGCGGCACAACTAGATACCTATAACGTAAAGGTAAAATTTCAAGTTTGGTGAAATTCGGATAAAGCTTCGATACGATATCGCTGTCACACACAGACTTTTAAAAACCTCTAAAAACCCCTTTTTTGAATTCAGGCAGTGGCGGAACTACAAATTTCAGGCCCCCCGCAAAACAATTAAATTGGCCTCCAACCTTATACCTATATGAATTTTTTTTTTCGTATCTAGCGTCCCATATTTTAATTGAGTACCAATTTTCTTGCAAAGGATCCTTCTTAAAAGGCCCTTGAGGTCTAGAAGAGATTAGCAGATGTTATCATTTTTTCATATCAGGTGTAATATTTTGTTTTAAAAATTAGCATTGTACTTTAAAAAAGACGACAGTTTCTTAATATCCTTATTCGTAGCATCTTGGTCGAAAGCCATGGTATTTTCATCGTTATTCAAATCAATTGCCGTACTGCTTCTGCTATCGACATGATCAAATTGCCCTTCATCTCTAGGTGTAGTACCTTAATTTTTTAGTTTTGTCAGTTGTATTAATTTTTTTGCTATAAATTTGTTCAAACACCTGTTCATCTTTAGAAGTACTTTGATTTTCTATGATCGTACCAAACGATTTAAGAAAAAGTGCTAATTTTGGTATTTTTGCCAAACGTTCCTTTTTTCAATTTCTCTTTTTTACTGCACCCTCTCTGCAGCACCACTAGTACTAATTTTCTCAACATTTTCGGGCGCCCCAAAGCTTCGGGCCCTCCGCGTCGCGGGGTCAAGCGATATTATAGTTCAGCCACTGAATTCAGGAGACCTACGTACATTTCCATTGAAAACTTGAAATCGAACATTCGACCCGATTACAATACTTCCTTTTCTATATAAAAGGTAAAAGAAAGTAAAAATGTAACTAAGCCATGTCTGTACATTACAAAATTTTTGGAAAAACTTATTCCAATCGACCATATTCACAATTTTTAAAACTATTGTCTGTCTGTCTGTTACCATATCATGTGAAAATTACTTGAAGAATTTCATAAAATTTGGTATTGTGATAACTAACTATCCGAGTCATTATATCTAGAATACTCCTTATTGCGGGTAAATGGGAATTCCTCCATTTCTAAAGGAAAATACAAAAAATGATAAAAAATAACTCTAAATAATTCTTAGAGAATTACCCATATTTCCACCCAATATTATGAGTGTTGATATCTACAAGCGAATTGTAATAAAGTCTAATCAATTATATGGTAGGTATATAATAAATTTATTTAAGAAACATTTTTTAAAACAAGCTGTTGAAATATTAAAGTTTGTGAACAAAAATTATTCTCTTTTAACAATGTTATTGTAACTTAATAGATTATTTTATTGTAGGGGTTAAGATAAAGTTTTCTCTTACGTGTAAATATTTATGTTTTCGAATATTTATTCTTGCAAAACGAATTTATTTTTTATTACCCACTTTGTTAGAAGCAACACTCGATATTACAATTGGAGTCATAAATGCTCTAGCCTCTAGGTATGATTTTATAATGGGTAAACTTGGGTAAACTCATATGAGTATAGATCCAAAATAAATTTAAGGTTTATCAGTCGCATAAGATATCCTCAACGTGTAAGGACTGAGGACATATCTTTCGAAGCTCCACAAATAAAATATAATTTTCTATATTTTAAAACTGTGTAATTATTCAAATAAAATATAAACCACAATCCAGAATATCCAATAATACCTACCAATACAAGCTTTTATTTAAATGTCCTGAAAAAGATAAAAATAAAGCTTTGAATCAAGCCCATAAAGGCCGTAAGGGTATAAGCATAGTGAATTTGCCCCCGGAAGATATTTAAACGATACTTGGAGGGTTTGTAGGTGTTATTAAAATAATAAGATCCTGAAAATTTTAGGTCCCTAATGAAATTGGTTTTTTAGAAAAAGCAAACTTTGTAAAAATTAGAAAAAAAATTGTTTCTCAAGAACGCGTAAATCGATTGATCTAAATTTTGGATATGTTTTAGAAACTATTAATAGCTTTTGGGAAAAAAATTAAGAGCTTTATCGGTTTAAAAAATGTTTGAAAAAAATGGCGTTTTTTATTTAATTTCAATTTTTAACCATGATATAATTCTGGCAAAATTACAAAACAATTTTTTTTGAATTCCTCATTCATTTTTCTATAAGATTAGGAATTTTTAATATGTAAAAAAATGGTACGCCATAGTCAAAAATAAATAAAAACCGACCGCGCGTACCCAAATGTTGACTCCATATACCTATATGTACACCCCCGGCCATTTGATTATAGCCACCTGAATATTTTTGAATTTCTCGGTAAATAATAATCCTATTTCGTAGTTCTTTTTTTTGAAACTAATGTTACTTTCACCTTTCTATTACCTGTTAACAAAGATTAAAAAGGATAATAAATAAAGGGGAGAGACTTAATTTTTATGTTTTTCGTGTATTGCAAGTCGGTCATTTGATTATAGCCACTTATGAAAATAGTCGTTTATTTGTAAAATACTAATTATTTATTTATTCTACATCAATTGTATAATCACTTAATATTTAGTACATGCGCCTTTCTTAATTATAACCTCTCTAAGTCTATTTGGGATAGATAAATACAAATTTTCTATAATAGTATTTGGGATCGCTTCAAAAGCTCCTTCAATCGCCAAAATTAGCTCGGCTTTGCTGTCAAATTGGCGTCCTTCTGCATAAATTTTCCTAGAAAGCCACCCCCACACATTCTCTATAATATTGAGATCAGGAGACAGGGCTGGCCAATCTAAATATACAATATCATGTTCTCGGAACCACTCTTTCACTCGTTTTCCGGTATGGATGGCAGCATTATCCTGTTGAAAAATCCAAGGTCGTCCTTGAAACATCTCGTCAAAATTAATTTTTTCTATTTCTAATAGTTTGATGTATTCAATGGATGATTGTCTGCCTTCTAACACCACCAAATTAATTGCACCATGATACGATATGGCAGCCCATACCATCACAGAACCATATGATGAATGGCGACGACTTAAAATTAGTTCTTCTTTTCTAACATCATGGAAATAATACTGAAACCCATCAGGCCCATCTAAATTAAACTTTTTTTCATCAGAAAATATCACCCTTTGCCACTCTTCCTTCCATCCAAAATATTTCATTGCAAACTCCACTCGCGCAGTTTTATGTCGTCGTAATAGTTTTGGTTTTTTTTGTAATTTTTTCCTTTTTAAATAGGAGCACTTTTGTATTACCCGTCTCACTGTTCGTATACTGGCAGAAACACCTAATTTTGCACGAATAGCAGTCGCAGTTGCCATCGAATTCGACGCTTCGCGTAAAATCGCGCGTCGTTGCCGCCTGGTTAAGGCAGTTGGAATGCGCCCTTTTCGATTTTTTCCATAATTTTCTGGGTTTTTTAAAAAAGCTGCTATTGTTGAATGGTGTCTTCCAATTCTTTTACCAATTTCACGGTTTGAAACATTTTCGGAATACCATGCAATTATTTGACCATTTTCTTTTTCGGTCAGAGTCTTTTTACGACCCGTAGCGATCCAAACAAAATAATAACTGTCGCACAATAATTAAAACTATTTACTTTTTTTTTTGAGCCTAGTCGTCTTGAACACTTCTAATAAACTAGTGGCTATAATCAAATGACCGACTTGCAAAACACGAAAAACATAAAAATTAAGTCTCTCCCCTTTATTTATTATCCTTTTTAATCCTTATTAGCAGGCAATGGAAAGGTGAAAGTAACATTAGTTTCAAAAGAAAAAATAATGAAATAGGATTATTATTTACTGAGAAATTCAAAAATATTCAGGTGGCTATAATCAAATGGCCGGGGGTGTATTTAGTTCTTATTTATTTTTACTTTCTTTTACTACTATATATGTAGATAGTAAAGGAAGTATTGTAATCGGGTCGAATTTTCGAATTCAAGCTTTCACCGGAAATACATGTTTTGAGGTCCCCTAAGTCCAAAAAAGTGGTTTTTATAAAAATGTCTGTGTGTGTGTGTGTGTCTGTGTGTGACAGCCATATCATATCGAAAGCTTTATCCGAATTTCACTAAACTTAGAATCTGACCTCCGTATTACACCTAGTTGTGCCGCGAAGCTTTTGGTTGAAATCGGTTAACCGAAAGCTCTACTTTACTTTTGGCGTTTTTTCAGCTTTTTTTTTCTCAGCTTTTTCAATTTTTTTCGAAAACGGCTCCAACGATTTCCTTTAAACTTTCTATAGTTCTTTGACTCATTGATGCCTACAAGTTTTATTTGAAACTTTTTCCTGGGAAAATTCGAATAAGGGCGGTTCTGGGGTGAAGGTTGAGAATTCGTATATACATATAGCCCTATAGGTTGTATGCATATAGTTCTGCTTATATGTATTGTTACAAACTGCTTATATTTTTTTAACTAACAGCGAGTATTTTCATAAATGAAAGTAAAAGGATTTTCACTCATATCCTAATAAAAACACTTGGTTTGCCTATAAAAACCAACCAACTGAGGACGCACAATCATTTGAAGTGATTCATTCTGTGAATTCAAGTGATTCAAGTACCTAATTATTGTGATAAATCATTTATCAACAAATTAAAATAAATAAAGCAGTTTGGTTTATTAACGGTTTGTAAAATTTTCATCGAATAAAAGAACCCGTAACTAGAAGAATTTTTAGGTGCTTCAAAGTTTATGGAGACAGATAGATTTCGGTGCTATTATAGAGGATTGGTAGCATAAACAAAATAATTTTTAATTAACTATTGTCTTTTCAAGGAAGTTTTGTTTAACTTTAAATGAAAGTTTTTTTTTCTGTGTGATATTGACGCGTTCTATGATATCTAGGTATATATAATACTTCATAGTATTAGCGAAAGTTCTTGATCAATAATAACTAAGTTAAACTACACAACTGTTGTGGACAATAGAGAGGGGTTGTTGAAACATGTTACCATTCACCCAGTTGTGTCTTAAACGTCGGTAGAGTCAGTCAAGAATCGTCATCGTCGCTAGCGTGCCAAATCACCGGGGCAACGGACTTGCACTTGGACTTGTAACCATTGTGTTTATTTTCTACGTTTCATATTTATTTTAAAATAATTTCTAAACTGATAAAAATGACTTCTAAACGTAATGGGCCAGTGCGTCAATTATCGCTGCGTTCATCAAGTCCTCAACGTCCGAAACTTAAGAAACAGCTTTCCGTTGATACCGGGTCGTTACACTCTCAGGAGAGCTTTGCTTCTAATTCAACGAATCTAAAACTAGCACCTCGACTAGCTTGGATGGATCGAGACAATAACGTTGAAATTGTAGCCAAAAAATGTTTGGAATATGCAAAACCAATGAAATTATCAATGCCAATAAACTTGTCTACAAATGAAGAGAAGCAATCATATTCTAGACACCAATTAGCTGAAAGGCTGCGAAAAGCATGGCGGGAAAGAGAAAAAAGCAAAAAAAGTTTGGATATTTTTTTAACACGAAATTCAATACCAAAAAAAGTAGAATTAATTGACGAAGATAAACTGAATAACTCGAAGAAACAGTTTGAAAATCCAGAAAATTCATTCGATACTACAAACGTCTGTGATTTTAAAAAGAAAACGAATGTGGAACCAAATGAAAATTCTTATCAAATCGATTTTAATGACTCATGTTACACCCCATCAACAAACAAATCGGAAACCAGGGAACGTAATTTGAAAAAAATTTCATTAATTATATCGTCATGCTCAATAGATAATACAAGTTCTTTTGAAGAGGAAACTAATTTGACTGATGATACTAAGAAAAATGTTTCAAATGACATCAAAGAACCACAGATTGAGTTTGAACCCGAAAAAAACACAAATCCATTACAGAATAATTGGATATTTGAAAAAGGTATGCTACTTGAAACACAAACTAATGTGGACCAAGAAAATTACTTGGATGATTCTATTCCCAATTCAACCACTGAAAGCTTAAAAAACGAACAAGTTTTATCAGCTAAAGAAAAACGAGAAAAATTTCAAAAAAATGCGAACAATGCTTTTAGCAAAAGTGTTCTAGATATTAAAGATGAATGTTACCGTCCTCCCTTAGTAAGGGCGTTATCAGTACCATCAACACCTAACAAAATTAAATTTACTCAAACAAAAAGACGTTTGAAAACAGCTCCAATCAGACGAAAAGCTAACGAAATTGATCATCAAAATAAAACGGAAGATTCCAATGACAATAAAACAAAAAATAAATCCCAAAGAAAGGGTCGGTGTCGATCTGCAAATGGAGCCGAAATTGTAACCATGGTGTCAATCACAAGCCCACCTGTTAGTGATACCGAAGAAAATTTAGAAAAAACCAATATCTTATCGAAACAAGGTAGAAATGTCCATACGAAACATGTTCCAACAAAACCTTTACAAGATATGCAAAGAATTATTAACATAAGGAAGAACATTAAAACAGGTTGGTTAAAAATATTTTATCAACTTGGTTTTCCAGTTTCTTATAAACTTTTAACTACTTGCATGCTTCATAGAAAATAATTCAATAGTAACCCTAAATTGAAATAAGCCTGTCGAAAAGAAACTATTAAAAGTAAAACGAGCAATTTTTGCATGCGATTTTCAGTTTTGTTAATGTAAAATGAACATCTTTTTCATTAAGTATGGGAAGTTGGATTTAAATGCCGAGAAAATCTCTTATAATTAGCTGATCTAATTGAAGATGAGAGACATTCGTGTCATTTTAATTATTTGTTAATCACGCGATTATTTAACAAGTATTTGCATGTGCTAAATACAACAAATTCTTTGAATTGTATATAGAAAACATTAAATCATATTTCGTTGTTTGTATAAAATATACATAATATAAAGCTATTATGAAAATTTTTAAAAACTTTAAATTATCTTCTTTTTTTAAGATAGACATTTAAGTTAATAGGCTCAAAGGTTTGTTGAACGAAAATTTCATTTATTGCTGTCCCTAATTGATTTTAAATTAATTTCATGTTTGCGTTTTCCATCGACTCTTGTGTTTCATTTATTGCTATTTTTTGGCGTAATTAATTTTTTAGTGAATATAAAACCTAGACACGCATCTGTTTACTTTGCAAATCAATTCTGGAATATAATGGGAAAACTCAATTTTATAATCTTCTTGTCAGTATCATTTCAGCAATCGGCCTTAACAACCGTCAGAAGTTATTCTGCTGGGTTTCCAATACGACGTGGTTCAATGGCTGTTTTATCTGGCACTGGGTTTGGAACACCTCAAACACCCACTGCGATTACTTCAGAACGAGAAAAACGAGTACCTGTCACATCCCCGGTGAACGATACTGTGGGTCCCAAAAGAAAACTCATTCGTATGCAGTTCAACGAAAAAAAGAGGTATTTAACTTGATATTTTTTAAACACAGTATTTTCTTAAATTTGCGTTTTCATGAAAATGTATCATTACCTACCCAAACAGAATTGAAGTACAACCTATATCCTAGTTATATTTTATGAATGAAAAATAACATCAAATTCTTTTTTAAATCATACCAATATTATCAAGTTTTAAATTACATTTGAAAAATAAGATCTTTTCTATGAGACTCATATAAAATATAACAAACTCGCTGCTGGTTCGAGATTGACTAAAGAAAAATATTTTTTTAGTTTCACCCAAAATTAAATGAAAACGTACTTAATCGGGTAAAGGGAAGGCCTGTTTGCAGTTTCTTGTTCTATTCATTATTTTTTTAAATGTTTTTAATTTAAATCAACTATTACCATGAAAAGTATACTTTTTAGTTTATATTATAACTATTGGAATTATCAATGAATGCAAACAGAATATCAGGTCGCGACGTTTCGCCACATATAACAACTTCCTCCGGCTCTATGATGCATGCTCAGAATTCTTGTTCTTTTGTAGCTCATATCCAAATTATACATAAATTATTTTTATTTAAAATACGAATTTAACACTCATGATTAATGTGTGAGAGAATTGTTATCACCATCTTGAGGTTTGTGATACTTAAATGAACTAACTAACACGGCCTGTGTTCACACGGTTCAACTTTAGTTGATCAACAATTCACAATCTTTTAGATCGTAGCGGGGTAAGCGACGCGAGAAGTGAAGCACAAGCGAGTCGAATTGGAAGCAAATTGAGCAGAATTGAAAGAAAACTGACCGGGGTCACTCGATCGACTTGAACAACAAAATGTTTGACTCAGTCAAATGCCTCGTCAATCTTTTGTTGATCAAGTTTTGTTGATCAGTTTTCTTTCAATTCTGCTCAATTTGCTTTCCATTCAACTCGCTTGTGCTTCACTTCTCGCGTCGCTTACCCCGCTACGGTCTAAAAGATTGTGAATTATTGATCAACTGAAGTTGAACCGTGTAAACGCGGCTTAAGACTGTACAAGAAAGCACATCGTTTTATTTTTTTCATTTCATGTGCAAGATCCTGTTTGTTACCAGACTATCCTGTCGGGACATTGCATTTTTCTAAAATAAATAATAACATACCTATACATTTTTCACCCAAAAAAACTTTTTAAAATAAACATTTGCGTTGAATAACTACTCCATTTCTATATGAGAAACAATACATTCGTATTTCTATTGGTACCTTTCCAGCAGGATATCTTTTTGTATAGTATAAGAACTACTACTACTTAATATGTAAAAATTTTGATTTAGAAACTTATTCTATACAAAAAAAAAAACTTATTTTATTTTGTTTCTATGTTTGTTTCTATGTGAGAATCAACAAAAAGATATTTACATTAGTAATTATCCTGCAGGAACCATACAATGTTTTAGGATAAATACAAATATATACACTTTTCAATCTATGCACTAACCCAATATAGAAAATCACATTGATTCATTACTTTGTTCCTTTGTGAAATTCAATAAACACTTGATTTCTGCTATCCTAAAAGAGTCTTGTATTTTTGCAGGATAAGAAACAAGTGTTTGGAAAAATATATCACAATCCTATAGGGCATAGACCATAGGGTAGTGCGTTTCTCAGTGATGACATAAGTAGAGGAAAGTGGGGTATTTGAGAACAATAAACTTTAAATTATCCTAATTAATAAAATAAAATAACAATTTTAGTAAACTTTTGCAATAACATAAACTTTAACTTATCTACTTTAATAATTTGACCACAAAACTTTTTTAAATTAACATTAGAATAACAAAAATATAGAATATAAAAACTATTGCCATTCTTATTTCCCCGGTAGTGTGTGGGGTAATTGAAATCAATCCACGGGGGAAATAGAAACTGCATTGGGTAATGATAATATATATAATATAAATTTTAATAATTAACTATGTTTCACACAAATCACAGACGTAATTATTACACATGTATTGACCGTTCGTGCATGCGTCATGGGCCCATTTCTTATATTTGGTACACATAATCCAGTCTTCTTTAGGGGGTGATTCATATTTTTCCGTGCAGAATATGCAATAATAGTCTACACCGTCACTTTCCTCGAACACCGTTTTCAAATTTCTAACGACCGCTGTATTGTTGACTGGTGGGTTCGTTGTACTTCTCCGTTGTTGAATATTTTTATTTTTCTTTGCAGTTTGCAGTTTGCTTTTTTTGTTTTTCCTCTAATTGATGTTTTATTAGAGTGCTCGATAAAATTTTAGAATGTTTTCTTTTTTTTCGTTGTGAAGTTTCTATTATAGGAATGATCGGTACATTGGCTATGTCAGAGAGGAGCACAGGAGTTAACGGAGCAAGAAAAGTGTGTATGGTTAAATCAGTTTGATGTTCATGATTATGGTTGTGTGATGTTGTCGGTTGATCGTCCACAGGAATTGTTTTCTCAGTTGTAGTAATAGTAGTAGTAGTAGTATCACGAACGGAAGTAGTATGTGAACTGTCATGACTGTCAGCAGTGTTGAATTTATCAATAAAAGGCATATTTGCGAAGCATTCGCTAAACTTGTCCGTATCGATGGGATGAATACCAGCCACTCTAAAACCATTTATCGCTTTGCTTATGTTGGCTTCTTGTTGTACGCATTAGTAAACAGCTCGGCCACTTTGTATTGGGTGATCCGTTTGCCAGGATTGTTAACCATGTAGAGCTCACACTGTCAATTGTATGCACATTTCAGTGCACTGAAAAAAGTTAAGTCCAGCGGTTGCATTTTATGTGATACATGAGGCGGTAAGGAAAGAACATGAAGATTGTGTTCTCGAAAAAGCTTCGCTACGCCCCCAAGCTAATGTGACTTTCGTGATTATCTAGTATTATCAAGACTGGCTCGTCCTCGGTAGGTTTAACAAAAGTAATGAAGTGCTGTAGATAATCAACGAATATGGACTCATTTATCCAACCAGAATCAGAAACCGTGCCAATCATATCGTTATTAGCGCCATTCAGCAACAGGTCACACATACGCCTTCTTTTGAAGATAAACATTGGAGGTACGTATATACCGTTTGCATTTATCGCACAAACAACAGTAGTGGTGATACCGCGCTCAGCGCTTGTCGCTTTTCCAACTTGGTTCAAACCTTTTGGCGCCAATATTTTCGAATTTCGTTGAACAGTATTGATACCGGTTTCATCAATGTTGAATATACGATGACTAGGAAAATTGTATTTGCGTTGGAGGGCTTCTAGTTGATCGAAAAACTGTTTAATTTCGGTGGCATTGAACGCTTGAATTCGGTTAAGTGACGTTGCTTCTGGAGTTCGTAGACTGATGGAGGGATGTCGAGACATGAATGAATAGTACCAGTCTTTACCAGCCATCTGAGATTATTGGTTAAATTTATGGCTCAATTTGTTGGCTTCAGCAAATGTAAAGGCAATCTTTCGTAGTGATCTAGGTGTTATGCCGTAAAAAGACTCACAACAATCGAGGATGTATTTTTTCAATTGATTTTCGTCACTATGATTGAAGACAGGGGGTCGTCCTTTTTTCGGTTTCTTAAATTCTTCTAGATGCACTTGTCGAAATAATGTTGATTTTGGAATTCCGTATTTTGTTGCTGCTTTGCTTAAAGAAAGTCGTCGACATCTCACATCTTGTCTCGCGCGTTGGAGATTTTCAATTGTGTACCGCGGTGTTGTTTTTCTTGTGCAATTTCTGGGCATCTAAAGAGAGAATTTTTTTTTTCCGTAGATTAATCATAATTATTGGAAACAACAGCACAAAATAAAATTGATCCAAACAAATTGATCAAACAAAACAACAACAAGTCAACAAAACGAAACGTTGCATCAGAGTTTAAAATAAAAAAATTCTTCGAAAAAATTGTAAAATAATTAATTTCTTATATATTAATAAGAAACGTCCACGTTTACCCCGCGAAAATCGTTCCAAATTACCCGATTTAGGCAATTCATATTAAAATGCTCGATACTTAAAATATTTTCTTCATTTAACTTAAATAGCCACATAAAATTAATAAATGAATTGTAAATGAAAGATAATAACAAAAAAATACGCACTAAAGGTCAAGAAATAATTTTTTCAAAGATTTTTACATACGGCAAAAATTGTAACAAAAGATCAAATTTTAATTATTTACTTACCGTGACAGTATGCGAACGCCAATTTAAATATTTTTTTTCTGTCAGGAACGATAAAGCACACACTTGTCAATTCAAACACTAATAAAAATTTTCTAACAGAAATAAACTAAAGAAAGAAAGACTAAAGAAATAATTAAAATTCAACTTTTTTAATTAGCCGCTGTTCTCAAATACCCAACTTTCCCCTACAACTCACATTAATCAATAATATTGTACTTTTAGTTTGAGTGAAGAGTTTTTCAATTCGCGTTATTATGTGCAAAGCTTTTAACTGTAAATAAACAAACACTTTTTCTTTATAGAGGGTGGGTTATAAGAAGAAGATAATTTTTAACTACGTAATCTAAAGACTACTCTTAAGAGATACACAAGGGTCGTGCTGGATTGGGGGTAGGTTTAATAAGGTCCCGTATTTGGTGTTGGTTTGTCGTTTGTATATCAAAAACGATAGTTTTAAAAAAATTCAATCCTAGTAACATTAGAACTAGTACAATGTGCAACAAGTTTTCTTCTATTAATTTTGTCTCTATTTCTGAGAAAATTAGATCTCGTAGTCAAAAATACGTTTGTCGTTTTATAACCCATAGGAACGCATCGAGTGATAAAGGTAATTTTTGTATAAGTAGAGGTTTTTCATGGATTCGGGGGTTCAATAGCCTATACGTATTTAGAAAATATTTATGAATTAATTTCTTCTTAGAAAAATATTTTCACTTTCAATGAAAATTACTGAGACATTTTAACATGATTATGGATTTAACGTTTAGGATTTCTTCAGGATATTTATTATTCTGGAACAGGTATGATTCTACAGGGATAACTATCTTTTCTTCCGCTCTCTTAAATCGAAATAGTGACTTTCGACTACAAATAGTGACTATTCACTATTTTGTAGTGAAAAGTATACCTACCTAAAAGTATACATGAGAGCGTATATTAATAAAAGTCTTTGGAAAAGTGGATAATAGGGGGAAAAGTAGAGAAACGACATTTTTATACTTTTTCAGACGATTGAAAAAATTGACTCTCGTAATACAATAATTGTTAAAATATTATAATTAATAAGGCCCACTTAGTGGAACATCAGTTAGATCTGTTAGATATCCGCTCCATGCGTCAGTGGCACAGAGTTCGATTCCCGTTAAATCCTAAATATTTCAAAACTAATGATCTGCAAAAATTTTCTATGATTATACAGTCGTGATTTTATCTTAGATATTAAAGCAACTTAAAACATCAAAACAAAAATTTAAAAAAAATTATAATAAATACTATAGGTACTAAATTAAATAACAAATAAATTAAATTAAATGTTTTTTTTTTTTTCAAAAATACCATTATAAATAATATTTAATCTTTGTGTATCTGTACGGAAATGTACAGTTTTATACAATTTAAATAATAAACGTTTTCCCTTAAATTTCTTAGATTACTTATTATTTTAGTCATGAGCGTCATGAGCGACCTCATCAAAACAGAAATTATATGCCACTTATTGGCGCAGTGGCTCAAGAGGTGCTCACTTTGACTTTGACGTCACTGGGGTGATTGGGTATGATCGGATATGATCTTTCTGACAGAAACCATTAGCGGCCATTATCTGTCGTTGTTTCTTGTTGTTCTTATCGTTCTTATTGCGCCTCATAGTTTGAAATTTATTTATTTATTTATGAACGTAATAAATATTAGTTTGATTTTTCATTATTATTTTACTTTAATTGAATAATGAAGATTTCTTCTAGAATCTATACCTTACTTAGCTATATATTTTGAATTCCCGCGTTTGCCGATCATCCCAGTGACGTCATTTTCAGAGATCAAAGAAACGCCGCCTAGCCAACTGAGCATACCTTATGTACCTTATGTATCTAATAACCTTGGCAGTGGCTAGAGTAGTAGTTCTCTCCACTTCATGTATCAAGTGGTACGGGTTCGATCCCCGTAGAATCCTAGACTTAGATCCTAAAACTAAAATTAAATTTGACCAACAGAAATGTTCTGTGTTTAGACAGTCGTGATATGACCTTAGCTGTTAAAGCGACTTAAAACACCCAAAAAAAAAAAAAAATAAATAAATTATAGTTTATATTGAAATGCGTGATTAGCTAACGCTGTTTCATTCCTAATTCCTGTTTAATACTGTGAAACTAGGAGTAATATTCTGTAATACAAAATATGATTTTTTTTGAGTCTATAACACATGAGTAGGAATGCAAAGTTTCTAATTGATAAAAATGATCCATTATAAATGTTTTAGATATTAGAATTGAAGAATTCATACTTGAAAGAGCGAAACTTAAAACTAGAATTTATTAAAAACGTTGGTCCGTAGTTTTGATGATTGATTTTTTTCATAGATTTTTTATGGTGGTTAATTTCTTTTTAGTTCCGGTTCAAAAAAAAAAACGTACCACTAATATTATTTTTATTTACTTACACAGTATAAGTAAATATGCAAAACGTTATAATTTATCATTACTCCATTCCATTCATTATTAAATTCACATACAACGTATTATATATAAAAGAGGTATAAATAATAGTAAAAACTCAAATAGAAGAAAATTGTAAAAAAAATTGTAATTTTTTACAATTACTACAATTTTTTTTTTTTTTTTTGAAAATTATTAAATAAAAATAAAATCTTAGCTTTTATATTGTAGGTAATACTTATTATGGATTATAGAAAAAAAAATCTAATGAACTTCGTTCCTGACGGGGGTCCTCCTACCTCGCTAGATTTTTATTTGTAGAGATGTCAAAACTTAAAATTTAACATATTTTCTTAACTTTTCTGTTAAGAGTCTCTAGAATAAAAGGACGGTCTTAAATTATGTGTTTTATTGTTATAATCAATGTTGTTATGTATTTAATTCTGAGCAAGGATTCACAATGGTTTATCTATTTTTAAATTTAAGCCCTTAAATAAACGTATTTTAGCAGAAACAGTATTGATTAAGCTTAACGTTGGAGGATATAAGTATGAGAATTCAATAAAATTTGTTCTTCTTTGTAAAAAAATAAATATTAAAAGTAACACTACTTACAATTAACTTCCCCACAAACGTAAAACTAGTTAGGTACATATAACGCCAGCAGTAATTAATTTATGAACACTACCTTCCGCTTTCTATTGGTACCTACTTACATATAATAATAATTAAAAGTGCAAGGAACATTATTATCTACATAATTTAGCGATAAGATGAAACACAATTGTGTCATTGCTTTATTTAGACTTTCCTTATTTAGTTTTTTTGTCAGAAAAAAGTGTAGGTAGGTAATTGATTCATCATAGAATACCTATATCTGATTATAAATATAATTAAAAAATTGAAAATTTTTACTTTTTGAAATAAATTAAACAAAAAAAGTATTTTAATATTTTAACATAAATAAAATAAGATATTATATTTGAATTTTCTACCTTGACAAAATGCAATTTTAAATAAGAAATGCAATATATGGGAGTATTTTACTCAATAGCGATATATAACAATCAATTTTAGGTAATTTATTTTCAATGTTGTTTGAAGGATATTGCGAATAGCAAAATTGATATTTTACGACATTCAATAAAAATGAAAAGTTATTTTTTATCAATATGTTGTAGATTATGATTAACTATTATAGGTATATCTCATAATAATCATAATATGTTCATTTTACTTTTATCTCAACTAAGTCACGAGATCGAAATTCCAATTTACTATCAAATCAAACAAAAACTCGTATATCTAAGTACATATATACTTTTAAATAATGCATAAATAATTTTGAAAATAAATCAAATCTTGTCAATATTTTGTTCGTGAGATAATTATTCATTTTTTGACAAACGTTATACGATATATACCTTATAGTTCTACAAATCGCATCAACAAAAATGATATAGAGAAATTAGGTTGTGAGGTCAATCAATTTTAAAATCAACGTAATTTTTAGGGAAAGTGGAACGTAGTATAGCGTAGCTATACATACGTAACATTGGCAAATATTCAAAAAAATCTCAAATTATAAAATAGTTCTCTCTTTAATATTAAGGAATGGTAAGGGAGACTGCACAAATGTCTGAATTTGGAGCTATATATTTGAATCGAATAAAGAATGATGCTTATATTTTACGAGGAAGTTTTATACCTTATAAGAGGTCGGTGATATCCCTAATCCGTACCGCGGTCAGGTCAATCACGTCTGCCTTGCTAACTTATCTTTCATATAAATCACATTAGAAAATGTAAACAATTTTTTTTTCTTCTTTATCGATATTATATGCATATACAAAAATTTTCATTTTAGCAATATGTACCTACCTATCTTTGAAAAAGTCAAAATTAAATTTAATTGTGTAATACAGGAATGGAAACAAAATAGCAGTAGCTATAATACTAAAGTGTTGCCAAATTATAGCGTTTCGTATGTTTATTTATACAGTGGAACTTCGTTAAACGACCATAGTTCGCCGAGATGCAGGCAAGATCTTGCATGTGACGTCACGATGTCTCCTACCTCGTCACTCGTTATGCGAAACATCGCTCGTTAAAGAAGTCATTTTTTTACATTTTGTTTGCTCGTTATGCGAATCACTGTAGATGTTTGTTAAGTGAGGTTTCATTATACTTTCTAAAGTAAATAAAAATAATAATGGTGGTACGATTTTTTTTTGAACCAGAACTAAAAAGACATTAATTTCCATTAAGAAGCTTTAAAAATTCCAATCATCCAAACTACGGGCCAGTTTTTCAAACTAATGCTAGTTTCGCTCTTTCAAGTATGAATTCTTACAATCTTACAGCTAAAACATTTATAATGGAACATTTTTATCAATTAGAAGTTTTGTATACTCAAGCTATAGATTCATTAAAAACATATCTCGTATTTTTTTCCTTCTCTTTATCACCGCGACCAAGGAGATCTAATGTGATGTGACCCTCTGTGTTTACTAGGGGAGCATCAGGCTTTTAAAGAAAGCCAGCACCTGCCTAGGGGCTGCCATTGCTATCTCGCTAGGATCTCGTATTACACAATATCATTTTCAATTAGAATAACATTAAACATGAATTATTAATAAAACAGCGTTAGTTTATCAACATTTTAATATGATCCATAATTTCTGTTTGGCCGAAATCGCTATTAAACATTGCGAAACTTTGCCTAAAAAGAAGCAATATAGAATTTTAATATTAAACATAGATATAATATAGGTAAATATAGAAATTTTATATTATATAATTTATTAACTATAACCTATCTTTATTTTTTTTAAGTGTTTAACGTTGTTTTAATGATCTTTAGATCAAATCACGACTGTATAATAATAGAAAATGTTTGTAGATCATTATAGTCTTGAAATATCTAGGATTCAATGGCAAGCGAACCCTATGACACTGACGCATGGAGCGGAGATATACCAGATCTAACTGCTGCTCCACTAAGTCAGCCTTATAAGTTATAATATTTCAACATTTATTGTAATCACAAGAATCAACTTTTTCAATCGCCTGAAAAAGTTAAAAAAATATACGAAATTCCGTTTCTCTACTTGGTCCCTATTGCAATTGGTATCAACATGAACATTATGTATTATAACCGTTCGTACCCAATTTCAATAAATGACACCCATTCATTTTGAGAGAAAGAGATAACAGTTAACTCTGTAGAAATACATTTTTTCTAGAATAATAAATATCCTGAAGGAATACCAAATGTTAGATCCATAGAAATAATTAGTAAATTTCATCGACATTCGTGGAAATTTATTTTAAGAAGAGATATTATTTCTTAAGGAATCCAGAAATCTGGAATCCCTTCACTTAGTCCACATAAATCGTGCATATTTCCGGGATAAAAATCTTTTAGTGCTCTTTTAAAAAAACCTTAGACACATTCATACTAATTTTTATTTCACTTTCGGTCGACCAAATCGTCGCGTCGCGTCGGTCCGATTTGTTAGGAGTTTAACTGTAGTAGGTCATGCCAACTTTTTAGAATAGGGTACATGACAGTAAGAAAGAATTAACAAAATTTGTTATTTAGATGGTAGATTTACGTGTAAGGATTAAGAAAATCACGCTTATTGAACTAATATTGAAAGTTTTATTATTTAAATTAATAAAATAAAAGTCTTAAAATTCAAACATTTGTCACGTGATACTAAACGCAAATCAGAGCTCGTGACGTCGGCGCTCTGTCGGCTCCAGTCGGCTCTGTCAATTGAAACGACCGAACCCACTAACAGCTACAAACCATCAGTTCGCGTCTCTATTTTGTGTTCAGTAAGATTTGTTGGCTACCCAACTTATCAAACTTGTTGCTTTGTTGTGACATATGACAGAGAGCGTGTGGCTATATTTACCGCGCCCTGACGTCACAGAAGCCGCCATGTCATTTATCGGCGTTTTGGCGCGAATATAAAATTGTATATAGGAAAATGGAAAATTTTAGGAAATTAACTTCATTTTTAAAAAAATATTGCACTTTTGGGCTGTTGTGAGTGCATACGAACAATAATAACCAGGTTAAAAAAAATTGTCATGTACCCTATTATGATTTTTACGATTTTATCAAAATTTAAAGTTGAATATTGACAACAATAGGAGACTTAACATTTAATATTATGTTATAAGTACAGCGATATATTTAAAGGATGCGCCGCTGTTGGAAAACCTCTCAGCTGTTTTGATGGGGAAGTAGAGGCACTTTTACTAGCTATATCTAAACTTCACGAAGTTAAGACCTATCATAAAGCTGTTTTCTTCATTGATTCTTAAGCCGCGGTAACAGCACTATCCTCTAAATAGGGATGTTAAAAAATAATAGATTTTTATTTAAATCGATTATTATTAGAAAATAATCGATTTTTTATAATCGATTTTCATAGTAATATTAATAGATTTTTATTTAAATCGATTATTATTAGAAATCGATTTTTAAATAATCGATTATATAAATTACGCGTTTAAATCGATTTTCATAAACAGCGCAAACTTAAATGCAAACTAGCTGTAACGGTTTTTTTCATTCTTGTCATTCAAATATTTTATTGTTAAATTTAAAATTCATTATTAAAAGATTGTAATCGAAAATATTTATTTCAATTAAATCTAAGCACATAGTAGTAACATTTTGTGACAATACGTTAACGTTATCGTTTGGATTATTACATATCGTTTCATTTTATTTTAATACTACTCTTACGTAAAACATAATTATTTTTCGTCTTTTGTTTAAACTTAAACCAAGTATAAAAAAGTGCATGTGAATTTAAAAAAATGAAAGATTTGTTTTATATTTTAGTTTTTGAGACTACAACGAATTCGATTGGTTTTTTAAATATCATTTTTAGTATTTCATTTGAAAACTTGTCAAATATAAAATAGTACTAGAAAATTTATATTTTAGTTTTTGAGGCAATAAAGTTGTAATTTTGTTAGGATGCTCATCATTTCATTTTTATTATAATAAAACGTTCAATGGTACTGAAATTGTGTATCAATAGTCATATTTGCCTTATTCCTTACCTTGAAAGTTTAATGGAAGATTCGCTTTAATTTAGTTAGTTTTGAATTGGTTATTTTTTTATTCATATCATTTTATTTAAATTTTAATCTGACAAATTGTTAGTATGAATCTCTTAGGTTTATTATTGGAATATGAAAAGCAAGTAGATTTTTAAATAATAGAAAAAATCGATTTTTTCGCATAAATCGATTTTTTTTATTAAAATCGATTTTTGAGAAATCGATTAATATTGTATAAAGAAAAATCGATTTTTATTTAATCGATTATTTTCCATTAATCTCACATCCCTACCTCTAACTACCCTACCGATTGCGTTCATACCAACAAATGTCGAGCCGCCTGTTAAAAGTGACAGAGCATTTTTATAATGAAACAAAAATCGTTTATGAAAAATAATTGCTTCTTGGATGAACAAAATATACTCGTTTTCTAGTATTGTGCAATAATCACTAACTCTCGTAAGCTAAATTAACACTCACCCTTGAGTTTTCAAGGTATCTTAATTGTACTCATAATTACAACTATTGTAGAACAGGAAGATTTAAAATAATAATAATCACAAATTATGTATGATACGGCCAAGCAATTACTTAAAAAACTATAAAGCCGTAGGTACTAATCAAATTCAAATGTATTTATTTGTTACTAAAAAATATACCTATAGGTAGTTAGAACTTCAAAATTAAGCTATGTAGTTTCATACATATATTAGATAAGTTTAGCTATAAAATATAAAAACCGGAAATAAATAATGTATTGATTTATTATTTTGATGTATTTTATTATTTTTATTATAATGGTTTGGTATTTGAAAAGTATTAGATACTTTAAAGTATCATAGGTACATAAAACTGCATAATTTATCAATAAATATATAAATATGTTCAATAAAGTATTAAAATAATGATGATAGATTATTTAGTTATTAATATAATATAAATATATTTTATTGGACTATAAAATATCATTAGAAGATTTCGCGTGTTAAAACTATATTTTATTGAAATTCTGATAAAATGACATAGTTTCGCACATAGGTATAGGAACTAAACAGTAATTTAAATCGATTTCATCGTGTTGTTAGGGAATGTAAAAAAGTAATATGAAAAGTAGGACTAACTCAAGCTGTTACAAACAAAAGTTTAATTTGCAACTGCCAAAATAAAGAAATGTTAACATGGAAAAAAATCAACGACATTTTCTATGTTATAAATCGACAAAACATCATTCGTGTTAAGAGATTAAAAATACCAGTTAAATAACAGTTTCAGAAAACTTCAATCGTGTTCAAGTTTAACTATTAATTTATTGCTTTCATAATTATTAATCTTGATTGCTTTTTGTACCAAGAAAAGTGTAAGTACCTCGTCAAATTAAAAGAAAATGTCGATTTTTCTTTCAAAAAGCTTTCAACTGATTTATGTATGTTTATCAGCTTTTTCTTGACCTACTTCTATCTTCAGTTCTTTTATATTGTAAGAATCTACATAATGCATTGTCCTTTAGTTTGTATTTAAGATATTTTATATCATACTATACATTATCTTAGCGGGTACCCGTGACTTCGTCCTCGTAAAATTTAACAAAAAAAAAAAATAAGCACAACCCCGTCTTAAATTACACTCTTTTTATAAAGAGAGGAACTACCTAAATTACTTTATTGTATAAAGTAGCATAACTCCGAAGGATATCTTGCAAAAATGAAACAATTACTAAATGGCAGTAAGTGGAACATTAAAACTGATTTTTCAATAAATGTTACAAATCGACAGCAATCGTAGTGCTCTAAAAAAGATATAAGTATAATATAATTGTAGCGTTATTTCCAAAAATAAAAAGTTAGAGTTTTTGCGGTTATCCGGTCGTTAAAATTTATTTTTTTAAAATTTTTATACCCCCCACCCAAATTTTAAAAAATAATACAGAATTAATAAAGAATACGTTAATATGAGAAAAAAAGTCAGTTTCAAAAATAAATATCTGCTGCTAGGCGTCACAGTACTTTCTTTTATTTTCTTTTATGAAACTCGCTATTGGTTAAAAAATTATAAATTGAATACTATTTAAACAAGTAAGTATCTATATTAACAGAACTATATTCATATAGTCTCAAAGTATATAAAAGAACTCCCACCCTCAGAACCCTCATTATTTGAATTTTCCCAGGAAAAAGTTTAAAATAAAAGTTTTAGACATTAATGAGTCAAAGAGTTATAGGAATTTTAAAGAATATTATAGTGAAACTGTTTTCGAAAAAAATTGATCAAGCACATAAAACCAAAAAATAAAGTGGAGCTTCCGATCAACCGATTTCAAACATAACTTTCGCAGCACAACTATTTTTTTCTTCCAATTTAACGTGCTTTAACAGCTAGGTCATTAGCACTGCAGATTAGACGGCTATAATGTGTCGAATATGAGCACAACTATTGTAAATGAAATATGAAGGCAAAATTTAGTTGGGTGAAATTTGGATAAAGCTTTCGATACGATATTGCTGTATATTACTACACACAGACACATTGATATTTTTCTAAAAACTACTTTTTTGGGTTCAGGGGACCTCAAAACGTGTATTTACGGTGAAAACTCGGAATCGAAAATTCGATCCGATTACAATACTTCCTTTACTATAAAGTAGTAAAACAAAGTAAAAAGGCGACTTTTTCGGGACTTTCTTGAAATTTTTTAAAATTGTTCGCAACCTATTAATGAACGAATTAAGAAACTACAAAAGCAGAGGTTCTTAACATTTACATTATAGATTGACTATTGTAAGAATAGAATTTGATAAAATGTATATTTAACGGAAAAGATTTAAAAAATGCAAAACCGTTAACTCCGTTAATTATGAGTTGTTAAGGAATAGAATTTCGAAAAATCCTTTTTTAGTGACTACAACAATCCATTCAGGAATACTATTTTAAAAATTCATGTTTATATCTTCAATGGTTTAGCCTCTAGCCTGTCTGTTAGTCAATTACTTGTTTCTTAATAAGTACTTATTATGAGAAAATAAAAAATGTATATCTCTTATAATAATTTTAATAAGAGAGTGTAAATTTTATGAGTTTGTGTGTATCTGAACGGTAATCTTCGGAACCATTGCACTAATAGGAAAAAAGTCTATTTTAAAAGTGCATTATTCCATATTTCCAGAGTTTATTAAATTACTATTGATGTTCTCTGATGTTCTCACCCATGATTAAAATATTTATATTATGAAATCTTGGGAGTTTGGACAATTTTTTTAAAAATATTTTTTGAGTGCCTATATTAGAGAACTCTAATAATTTTTAATTTCTATAATATAAAAAAATAACTTCACTATTAAACATGGAGTCTTATTTTATCACATTAATTGACTTCACTAAAACTAGACAGAGATGTTAATCTTAGAATTTGCCGGCGAATAAAATCAGCGAAACGTTGCACTTTTTATAATATAACATCTTTATTTTGTCCAAACTCCCGAGATTTCATAATATAAATTATATTAAACATTAAATTTATCAATTTTCAAAAAAGCAGAGATCGACCAGCTAGTAGATATACAATTTTAGGACATACCAAAAAATAAATTATTTATTAATAATATGTTTTACAGCGATTCACCGAATGATATGATCCAACCTTCCATAGATGAAAACCAAACCAAACAGAATGATACATCGACTGAAAACTTAGTTATAAACGAACAAGAGGACTTAGAAAATAGTACAATAAAAATAGAGACTCCAATTATACTCAACAAAGATGAAGAAGATGTCGATTCAGAGCCAGACTCGGAACCAAAATTTGAAAACCCGAGGGAAAAACAATGTTGGAAAATGTACAAAAAAATGTGTGATAAAGGGATTGCAGTGTCTTTTGATACAATTCTAAAAGGTATTTTAACTCCAACTGAATATAGACTTCGAACAAAAAATGTTACTAAAGAAGATACTGCTGAAAAGGAAAATTTTTAAAAAAACTCATAATGGAAATACATACATACTATTCATTTACCTTATTAAATGTAACTTTGTAACTAAATGTAAGTAGTTATAAAAATTGACTTATTTTTAAATGAGTATATGTATAGCAAATTTTTAAATAGCATAGAATCATGTACAAATCTATAATGAAATTAGATTTTAAATGTAAAATTGAATAAATTAAATAATGTAAATTGTACACTTAGGAATACAATATGTACCTATATAGTATAGATACTTACAAAACTACACACAAATAAAAATGTGTATCTATGTTTGATAGAAAAAGTTCCTGTTTTTTATTTTTTATTTTTTTATTTTCAGACTTTGTTTTTGAGTATCAATGGTAATGGGTACTTATTTACGAGGACAAACATTTCCAACCTCCATATTCCTGTCGATCTCTTACAAATCCAATCCAATCAAAATAAACAAGTAGATATTTCGTGGTAATGAAAAATACATTTTTATAAGTGTAAAATAAATATTAGTGATATATTTAGCCATAAATAAATCTCTAATGTGTAAAAATAAATAAAAACATTTAAAATTCTTTTAAAGTTTTAAAACCCAATTAATCAAAACATCTAAGAACTATTAAGAGGAAAGAAAAACAAAAATCAACTTGAGTTTTTAAGAGAATATAAATATTATTAACTAATTAATTATTAGTTAAAGAAAATAAAAACCACTTTTAACATATCCGCCCAATATATATATTATATTTTATATTTAATCAAAAAAAGCTGTACTATTGATATTAAAATGAACTTCGTCTCCACAATAAGGATATAATCTTTCAATGACTATCAGACCAGTTCAAACTGGTTTATAAAAATTATAAATCAAGATATTCTTTGGTGGTATTGTTAAGTAGTTACCGAGAAGTAGACCTTATATATATGTACGTTTTACTCTTTGCAAATTTTTCATAAGAAACGCTTGTGAAAACGTGCCAAGAGGAATTTGCCACCGGAAATTTAATTCGGTACATGCAAAGCTCATTTATAGCACTAGCCCAAACTATGGCGAATCTTGATGAATCCATCCTATCCTAAACCCATATGTATATTAAAGTATGTAGGTACCTTATTTTGAACCAAGCTCAGCCACAACGAATATATATTGCCTACAATGGTCTCATGCTAAAAAAAAACAAGCCGACATCCCACGAATCTGTGTGGAAACCACACATTGGACGTGGAATGAACTATATTTACGCTATTAAGAAAAAAACAGGAATAATTGTTTCAAGAATTAGAACCACGCATGGGTTGTGCATAGGCTGTGCGTGTGCTAGGTTTAATTTGCACTCGGGCTTAGTTGAAGACACTGAAGTAGAAATCACCCTATCAATTATAGTTGAATCTGTGTATGATGATTTGGTATATTCTTATATTGTATTGATTGATGAGAATAGAGAGCCGCTGTTAGATCGTATGACATTTCCTTTGACAAGCTCTAAATATTACAATATTTATCGTGGTAATATCATATGGCACCGATGATAAGCTAATTTTTAAAATTCAATGATAAAGATAAATCTTAACGCCGTTGTTCAGGAGATATTGCGCAAACATTTGCGAAAACATGTATTGAAATTGTAATTTTGAAAAGTCCATATCTCAATCACTATTTAAGCTATAATGTTAATTTTAGTTTTTCAACTAGTTATTCTATTTTTTTTTTTGTGAAATGTTTCCATTATAAAAAGTATCCTAGATAATTACTCGAATAGCTAGTTATAATCTTACAAAATTTTCATCAAATTCTATTATGAACTAAAAATATATAGTTTTAGCGTGATTTTAGCTCGAACGAATTTTTCTATTTTTCCGTGGAAATGAGGCATTTTTCTGCAATAAAATGTCGCCTACATAATGGCTCGAATTGTCAGTTATCATCGTTATCATCTTACAAAATTTCATCAAAACTCGTCCAACGGTTTTTACGTGATGCTAAACAGACAGACTTTTAAAAATGGTGGGTTGGTTTGCCCTATGTATCAATAATAACGACTTTTGGAATGAAATTTTTCAAAAAAATATTCAAAGTACATATACTTATACACCAATACCTCGCTTTGCGTCGTTTTGTTTTGCGTTTTTTCGAAGTTACGTCGCTGCTGAATTAGTACTAATTTTCACTGTGCGTCGTTAGATTTTCGGAGTTGCGTTGTTTTGGTCTCGAGTCTTTAACGTTTTTTGTATGTATGTAAAAATGCTTGCTATAGAAAATCATAATTCACTTTGCGTCATTTCAATTTGCGTCGTGTTTTTTTTTGGAACGTAACCACGACGTACAGTTAGGTATTGGTGTATGCTTAAGTATATACAGACAAATCTGTTTTTATGCGACAGATTGGTTCCATCAGGAGAATCCGCATAAAAAAATCGCATAAAAAATACGTACTTACTGTATATGAGAAATCGATACATTGGTTCCTGAGCTCGAAAAAATATACGATAAACTGGTCATTTTTTTTAAATTATTAATTTTATTTGTATTGCTTAAAGTATGAAGATTTAATAAAGGTATAAAGATTTAATAGAACATAAATATATAATAAAATATTCAGAAAATAAATGAGATCATTCAGTAACAAATAAATAAATGAAAAAAGATGCAATTAATCAACCACTATTACTTTCAACTATTATCTTACTCTTTTTTTTTTTGGAACTATATCGCCATCAGTGGAAGTTCATCATTCTCCTTTTGTGCGGCACCTTCGTCAGCATTCTCATTCTAATTTATTTAGAATTCGATAATAAGAAAATTAAATTAGTCGATTCTTCAAACCGTGTTATTTCAAATTCACATAAAAATAATCCAAATAAAAACAGGTTTGTCTGTATATTATATTGATACCGCTCAATACCGCTTATTAAGAATTTTATTATAACTGTAGAAAACAGAACAGACCTATATAATCTGTTCATTTAAAGGTTAAATTTTCGTCTTATGATTTCGAAAAAAAAAAACTCTTATTTTGTTAATTTTAATTTCCCCAGTAAATCAATATGAATTTCTTATTTTTAACAAACTGAGAGTTAGTCTTTTATTAAAATTAGTATAACTTACCGCTAGGTAAGCTGCATCAAGTCTTGAATGGTCAAGTAGGTACACCAAATTGCAACTTGCTACCATCATTAATTAACTACTTAACTACAATGTTAGATATCTTCGATATCTTGTATAGAGAGAAAATACTACTAGATGTAAAAATAGAGACTAGAGGATCTCAAATGGCAACCATGGGAATTAGAGTAACACGAGGCTCAACATTGCTGTGCAGTCCTGATGAAAACACAGGCGACACATACAGCGACTCTAACAACGACAATATAAGTCGTATAAGTCTTCTGGATTCTTCTGAGTACACTTTTAAGTATTCTACGTTTGACCGTTTAAAATATGGCGAGTAAAATTATTTCACACAATTCATTGTATTACTACGCCATCTATATTTCAATATTAGTGTATTCATTTTCACTATTAAGGTTTACAGGTTTGCACATTGCATTGATTGCATTAATGGAATTAATTGGAATTAATAATGCTAATAATTATCTGTAATATTTGTAATTATCAATGCATTAATGGCATTAATTGCATTGTCTCACTTTATTTTAAGATTCATCTTATTCTTTGTACTGTTTTCATCAAAAAAATAAGAAATTAAATATTTTTCTATTCTGTTGCATTCTGCTAATGGTTCTTTAATCAATGGTTCTTACTTCTTTCATGTTCTTTCCCAGTTCTTTTAGTTCTTTCTAACTATTTTGTTATATTTTTTATTTTTCATAATTTAATACTACCAACGCCACCCCACGCCGCTCAAAGGCCAACAGTTAATTTACAAAAAAAATAGATTTTCGCTTTTTAGGTGTAGTATACGTAGTATATTTCTACAGCTTATTAATATTATTTTAAAATTCAATACAAGCATTATTAACATATGAACGTATGAACAAATATAACTGGATTATAAGGATTATAACTTTTATATCATTTTGAACATTTTGTATGTTGATTTTTTTTTCCTTCCCCTCCCCCTCCCATATTTTGCTATTACCGCTATTACAATTCTTGAACGTCTTGAACTGCTCCAGACTGATCTGTCATTTTACGCATTTCAGTTAACTGTTTGTTGGTAAGAATTATAATTAATACATTTTCTCATTATAATTGTTTATCGAATTTAAAATAGTTTTTAGTTTTTGATTGTTTTCGAAATAATTTTTTTCATTAAATTTAAAAGCTTTTGTAAATATTTGTTTTTGCGCAATAGAAAAACATCAAACGCATCAAACTAATGCATGGTCTGTATGGCTGTATGTTATTTATGATATTTAATCACCATGTAATATTTTAATTTCTGTTTCAAATGCTATACGTGTATGACGATTAATTCAAACGTTTCAAACAATTAATAAGAATTTAACTAGAAAATCATTAACTAATAGTTTTTATTGTTACAGAAAAATGAAACAACGAAAGATTGTTTTGATGGGTTACAGATCAGTCGGAAAATCGTCACTGAGTATTCAATTTGTAGAAGGTCAGTTTGTCGACTCTTACGATCCAACTATAGAAAATACATTTTCAAAAACGACAAGAGTTAATCACTTAGATTATGAAATTAAAATAGTGGATACTGCTGGTCAAGATGAATACTCTAAATTCCCAGATTTATATTGTATGGATGTACACGGATATGTACTCGTATATAGCATAACAAGTTCCAAATCTTTTGAGGTTGTCAAATTGATACATAACAAACTGTTAGATGTTACTGGTAGAGTTAATGTACCAATTGTTCTGGTTGGAAATAAGACTGATCTGCATATGCAAAGGAGAGTGACAAATGAAGAAGGCAGAGAACTAGCTACCGACTGGGGTGCCGTCTTTTTAGAAACATCTGCAAAACAAAATGAAGCTGTTACAGATATTTTTCATGCGTTATTAGTTGAAATAGAAAAAGCAAATGGAGATTTCCAGTTAGACGAGAAACAAAAATGTACGATATCTTAATAACTTGAAGTGGAATTTAATTTGGTAATAAACAGCGTTATTTTTTCAAATACATTTCAATGTAATTAACAAACAATATTGTATTTTTATGTGATCTTTATTTAAGTTAACTAATCAGACTATTAAGAAAAATAAATTAAATTTTTACAACTATTGTTAATTAATTAACACGACACATATCTTGACTCACTTCTTTATGAGAGCTATAAACAGTTTAACTAAAATAATAGATAATTTTATTCAATGATCGATAATTGTAGAATACCCCATTCTAATTACGTACGTAATTGGACGTTCTGTGCTCACTGAGAACATAATTATCCATTATTTTAGTTAAACTATTTGAAGAATAGATATTATCTACCAAGACATATTAATTACAAAGGTCTATAGTTGTTGCAATATTTGCATATGGCATATATACATTTTGATTTGTTCATTTCAATTATAAACGTAACTTCAACTATGAAAAATATCGGAAAAAAGCAGGCAGAGGCTGGCCATAGGGCAGATCGAGCAAATCCCCGATTGATCGGTCTAGTCAATGGGCCATTTAGCTTGGAACTTATTGAATATATCTTGTAATATAAATTGTTACTGATGAGTCTCTAAAATGCTCGAGTTGGTTTTAGATTCCAGGCCACTGTTGGGTAGTTCTGATTTTTTGGTATATTAATTGAGGAGTGCCGTTTCAAAAGGATTTATTTCCACTAAAACATTTTATTGGGAAATTGAATAAAACTAAGTTAGAAAAAAATTTTGTTTCTTAATTTTCTAGTATTATTTTAATACAGTTGACATAAACTTGATGACACTACCGACACTACTATCATATTTCTACCCCCCCCCCCCCACTGCCCCCGCAACTGGATTTATTTTCAATTGAATTTTGGAAATATAAGCAGTTTTGATCTGGACATTAAAAATTAAGATAATTTTTTTAAAGATTGCCATGTAGTTTTTAATAAAACTCTAAATATCTTATAAACTGAAACTTTTATTCTTAAATAATTTTACAAAGTGTTATACATATTCAATTTTCACATTATCTATTAGAAAAACTAAATATGAATTTCTCCAATATCGTAATCAATACAATCACAATCATGCTCATTTATTTTTTGACAAAAGAGAGTTTTTCATCTTCAACACTGGGGCATGAAATTTTAAATATCAACCCAAGGGGATAATCATCGATATATCAAGAAGAAAAATACATAAAGTTTTCAAAAAATTAGTCTAGCAATTAAAAGTCGTTATCTCGTATACTTAATAGTGTGGCTGTAATAAATTGAATGTAAGTAGGTATAGGTACTTATGATTTATTTTTGTGACTTTGAAGACGGGTCCTCCTTTTTCGGCTACTAATATTTATTTGCTCAACCGTTTGTTCAGCCACAACAACGTGCAAGTAACCTTAGCAAGTCATGCAGTCATTGAATAGTGAATATCTTATGGAGGATATCTACTGACAAATCTGACTAAATAAAACTCAAACGAAAATTCGATACGCGTTACAACAATTACATTTAAAAACTTTAACAATAATAATGTAGATCTTATGGCGTTAATTTTGGTAGATACTGCAAGTGCTAATTACTTTTTGAAGATCTTCTCTTCAACAAACTGTTAAAATAAAAGTATTTTATAGGATGAATAAGGATGAACTAATTGACATTTAGGGCTGAGATTACAAATATGACAATGGGGTTTATAAAGATATTTTTTAAGGAAATGAACCTCCATGTTGTAAATGTTATGGGACCATTAATTAAGTATTGGAAATAAGCCGTGTTGTCGAGACGTTTTGTACGTTATTAATATTTATTTAGGTAATAAGATTTTATCTGGAAATAAGTCTTTTTGGTCTGGAAGGCATTTTTTGATCCACAAAATTTGAGCACTTTTGACAAATAGTTTTATAGAAATAATAGAGGATATCTATTTATATGATTATAATAAAATAATATTAAAAAGAATTTGGCACTCTCAATTGTTACTGTTTTGTCTTAACTTTTAAATCCAAGTTTTGGACCATATTTAATCATAACATTTTTACTTTTTCTATGAATTATTTACCTATATCTTCTAAATAATTGGCTATATACAAAAATGTATGCCTAATTAATTTAAATTAAAGTTTTATCACCAATCAATTCAATATGTGAATATTCCAAATCATCATACACGTATTAAACTATAAATGATAGGGTCACTTCTACTTCAGCATCTTGAACCAATATCAGCTGCAAATTGAACCTAGCACACGCACAGGCCACAGCCCATGTACAACTACAACCCATGCGTGGCCGACATACGACAGTCAATTGAGAAGCGCGAGTTATGGATCCATAACGACAACCTCTAGACCCCAATAAACCCTTACTTCCCAATATCACATAACTTTCCAATTCAACCTTTGTCAAGATCGAAAATTCCCAAAACCCTTTAGTTCCTTTCATAAGATCCAATAGTTCAACGAATGTCGCCACGCCTAAATGTTAACTAGATACTCCACTTGTTCACAATCCTAAATTGTTTTACAACATCCCAATAACAATAAAACTATCAATCTGAAGTACCCCATCATAAACCCATTACTCAAGTTAATGTGATTCCTTTTGTAAGCCAGATGTCCTTATACACTTATTCACTATTCGATCCTTCATATAAACCTATTCTCCCCCTACCAACTTCCTCCCGTTCAATTTAGTGTATAACTTAGAATTAAGATACATATTGTAAGTTAGCTATTGTCGTAAGATTGTAAGGACGAGGTTTACGTTAATAAAATCAACTTAAGTCACTGGTTGTTTTATTTTAAAACATTAAACTATTAAATACCTAACTCCAATTCCGAGTTAAGCATTTAACTCGCGCACTAAGTATCCATTACTTTGTGGCTGCAGCAGCCAAAAGAACATGCACGGCAGCCAACTGGCTACGCGCAGCCAGAGTAAATCAAACTAACATATGTGGCTACTCGTTTCTTGAAAATATTTATTTTTTAAAAATACTGCAATAATTTGTCGGCGTTGGCTGGCTGCTCAATTAATTGGCTGCCACCTAGTGGACGACTATAGCCTTATACCGTAAATTGAGCTCATTCTATGGTTGATCCACGTTTTCCGGGGGTTTAGTGGGAAGTAGGTTTTGTTTTGGACGATTGCAGCAAATATATATTCGTTGTATCTGAGCTTGGCTCAATATGTAGTGCTGCAATTAAAACGTAAATTTACATTAGGATGGGTTGAATATGAGTTAAACAACCACTATAAATGGGCTGTATGTGACCTGGGTTCAATTTGCGGTGAGTGGAACATGTATGTAGAACTAATTTTCAGCAATGGTATTTTTGGGTAAAATTCTACTTTAGACACCCTGAAATTTTACATTGTTGGTGTACATTACTGACACCGCGAAGTTTTACAGAAAACCAAATATCTTAAATGTGTATAACTTAACTCGATGTCATTAATAATTATATATATTTCTATGAAATATATTATAATATAACATTTACATTAAATAAAATTGAAGGTGAAATTCTACTTTAGACACCCCGAGATTTTACACTGTTGGTGTACATTGCTGACACCGCGAAGTTTTACAGAAAACCAAATATCTTAAAAGTGTAAAACTTTGCGATGTCAGTAATGTCCACCAACGACACCAACAATGTAAAATCTCGGGGTATCTAAAGTAGAATTTTACCGGTAATCTTCTACAAGTCCTCTACATAGATTTTGCATTGTTGGTGTACAATGCAATTTTCAGTCATGTACATGTCATACACAAATATAAGTTGGTATTATTGTAACGAAAATCCCTAGATGTAACTTAAGGTGATGTATAGATTGTATAGCATGAAAGCCAATTGTTGATATTTGTTGACATCGTCGGGATATTGTATTTATTATCACTACGTATATATGATGAATTTTTCAATTACCTTTATCTAAAATAAATGAATTAAATTTTTTAAATGTAGCTAAGCCTGCGTATATTGAAAATATTATTAATTACTTTGGACCTGAATAAATACTTATATTATACCACCTTTACTATTGATGTTCTCATCAATTTTTTTAAAAATATTTTTTGAGAAGATTCAACAATTTTTAATATTTTTATATCTATTTAAAAAAAAAAAACTATTAATCGCATGAAGTCCTATTTAATCACATTAATTGATTTCACCAAAACTTAACAGAGATGTTAATTTTAGAATTTGCCTGATGACGCTGAAATAAAGTCGGCGAAACGTAGCATTTTTTATACTATAATATCTTTAATTTTTTTGTCCAAACTCCCAAGATTTTATAATATAAATTGAAAATATTTTCTTTTTACTCTGACATTGTCGTGCGTTGTAAAGTTATTTACACTTTATAGAGCGATATAAAATTGAAAAGATGTTGAAAAATATTTAGTTTATCTTATGGAAAATTTAACATCAAAATGGAATAAAAGAAAACTCGACGTTAAACATAATAAAACCTCTAAATAGTAAAAATAACTAAAATCGTTAATGGAATCTACGTAAAACAGTTAATATGTTATCTCAAGACATCAGCTGTCTCTAGTACTGTAAAAGATAATTTAAAAATGTAGGGAAAAACATTAGTAGGAGTTTTGTGACAGCGACATTATATGAAAAGCTTCGTCCGAATTTCTCCCCAGCGAGTTTTATGTAAAAGTATGTAAATTATGTAAATTTCCCACTTTCTTCGAAAAACTTCAAATTATTTGATAAATTATTAAAATATTTTACAGCGATATAGCTTGAGCTTTTACTAGAGATACTTATTAATTTTGGGTACAGAGATTAAATTATGTCTAGTATTTACTTTAATATCACAGAGTATAGTCGAGTCATCACCAGTTTATATTTATAGAATATATTATTTAAAAGAGTACAAGTAAAACTAATAGAATATGAAATATATCGTGTGAGAAATTAGTTTAAAAAAATTTACGTAAACTCTAAAAATTAAATGTATAAAAGAATGTTAATACAATTTTTTTTTTAATGAACAAAATAATTCTTGAACATGCTATATAAATAGTATTATACGACGGCCGTTTGATAAGTCTGTGACTTTTTAAATTAAATAATAATTTTGGCAAATGTTATCGTTTTGCTCGATGTTGTATTTACTTAAGCGTTTTTCCAATTTTTTTATTCCCACCAAATAATAGTTTTCCTCAAAGCTCTCAAAGGTCACGTTTGTTTCGGTATATGAACACGTCTTCATTCGACCCAAACTTTTTACACCTCAGCCATTTTTGCAGGTTTGGAAATAGGAAATAGCTGTCACAGGGGGCTAAATCTGGAGAATATGCTGGATGAGGTAGCAGTTCATAGCCTAATTTGTAGATTTCGACCATGGTGACCACACACGTATGCACTCGTGCATTGTCCTGGTGGAACAGCACTTTTTTTCGCCAAATGTGGCCGTTTCTGCCTCAAAACGTTATCAAATCTTTCGGAATAGTATTCGCCGGTGATATCGTTTAACACTTTTTAAGGTAATTTACCATGAGGAGGAAGGAATAACGCACCACATGTATCCCAAAAGACTGTGGCCATGATTTTGTTGGCCGATAGACCCACTTTTAGCTTCTTTGCACGTTCGCCAGGAGAAACCCATTGCTTTGACTGATTCTTGGTTTGTGGTGTATTCATGCTTCGTCCATAGTAATAAAACGTCTCAAACACTCGTCTGGGTTGCGATTGAACATCGTCAAACACTAGGTGGGAAATGCAAACAGTCACTAACTTATCAAACCGCCCTCGTATTACCGCCTTCATCTGTACCACGTTGTCGTCGTTGTCATTAGGTTTTACTTTCTTTTATCTCTTTAAAAGCCACATCCAACTTTTATGTATATAGATATCTTAGACTGTTGGTCATCGTCAGCTAAAAATTAAATCAAGTATGATTTTAGGTTATCGTTGTTTTTGAAATTTTTACCATTTAAAGTTTTCGAATTAAATCATAATCATAGTCATCATAGTAGGTATTCAAGTTAAGATTTAACAGATACCTACCAAAGAAGTCAACATTTTCACACATATAAAGTTATATATAATATTTACACAACATATTTAAATATGCTGATTTCGTTTTCATATTTTTAAAAGTGCAACAGAACGATTTTGAGTTAGTTAATGATCTGCAAAGAATAAAAAATAAATATATGTTACAGAGAATTTGTATTTTCAGTGAGATTATATTCTCACTAATGAAATTATATTTTCAAATTACAAAATGACAAAAATATTTTTAAACCACTAGTAAAAATGTTTTACTTAAAATTGAAAAAGAAATTATGAAATTATTAATTTTCGTTCTCTGCAATAAAAGCGGAACGGTAAAGGTTTTATTTCTGTCAACATGAAGATTGTCAAAGTTTTGTCATTTTTGAATCGGATGAACTCGGACCACTTCGAGTAAGATCGAAAAACGTTCACAATGATACCAACAAAAAATCACCAGTCACTACCAAAATTGTGTATTGTGACATGTAGATGACTTGTGCAAGATTACCATTTTACCTTTCAACTTTTCTTTTCTTACAATTAGTTATGAGGGTTATGAGTCAATTTAATTTTTTTTTTATATTTAATTCAATTCAATTCAAATTTCAATGAATCAGACTGAATCTATCAGAGGAAGCAAGAGAAACGGACGTTTTTCAGTGTTCGCAGCAGTTTGCAGCGAATTTTGGAACGTATAATCATACAATCGCATGCTGTTATGTGCAAAGTCTTAAGGTTTAAAGGCCTTAAAAACCACAACTGAATACTGCCCACTACTATCTCGAAGATACACGAAATATATCGAATCAGTCGAATCATGAACATGAACGTGACATGAACAATCAATTCCTTCAAAATATAGTAATTGCGATTAATAAATAAATTGTTTAAACTTAAATCTTTCAATTCATCAAAATGTTAATTTTACAAAAACGAAATAATCAGTAACATTAAAATAACCTCTTCAAGTAATTAAACATGTTCTTGTGACAAAAATTTTTAGTACAGTTAATAATTTGGTGCCTTCTTTGTATGAGTTTAATTTTTTATTAAAAATAATAGGAATAATATTTAAATAAGTAATACATTAGTTAGAAGCCCGCATTACTAATTTCTAAATGAAATGACAAAAAAATATTCTAAACAAGAACTAAAATCGAAATTAAATAACAAACTTTATTTGGTTAGTGTTGTTATGAAAATGTTGCATATAATTGCGTAGTTGGAGTAATAGAATAATAACTATATTTCTTTAACCGTAGGCACGTGAAACTCCAGAGCCAATATTTGATTTAAGTGATTGTGGACTGAAAAATGTCCCTCAAGGAGTTTATTCCTTGTGTCGAGTTTTTTTAAAGCAAGCTTTGTTTTTAAACAATAATCGACTCAATGATCTGAAAGGAGGAGGATCCTTAAGTGATTTAAAGCATTTAATAGTATTAGATTTACAATACAATGAACTTCGACAACTGCCTGATGAAATTAAAACACTTATTAATCTCAGGGTATATATCTTTTATTGTTATATGTAAGTTACATGATTTTCTATAGCAGATTTTTTTTATTTTAGGAGTTATATATTAATGACAATCAACTAAAACGATTGCCAGAAACCGTTACCCTATTATCTAATTTGCAGATATTAGATGTAGCAAATAATTCCTTACAAAAGTTGCCGGATACTCTTGGCAATTTAAGTAGTTTACAAAAACTTGTTATAACCGGAAACAAATGTTTAAATGAATTACCGAAATCGTTATGTGGTTTATATAACTTAAAGGAATTAAGGCTTGATGGTGTTAATTTTACGTATCCATCGAGTACAGTATGCTGTAAGAAGCTAGAAGATATTATGAATTATATATCTGAAGGTTTGTAAAAGAAATCTTAAAACAACAAAAAATATTTTGAAGTGAAGCTTCTTTAGGCGTGGTAAAACAAGAATTATTACAGTATTAATACAAAAAATAAAAAAAAAACACAAATGTTACGTTACCATTCGCGTTATGTTACGTTTTATTGCATGTATGTTACATTACATTATGTATTATGTTCATGAGCATACCGAAGAGATGAGAGAGAAGGCAGTAGCCCTCCTTGGACTGTGTTATTTAACTGTTCAATTAATTATTTTTCTCCCCTTAAACCTTGTTGTATCTGTGAAACTGCACATGCTGTAAAATTTATAGGTACTTGTTTTAAATTTTACTCGAATGATGTGTAAAACAGTGATTATCAACCACTGTGATGTGGCGTACTTTTAGGTATCGTGAAATACTTGAAATGTGTCACCAAATTTTAAAAGCACCAAAAATAAAATTTACTTTTTATTTGTATTGCTGCAAATTTGCATTTTATTTTCTTTGTAGTATATAATATGTTATTTAATTTAAAATTGTAAATTATATTATTTTTTATGTTTTAAGTCACTTTAACATCTCAGGTCATATCACGACTGTCTTCACACAGAAAATGTCTGTAGGTCATATAAATCTTAGATCTTAAATGTTATATTGAATATTGAATATGAAATTGCTAAGTACTATTATAAACAACACAAAAAAATCTTACAGAAATTAAAATTTTATTATAAATCAGTCTTACTTTAATTTTTCAATTTGAAACTTGCATTTAGAAACTTTGTACGTTGACCATTTAGTAGGGTTTTGAACTTAAAATTAATAATCAATTAAAAAACTAGTGCAGTCGGGGGACCTCCATCAACAACAAAGTTTTCTTTTATTTATGTATTGTTTGTTTATTTTTAAAGTTTCAATGAAAACTAAAAAAGTAACAATTTTTCTTACAACTTTCTTGTTTATAAAAATGAAAATTATAGTTGTGTTAGTAAAAATATTTGTTATTTCGTATTTGGATTTCAATTATAAAATTTATGGAATACAGATTTTTACAAGTTTATACATAAATTAGTCAAGCCGACATCCAGTATTCGGTAGAATCAGTTTTTACTATTCTCTTTCTCTATTTCTCTCTATCTTCCTTCTCAGTCGGGCTCTCTATTTCACCAATCATTGTTGACAAGCATTGAACATGAAGAGAAAGAAAGAGAGAGAAAATTAGATTAGATTAAAGAGAAAAATAGGTAAGGTCACCTGGTCGCTTTTTTGTTATGTTATGGTCTTCAAAGTTTTACTCTTAGCACAATAAAGGAACGTCGTTCCAATAATATTACAATTATCTGATATTTAAACAAAACAATATTCAACTTGTATTTCAATTAATTCATCATTAAATTTTAGAATTAGAAATTGAGAAAATTAGAAATAGAAATTAGAAAATTTAGAATCTTATCTATTCTGGTATAATCTGTGTGAGTTTCAGAGAGATAATAAAATGTTTAATCATACTTACTAAGCTGTCGTGCAAATGGCAAAATCCCAGGATAGAGAGTTTTAAATTTCGGGATTTAAAATAAAACTAGAATTTCGGGGTTATATTATTCTTCAGTAGTGCCGTAATTAGTTATTGGTGTCTGAAGTGAAATTCCAAAATTGATAAAGCTTTTAACAGCGACAACAATAAACATTCAAATTAAAATTATGCATGCCCAGAATGCATCCTTTAGGGTTTTTCCTCCACTCGACTTAAAGATTAATATTTGAATTCCATTTCTGCTAGGGAAGAACAATAAAATTTTTTTCCATATCCGCCAAATATTCTTCAAAAAACATAAAAATGGGTATACCTACAACGGAACCAAATGATGTTTCACTTCTTATGCGTGCACTCTACCAAGTGAGCACAAATGACAAAACATCCAACTGCATAACAATTCTGTAACAGTTACGAAACTTTCTTTTGTTATGCAGCTGTTGCAGAACTATTACGTTGTTGGACTTTTATGCTCCTTGGATGATGAACAAATAATTTTATTTTTATCATTATTTATAATTAAATAATAAAAATATTATTTTAGATTGTGGTATTCCTTTTGTACATTCAATCGACGATATTCAAATTCAACCAGCAATGATTAATCCTAGGAGCAGTAATTATGATTCCGAGTTGCAGAAATTCCAGGTACATGCCCATTTCTTAATACTTAGTGATATTTTTTAAAATTTATTTTTTGATATTTTTCGTTTTAGGAAAAAATTAACGAAATTGAAAAATTGAAGGCATGTTTTTCGTTAAAAATTTGTTATATTAAAAAATTCATTAATACGAATGAAATAAAGATACTTTTCTTATTATAGGAAATTAAACAGAAGGAATTACTTGAATTTGAAAAACGAAACGAGTTAATGCACCAAAAAGAAGTTCAACTTCATGCTTCAAAATTTGAAAGTAAACAGCAGGTAATCAGCCAAAGAAATATGTTGTCTTAAAATTTCTAAATACAAATTATGTTTTAGTTACTCGACGATTTAGTGAAAAACCAAGCGAAATTGGAAAATGATTTGTCTCGAATACAGCAAAATAGAGAGAACGATCGTCGTCAACTTATTTTGGAACTGCAAGAAGAAGAACGAAACACAGAATCATCGATTAGAAAACTTCTTGATATGAACAGTGCTCCTCAACTGCAATTATTGCAACACGAAGCTGAAGAAGAAGCACGTTTATATAAAAAATTAAATAACATTGATTTTAAAAAGAAAGAAGTTCTTGAAGGAATGAAACACATTTTTGAGGAAGAAAGTAAACGTTTCAAGTTGTATAATGAAAATAAAGAAAACATATTGAAGTCGGTAATAATGCAAGAAGTGGAACAAAATACTCATTTAAATGATATTATTAAGTTGCATGATCTGAAGCAAATCAATTTATTAAATCAATTGCAACAAGATAATGAACTTCAAAAAATTGTTGTTGGAGTTTTACTGGAACGAACTGATGCCCGTTCTTGGGGACTTGTACAACAAGTAAATTTAGTGACCCAACAACTTGCCAAAGTAACCGCATTAGAGTTAGATAAGAAACGTTTACAAATTAACGAACAGTTAAACGATTTAGCTGAAAACCGAATAAATTTATCGACAATATTATTAGATTTGTTATCAAAGCAAGCTGAAAGACGAAATCAACTATTAGCCACGTTACAAGGATTAGAAAATATCGAAGGAAAACACGAAGATTTCTGGTTACTTCAGTATCAACGATTGATGAACCGAAAACCTGAAATTGTAAATATTGCTCATAGAAATTTAGACCCCGAATTTTTACAGCGATTATTAATGGCAGGAGTTATACATTGTTTGCCATTTTTATCATCGTTACCAAACACAATCGAAGCGCTCAAAAATCTTAATGATGACCAATTAATTAATTTTGGAATTAGTCAGGAAAAGGAACGTCAAATAATTTTAGAAGTTGTTCATTATTATATTGCACAAAGATTTGAGGAAGAAGAATGCAAAGAACCATCAGCTCCTTCTATTAGTCAATTACCTACTTCTCCACCAGAAACGGAAATGGCATATTTTACAACCGTGGAATGTGTTATTTGCTTAGATTCGAGCGTAAGTATTTTTCATGAAAGTATTATGTTGCGGTCATTTTGCGAAATTGGGTGTTTCATACGTTATATATATTACCCGGTTCTATGAAATTTTCAAGAAGCAAGGTCTTATTGTGCAATGAGTATTTCAATTGAAGCACCTTGGAAGAAGATGTTAACTCATTTTTTGACGAAAATGCTTTTTTATTCTATTCCCGCATCGGGACATTGGGATTCTGTTAAGTTTATCAGAATATCTTAAAATTAGTATCAAAATTTAGGACCAGAAGGCCTATAGACTAAAAGTTCCCAGCTCAAATTATTTATCAATTATTTAAATTCCCAATTATTTTTTGGGTATCTATAAAACACAAAATAACAAAGCATTGAGGGGTGGGGGGTTATGCTCTTGTGTTAAGTGGTATTACAGAGAGGGAAAATGGAACTTCGAATCACGTAACCCAAATATAATATTTCTTTTCTGTAATAGTTATATAGACTGTAGTGCATCAGATGTCTACCCATCGACACTTGTCTTAGCAAAGCAATAATGAGATCTTTTTTTACTTATCTTATTTTTTAATAGTTTTTTTGTTAAAGTTTGAACACATTTATTCAGTTAAAAGAGGCATTTATTTAATTTTCATTATGTGCTTATTTTTAATATTTTATTGGTTAAAAATTTATGTAAAACAAAATAATTATACCGAGGGGAGGAAGGTCTGAGTATCTATATGGCGTTATATGATTGAGACAGTGCTGGATTCACACCTAGGCCCGTGAGGTCCGAGCCTTGGGTGACAACATCTTTGAGGCGACATCATTTTGAAGTATTTTATAGTTTACGCTACATCATTATTGTATATATATTCCCTATCTTGGCGTGCGTGCAGAATGGGATGTCGCTACGCCGATAGCTTATTGGTTTCTTGCGTAACAGTGCCAACCAATGGAGTGAAGTTGGCACGGAATTCAAATAGTCCACATTATACACTGATACCATGCACTAAAACAGCAGTCAATTTTGTTGACTGCCGGGCTTTTACTAGTATAATAAAAAAACAAAGAGGTTTTATTTCAAAACAACTAAATCATCAACGGGGTGAATAACGGGGTTGAATTGCAAACAATACAAAGTTCTTAACTATGAACCTTTGAAAATTCTTACTTTTAATTTTGGGGCCTCAAAATTTTTAAGAAAAGTTATTTTTTCTTTCTTTAACTCCCTACCATACCTATAGCAGAGAGCCTATAGTAAAGAAAGTTTTGTAATCGGGTCGAATTTTTGAACTGGATCTTTGAATAATGATATTGGATAATTAAAAGTTCATAACTAGATAATCTTTAAAAGAGACACTTGTATTTATTTCTTTAATCAAAAGATGTTTCTCTTTTTATTTCATGTAGATACCTACAAAAATTTTTTAAACTATACATTGTAAAAAATTGCCTATGAATGTACATGAACCGGGTATTGTTTATAATGTACATAATGCCTCAATTAAACAAATTGACCGTAACAACTATACACATTTTAATGAAAAACATTTATTTGCAGTGTGCAGTAATATTTATACCTTGCGGTCATACGTGTACATGCTATGCATGTTCTGACACAGTTACTATTTGCCCGTTATGTCGCGGAACTATTGATCAAAAAATTCAAATGGCTAATTAAATGTGTCATATTATAAAATAATAAGATAATACTAATTTCAGAAGATATTGTGATACAAAAGTTCATAATAATTACGATTGTTTTTAATTTTATTATTATATTTTTTCATAACTTTATATCCACAACAGTTTGTGATTTATTCTAGCGCAAATTTTAAAAAAAATTAAGTACAAGCGGCTATTTGTTCAAGGCACAAGAGTTACACATAGTGGCAAAACAAAGTTGAAAATAAGTAATAAAACTGTTCTGAAAATTTTCATATTAATTCAAAGACTATCAAATTTCAAATGTGGCCTTATTCTTTTATAAGTATTATGTGGTTTGGATTTTTTTGTCTTACATCCAATTGGCCCTGTGTTAGGCAATTTAATTAAAATGTGTGTACTTTTTTTGAAATTTAATAATTAAAAACTGTTTGAGCAAGATTAGAAATTCATTATATTCATGTTAAAAATACAAATTAAAAGTATACGTTTTTATTTTTAAAGGGACAATTATTCTAGAATTTGCTCATCTTTTTCGGTTTCATTCTGCTGCTCTTCATCAGTTTTGCTCTGTTTGCGTTTGACACTGGCTTCTTTTTTCTCCTTTTGAGACTGTTTGAATGCTAAAAAATGAATTTGAAGAAGTTGATAAATTTTTTAAAAACTTGTTTTGTGATGTTCTATTTAACATGATTTTGAATGTAAAAACAATTTGTAATAAAATATATATTGAAAAAGTAATATCGTCGCATAAAATCATTTTTACCTTCTAAAGCCTCTTTTAAAGGGTCAATAAAATTATCAAACTCTAAGTCGGACATAGCTTCAATGACATCTTGTGCGGTTATTGTTTTTCGGTTACTTTTTTTAGCGACATTAGTAGCTGCAGATGTAACGTAAAGAACGAATATTGATGCAGCCTTTCCCAATGCTGTTCGGGCTTCTTTACTCACGACAGCGACTTGTCCTTCAGGAATAGCATCTTTTATGAGTCTATATACAATTGCATTTGGTAAATTTAAATCTTCTAGACGTTCTGCCATTATACGTGCCCAACGCTAAAATTATCAAATTGTTTATATTTTATTATACCCTCTAGATACTAGTTTTAAGGGGCACAACTGGTTTGAAATTTTGAAAATTTCTATATTTATTTTGTATTTTTCGATAAATTTATACCTTTAAAAATTTCAAGTGAAAATCTCAAATAGTTGAGTAACAGCTTTCTAAAGAGCAGCTACTCATTAATTAGAAATTAGTAATTTTATCTTCAAAGTTCAATCTTTTAGTTTTTCTCAAAACTATATTTTTGAAATTGGCTACACCTCTACCTCCAAAAAAATTATCCGATTGATTTGGGTCTTTTTTAACCTATTGTGAATTTGTTTTTCCATACAATGACCCTCGAGTTTTATGATTAGATGAAAAATATAATAATTTTGCCAGACCAAAACCCATAAGATTTTTGAGGAAAATCTTATTTTTTTCCATTCGCCAATTTGCATATTAACTGATTTTTTTTACAAATCGAGGGGTATTGTATAGAAAATATATTCTAGTTTAATAAAATTTTTGTTTTTGCAACCATTAGGTTTGTTCCATACGTTCAAGCTAAACACGTCCACGAAAGACAAGACCAAGAGACAAAAGTGAGTGAAGAAATATTTCAACCCTCAGCCGCATTAGGCCGAGAGTCGAGCTATGTACGTACGTTTTCGTGACAATCGCGTCTTTCGACACTGATTTGGAGGTGTTTAAGCACCGCAAAACCGGTTTAAAATTAGGGGGAAGTTCTTGCTTTATGTTTTTCACTCACTCTTGTCTCTTGGTCAATGTGTCTTGCTCTCTGTCATTCGTGGACGTGTTTGAACATCATCAAATGGACAAGAGGAACAAACCTATTATAAAGAATACAATCACTGCAGCAGTGGGAGACCTTTTTTTAAGACTCGGGGGGTGGTTGATAACTTGCTGAAAATTAGTTATATTCATTTGAAAAAAATACTTTGTATTTACTATTTATGCATAAATATATCTGCCAAATTTAAAACATTTGACGCAATAGTTTTCTTAGAAAAATTCACAAAATATCACCTTTTTTCAGGCGTCCAACTAGTTGTGTCCCTCAAGTACGATAGGTATTTACAAAATGTATTAAATATCACAGAATAAATCACCTTAAGTTATTAAATAAAAAAATAGAACATATAGATATGCTTATTTTAAAAATACTTTTTTTAAGTTTTATAAATTAATAATTGTATTTTTAAAAACTACAATTTTTAGAGCAGGATCATCAGGATTCACTTCTTCCCGCTTTTTAAAATATGCCAAAAATTTAAAAAAGAACAACACAAGTGATATAAAAAATATTAACAATGAACATCAAATTATATTTAAATTTTGGTAAATTATTTCCGGTTTTCTGTTATTTTTCATCTAATTTTTAATCACTTTGTTCCGACAATATTAATTCTGTGATATTACTTCCATTACTTTATAATATATGCTAGCATCCACAATATACTTTATAGACATAATATCTCTCGATCTCTTTCACACAATATATAAATGATAGAGTAAGATAGAGTGTATGGAGCGTACGGAGGTCTCAACCGTTTCAACTGTCTACGAGTTATGATGAGTAAAGGTGTTCATTTGCGCAGGATGGTGAGTAGTAATGGCTTATTAAAAACATGGCTGCAATTGGTCCATTTGAATTTGTTCTTATAAGTTGACGTTTGTTTGCGTTAGGGTTAGTAATGCTAGAGTAGTTCATTTCAATTGTAGCCGAAAAAATATTCCTCTCTTATAAAATTGTCAACAATATTTATTTGGCCTTCTGTGCGCGTAATTCCATGCGCTAAATCAGCAGAAACAAATTGAGGACAAAAGTGCCGACACGAGTTTCAACTATTAGTTTATGTCTCTTTCGTTTCTTTTATCTCTTTTATCTTTTCGATCTTTTCAATACGCAAGTTCGCAAGGTACGCAAGTTCCATATTCTGACTTTTGCTGAATTGTACAGAACTGATTTCCAATTGTCTACGGGGCCTACGATAATCTACGCCTGCAGACAATGTTAGCAAAAGAAAATAACGTTATTGTTAAAATACAGTTGCTTTAATCTGTGAATTAACGAACAAAAATATACTAACAGCCATTATAACTTTAGCTCAATAAAGAAACAAAAAATCTTATTCCTATAGTTTTAAAAATAATGTGCATATATGCGGTAAAATACAGTGTGATACAGTACTATATTTCCCCTTACATTATTGATTATTAACATTTCTGTTCTATACCAAGTATAGAACCACGAATATTCTTTTATTATTATTAAAATTTAACTTACATCAATAAAGTTAGTGTATATTTACATTTATAGTTTTGAATTTATTAAAAGTATCAATTTAGAAATGAGTTCAAATCAGAAAATTGAAGAAGCTTTAGAGCATGTTCGTATCGCTGAAAAAAGGTAGCTATTCTTCTGAGTTTAAGCTGAAAATTGTTCAGAATTAATCAAAGTATTTAATTTTTAGTCTAAAAACATCTCTGCTAAAGTGGAGACCTGATTATGAAATTGCATCCGATGAATACAGTAAAGCAGGTAATTAAAAAATATATATACAGGGTGTAGATATTTTACAGGTAGGTAGGACTAGTTTATACAAGCATTTTATTATGTACTCTAAGGTCCTCTATACTACGGTTTCTAGACCCATTATATGCGATAAAACTTAACGTAGTGTTACTTTAAGAAAAAAAAAAAACAAAAGGGCAAACCACAAATGCAAGAAAGTGTGCCTGTATAATTATGAAACAAGCTAAACTTATTTTATATCAAACTAAAACTATTTCAATACTTTCATTATTTATTCACATTAAAATATTCTCCATTGTATGTACAACTTCGTTAACATTTTCAGTTTGCTGTTGCATCAAATGCGTGGATTTGCCTCAATAACTAGTAATTATCTAATACCATATGACATAGCGGATCCGATTTCACTGCAATCCCACCGTTTAATTGTGAAAAATTTTACACAAGATTTATACTGAAGTACAACGGTGTGATACCGTGTACTTTCGGTGTAGAATATAATGCAGTTTGAATAGTTGTGTAGACCTTGTATACACTGAATTCCAGTTTTAAGTTTAAAAATCAAATGTTACGCAGTGTCTACACCAAATATTATACTGTAATTTTTATAAAATGGATATCATAAATCACAACGTATTTATAATTATTCATTTGTATTACTTATTCAATGGAAATTCGGTGTTTATTCGTAGTGAGTCGAGTGTTCATATGTGATCCTATTTGAGTGTGATTTCAGTGTTTACGCTTGATATAATCTACTTTTCCATTGAGCTTACACCGTGACACACTAATAGTGTAATAATTTAATAGAAAGAGGTAGTAGACCGAAAATAGAAGTTTATTTTAAAAATAGCTTGAATTATTACTACTATTTTAGTTTTAAGCTAAAATCGATAAAAAAAGTTATGTCCATTCAGTAGCGTAGTGGTCAGATCTTTTAGATCTCTGCTCCATGCATCAGTGGTAGTAGATTCGATTTCCGTGGAATCCTAAAAATTTTTTTTTCGATTTATGACCTACAGAAGTTTTCTAAGCTTAGGCTGTCGTAATGTAACCTTAGATCTTAAAGAGACTTAAACACCAAAATATAATCTTAATAATTATGGACATTTTTTTTATTGTTAACTAAGAATCATTTGAAAGTCATCAGTTTTAAGAAAACAGTTGATTGGTTCTATCTACGAAGCTGTAACATATTAAATTATTTAAGCTATATCGAAAGATATATTTAAAAATAGTTACGTTTAAGACCATAGCGTACAAAGTAAAAAAATACTCATATAAACTGATCCCCTATCTGTTATTTATCAACACTCTTTCTCATAACACTCTGTATAGACTTATTATTTAAAAAATTAATTTCGATTTTGTTTTAATTTACAGCTACATGTTTTAGAAACGCAAAATCTTTTGAACAATGTAAAGATTGTTTGTTAAAAGCTGCAGATTGTTACAGGCAAAATAGATCGTATCCTTTTGATAAGTTTAACTATTATTTGTGTACGTTGAAATTATGAGTCCTTAACAAAACGACTTATAGATTATATCATGCAGCAAAATGTATTGAGCAAGTTATACTTGTTTGTAAGGAAATGGGAGATCTACGAGAAATTCAACCTTTGGCTGACCGTGCTTGTAATATGTATCAAACTCATGGAAGTCCCGATGCTGGTGCAGCTGCTCTTGATAAAGCAGCAAAAATTCTGGAATCCCAACACCCCGAAAAAGCTTTGCAATTATATCAACATGCCATAGACGTAGTTCTAGTAAGTTATCAAAAAATGTACATTTTTATTCATGTGATAATATAAAATAATTTGTCCATAGATTGAAGATAGTTCTAGACAAGCAGCTGAATACGTTAGTAAAACTGCTAGATTAATGGTTAAGATGCAAATGTAAGTACTTTATTTATAATGGTTACTAAGTAAAAATTTCAGCAAGTCTGTACACCATAACAGTACACTTATAAATAACAATTCATGTACAACTAGTAATTCCCGTGAAATATTCACGACCGTAACTTTAAAATACCGAATATACATACAGTTAAAATAAAAAAAATCGATTACGAAATTCCTTCCTTAGACTTCTCGTTTGTGAGATCGTCACTTTTATCGCTTGGCCACAAAAATGACATTGAAATTTTAACGAAACATTATTGCAAACCGTCACCACAATGCTTTCATACATTTACCTATTAATGTTATGATGATACCATAAAAAATATGACATTTTTCGATTTTCCATTTCTTTGAGTTTTTTTATAATAAGACACCTTTGAATTGATACGAACAAAAAAAAAATATTCAAATTCTTTAATTATTTCCTAATATTTTCAACCACAAATATACGGAACCTAAATTTTTAACAATCAAAACTGGTGATATCAATATATTTTTTTAATTTTAGGTATGATCAAGCTGCAGATGCATTACGTCGAGAAATTGGTTTGCAACAACAAAATGAACAATATCGTTCCACGGGGCGTTTAGTAGTTGCATTAGTTCTTGTACAGTTAGCACGAGGTGACGTAGTGGCCGCAGAAAAAGCATTTAAAGAATGGGGTAATTGTTGTGAGGGTCCGGAAGTTCAAACGTTAGAGATGCTATTGCAAGCATTCGATGATGAAGACCCCGATGGAGCACGACAAGCTTTAAATTCTCCTTTTATTAAACATATGGATATAGAATATGCCCGATTAGCAAGGGACTTACCTTTGCCTCAAGGAGAGTTGACTGGGCCGAAAACGAATGTTCGTGAAAATGCAGCACCATCCTATGTGTCCCCAAATTCACACTCAGGAAAAAGCGCTGAGGTAAAATATTTAAAAAGAAAAATTAATTAATCAATTAAAAAAAAAATGTTATTCATTTTAGAGTAATCAAAGTCCCGGATTCAACGATGATGAAGAAGATGAAGGCTTATGCTAATTATATTACTTATGAATACATTCTTCTATAAAAATTTAAATTCCTGTTAATGTAATAAAAATTGTTATATTATTTTGTTAATATTTTTGAATTTTATGTAGATTTAATGTTATTAAGAATTTTTGTAAATAACATGCATATTGACTTCGGTCGTTAAAAACATGTTGAATTTACATAACTGCATGATAGTCAAAAATGAAATAATATATCACAAATGTCTATTTCTGTGTAAAATATGTATCAAAATTTATTTGCAAATATACAGATTTAAGAAGCTTTTTGCGTAATAATTATTACAATATGAATTATTATCTATTCTTACTTCCCCAATTCAAATGCGATTCCACATTTACACGTCGACAAAATTACGACCTTTTACATACAGGAAAATCATTGTCGTTATATACCGGTGAGTTTTTTAACTTGAGGCAAATTAATATCCAAAGAAACTAGGAATTTAATTGCAAAAAGGTTTCAAATAAAAGTTACCATAAGAGTGGAAATATAATACCTTAATTTTCTATTGATTCCAAAGCCATTTCACATTGTGATTTCAAGATTAAATAGTTTTATTCCAATAGAAACTCAACATTTTTTTTTGAACAATCGTATTCTAAAAATAAGCATCTTTAATGATTTTCAATATAACTGGCTCATTTCCATGGGAATAAAATAGTGCTTCTTTTCAAATGCACTAAAATAAAAATGCATTTGTCTTGAGTTACGAGTAATTTATTAATATATTTCTTATGGTATCATCATAATAATAACAGACAAATATGTGTAAGACGACATTGTGGAGACGGGTTGTACTAATGTTTTGTTAAAATTTCAATGTTATTTTTGTGGCCAACCGTTTAAAGTGGCGGTCTCACAAACGAGAAGTCTAAGGGACAAATCTCAATCAAGTTTTTTTTTTAATTGTATAATCGGTATTTTTAAAATTGAACTTACGGTCGTAAATATTTCACGGGAAGTTACTATAAGTGTATTCATAATATTAGACAATGTTCGATTCTGGGCGGTAAATTCTAAAATCCAACCCTGTTTAAGTTATAACTTCTTATAGAGAAACGATTTCTAACGATAAAATCATTAAAAAATACAAAATATTTGCTGTAATGATCATTTTATTGTTTAAATTACTTATTTTCATTATAATTTTGAATAAAGTGTGTATAAGATAAATAGATATTGTTATTAATTTTGTTATAATATCTTATAATGAGGCAAAATAATAAAAAGAACCATTTTGAATTATTGTTTGATAGTAACTAAAAAAAAAATAAATTGTGCTAACTAAAAATATTTTAATACAATTTTTTTTTAACTTTAGATAAGTATTTAATATAGACACTTATTTGTTTAAACTCTCCCAAGCTTCATCGTCATCCCAACTTTTATTTTTAACTTTATTAGTTTTACTTATGGATGTCTTTACGTCCAAATCGACTAAAAGACCTTCGCGAGTATCTTTGGCTGCCTTTCGTTGTTTTTCTTTGATTGATTCAGTAGGTGATGACACATTAGATGAGTAAGATGATCTTTCATTTGAATTCCAATTTTCAACCTCGGCATTCGAAAATGTTGAGCTACAAAAATACAATATTATTATTAAATATTTCTGAACAACACGAATCAAATAAATTACTTTGGATTTTGTTGATTATTCCAATCCCAGGTAGTTTCTGAATTGTGTTTTGTCGCAGAAGAGCTATTAACTAAAGATGATTTTTCTCCTGCTTGCTGATAATTTCCACTTTCGTTTGAATATCCACTTGAGTTGTAACCATCTGAGCCATAAGTTTGTTGACCACTAGCTGGTGTTGAATATCCAGAAATATCTCGCCAACCTTTTTTGCTTAAATCGCCCACCTAACGAAACGAGAGTTAAAATTTCGAACAAAATAACATTTGCTTTTTAAATACCTTGTTGGTCAAATTCGTAACATGATAACCTACGTCTTCTAATAAAGTACCTTCTTTAACCTACCAAACGAAAAAATAAATAAATAAAATAAAATAAAATTCTAAGACTATAACAGCTTACTTTGACAAGAAAAATTAAATAAAAGAGTAATGAAAAAAATGAAAAATGAACAAATCTTAGTATACCTTTTGTGAAGCTATTCCTCCATACTTGATGGCATTTTCGGTAGCTTTACTAGCTATTTTAGAAGCCGAACTTGAAAATAAAGACCACCCCTAAAATATGTAACTATGTTTGATATATGCAAAATTAAATTTAGAAAGTAAAAAATTTATTACACTGGCAAGAGTTGATAACGTAGAATCAACGAATTCTTGAGACTGGCTTCTAGGAGGTTGTTCTTTAGTGTAACCAAATCCACCATATCGACCCCCTTGACTTGGAGGAATATCACTATAAAAATCGTTCGAAAAATACAGATATCATCAACTTTGGTAAATTTTTTTTACTATAATCGAAAAATAGAGCGGGGGTTTAATTAAAAAATGGATAAGGATCGTAATATGGATTTTTTGGACTTTTTTTTTTAATTTTTAGTTTATTTGAAATATTATATATTTGGATTTATTCCGTGAGACGTGTCACTTGTCACGCGAGACGACAATTGTCATGCCACAACAAATGTCGTGAATTTTATATAATAATACTTTACAGAATACCCATAAGTACCCAAATTCATGAATTTGCATTTGAATTATGAACTACTGTGAAAACAAACTTTATATTATTATTGCTCATCATAAGAAAAATAGTTAACACCATAATAAAACTCTTTAAGATTTAATTTTTCACCCCAAAAAATATCCTAAAAGCGTGTAATACGAATATATATATACAATACAATTTTATACGCAACCCGCGTAGTTTTTATGCATTTCCAAAGTATAAATCGTATCAAAGCAAAATCCTATAAATTGGACACCCTTCAATACTGGGTCTGATAATTGATTCATGTATTGTCATTGTGAAAACGTATGTGTGCATTTCAGTTTTATTCAACATCAGCAATGGGATGAAATATAGATTATAAGATTTCATCCAAAAAGCTAAGTAGTTATTCTAAGCGTGGCAAAAATTGTAATAAAGTAATAATTAACATACTCTCGACGATTAGCATTTTCCATTTGTTTCTTGGCAAAAAAGGCATCCTTTTGTTCCTTGAACTCTGGGTCGTTAAAATTTTGATAACCACCATCAACTTGGTAAGTTTCTTCACCTTGAGATTGATAGCTGTCTGAATACGAAGACGTATTGTTGTAAGAATTGCTTGCGCTATAAGAATTTATCAAATTGCCGGAATAATTTTGGGCTGGAGATTTACTAGCATCCCACGATTTTCCTTGAGCCAAGGTTGAAATCTAAAAAAGGATTGATTATTTTTAAAAATTATTTATTTATTTAATTTCTATTTTCTATATTTTAAGTGTTGATTAGTATTGGCAATCTTTCATTTCATATACTTTAAATTAAACAATGCACTTTTTCAGTTATGACCAAGTTACAATAAAGCGTGGGAATCGGTGAAAATTGTGTTTAATGAAAATAAAAACGATTTTTCTAGTAAGGAAAAGAACTGCAAGACTTTTGTGTATTTAGAAATTAACTGACGAAATTCAGCATATTATGAAATTTTTAGACGTATACTAATTTTTTTTTTAATAACTATAATGCAGAAACCATATATATTACATCTGTAAAAAGTTCGCTTTCCTTTTTACAAGGTTTCTTTAAGTTTATTTTCGTCTCTGTTCGATAATTTTATTTGCTCCCCTTTCCATAAACTCAACGTTTTCTTTCAGAATATTTCGGTGTACCTGCCAGTGATAATATGTATATGCGGAGCAATCGTGGAGTTAGGGTATAAGAACATTTAGTCTGACTCAACTCTAAATATATTAAATGGTTGGGGATTCATCAAGTCAAGTCAAGTAGTTAGACCAGCGGTTGGGGAACTTTTTAACCAATACCCCAAAATTTTTTGCCTAAGTCGATATTATCCCCTCATTTTGAAAAGGAGGTAATCAATGTATTTAGGTAAATGTACGATAAATAAAACATTATTTATTGGATTAATTTACACGGATAAAAAAAAGTTGCATATAAATAATAAGTATGTTACATAGACAAACAAAAAAAAAAAAATGTTCATATTGGGACAAACAAAACAAAAATCAATTGAACATGTTCCTTTTCAGGTTTTGGAGAATTGATATTGCTTCATTTTTGACACAATAACTTCAAAGTTGGGGATTTTTGATTTAAGTATAAAGAATTGTTTGTAAAAATATTTTTACCCCATTTGGAGTAATTTACCCCGGTTCCCCGACCACTGAGTTAGACATTTTTTTAAATGAATTGAGCTTGATATTTTAACTTGTCAATACGTATGAAGTCAATGCTTGTCTTGATTTAACATTTAATTAATATTTGAATCTCTAATGTAAATGTTCAAGCTACCGAATATCCAAATAAAAAAACATTTTTTTTCTGATTTCCCTACTTTTATTTTTGCTTACACTCATATAGTACCTAGAATTGTTATATTTTAAGAAAACCCTTCAAAGTGTGACCCATGCCCAATGGGCCCAATGTTTGAAAATGTTGAAGTTATAAGTGTAGGTATTAATTAATTGTGTGTATTATTCAAAATATTCTAAAATATCAATTCCTAAACATACTAATAAAAGAGAGAACTTAGGTGTTTGAATTTAAGAAATAATAATTTTCTTTAATATAAGCGGAAATTTGAATTGTTGACAAAAAGTACGATGGATCGAGATTTTGGTCATTTGAGATTTAAACCTTTCGGTATTTTTGGTCACACTGACGACAATAAATTGTCAACAAATACTAAATTTCGCGCTATAACTAAAAAATGTGCATTGTATCAAGGCACCTATAATGAAACATTAACTAGATATTTTTTTTAAACAACATGTTATTATTGATTTGAGAACAAGTCGAACCTTATCACGATACAAAGCAGCAGCTTTAGTTCCATACCGCTGCTGAATGGACTTGGTTTCATCCCAATCGTCTTGTTGATCAAAAAACTCTCTAGCAGCTCGATTACCTCCGACTTTCATTTTCTCAAGCTCAATATCCTTCCACTTGTCCATAGTTATAGATCGCACAAAGGATAAATGAACACCCAATCCTCGATGCTTTCCGGAGCATTCTAAGCAAATCCAAATACCATATGTGACGGAAGCCCATTGTGGATTATGTGCTCCACATTCAAAACATTTCTGACAAAAGCATACAAAAATTAAATCAATGTTTTAAATGGATCAATCGAAATGAATACTTACAGTATTGTCGTTATTATGTTTCAGATCTTGAAGAACACGTCTTGTTTTAGGACTTGCCATTTTAAAGGGTAACAACCAGTAACAACTTTTCCGCAAGATAATATAAATAATAATATACTTTATTTACTGCAGTAAATATATCAATGTAATTAAAAAAAATATTTCATTCTAAAACACAGTATCACAGTTTATAAAAATAACAATAAATAAAGCACCAATTTAAAAAAAAAGTTGTTCATTTGAGGAATCACAGGAATCATCTGTAAAATGTAGACGTGGGACAACGCACTATGTTGCGCAAGATCGATAAATTTTGTCCAAGTTTCATGTAACCTGTATATAAAAAAAAGGCAAATTTTATAAGTAAGTAAATACTGTGTTAGAAAAAATGGCAACAGCCTTTCTCCTACGAAATATCAATAAAAAAATTTATGGCTTTAATAGATTTTTTAACAAAAGTATGTTTCATTAAGAAATCCTAACATGTATAATATAACCTATAAACAACTCATTATTTTTATAGCGATCAATGAAGCCAATAAAACGTTTTCAACTGGAATTGACGTCAGTTTTAAAGATAGACAAAACAATGTGTCCTCATCAACGGACTTAAGATACAATTACAGAGAATTTCTCCCAGATCCAAAATCAACTTGGCGGAATTCGGTTCGGGAACAACTTGAACGATCCGACATGATAAAACGAAGAATGCATGTAGATGTTCCAGATTTCTTTGTTGGTAATTTTTCAATGGAATTATTAAAAAAAATATATATAAAGATTATAGGGTACATAAGCATAGTTCCGGGTAGATGCTACTTGGAGAATATGTTGATTTTGGCTATTATTTATTAGGGTATTCCAAGCATACGAAGAAACTTTTTTTGCTAATTTTAAAACGCATACTCTTTCTATTTCTGTGTTTTTTTACTTTCTTTTGCTACTATATAGTAAATGAAGTATTGTAATCAGGTCGAATTTTCGAAATCGAGCTTTCGAGCTTTGAAATACATGTTTTGAGGTCCCCTGAGTGCAAAAAGGCGGTTTTTAGAAACATGTCTATGTGGGTGTGTGTGTGACAGTCATATCGTATCAAAAGCTTTATCTGATTTCCACCAAACTTGGAAATTTGCCTTCATATTATGTCTAGTTGTGCCACGAAACTTGAGGTTGAAATCGGTTTACCGAAAGCTCCACTTTATTCTATAAATTTTTGAGCTTTATCAATTTTTTTTGAAAACGGCTCCAACGATTTTCTATAAACTTTCTATAGTTCTTAGACTCATTGATGCCTACAACTTTTATTTGAAACGTTTTCCTGGGAAAATTCGAATAAGAGCAGTTCTGGGGCGAAGATTGGGAATTTGTATATTCTTACGTATATAGGCTGTGTTCAGAACTTAAATGGATCGATCCCTGGTCGAAACCTGTATAACAAAAAAACAAGTTAGAACTGGGATCGATCCACGAGAAAATAACATGGGCCATTTCAACGGCCATGCAGTCAGTCATATTCATTCAATCAAGTGATCCACGATCTACATTCAATTCTACATTCAAACGCAACGGATTCGAGAGCTCTCAGCAGCATCATCCTAACATTTTTCTACAATCATCTTTATTTCTTCTTTATTCTTTTCTACACATTTTCATTACAATCGTTTCATTTAATTATTACAATAAATTCAGTTAATTATTTGTGACATTTTATTATCCCATTTACCAACACCTAAAAATACAGTCCACTATTATCCATCCTCATCCAATCCCAAACAGGCTGTATGCATATTCAATAGTTCTGTTTATATGTATAGTTATAAAGTACTTATAGTTCTTTTAACCAACAGTAACTTTCATAAAAGAAAGTACTGTGACGCCTCGCAGCAGATATTTTGTTGTATGAAACTTTGATATTTATTAACACAATTTTGTAGTCAAAGGGTAATTTAGCGTTTAGCGTTGGCTATTGTTCACCCACATTAAATAGTTTGAAATAGTTTATGGCTTTTTACTTTCTTTTACTACTATATAGTAAAGGAAGTATTATATAGTAATTGGGTTGAATTTTCGAAATCGAGCTTTCAACGGAAATGCATGTTTTGAGGTCCCCTGAGTCCAAAAAAGGGTTTTTTAGAAACATGTCTCTGTGTGTGTGTGTGACAGACATATCGTATTGAAAGCTTTATCCGAATATCACCAAATTTGGAATTTAGCCTGCATATTATTTCTAGTTGTGCTGCGAAGCTTTTGAATGAAATCGGTTAACCGAAAGCTCTACTGTATTCTTGGAGTTTTTGAGCTTTTTAATTTTTTTTTAAAAACGGTTCCAACGATTTTCTTTAAACCTACTATGGTTCTTAGACGCATTAGTGGCTACAACTTTTGTTTGAAATTTTTTCTTGGGAAAATTCGAATAAGGATGGTTCTGGGGTGAAGCTTGGGAATTTGTATGTATCCTACATTATATAGATTGTCAGCATATTATAGTTCTGTTTATATGTATACTTATAAAGTGCTTAGATTTTTTTTAACCAACAGTTAGTTTCATAAATGAAAGTAAAAGAAAGTACTGTGACGCCTCGCAGCAGATATTTCTATTCTACTGTGGACTATTATGTGATATGAATGTTGTTTTGGAACTTTTACTAACAGTTACTTTCATAGTTTCACAACTTTTATTAGTAGCGGCTTTTCAATCATCTTTTTAAAGTGGCATCCACATAGTTTTTCCTTTTTTTAAATAATGACAACCACATCATTTCCTGGTCGTTTTTCAATAGTTACTCCTACGTAGTGTTTCGATAGTGACCACCTCATTGTTTTAACTTTTTCCAGTAGTTATCTCGATTTAAAACTCGATAACTAAATCTCGATATAGTTGAACAAATATAGTTTTTCTACCCCTCACCCATATTCCTCTCCACTCTTCAGTCAGTTTCCCAAGAAATGCTCGAATGCGTTGTGTGGTTTTCTTACTAATTTACAGCCAACCTGAGACTCACTCATCGCTTATATCGCACCCGTTGTGAAATAAAAATACATCTTAAACTTTACCGTTTTAAATAACTCGCTTGGAGTTAATTACTATTGTATAATTAATTTGAAAGTTATCGTAACTATCGAGATCATAACTGTTTCAATTAGCTAATCGAGGCATCCCGGCAGCTGAATAACAAATCACAGCGCGAGGAGTTGAACCCATCATCTGCCGGCATGCCTCGATTAGCTATTTAACTGTCATGATCTCCATTCCTGCACTTACTCAAAAAACTCATTATGAAATGTTTTCTTATTCTGTGCGATATGTAAACATTATATATTTGTCTAACGTACGCTCTCTTATACCGCTGACATAATTTTTTTCATTTATATTATACAATTACTAGTGGCTACTTATGAATTCGTTCACGGGCAATTTAAAGAAATAATAAACTTATAATTCAGGCTTAAAAAATACCAGTTACTTCGAAGAGAGGAATTACAAAGGCAACTTATGGGCGATTTTGAGAATTTCAAATTCAACTTGTCTTCTCATTAGCTGTTGTCATATATACACATTATACACGTTGTGTATACGCGTATGTATGTTAATTATGACACAATCAGAGTTCGTGCCTTCTCTTTCCCACTCGTTTTCTTATATCTTGTCGTATATGAACTTTATTAAATTTGAAGAATATTTTATTTACTAAGCATAGACCGCGATACACTCGGGAAGGAAAAACGAATTATAATATCCTTTTATGGTTTTGTCATTTTCCCGCACATTCCTACTCATAACATCGAAAGAATTGAGTATCATTTTATTTAAATGTATTGATAAGTAAAAGCATATGTCCTAAATATCATTCGTATCCCTTATATATTTATATATATGTATATCTTGGGATCTAATAACCATGTTATACCCCTAGAGATTTAAAAAAAATGAGAAATAATTTAGTTTATTCTTATTAATATGTTAGGTTCCATTTTGGCTGTTACTACTTCTGATGTCCATTCAGCGGGAAAGGTAAATAGATTTGTCGGAATTTGTATCCACCGAGAAGGATGTGGATTGAGAGCCAATTTCATTTTAAGAAATGTCATTGATCACCAAGTAAGAACTTAATGAAATTAAGTGACTGTCGGACATTTGATCAAATTATTATTTTATTTTTAAGGGAATTGAGGTTTTATATGATATATATGATCCTACTATTCGTAAAATCGAAATATTAAAGTTAGAACGCAGATTAGACGACAAGTTGTTTTATTTGCGTGACGCTCTTCCTGAATATAGTACATTTGATGTAAATATGGAACCTGAATTATTACCTGAGGACGCGCCTGTACCAATAAATCCTATCAAAGTATTTTAACATATTAATTCCATGTTATATGATTTTAAAATTTATTTCTATTTTAGGTAAAATTGAAACCTAGACCTTGGCTAGAAAGGTGGCAACGACAAAATTTGAAAGGTGTAGCAGATTTAGAATACGATGATTGCCGAGCTCAGCCATGGGAAAAATATGACTTAATGAAGCAATACAAGGCTACAATTCCGGAAGAAGAGCAAAGAACAATATTTACAGAAGTTTATTCGGAACTACATCATTTGGAAGTAGCGAGAAAGAAGATGAAACGCAAACGTGCATTTACCACTCCTAAAAAAACAGCTTAAATATATTTTATGTATTTTCTAATTTAATAAAATAAAGTTATAAATATTGTTTCAAATTTAAGATTTTAACATTAAGCAAAAGCTTTTATAATTTTAATTTTTATATAAGTAGATACTATTTGTTACTGCCCGTTTTTTAAGGCATAAGTTTATGCCTTAAAAAACTACATAATATTTTGATGAGCAATGATTATGAAAAATGAGTTTATAAAAAGGATAGCCAGCATTATTTGTATAGTGTATGCATGAGTCTACAATTAAGGTTCCACAGAACTCAGAGTTCCCTTAAATTTCAAAAGTGATTCCACAAGGGATTCTCCATTAGCTATGTTGCCGTTAGCTTTGATAAACTATTAATCTGCTTCTCAAACATTACTTCAAGAAAATAAAAACTCGATGAATTCTTAAAGGCTGAATGTCCCAAATGTAATACAATAATTTCATTCATAGTACATTATAATTTTTTATATTATAATTTATTTTGATTATTATTTTATTTATAGACAACGGTTATAATTGAAATCACTTCTTAAGCATCGTACGTCGAATTTCACAATTTTGAATGTTTGCGTGTATTGATCTTTACACATACAATTATTCTTCCAGCACCTTGGTCCTAGTTTAATGATGAGAGACTGTAATAAAGGTTTCAAGGATGAACAATAATCTAGCATTGACCTAGCTTTGTTTAATTAGTTTAGAAAATAAATATATTTTGTTCATTATCGGGAAGCAATTTTTGTTTCTTTTGAAAAAAAAATGCAATAAACTTTAATAGCTTTTAGCTTTGACTAAAACATTTTTTCATTTTGAGAATTTTCGTAATATAGGTATGTAGTTTTTCAATTAATATTGTAGCTTATAGCTGTTTACCGCTAGTTTTTGAATTTTGTTTTAACCGCCTGTAGGGCCTGTATGTTTTATAATATAACCACCAGAGGCGCTGAAATTCATATGCGCTCAGCTGCCGGATCGTTGATTATCTTTTCGTATCTTTTCAATACATTGAAGTTTACATTTTATTCAAAAAATAATTAAATAAGAAAAACAAATAATTTTACATTATTTATATTAAAATAATTCAATAAACTGTTTTTCATACAATTTCCATGACCTAAAATGGATTTTGGTTCGTCTGATTTGCCGTAAGTATATCCTTTTTGGTTAATTTTTGTATAAGAAAATTCAATTCAACCGTTCTGCTTTTGTAGTTATTGGAAGGAAATATGGTTAATCTGTTCTGGAGTACAACAAAGTATATCTCGAGAAGATGTCCAAGATTATTTGAACGAATGTAAAAAATATTTCCTCATTGGACTGCATCAGTTTCAAAGTCATCAAAAAGATGAACCTAGTGAAGCACACACTAAGCTAGATTTAAATGAAAAACTAACGGAATTCTTAAAAAGGCTTCGTTTATTTTTGGTAAAGTTTAAAAATATATTATGACGAGCTTAAACTGAATGTTTGTGTTTTATCATAGGATCTGAAGTCTGATCTAACGAAAGCAGTATTAACACAGTATTTGTTATACGCATTTCATGGAACTCCAACTACATTACAAAATTTAACATCGTCTTATTTGTCATCAACTAAGCTATTACAAGATGTTTGGCATTTTTATACGTCGGAAAGAATGTATTATTTGAAAACTTTAAAGTTGATTCTGGAATACCACACTGATAAAACACATCCTTATTATAACGAGTTTTCTGCGTTCATTGAAGATGCCCATATTAAAATTATCAGAGAATCCCTTTTAACACAGTTTAAACTTTTGATATCAGTTAATATAACCTTGAACGACGATATGAATATGAATATGCAATCATTATGGATTGATAGAAATTTGAGAGAGCAACTGGAAATACTACAGTGTATTATTTTAACTCATGAATCGTGTCCGATTACTATTAAAGAAACGATTACTTTTATCGAACTATTCAGTTGCCATAGATTTGGATGGCAACCAATTTATCAAAATCTTCTACTAGCATCGCATAAAAATTTTCAATATCGCATCACAATTTGTGAAGCCGCTTTATTGCTATGCATTTTTGATAATACCTTATCAGAGTAAGTTAAAAAATAATTTTTACGTGCATTAAGCTTTGGTTTCTAAGAAAAGCGGTGCCGCTATATGACGACCAACAAATAGCGGTGAATGACGTCGTTGAAACGTAGTTTGTGCAAATCAAAAGAGCCAAAAGGTTTGGTTTCCTAGGAAACGTTGAAATACGTTGGAACGTCAACAAGGGGTACCGCTATTTTACATGACGACTGTCATGATGGTGATAAAGAAGTATCCAACGGTTTTGTACAGTAGCGGTGACCGTCATCAACGTTGCATTTGGTAACAAAAACTTGCCCTAGCTACTAATAATTGATAAAAATATGAAAGCGCGGGGTCCCAATTGACCCAAAAAATCACCGGGAAAAATCCCCGAAATCCCGACCTCTGAGCGGACCCTATATCTGTGTTTATGTGTGAAAGTTTTGTTCTATCATAATTTTGACTGATGAAAAGAATGAGCTTTTAATCGATTTCGTAAGAAATTATGTAGCTTGACACAATATATTAAAAAGCAGGGACTATAGGAAATTTGAAAAGCACTCTCTATCGTCTATATCACATTTTTTTAAATATCGTTTTTAAACATCTCACTTCCTTCCGAATGATATTTTTTCTTTTCCGATGATTCCTCATCTTCCAAATATACACTATCAGTCCTATGTCTAAATAATCCATTCTACAGCGCAGTTGAGGACTAAATAGGTACTTTGCTTTAGTAGATCACCTTAATAGTAAGTTGTGTAAACTAACAACTATCCGCATTGCTAAGAGACGGCTGTCTCGATGACGTCATCCACCGCTATTTGTTGGCCGTCATAAAGCGGCACCGTTTTTCTTAAAAACCATAGCTTTAGTGTACATCTATCAGAAGTGAAACTTCTTTCGGTTACAAAATACTCTTTTATTTTTTAACGTTCAAAATAAACAGTTGAAAGAAGGGTAGGGAAAAATTTTTTTACTGTTTTTAATAATAAAATTAAATATTTACTAAAAAAATGATTTTTATATATGCAATATAAGAAGGGTTTACGTGTCCGTTAAAGAAAGTAATGACGTCATTGATGACATTTTACTCAACACAATGACCGTGGTTGTCATAAAGAAATGACTGAAAGAACGTTTTTAAACTGGTTTTTAACGTTATTATGTTTTAGTTAAAGCATAGAGTAAAAATACTGTGAAAACTTCGTTCCTGAAGTTCTTATTTGATTTTAATTTTTTTATTTGACTTTTGACATTTGTTTTTATTCAAAATTAAAAATTATTTTGATATAATATCTAATTAATTTAAAGTAATTATCGTTTTAAAATTGATTATAAAAATTGAAATATGAATAATAGAGAATGATTATGAGTAAGAGAGAAAGTAAGTTCTCTTTGTCCAAGCTCTCTGCCTACATATATAGTTTCTATACATAAAATTAGCTAGTTAGATTCGAAATGCGTTTTTTATGTATTGATAAAAACGCTTAAAGAACACAATTAGCGGCTTCGTGAGTATGTAACGGAGTATGTGGCGCAGAAAACCCTTGGGAGCATCCACTCACTCTACAGTAATATACTTCCGAATCCCTTAACAATTTCGTTTTCATGGAATTGGTAGAATCATGTTTTAACTATTAATATTAAAAAATTATTTTTACCATAAAAATTTAATCATACATCAATAGAGTTTATTTTACGCTTAAAAACGCTTAAAGTGGGCTAGTAACAGTTAGTCGCACCTAAAGAAGTTTCCCTTCAAAAGTTAAATTTGAATTCTTCATCATACAATGTTTTTTGTTTAGAAGAGATAATATTGCGGAAGTACAATTGAAACAACTTCATAGTTGGATTATACGATTTAACAATGAATTTGGCGAAGAATTTTCTCCTATTGTTTTATCATGGATTTTATATCGTTTCGACCAAAAAAAATCTTGCAATGAAACTATGGTTGAAACTACTTTACGAAATATTAAGAACATTATAACCAATGCAGTTTTTAAGGTAATTTTGATGATTTGAAATTGATGCTCAAATATAAATAATGCTTTAATTGCTTTTTTTAGGATCAATCAAAATGTTCGAAAATCGTCCGCAAAAGTATTTATAACGTATTACATTCAATTATTTCAAGAGAATTTATAAATATAAATGAAACACTTTTATATGAATGTTTGTCAATCGTTTTACGAGACGTGGAAAATGCTGAAAAATATTGGATTTATTTCACTAATACTGATAACTCGATTGTCAACGAAAAATGGAATTTTCCTGCAAATTTTGTCAACTACAGTTTAGTGGCTCAAGGTCTAGCATCTGCAAACTTGTCATGTTTGAAAAATGTAATTTAAAGCTATACTTAATATCGATTTTAACCTTCTATAATAGTACCTCTTGAGTATTACGTTTTAAGAGCATCGAGGTCTGTCTGAACGAAATAAATTGAAAACGCCATACAAATTTCTAGGCACCGTTTTAAAAACTCCAAAAAATGGGAATGCATTTCAAACCTTTTTTTTAATATTTGTAGTTACTCACAATTAATTTTAACGGCTGTCTTAAACACAGAGAATGTCTGTAGGTAATAAATCTTAAGTCATAAGTCTTAAATATAGGGATTCAAAGGAGATCGAACCGAGAAAATTGAGAGAAAGTTGAGAAATCTCCGAAAACCAAATTGAGAAACGGTCCAATTGATGGCGCAACGTTTAGGCAGTTGATCTGCGCTTCATGCGTTAGTAATACTAGGTTCGATCCCCGTCGAATCCTAGATATATGAATGAAAAAATATTATGAATGTGAGATTAATTGAACTACAGACATTTTGTAAATTTGTATGTCGATTCTATTATTCTAACACTACGTACCTAATTTTTTAGAGAAATTGAGATTCAATGTATTATTTACCCTGCTGTTCTACTTTATACAAATCCTTAGTTTTCCCAATCTTCAAGTTTGAAAAAGTTATTATGTATAAAATTGTGGTAGGCTGATCGAAAAGTTTATGTCAAACCAATTTACTTACTTCTTTAAAAGAAGAAAACCGATTCCAATTCCGTTCGACACTGTGACTCCGTGCTATTAAAGGTTTTTTCTAAACGTCCAGCTATGGCGATGCTCAAGCACTGATCGATAAACAAAGAGCAAGATACATTGACCAAGAGACAAGAGTGAGTGAAGAACTATTTCAGCAGATTTGTTTCGTACGAACATCCAGCTCCAGCCAGCAGTCAGCACAGCCATTTACGTACATTTTCATGACGAGCGCTTATATAAACATTGTTTTGGCATGCTTATGCACTGTCTTGTCGCCCCTCGGCCTAGGCTGAAACAGTTCTTCACTCCCTCTTGTCTCTTGGTCAATGTTGTCTTGCTCTTTGTCTGTTTTTGTGTCTGTGCATCGCCATAGCTGGACGATTGGAACAAACCTTAAATAGGGTTAACGATGTGGTAACAACAATGTAACAACTTAATTTGTTTTAGGTCTTAATGGAATCTTTCAAATTGCCAGTTACTTGCATTTTCCTTAATGAGGAAGTTCGAAAATATTTAAATTTACAAAACAATGTGATTTATTTTTCTGAAAACTACTGTCCATTTTCAACGAATACCATAGTCATCAAAAAGAAATCGGTAGCTGTAATTGGTTTATCCAATCAATTACATGTACAAAATGAAATCAACTATTGGCTGGTTTTATTATATCTGATTGAAGTAACCGAAGAACGAATTCGAGGAGGAAATTACCCATCCTTTGATGATTTATGTGTTGGTTTTCAATTTTGGTTAACCATTTTGAACAACATTAAAGCTAAAGATTTATTAACTAATGTTTATATTATTCAACCCGTTTTAAGTATTCTTGATTTATTCAATGAAATGTTGACGAAACGAATGACCAACACCGAAGTATTTGCTTATGGCTTGGAGATTATTTCATTAGCACAAAAGTTACAACCAAATCCTCAAGTTTATGATAAGTTAAAAGGCTTAAATTTATTCCCGGTGGTTATCAACAAAAATGCCACGTTCGAAGAGTTTATAAAACCAACAAATTTCATTCAAGGGCGTATTTTTGACTTGATTCTAAATTTTGATTTTATTCATAACAAATATCAACTGCTCAGAGCATATCTTAAATTTTTAAAAGTTAGATTTGAGGTAAGTTTTATTATGTTAATTTATGAGTAAATTATTTATATTGATTTTTATTTCAGCTCAAATGTTTAGATCTGGAAAGTTTTGAAATACCCGGAGTTATATTCATTCTTCAAGAGGTTCTTCCGAAATTTTCAGAGTGGAAAATTGAAATCGGTTCAGTTGAACAAGAAATTATTTACGATACGATAGATATGATATTTAATGTCTTGCAAATTAGCAGTGACTCAATTAGATGTGAATTGTTTCAAATGCTTCAAAAGATTTGCATTTTTGATTTATTGCATATTCCCAACGGCATTGTTATTTTGAATATTGTGGCACGGGGAAATAAACATTTAGAGCTTATAATGCATGGAGAAACGAATTGGATATCTGGACCTGGAGTACAATATTTGCATATAGTTCAAATGTCGCTATCGATATTGATGTTACTGTTTCAAAAAAAGCATTTAGTAGCCGAAAAAACTATGGATATGCCTTTGGAAGTAGTAATGTTTACGCAGCCAAAGGAAGAAGATACATTAAAAATTATTCAGAATATAGCTAGTTATATGGAAAATTCTGTTAATCAGCAACTGCCAGTTTTGGCTTGTCGTATTTTACGAAAATTTGCTTTAAAGTTACAAATTTCTCTTCATGGTTGTTTTGATATGGATTCTGATCAAATTCGACATCTATTCGTGCATAGACTTCGCAGCAAGGAAGAATCTGAAAGCTTAAAAATCGCTATTTTGGATTTTATAATCGCCTGTGTTCAATGTCAGCCTGGATTAACACAAGCCTTTTTTTCAAAACCAACTGAAAATGATATTGAGGATGAAACTTTATTGGGAGTGATGGAAGAATTTCTCGACAAATTATCTGAGGTATTTTTGTATTTAATTTTTTTGGTTAGTATTTATGGGATAATTTATTCATAAAAAATGTATTAAACGTGAAAAACGTGACTAATTCTATAAAGCGACTAAAGACTTCCATACACTACTGCATATTTTTCTACACGGGAGGGACACTCCGTGTTAAACTGCGGTGCTTTTTTTTGCTATTAGTAAGGCGGTTCATTCATAGGGGCGCTAGTGTCGGCAATTTTTAACCACGCGCACGTAATTTGAATTTTATTTTATTTATTCATTTTTATTACCAATATTTAAATTTAAAATAATTAATTCTTTTATTACATGTTAAAATTTATTTTTAAAAAAATAAATACACTTAATACATAAGAAATAATAACAACTAAATTGCTACAACAAAGTTATTATTATAAACTGATTAATTTAGTTAGAGGGGCAATGGATCGGGATTTTACAATGAATGCATGAATGTAAATATTATAAAAAAATGATTACTACTTTTCTCCAGTTTCGCAGCAGTTGTTATTCGTTGTTATCGAGTATTGAGTTTGGTGATGAAAATGACGTCTGTATTCCATTCATAATCTTGGTTATCACGAAATCTGGGAATATGAAATTACTTAATCAACTTAGAAAAATAATTTAGTAAGATAAAATATTTTTTACTTAACTTATGATGAGTCAATCATCCTTTTTTTCGTGATTATGCTCCTTGAAATAAATTTAAACAAATACATAGTTTGTTTCCGATGACTTTACTTCACACAATGAACATTTTTGTCTTAAAATGAAATACCAACGCGTGCACTTTATGGAAGGACTTGACAGAAGTGTAAAATAAAAACAATTTTTTTTGATCATCGCCAATCCTCGGTATCAATCGGGAAGTTCGGAACAATTCATTTGAAGAAATTTTATCTACCTAACCGACTGAATATTGTTTCGCCATCTGTGTTTGACCCGCCTTACTAAAATTCAGGGGCACCTCACGTCTCGTAAGAGTGTCCCTCCCATGTTTTTCTATCTATAACGTTATGCCTATACGATAAAATGTATGAACAGATCGAAACTGCATAGTTTTTGGAGGTTTTTACGTAGTTATTAGGCTTGTGCTTCGAGAACCTCTTTTGCGCAGATCATTCCATTTAATTACACCGATGGAGTTATACCGAAAACTATGGGACGTGCCACCGCTTTCAGTTCTTGCGTCGTTCAGTTTCAGGCATAGTTATTTAGCGCAAGTAAAACTGAGAGTGTGTGTAGGTCTTTATTTTGATCCGTGTAGTTTTTAAAAATTTATAATTTCCGTATTTGCATCCACATTATTACAATATGACAGGGTGCCTACCAATTGTCCCGAATTTGTTCTTATTTGTTTTAAGTTTTCGTTTGTTCTGATTTTGAATGTAATTGAGATAGTTTTTTTTACCTGTTTGTACTTTTATTATTCTGTAATTTATTTATTACAGACATAATAAAACATAATAATTATTTTTCAGTATAAGATTTCTTTAGAAAATGTCCTGATTTAATCACAAAAAATTGTTTTATTATCCTTGATTTGTCGGATTTGATCAGAATCAAGTCTGATAGCAATAATATTCATGAAAACCGCATTTTAACATAAATTGTGTTAATTAGGAACAAAAAAGGGATCCAGAACCAATAATTCGTTTTGATGAATATCCTTTTCAAGTAGCTTTCATATTATGACGAATTAAATAAACTAATTTCGAATGGAATGACTTGAATGGTCACTGAATAAAATTTTTCTTGGTTTTGCATTTTATTTTTGACCCATTTTTATGCTCTAACACTCAAAATAATCAATAAAATTACTTATTATAAAATATTTTCATTTCATTCTATTTTGATTATTTAGTAATTGCAAGTGTAAAAGTTACAGTTTTGAGTCCAACCTGTCTTTAGCTTTTCAACAAACATTTTCGTACAAGCTCTTGACATATGTCCTTTTTTCCTCGTTCGTTTCTGGACCAAGCATAGTTTTTATTAAATGTAATGCACAACAGAAAGGAATTAAACGGAACTGAAATGAGTTATAGTCGAGCTGGTCGAGATTATAAATTGTGGGTGATTAAGTGTTATTTTCTAATACCAAAAATGACCAAAAGGCGGCATCAGTTCCTGAAAGCAAGTATAGTTGCCTATCTACTTCTATGTATAAAATCGGCTAGTTATAAAGGTTGTAAATAGATAAACTATTATACTATTAGGTAATTCATTAAACGATTATTATGATACTTAGTATTTGTATTCTAGTACAGTCATTTGGTTCTTAAATAAGAGGTAACCTGGAAAATTTTCCGGGAGTTTTGAAAATTGGTAATTTCATATATTTCGATGTGCTCTTTACGAATTTCAACTTTGCCACCTCGTATCTCCCGCCGCCATATTGGAAAATGGTACCTAAAACACTGTTTCTTGACAAAATTTTCCTTCCGACGCATTTCACGGCAAAAACATTTCAATGCAAAATGAAAGTTTTGACTCATGAATGTTGTGAAAGAATTAGGATGATAGATTACGAAGAACAGTTTATCTGTATACAGTTAGCAACCGGATATTAACTACCAGACGGAAGGTAAGCAAGCAAACGTTGGATAGTTCTTTACGACTTGTATGTTCGACTAATCCTCATTTTTCGGAATGTTAGGCGGTAACTCAAATAAGTTTCTTTCGTTTATGTATTATATTGGATAAAATTTATGCTTGGTTTGGCAAAGAATGAGGGAAGGGGTGAACGTAAGTTTCTCGGTTTCTATCAGGAAAACGTTAGGCAACCATAATGATCATATTTCATAAAGAGCATCAACGCTAGCTTTAAATCATAGACTATAATTTACTTATTTTTTACAGGAAACTAAATGTTTGAATTCTCAAATTTTGAGCTCTGTAATGAGCTTATTTCACGAACTATGGAAGAACCAAAAACAAGCTGTTGTATTAACTATTCGTAAAAATGAAAGTTTTTGGAAGAAGTTGTGTAATCCACTTTTGTGTTTTGTACCAGAACTGAAAGCGTACTCACAATTGTTTAATATAATCACTTTGGAGATATATTCAAACAAAAAATCTCTCGATTCAAATTTGAAGGATATTCTCAACAAATGTTTGGATACAAAACAACCTTATTTCCAAAAATGGATTGATTACGTTTTCATTGAAAACTTAGAAATTTCTCAATTGGAAAATGTTGATTTTGATAGCGATTCTCCAGATTGGTTGTTATTTTTACAATCATGGAAAAACTTTATTTGTATTTTGATTTACCGATTTCCAGAAATAATTAACGATGATTCCAAAGTTATACTAGGTCATCATTGTTTAAATGCTCTTGTGCAACAAATTGATTCTCTAAACGATAGTCGAATTGTCACCATTTTATCAGAACTATATATTGTATTTTTGGTGAAATGGAAATGCAAAGTCTTTCGTGATACCAATGAAACTATAGAACTTTTAACCAAATTAATCGCTTTAGCCAAAAATTCATACAAAGTTTGGAATGCAAAATCAAAAATCGCTATTCTGGGAATAGCAGTAGCTAGTATGCGTTTGTTAAAAAAAGATATAAGAAAAGAAGAAAGCGTGGCGATGACCATATTTAATTATTCTTGTAAATTGGCAAGCGATGAATTATACTTATTGGAATCAAAACACAAATCGGAGAATACGTTCATCAAAGAAGAAATACGAGAATCGCTTAATAAAATACTCGATTTCGATATTAGACGAAATTCAAACATCAAAATAAAAGAATCGATTTTAAAAATGAATTTTCTAAATGAAATGCTGGTCATTTGTTGTAATTTTGACGAGCTTTATCGTAGTTGCACACATACGAAATTGTGCTCTCGGTTAATACAATCTTTAAAATATACTGTCCAAGTGCGGGAAGAATATCCGATTACAATAACATTGTTAGATTGCTTGATAAACTTAGCAAAAACTTCATACGGAGAAGAGTTTTTACATTGTGATCTTAGTCTTCAACTATGGATAAAGTGCTTACCTCCAAAACAAATTCTTAAAAAAGATCATGATCCATTTGATGAGGTAACATTGATATTACATTTTTCTCATTTTACTTGCAATTAGTTACTTAATGGTTTTACTTTTAGACTGCATGGAAAATTGAAGAATGGTGGTCGCTTTACCAACGCATTCTTCTAGTAATTGGCGTATTAACGAAGCAATTAAGAAGTCGCTTTGTCGAAGAAGCGTTATCTTTTGTCATGATTCATGAACAGTATTTAATAGAGTGCATACTTTTAGCCCGACAAACTGTTGATATGAAAGCATTGAATCTTGTCGAGGCTACCGTAACATTTATTTATGAAATTATGAAATATCAAAATCAATGGAAAGCTTATCATATTGATTCGTTCTACAATATACAGGTTTTGTTACAAAATATTGGAACTTCAAATCAATTTTTATAATAACTCGTTTCATTGCAGAAAGCACTTCAACTTAGCTTATATTACTGCATTTCTTTGCTCCTAAGACCGTTTGTTATAATATACTATGTTGAGAAGAAGGAAATTGATATGGAAGATGCATTACCGTCCAAAGAAGTTTTGGAAGTTATAAATAAGTAAGTAATAGTATGAAGTCGTAATAACCATATTTTATTCTTCTTTAAAACTTTTTCTTAGACACAGAGATAAAACTATTTTCTATATTCTTCATGGTTGATTATATAATTATTATAATTGAAATAGTGCTTTTATTATTAAATTGAAATGTTTATATATTTTTTAGGTTTACAGACATATTGATTCGCATTTCTCAAATTCTGTGCCAGCTAACCCCTTCTTTATTAACACTTTTATGCAGCCATTGTTATATGGGTTCGTGTTCTGTTTTATTAGAACAACAGTTTAATATGCCTAAACTCAGTTCTGATGATGATTATGAGTTAAGTTTTGGGACATTGTTATCAGCGATTAATCTATATGCTCGTTCTTTACTACATGTTAGTATTTTTTTTCCTATAGTAGACTATTTATATAACAAGAGAAAATTTTTAGATTCATCTAGCGGAAAACAAACAAACAAGTAAAGATGCAAATTCAATGGAAAAATCTAGTTCAAGTCCGAGGAAAAGATCAGGATCTCCCATTTTCTCAATAGAAAATAAACCAAAGAGCGACTCCTCTTCAGAACGTATTCCTATAGATTTGTACCCGTCTCCTACTGTTAGTATAACTTCTAACGCATGGTTGAAATACTTAAATAAAAATAAATCATTGCGAGCATTGGAGACATTGCTAACATTGCTTGCATCACAAACGATTGTATATTTGATGGATCGGGAAGAAACCAGAAAACAACGACAATATATGTGTCGAGAAGTCAATTCAGAATTGGCAACTTTTCATGAATATGTGAAAAAAATTACGCCATGTGGTTTGACAAAAAGTGTGGAAGACTATTCAAGAATATCGAGAGTAAAATTAGGTGCGACTCCACTGAAATGTTCTGAGAGTAAAATAAAACCACGTAATTTATTAGACAATTATAGTCATGTGCAAGGCAGACAGGCGAATTTTCGCGGAAACAATCTATTTGCAAACACTGCAAGTACTGACACCATTGCCGAGGAAGAAACTGAAGTTAATATATTATCGGAAGTAAATTTTGATCATCCTGATTATATAATATTTCTGTCCAATTTATTTACATCAATTTGTAAAAAGGAAGATTTATAAATTATATTTTCTGGAATCTGGACTTATAAAAAATGAAAAGGCAATTTGAATTTTTGATTTTTTTTTTGAAATTGAGAATTTGTAGATTTGAATTGTATTTATTTGCTCAACATAAGTGAAATTAAAGCAGTTGAAGCTACAATTCAAAAAATTGTTATCATAATCATTATTTTTGAAATTTACTATATTATGAAAACTTAGTTTATTAAGGTACTTTTTATATTAACTAGTTTTAATAAAAAATAAATTTGATTTATTCAAATTCTTCTCTTGGTTTATAACAAAAATATCTTTTTTTTATTCCCATAAAAGACTAATTTATAAATCGGTACTAAAGGTTAAAGCACTACGGAAATCTATTGAAGTTAGAGTGCCGGAAACGTATCTCGTATCTTAAACGCTGGGATTTACTCTTGGGGAATTCGAGGTCTATTGCACGCCACATTTTTAGCTTATTGATAACATTTTTCAATATGTGGTTGTTATTGTAAAAGCAGTTTATTAGGAGGATTAGGAGTATAAGTGTTTGAAATTGACTGATAGTTTTACATATTGACGGTGAGACGTTTTATTACAATATAAATTCAAATATTTTTATATATAAAGTACATAAATGATTGGTTGTTTTTCATTTAGTCACAGCAATCATATAGTGGCTCCCAAAAAGATCCGGACGCGTACATATTTTACCTTCAATTACTTAATTCTAAGATAATAAACGAAAATAAAAAAATATATTTTAATGAGAATACTTCGATATTAGATTTGATAAAAACAAAACTACAAGTTGGAATAAAAAATTAAAACGCACTGCCTCAAAAAAATCCGGACATATGTTTTTTTTTTATACGATTGCTTTTGCAATGTCTCGATAAGGCACTAGTGAGGCCAACGCTGACCTACGGTAGTAAGACTTGGGCAATCGAGAACTCCTCGTGAGAAGAAGGTGGATGTGGCGGAGATAAGAATGCTAAGGTGAATTCTGGGGAAGACGAAAAAGAACAGGACCAGGAATGAAAGGATAAAAGAGATCATCGGAGTGGTGGAGCGTTCGAAGAGCATTAAAAAAATGAATTCATTAAATAGACCTCTTTAAAAAAGTTTTTTATTAAATTTATCAAGTTTTATGGAGTTTTTTAGAATTATACGTGGGTTTTAAAGTTTTGGCTTACAAATTATTTTCAAGATATTTATTGAATTTATTAGTTTATCATATTGTTATTAAAACATTTTGTAAAATTTTTCTTTTTTTAAAAAACGTTTGATTGATGTTTATGTCTGAGAAAGCCGATGAAGCCATGGCCATTTTGTGGCGAAACGTCACATTCTGGAATTAAAAAATCAACACAAATTAATTGATTCGTTAAACCAGAAGAATCAGAATTGTATTTATTTATTAAAAGTAAAAAAGATCTGAATCGCAATAAAAAGAAAAATTCGAAGAAGGTACAGAAAAGAAGGTTGCAGTATTATGATGAGGATAGGGGAGGACTATGTTGGAAAGCGAGTGAGCAGAATGTAGGTGTTGGGGAAGAGACCGAGGAGGAGAAGGAGAGACTGTGTTGCAGAAGACATGAAGAAAAAGGGGCTGTTAGAGGAATACAAAATAGAAGAGGAGAACAAGGAACAGTGACCTCGAATAGGGAAGAGCTGAAGAAAAAGAAGAAGAAAAGGCAAAATTTTGGGTGTTGCCAAAAGCTCTGGAAACGCATCCTGAATTTAAACGATCCTGACATGTGTAAAAAGGCGGTGTCAGGTTCTAGTTCTGATTGTGAGTGCAGAAGCTGTGTCATATGATCCAAACATTGTTTTCTATAATTTTTTTTTTCATATTTAAAAAAGATGATTTAATTTTTTGTTGGAAAATTTGGGACGATAATGGGAATTTGTATAGCTTTTAAAAGCGACTAGGGTGAAATTGGGCCCAGCGATATTAACACGTTTCTCTTAAGGAGGTACTACACTTCGATGCACTATTCAACTATAGCAGAGGTTCAACCTGTTTTACATTAAAAAATAAAACGTATATTTAAAATTTGGAATTGAAATAATGTTACATGTCTCGTGAGTAAGAAATTATATGTATAGAATTCTGCTTATTTGCTTTTTAAACTGAACCGAGTAACTTGATCGAGTACTCGGTTTGGTATACATTGGTATACATAATATCGAGTACATAGTTGTTCCCGTTGTTTCGGTCGTTCCCATCTTTACTCAGTTACTCGGAAAAATCTCTATTTGGCGCATTGCTTGAATTTGTTTTAATTTCCACTTTTATTATCGAATTCGTATGTTTAAGTAAAACTTGAACTTTATTGTTCTCAAAAAAAAGAAGTAAAATTCAATGTAAGTAATTACATAGTAATATTAAGTAACGTAATTGAAAGTTAAGAAAAATTATTGAAATACTAAAATCAGCTACTATATTCTATAGCTTTAAAGCTCATAGGGGTGACTTACTTCATACGTTTTAAGAAGTTGATGTTGTTGAAGAAATGATATAATGGGAAGGAATGGTAAATGTAAATGACTTATTTGTTTTTGCTGCATGATGTGTCTGCAAGCAATAGTAGGTAGATTTTGGTGGTGGCGCAGGACACGTCGTGCTGCAGATCGCGTCACTACTGATCTTTAGAGTTTCCATGGAGACGACGCCGCCATGTGCGCGCTGAGGTCAACGTTCCCGCATACGACCAAGGCCGCATATCCGGTCATCATTCCTTTAAGCGAATTTCTTCTTTCCGCTTTTATTCAACTTGCGCTAATTATTGTTATTTTTATTCATTTTTCAAAATTCAATTAACTATTTTTAGTTCAAAATATGTTCATTTAAATAAACCTTTAGGTAAGCGGTCGGAAAAAATTACCCCTTCCCTTGAAAATTTGCATTTTTATTTCTAGCGTGTGGTCAGCGTATGAGGGGGGGTCAAAGAGGGCGACAAAAAGGGTTAAGATTACTAATCCTGTTTGCAAAATCAAGCGATATTAATTAGTTAAAATGAGAAAAATCCGTAGACGAGGTTTCTAAACACTCCAAACTTAGTACCTATATATTGTAACCCCTAATAAAAATTAAGAAGAGGACCATTTTTGGCAACGAGAGTACAGATACCGACTAATTATACAAAACTATTTTTTTCCCTGCACTATAATAAGTAGTTAACTTTAGTAGCTAAACTTTGAGATTTAAATAACTATTATTTAATAGTTAATTAATCAATAGAAAGAACATTTGTAGATTCCAGAATCCAAACCAAAAATGAAATTTTTCTTTTTAGAAAAGAGTTTTATTTTGGTTATTTACTTGAAACATCAGAAGAGTATTCTAAGTTATTAATACATTTTGCTTAGCTGCGAAGATAACGGGTGGCAAATTTATCGTTCGCCACGGGTAGTATAAGTTAACGTTACCTACTGTAAAAGGTGTAAAGTTCGATTTTTCAAAAAAAAAAAAAAAAAATCCGTATGTCCGTCCCATGACCGATGATTTCCCATCTCATCCAATCTTTATTTGAAATTTTCCAAATTTGGTACGCTCTATTTTCAGAGTAGCTGAACAATTCGATTAGAATTTATGATACTATTTTTTGTAATTATGTATACCTATAATCATAGTATTGTAATGCGTTTGAATATAGCATTATATATAGGTATATACCTATATTTTGTATATTTGTGTAAATATTAAACAGTAAAGCATATTGCATGAATTAGATGTTTTCATAATGACATCGTTGAGTGTTACATGAACTATGCACCTGTTTGGGGATGTCACTATAACAAGGTGTTGGTGTAAAAGCTTAATTAGCTACTAACAAGCATATCGTGTGTCACGCCTCATTCGTTTCCACAGTTACCTATTCCTACTCTTCACACGTTATTTTCATCACCGATGTCTCAGAAAACTTCTTCGTAGGTACCAATTATCAGATATAGTGAATTAAATCTAGCGTTCGTTTATGTTACTTGAGTTGTAAAAGAACTTTTACTTTCATTAATTTAGTTCGTACGCAAATATTTAACTAGACAGCAAATACAAAATTCACATTTTAAAGTTTTGTTAAAAATACTCGAAACTTTATCTTGAAAAATCAAATAAAATTACTAAAGAATAAAGTATAAGAAATTACGATTTTGTTGTGAACTTTTTTGTATAAAAAAAAGAATAGATACGGCTAATATGTAAACTTATTATATAGCTTTGTTAAATATGAGGCGGCTTTTCATAAAAAAGGCCTCCTTGCATTGTCTTGAATTGCTCATTCTTCAACCAACATTTTGAAATTAATCGATTAACTCTTAATTTTAACTAAATTTATCTTTTTAACAAATTATAAACTATCATTGAATCGTTAATAATATTTGTGCGTTTTAAGATTGCAAGTAGATTACAAATAATTATTTTTAGTTGGATCAGGGCCGTGCCTGACGGGCGTTCATTGCGTGCACCGCACGCAGGCGGCCGAAATTAAGAGGCGGCCAAATCGTTACAAGTTGTTTACTGGGCAAAAATACAATCGGTTTGGTTTCATTAAGATACGAAGTAAAAACAGTTTCTCTAATCTAATCTATCTAAAAAGAGTTTCTCAGAAATAAGAAATGTATAAAAACTGATTAGGTCGTTGTAGTATTTATATACCTAGTCATGCAGCGAATCCGAATTTTTTCGAACATTGCACGAGCGACGAGCCGAAATAGTTTTTTCAATTGACCGGCGTCGCGTAAGCGGTCTTATTCGTCTTATTAGTCGTATTAGTCTATAGACTAGCGAGGATAAATCGTTATTTGTGTCCTGTGTGTGATCCGATATTATTATTATCCCGTAGGATTAACTTTTAATATGTACTTTATTTAATAATTGCTTCGTGAAGATTCAGCAATTTCACTTTCAATCGCGATAATTGAAAGATTGAAAGATTTCCCTAATTAACCGGTAACCTAACCGAAATAATTTTATGAAACCGGTTAATTAACCAAAAACCTTTACTATTTTCAATATCAATAAATAATACGTAAGATTTGATTTTTTAAAATCAAATAATTTTAAATTGTCACTGAGCGACACCTAGGATTTTAAATTATCGTATTCCTATGTTCTTTATGTTTGATAATTTTGTCTGTGATTATAATACCAATACCATAATTACTTTTTTTCATGTTATTATTAAAGTAAGTAAATTAATTCTATTTTGTATACCTCCCAAGTTGCAAGTCAGCCCAGATCTGCCATTAGCCACTGAGCTTTGTTATCCTAATATGTTAGTATAGATTTAAGGGTTATTCCTTGTTCTTTATGTTTGATAATTTTGTCTGTGATTATAAAACCAATACCATAATTTTTTTCATGTTATTATTTTTGTTTAAATTTTAAATAAAAAAATGTTTATTTTGTGCATTTCTTTTTCTTAAATTTCATCCAAACATATAAATCTCATAAAACCGGTTTTTAGCCGGTTTTTCTTTTCAGAAACCGGTTTTGGGAACAAAACCAATATTTTTTTTCGTTCTCGATTTCGGTTAACCAAAAACTGATTTTTTTCCCGGTTTGATGCCCTGTGTATAATAATAAACATTAAAAATTAAAGTAGTTTTTTTTAATGTTATCCTGGGGGCGGCCATACAGACTGGCACGCAGGCGGCCATATACCCAGGCACGGCCCTGAGTTGGATACAAAAACAGTTTGGAATTACGATTATCTAAATTACAGTGGAGAATGGAGATGCAAATTTGGTGAAAATCACGAAGAATTTCATTCCACTGACATAATATAAAGTTAAGGATCTAAACCTACTACAAACCTAAACATACCTACTATTTCATATGGATTGTGTATCTTGTTTTTTATTTTTCATTTTACAATAATAGGTAAAATACTACCCCTAATCAATTTATATGTAATTTTATTTCATTACTATAGAGCAATTCACAGTATGTAGGCATCATCTTAATTTCATTTTTTAGTAGTAATAATGTTTGAGTAAAATAGCTGTAAAGGGTGAATTTACTATAAAAAGCACCAACTTGAAATATTTTAAAATGATTTTTTACATTAGTATAATATTTAACTAATATTCACGAGTTACGTGCATTTGTATTATTGTACCGTGAAACAGTTTACGGTAGTTCCATTTGCGTTTGTTTAGATATTAAAATATAGGTACTGGTTATTTTTAGAAGAAAAAAGTATCTACCTATAGGTAAAAAAATATTTCTTTTCATTCGTTTTCTTTTATACCTCTTATATATCTGTATGATTAGTTTGAATTGAGAAACTCAGCTTTTAAATTTACGAAAACCCACAAATTCGATTTCTGAGCCGTATAGGATATTTTCTTGATTATTAACTTTATTAACTTTATTTTCGTATTACTTTTGATTAATATTATTGAAATGTATAATCAATATATCTTTTAAAACCTCCAATGTGCTAACACTTATCTATTACAAAACAGCTTTTATATAAAATAATGTAGGTAATTATGTCTAAGATAAATAATATTTCTAAGAAAAAAAATTACTAGCATAAAATATTTTATAGTATTATAAAGTAAATAAATACCTAAATAAACCATTTATACTACACATGGTTAACTACTGAACTGCAAAAAAGAAGAATATATTCTAGTCCTTAAATCTTTTCAAATCTAAATAAACTATTTGTTTTTTACATATCTATATTATTGTGTCGTTAACTATTCATTATTAATTTTATACTTGCTGTATAAATAATTTCATTAAAACTCTTTTCAATTTTTTATCGGCGTTTAAAATTGCTTAATAATTAATTTTCAATTTCACTTGAAAAACTAAATGAGTCATTGAGATGTAAAATTAAATTTACTTATCGCTGTGTGGTGTTTCATTAAAAGTATCGCTTTACTTAAATTAATGAAGTTTTCACTTCTGTTCGCGATAAAAGTGGTTTACTAAACCACGATAAAGTTACTCTTTTGAGTGCTTTGTTTTTATAGGTAATATTAATCACATTACATTGTTGGTCGTCGTAATTTCATTAGGTTACACCGCTCCGGGAACTAGCGTGTCCTGTTGTCGAGCGGACATAGTCACATATACGTCAGGAATGAATGAGCTGTTATTTTATATTCAGAGTGCGCATCCTTTATAATCTAATGCCGAGCCACAATGGAAACTAACCATCCGATTTTAAACTATTCGCTCACCATCAATAGTTGTTTTATTAGACTTAGCTGTTATATGCACACAAAATATTTTAAATATTACATATTTATATTCTCTAATATGTAAAACATGGAAGATATTTGAAAATAATAATAATAATAATTAAACTTATACTTTGAAATGAAATAGCTTGTAGAATCAATGTTTGACTTGATATTTCATTATTTACAATTGACTTGAATTTAGACCATATTTAAGTCAAATATCTGAAAACCAAGTCAAGAGATAAATCTCTGTTGAGCTATAAAAAAAAAACTAAAGAAAATGTAAATTTTTATAAAATTTCTCAACTTTATGTTTGTGTTTGTAATTTATATATATATATATATATATATATATATATATATATATATATATATAAATAACTTGTAACTGCTTTTACATTGCTGAAGAAAGAATCCTCCTTTGATCATTCAAGTCTGATTGTGAGTAAGCCAACGAAATTTAAATTTAAAGTTAAACTTAAACTAAATATTGTGTCTATAACAGTAGCGGTTTTTGTTAAATTTCTTGAGAACGAAAAAGTAAAATCAAAATTAATTAATTAATAAAACAGGCACTGGCAAAGAACATATCTAGTATCTACGTCATTATCTTTGAAAAATATCAAGCTCTAAAAACCGTACCAATCAAAACCTTTGTAAGTTATATGAGCGCAAGCAAAATTTTGAAAAAAAATATTTTATTAAGTTATTTATCAAGTAACAAGGATACCTACTAATGATTATTTAAGATCAAAACTAAGAGAAATTACAATTAGAGAAGCAATAAAATACACATTTACTTTAAATAATTATCAAACCATATCATATCAGTAAAATATCCATCTTACATATAAACTTCAGTTAAAAAAAGGATAAATAAATGCAAACGTTTTATTTTGTTATCGAAGACTTTTGCGAGGAATATGTTTAATAAATACCTATATATAGTTTTATAATTTCTATAGAATAAAAATGACTTGGGCCACTTATTGGCGCAGTGGCTAGAGCAGTAGTTCTCTCCACTTTATGCGTCAAGTGGTTCTGGGTTCGATTCCCGTTGAACCCTAGACTTAAGATTCTAGACCTAAGATATAATTGACCAACAGAAAGTTTCTGTGTTTAGACAGTCGTGATATGACCTCAGCTGTTAAAGCGACTTAACACGACGAAAACACCCAAAAAAAAAAAAAATGACTTGAACATTATGATATGAAAGTATACAATTCTACGATTGTTCCGATTTATAGTTATTATACGAGTACCACCATTTGACAAAGCTACTCTTACAATTTATGCTGTAGATAACTTAAAAAATATTAATTGTATGAAATTTCCCAAGAACCAAGCTTGTAGAAAGTTTATAGCTCTATGTATAACTATTCAAATAACTTAACATGTCCTTAAAAGCATAGAAAATATGTTATTAAAATAAGTTCGATTTTTGAGAGCTTTAACTTTAAATATCATGATCCACGTAAATTAAAATGTTAATGAGATTTTTAGCCAATTTAAAATACGATACTAAAATGTCAGTTTATAATCTTTCACATCAAGTTGAACTTTTGTTTGATGCAATTAATTTGAGGCTTTCAGTTTTTTAGGGAAATGATCAGATATATCATTTTGAAGTGTAGCAGTTCTTTAAAAAACACAGTCGAACTTGATTTAGGAAGAACTCAAGATTGGAAAAATGGGCAGTCCTGGATTTACCATGCAGAACATCGATATGCTCAAAAGAGTCCACTATGTAAAAGAAATAAGTTTGATTTATTTTCAATTTTTCGAAGAAAATATAAAACTAAAGTTTATAAAAAAAGTATTGAAAACTAGAAGAGATAGAGGTAATGACGTTTTGATATTGACGGATATGATGATTAAATGAATAGATAAACTTTTTGAAAAGTTTGTAAGAAGTTATTTATCTAATCTACATAGTGAAATATTTGCATATTTCCCAATAGCAATTTACATGGAAATCATCTCTTTACTTCAAATCTACAAAAGAATATTAAATTAGTATATCTCCCCGATCTTACTATTCCAAATAAGTACATAACATATATTAATATATTCCTCCAAACTTTAATTATTTTTTTCATTTTAATTATTTTTAAGGTTTTTTTTTCGTTGAAAATATGAAAATTTATCACGTCAATAAAAAAGCTTTTTAAAATTGATTTTCTCGTGGTTATTAATATTAGTTTTCCATTTAAAGCAGAAAAAAACACTGAAAGACATTAGTAAAAAGCATAAATGCTAAGTGAGTTTTATGGAAAGTATAACCACATGAATAAAGCGATCGACCGAATAGTCCGTGTTATCCCACGCTGTACCTATTGCATTCCCAATGGACGGACGTGCTTTTAAATACTGACTAAGTAATCCAGTGATATATATTAGGCTTGGCATTGACTAACGTTTGTAATTAATCTCAAATTACCCTTGTCGGGTTAGTCCAATCTCGTCTTACTGAAATAGTTTTCTATCTTTGCCATATGCTTTTTCGAATTTTCTTTTTTACTTTTTCTGTAAATGGACAACGAACTGACAACTATACTAGGTACTAGTTATATATATATATATATATATATATATATATATATGAGATAATCATTTATTAAACTATAAATATTAGTTTTATCATATATGCATATATTTTCACGAAATATTAAATAGTGGGTATTTGTTTTTAAATTAAGTTTTACTTGCATATATTCAAATTCTACATTCATTTGTTAAAGTGCATTTAGTTTACATTTACGAATGGGGTTTATTCATCGATATTAGACTAAGGTCGCCAATTTTATCAGAGTGTAAATCATACATAATCTCAACTTAAAACTCTCGCGAAACGAGGTGTAGGAAAATCCTCGAAGACAACCAAAAGCTTTAAGTTAAGCTTGCGCTCTTCCATTTGATTTAGTATAAGTTTTAGTATGCACGAAATATGACAGTTATGTGTTATGCATAGTGAAGAAAAGATTTTCCACATACGAATAATATAACATCCGAGAATAAAGCCTATCATAACAGCATTTTCTCTAATTTTCTAATACCTCAATTAATCAACTTGGATTTTTAATAAACTTCTTCCTTACACATATAACTCTTATAATTCTTGCATTCTACTTTTAGTTGGGTTCTATTTTACTTTATTTTATTTTTTGTGTTTTTTTCCATTTATCACATAAAGTCGATCACTCAAAAATTATAAGTAGTACAAAAAAAAATAAGGCCGGATTTGAATTCAGTTCATAAAATGATCTATAAAGATCAGCTGTTAAAGAAAAAAAGTTGACAATTTTTTTTTATTGGCCTGTATAAGTGGACATAATCCAGGAAAGATTTAATTGTCTTTTCTTGTCGCTCGACAGTACCTATGTCTAATGCATCTTTGTGCTTTCATAAAACTAATGCTTGTTTTAAGACCTTAAAGACCTACGTCTACCAGCGCCAAAAATGCGCTAAAAGAAAAAAAAATTAATAGGAATAACAATAGAAATTAATAGATGTAAACAGTAGGTAGGCACACATTGTTTATTGGTATTTAAGCTTTACGAAATATTTTATTAACTTTATTTAAAAAAAATTATTTTATAACAAATTACGTGAGCAACATTAAGTAAAAAAGTAACCCCATGATCTGCAGCATATTCCCACTAAATGTTGATGTTTTGCAAAAAAAAAAAATCTTTTAAAATAAAGTTGTAGTTTTAGCATGTCTAGCCGGAATTTCATATATATCAAAAAAATTAACGTTTTATGGCAGTTAAAAAAAAGTATGGGTTTAACGTAATAAATTTTACACTTGAATTACTTTTGTAAAATTTTTGAATTAAAATAGTATTTTAAATAAAATGGATCTCGTGGACATTAGGAGCTCATTGAGGCTTCTGGGTGTCCTGGAGGATGTTTAAGCCAACCCAGGCAACACAACAATTGTCGTTAAGGACAGAAATGTTGACGCAACATTAAAACATCAGTAAAAAAACCTATATGAGTTATTAAGCCGGCCGTGGCGCAAAAATTAGTTTCGAAAAAAATGCATTTAAACCTGCGCCCACTAAACTCTCGTCGAGCAGTCAAATTTTCTATCCTAACATTAGACTTATGGAAAATTTATGAAATCGACCTTCTTAAAAATAAGCTTAAAACTACAGGAAATAACAATTTGTTAGACTTTTTTTTTACTCCTAGACGTATATAAACCCATAAGTGTAAATTAGAACGAGTTTGATGAATTTTTCTTTTAAATACTTACTATCGTTAACCTTATCGTATTTAAATCAAATTTAGAAACTTTTGTTTTATTCTTAGAGAAAAATTCATTGTTTACCATTTTACCTCTGAAAAAAACAGAAATGGATAATGAATGTAGGATGCTGGATTTTTGTATGAAAGTAATTGAATTTTTCTTTTGAAATAATAAAGAAAACAAATGTATTTTAACAGGAACGTACGTTTATTTTGCACTGAGCAGATTACAAGCTATGTACTGAACTACCTCACTAACATGAATCTCTATAATGGTTATTACATAATATATCTTTAAAGAAATAAATTATATTTGTGCTCTAAAATTTATAAAGAAAACAAAATCATATTTTTTTATATAATATTTAATAATTACGTAACTAAAATATATTAATAATCTTTTTACATAAAATATTAAAATATCATGTCAGTGAGGAAAGACGTACGAACTATCAATAAGAGAAAAAAATACAACATGAACATGAAATGTTTTTTTTTTTTCACATATAGGCAAATGGAATATACTCACTGTAATCTTCTAAAAAATAAAAAACAAATACATCAGTATGGTTGGTCGTACTTTAATTTGGCTATATCAAGTCTTTTATTTCATATAAAAAATTACGAACAAGTCCTAAAGAGACTGTAGTGTTGATTTTGTTTGAGTATATAATGCTTAAGTAATATATATAAGGACACATTTCGCACATATGACTCTCTGTTTAACAGAGACCAATGTGATATTCATCAAGCTCTCTCAAGTCTTATTAGATAAACCCTTTCAATAAATATACAAGACTCAAACAAACTATGCGCTTTTCATTGAATAAAATCAGTTATCAATCAACCATACCGAATAAAAAACAGCTATATAGAAGCAAATAAAACAGTGATTTCGATCAAATAAGATCGCGAGAAATAATTGAACACTGACAAATAGAGCATTCAAATAACATACAATCTCACTTACATATTTCAGCACGTATAAAATTTCGTTTCATTTATTTTATTTTTACATTAATTTATTTTTAAATGCAATAATTAATTAATCAATCAATATTGGATTTCATTATCAGAGTTTGATTTGATCGTATGCAAATGATTAAACATCTAAACTAATTAAACCTCATGGGTGTGATTTTTTTTTCATTCATTATCAAATAACGGAAGAACAGTAATTTCGTTCTTGTCTACATTCATACTCGATAATTCGTACAACAACTGGTCGCAGATCAGTTTGTCGAATTTTCGGTACGTGTTGACTGTTAAATATATTTATAAAAATTGCTTTATACAAAGAGTTTTTTTTTTAATAATAATTTTCTTTTTAGATAACATTCACCGTGCATTTTATAGCACATACGATCAAAATGTAATTTCATAATTAATTAATTGTTGAACTGTTAAATTGTAATTAATAATTAACGAAGCATGCAGCTGTACAAAATGCTACAAACACTAAATCTATACTTATTAAAATTTATCTAGCACATTTTTGCGACTCGTTTCCATTCATTCTCAATGTCTGTTTTTTTTTTTTTTTTGTTGCGGAAATAGAAATATATATTAAATACTTCTATATATAAGAATGCCTAGTTATAGGAATGCATATGAGTAGCAATGATTAAACGAAATTTATCTCATTGTAAAAACATAATTCTTAATTATTCTAAATATTGTGCTTTTCATCTATATCATTGAAATTATTTGGTCTATTCATTCCCTCTCTCAATATTGTTGTTCTAAAATGAAATAAATTTTCATCAATTCATTGCCTTTGTAGTATAAGAACTATTTGTTGTAGAAGTTGTATGGCGTACAAAATTTTTTCTATTGTACGATGAAACATCGTTGCTTTTTTGAAAAAGATCAGTTTTTCATCAAAGGTCACTTTCTCCAAAAATATAATTACCTATTAATACTCATTTTTTTAAAAATTAAATTATCAATGTTTTTCTTCATGAAATTTCCGTAAATTTAATGTCAATGTCTAAAATCTACAATTATGATTTTTTTACATTTAATTTAGTGACATATATTATTTTAATGTATGGTATTATATTTAGTCCTTAAGTTGACATAAACCTTTCTTCCAAATTATCAGAAGCCAGTCTTCGGTTTTAATACTTTGACACAATCGTACAATATATTCTAACTATCCTAAAGGTTTATATAATATATATAGTCTAAATCTTACACTAAACATATTTGAATCAGTAAAATATTATTTTAAATTACATTAGCAGAAAAGTAAATGCTACTTGATGATATCTAAAAAAATGACAAATTGAATTACATTTAATGAACATGATTTCTATGTATTATTTTTTTTGTGGTGTTTCCACCATGTTGATGTTGATCACAGGTATGAACATTACTGAAAAGGGGATTAAAACTATCCCCCATTTAGTTTGTTCGTTTAACTTATGAAAAATATACTTATCTTAAACTTAAAATTCACATTTCTATTAATCACTCACTCCGTCTATTTTCTTTTAGATTTTCTTTATATTACTTTATTTTTTTTTTGTTTTATATACACAAAATATACTATTTCTGATTTTTTTAAATAAACTTTCTCGCCTTTCATTTAAAATCTACCAAATGCATGCATATGAAAATACGGCAGACACCAATATAATCAACTGGATGCATTTATTCCTAACTGAGCTGGTAACTAGTGTTTCCTGAAATGGCTTCCTGCAGCGTTCCGATCAACGGAAGTTAGCGTGATGCCAAAGCTCAGAGTACAAAAGTGTGCTAAACGTATTTCGCTTGATATAGTCTCATCTGTCGTTAACAGCCTTAACAAAAATCAAATAGCATTTCCGATGTGCAGTGGTTACCATCACCTTTATGTCGTATACATTCCGGAATAGATAGCATTCAATCATGTTTGCGTGAAATCACACATAATTTAATTTAATTTTAATACGCCACTACGACTTTAAGACTGGATCATGAAAATACCGTCTAGCATGGACAATATAGACTCTGTCAGGGTAATAAAGGGACACTACTTTTATTAAACTGGCCCCATTTCATTGAAAAAAGAAGAGAAAACCTTGCAATCCACATGGCAGTGATGTAATACGGGGGGAATAGTCAAAAGACGCTCCCAGACAAAAAAGAAAATTAAATACAAAGAACGTAGTAGATATAAAAAGAAAAACTTGTTAGCCAATTTACAATAATGCAGGTAATAATAATAATCAATTTCATTTTTCTTTATCTTTTTATCACAAAACAATGTTTAATTTTGGCATTCTGATTTTAAAGAAATAGCTTATGTAGTTTCCTTAACGATAAAAATTATAAAATATTATTAATAAAATCTATATCTTTTTTCACTTAGTTTAATTTCAATAATAAAATGCTTATACAAATGTTAAAACAAAGTATCCAGGTAGCGTTTTTTCGTAAGGTGGTAGTGAAAAAGTGCGTGTTCACACGTGACGCTTCATGTGGAGAGCCAGATGGTCCGAGCGGCTAAAACAGCGGTCACAATGGCGACATTTGAAAGGTTTGGCCCCTGTGTGTTTGCGATAGTGACGCGTTAATTCGTCTGAACGCGCAAACCTCCACTCGCAACCTTCCCATGAACACTTGTATGGCTTTTCCCCTGCAAAGAAAATACACATTAGTAAAAATATATACATAAAATACAGTAACAGGGAAAAAAGGCAGAAAATTTAACATAAAAAGCTTAATCATATACTGGGTGTACCATTAAATACGGTCTTTACGGTCTTTTGCCGTTAAATTAGGACCACAGATACACATTTTTCTAAATTCTTCAATGTTTAAACTTCATAGATAATTTGTTATTTTCGTGTTTAACAGCCGCTTTAACATTTAAAGTCATATCACCACTTTAAAGAATAGATCATGAAATTTCTGTAATTCACAAATCTAGCGATATGCAGGATTAACCGGAAATCAAACCAAATACCCTTAATTCACAGAGTGTAGGCCTAATATGTCACAGAAGCGGACTATATATAAAGAATTTGTTATTGTTTTTATTGTAAATCTCCTCATTCAATAAAAGTAAAAACTATAAATACAGATATTGAACGTTTTTAAACTTTTAAATTATCTTTTAAAACAAACTTTAAATCTTCCATTTAATAAAATTCCAACAATATATGAGTAGTTTTTATTCAATGGTCAGGTATTGTACGATTATCTCTATTAACTTCTATATTTTAATTAAAAAAATTGGAAAGCTTATTTTAGCTTGTTTTGGTAGGGATTGAATTTTGAGACAATTTTACAAATGGTTTTATTTTCTAATATAAAGCATAATGTTTTGAATAAGTGTTTTGAAAGTTTCTTTTTTAAGTTTATGTCTTTATATAATAATAGAAACAATAACAGGTTATTTGGAGTTACTTTCTACCAAGTTGAAAGGAAGCCAATTAAAGCAGACGCCTACAATTTTCAATTTTAACACTTGTAATTATAAAAAAAAAGATAAAATACAACAGGTATTATTAAACTTTACTATTGTACAGTATAGGATAGTATAGAATAGAACAGGAAATATAATATTATTGTAAATTGTTACAATATTAAAAAAATATCTCTTTAATTCTATATTAATATAATTCCATAATATAATTATATTATTATAATATAATTCTTTAATTCTATAATTAGGCCTGCTTATCAATTGCAACCGTTGGAAGAAGAAGATGTTAGCTCACATCTTTGCAATTCTGGGGAAATGGACTTTAGCATTTGAGCTTGGAACTTTAGTGTATAAGCCTTCTGGTCCTCTAAGATTTTTGAACTGATCTTACGTCATTCTGATGAACTAAACAGAATCCTGGTGGTCTTATTTAGTGGAAATAGAAAAAAAAATCAATTTCCATGGGCTACGGAAAAAAGCCTTTTTAAAAATTTAAGTTTCCATAATAAAAGAGATAGTAACCAATCAAAAATCATTTCTTATATTCATATTATAAATTTAAAGAACATAATAGTTTCATAAAAGCTTCATTGCTTTTTGAATTTTTGGGATGAACCTCATCAAGAATGGGAAATGAAATTTTGTAATAACTTTAAAATTTGCTTCATATAACTTGAATAAGCTTTTATATAGTTTTATTTTAAAATTTAAATAATAAGTTAACAAGGGTGAACTTTATATATTGTAGGACACCTAGTATATTTATTTTCATAAATGACTAAATTTTCTTCTAGGATCTATTGATTCAATTTAAAGGTCTAACGATTAAATTTAGCTTCATTATTATTAGGAAAAGCACATGATCTCTTTAAATTGTTCGTGTTAAAAGGGTCGTTAATCGGATTTGAAAATAAGTTTAATCATATGATCCCCTTTTAGATGGGCTAATGGTATCAAGCCTTGACTGCGGCTTTTATAGTAATTGTTGAAAGTCGTTGTGGTATTGCACCTCTCATTTTCCCAATTTAAATTTAATAATTTCCATCGCATAGATGTTAGAAAAATAAAACGGAACAACAACAAAAATTCAGCTTGAAATATTTCTATAATTCGTCGTGGATTAATTCGAAATGGTAAAAATAAATTGCTTGTGAAAAATTGGTCTCTCTGAGGAGAATTGAATGGTGTCGTCTCGCACGTCTTTCATAATAGCGTTACTTGACGCTTCGAGATGATACAATTAACAACACAAAGATGCTTCTTTTTATTACTTTGTTAGCCTCGAGCGAATTTCAATTCCATTACAACTAAACTGAAACTCGTTTCAAGCTCTCTTCTTAGCACAATTCACCGTTGAGAACGTGGCCAAAGAAGCAATGCTAAATGACAAAAATTACCTCCATACTTTCTTCGTTTTCTAATGAAATAACCACGAAAATTGCTCTCGTGGTTGTTAAAATGAAATCATTTTCATTATTTTCAAAATGCTAATTTTTATAGCTCAACTAGGTAAAACATGTAAGTATGGGGTACCTATACTACCTATCTACTTACTTACACGCGATTTATTTTCTTTAAAAAATCATAATTTATGATAGAATGAGATATGAGCGAAATAAGTGTCACAAACGTCATGATCGATATTACTCATAGGAAAAACTAGTTAGAAACTTTTTCCAAATAAATGATGTTAATATGAATATAACGTCGCTATTTTACACACGAGCTGAGGTATTGGTGACTTTAAAGTGTAATGCATTGCTGCTTTTATAACAAATGAGGGTAATTTATGACTGTCACAGGTTTATTTTACTCACCACTATCACCCCATGAACATGTGGGTGAACCATATGTCTTATAATATTAGGAGCTCGCTTACTTAATCTCAAACAAATACTTTTCGGTTTTCATTATAAGCGCTATTTTGACAGTAAGATCACGAGTTTCCGAGTAAATGACCAAAATCCGTCTTCTGTCAAACTGGCGCGTTGTTCAAAATACTTTCGGAAGCATGACACGTTTTTAGTCGACTTGAGGAAAGACAACGTTCAGGATAGTCACATGCTCGTTGAAACTCATCCATATAAGTATACGTAATGTAAAAGTTTTCACCATTTTCACACATAAGGACGTGAGATTGCTTGAATAATTTAAGATCTATAGGTTGAAAGCTTTTCTTTTTATTAACCCAAGAAAAATAATTCCAACCAAATAAAATCATTTACAACTTGTTTAAGTTATTATTAGTTGCTTCAAATACCATATAGGTACCTACTGTATACTCGTTGATTACACATTTCATTATTATCTACAAGCGTTCATGGCAGAAACATTCAATTTTACTGAAATGTAACTTCAATTAACTGCTATATTAGGTCTAGTTAAGTTAAGAATATTTCAAATAGAAAAGATAAAGTGACATTGTCAGGTGTTATTTGGCAACAGCTCTACGTATTTAATTCTTCCCTATCAAGACTTTGTAATGCGATGGTGATGGTGATCATTCAATTTCAATTCGACGCACATAACTTTCTTTACTTGACAGCGAGAGCGTAGTTTAATTACTTTTCAAAAGTTCCTATTCGAAGTAAGCACAGTGAGCCAATTAATTCAAAGGTTCTTTTTATAATACGTTTCTGCCTCAGCTTATTGATGTGTACCTACTTTCCAAAGAATAGACAAAAAAATTTACACACTTAAAGAAAACTGGAAGTAAAATCAACTTTTGACATTTTCATTATTCTTTCATTAAACCTATAAGAAAACTATATAGAACAAAGTTGGTTAATTAATCTATTTACTAGTAGTTGAAATCTTAGTTAAAAATAACTGTACTTTCTGCACCATTGTACAGAGCTCATACATATAAAAAATAAAAAAATAAACTTTGTATGATTTAAAAATTGATGAAGAAAATATTGTCATTAAAATATTAAATTTATTTTTACTGGGAAATATAAAAATGTATTAGGGATATATCCTACTAAAGTGTCACGAAAAAGAAAATTATACCCATGTCTTAAAAAAGTTTGTGACATAAAAATCCCTCAAACATCCCAACTCTGGGTAATTTTTAAATAACTACTATAGACATATGAACAAAGAATGCGTTCCTTACGGCCATGAAAACTGGCAACGCGATGAAAGAGGGTTCAAGAAGAGATTTGATATGATTTAAACTTTAAACGGTATTATAATTAAAGATGAACATTTTTTATACAAACTAAAAAAAAAATCAGAATTTATGCCAAATGAAAAAAGGTAGGTATATCTACGTATAGTATGGTTGTGCAAACATTATGTTTGATATCATTTGAAATCCACTTATCCATGAACTCATTCTGGCGTTTTGGAATCATCGATTTCTCACACTTCGCCGATGATAACGATGACGACCAACCACAATATTATCACCCGCAAATATTCACGATGCTCGCATAGATTTTGTTGGTCCACTGGTTTGGCTAAGTTACATGAGCAAATTGAATTTTGCGATTTGCACCGGACAGTAGTGTGACCATATGTCGCAACTTGTCAGGTGCATTCATTGTCACTGCTGCAACTTTGTTTGAACGCTACGAAAATTATTTGTATGGATTTTATCCAATTTTTTATTTGTTCATTTTTTATTTCATCACTCATAATCTTCCAAAGAAAGGAATATAAATTAAAAATTAAAAGCTCACAGTCGGTCTTTCTGTAGAATAGTAGTCGGTATAGTATATAGAGCCGGGTATAGCATTTGAATTCTTTTTTTATTCCTAATAGTTAAACTTAACAACTTATCGAAAAATCGACGTTTTTAAACTCTTTTTAACTCAATTTATAATATTAAAAATTATTTAGCTATATTAATCTTCTTAAATTAATTAATCGTAAATTCCAATAGCAAAAATATTGTACACGTTATAATTTACATGTAACACAAAACACAGTATATTCATAAAGTTAAAGCATGAAAAATTACATTTTCTTATAAAAATTAAAGTAAGAAATTTCTTAAAACAAAACGAAAACAAAATGCACAAACATCTTTGAAGTTAATGATGAATAATGTATAATACAGCAATATCTTAAGAGTAGAGAATGTGCAAATTTCATTATCACGCTTTGTAATCTTCGAAGGCGTATAAAGAAGAAAAAGTTTTATTGAAAGCACCTTTATATATAACACTGTTATGTTTCTTTTAGTTATGACTGATACAGGGCAGTAGTTGGAGGTGCGCTGGCCTTAACTTCAGTGTAAACATAAATATTATAAAGTGCAGATAAAATGAATTTTCAGACATAAAAATAAAGAGACACAGTATTTAATTATAAATAAAATTTAACTTTTCTTTTCTATTGTTTTTCTTTCTACTGTTTTCACTCACTGAATTTTGTTTCAAAGAAAACAATAATTACCTACTATGAAGGAGTTCTTCAAATATTTTTTTTTACATCTTATTAAAAATAAATTATAGTTAAGTAATGAGTTTTCTCACAAGTTTTCAAAAAAGTACTAATTGAATTTGTAACAAGTCCTATAATACTAAACCATTAGCTGGTAGTAGAAATGTTATATTGGCTCATATACCTACGGAATGATATGATTAAGAAATATGGCTTTAAGGGGTAAGGTCTATAGGACCAGCTTGGATGGCAATGTTTTTCCAAAAAAAGAAACTTGCTTCAAAATGATTTTTTTGTCATTTATACTCGTATTTATAGAATATACATTGTTCCAAAATATGATTACTATAATAAGCATATCGTACATTAGAAGTACCTATACCTATATCTATTGTATTTTTAGTTTATGTTAATACTTTTGAGTCAAACTCTAAAAATGAAAAATAATGTAAATACCTATCTAATTATCTAATGAAAATAAAATTCTCAAAGATTTTATGCTCAAATCGTATACATTTTTTTATTTACAATATTTTGTTGCAAAATTTCTATTTATTCTACCCTTGACAATATTTTACCTTTAATTCTAAAAGTTAAATTATTTACTATACCAAAGAGCATGAGGCGATTTTTAGTAACGGTTTTTTTCGAAAACTGTCCTTTGAAAATGGCAATTCCTACAAAGCCCCCCCCCCAAAATATTTTCTCAAAGTGCTTAACTTCTAAGATATAAAATGTTTATGTTAAATAGAAGTAATTGAATTCTTCTTACACAAAATTAAGTAACATAGTTGTTGATATACAATAGAAGGATAATTTATTAAATTTATTTGATTTGAAAGGTAATTTTAAACGGTAGATTTTAATTATTTTTACAATTTTTTAAGATTTTAAAGGATATAAAATTTGTTATGACTTAGAATCAGATCAAAATTAGTTTTTAACACTATCGACTTTTATATTATAGCCGTGTTATTAAAAACGTGTGTAAGTGAAAAAAACGTAAACTGAAATTGTAGATCTCAGTATTTGAGTGATATTTGTAAAAATATTTTTAATTCACATAAAATTACTAATTCAAGTCATTAAATTTAAAATTCAACTTTCCGTAAAACTGTTTTACTGCCATATTTAACAACATATAGAATCATAATATTATTATATAGAATAGTAATTAATTAGAGCATAGTTATAAGATGAAGAAACAAAATAGATCTCATACGTATTTCAATATTACGAAAAAGTTTTTTTCAAAGCGTAGAAAATCTCAACCCACATAGTATTATATCTTCGAGTTTGGTAAACTAATTTCATAATTGAAGTTTGAAGAATTTTCCCGTAACAAAACGCTGACTTGCATCTAGAGGTACTCATACTTTTCTATCTAAACAATGTATTTTAATAAAATTCTATGGGTTTTTGTAAGTGCATGAGGCTATTAAGAAAAAATATGTTTTCAAAGCCCATTGAGAAAATTAATTAAAAAATTGTTATTTGAAAGAGACCTAATGAATTGTTTTTAAGACTGTAAAATTATAAAGTAAATTAATTATAAAAAAGGAAGAACATTTTATTGTATTAAACGGTTTAAGATCTTATTGGTTTTTAAGAAAAGCAGTTCTACTTAGCAGACTGTGAAATATTCAACAAATTTATCAACAGTTGCAATATGCAAAATACAATACGTTGTATGCGGTGTATTCATTCACTTCATAACTTTAGATTGAATACTATATTGACTACAATAGCATTTGTTACATTCTAGTGAGTTTGCAGACAGTTTCGGTAATACCTGTATTGGAGTCTGTAGATTTTATGTTGTTTCTAGTAAATTGAAATCGGAATATAAGAACAAGCTTATAGGATGCTGGTAACTTTTTTCTTATTTTACAATTAATTTTATCTAATAAAATAATAATTATATTAAAAGTATACGTTGGTAGGTAATTTATAAATTACTAATTACAGAATCATTTTTTTAGTTTTTTTCGTGTCTTCTTTATAGGTCTTTATATCATGGTTAGCGTAAGATTCACAAAATTAAAAATGTTTAAAGAATTAATTAACATTATCAGTGAAGATCATGATAAAAAGAGAATAAAAATAAAGAAAAGGTCTACGTTAATCAATTGTATCTTTTAGCACGTAAATATATCTTTTGTGTGATTTAATTTAATTACATTTAAAATTAAATCCAGACTTTAATCAAATTTTATTTAATAATAACTCTTCTTGTAAAACCAAAAGTTCAGCTTGAAATAAATTTCCAAATTTTTACGTAGAGATTTATTCCTCGCATCTAGACCAATTTAATAAAATAAATACATGCCGAGAAGTTTAATTAAAAACTTTAAAACTTTAGTGTTAACTATTTAAATTATAATTGCCATGTTACATTTTATAGAACGTACACAAAATTTTACAAGAGTAATTAAATTAGAAACCAGTGCATCAGCTAGTGACAAGAATAGTCTAACCGAGTCGCATCATTCTGCTTTAGACGGTTTTTTTACCTCACGATTACAATAATGTTCATGCAGAGAAGCTTAGTGTATACGACATAAAATAGATTTTGTTAGAGAGGAAACCGGAACGACTTTGTGGATGAAGAAAGATTGATGCACTTTAGATGAGATACGCATGCGCTTTGATGTCGACGCTTGGCAAGCAGGTATAAAGTCTTGTCGTTAACAAAGCGGAAATTAAAAGTTTGCTCTAGAGAATTCATTTGTTAAGTGTCGTAGCGAAATGACCTTTTTATTCGGTATAAAAAACGATTTTCTAATAAAAATACTTATTTATTATTAAAAATTATCATTATCTGACGATAAAATATATTTAATCTGCAACATTTATTTACATCAAGTTTTTTCTATCCTCTACCAAGTAATATCTACATTAAAAATACATTGCGGAACAGTCATTTAGTCGACTGGCTGTACTACTTGTATTACAGTTGTAGCGTGCGGTAGGTCTTCATTTATAAAGGGGAGCGATCAAGCAAATACATATCTAAAAACGAAATAGATCAGTCATTCACTGAACAAATATGATAAACTGATTGACGACGTAAAATAAATCTTTGACAAAATTGACTTCTAAAATACATTGCTAAGGAATGGTTAAAAATGTATTATCTGTTACACGAATTAGTCTTTATAGTACTTATTATTAAAGGCAGGGATGTTATGGATATAAAAACGACTTTAATACGGACACGGATATAAAAATAGTATTATACTAGCTTCGGATACGAAATTATTTCGGATTATCCATTAGTTTTAAATAGTTTCGGTAACAGATATATGATTTAAAAAAAAAATTCTAAAAACAAATAGGTAATAATTTGACTTTATTCCTATAAGTTATAATTTTAAAAGTTATTAATAACTTCACAATTATAAAAAACAATTTATAACCTTATTAACTTTTTTATTTTCTTTTTAATATCTTTCTAGCGATTATTACAACAATACGCGATCAATTTTCTTATGAGTAATTAAACAGTAAAATCTAAAACTGAAACGTACATATTTATTGTTAGCTTAATATAGCACACTAAAAACAATTTTCTCTTTAAAGAAATATTGAAAGTAATGCTACATTGCACACAATTTGTAATTGCTGCAACTACTCAATTTTAAGTGTCATCTACTTAAAAATTCCTAATTATAGATAGTAATAAAAGCTCTATTAATCATTTTTTTATAATATTATTTAAAATCTTTATATATTATTATAATATCCGAAATTTTATATTGGATTCCTGATCCTGATTGAAGGCATTTGTTTTGGATATATGCAATATGCATTAAGGATCAATCAAGTGCTTTGACATAATGAATTTTAAAAATTCAAAAGTGGAGTTAATCGCTTTATGAAAAACTCAAATAGTATTGGATACAATGTATAAAGTAGAATTGTAGTGATGTAAGCTATTTTTGAATTCTTCACCTTTCTTAGTTTTTTGCGCGAAAAAAGGCAAATTAAATACTTATTGGACAAATACGCTAATGTATTTATTTTAATTGATATAAAGTAAATACGTGAATTAATAGGTACACGTTGGTACATAACTAAATTAACTTTTTTCTATAAATTAAAGAGGAGCAATGCTTCCTTTGTTTCCATGACTCATCCACCTCTATATTTGAGACTAATTTTAGGAATTTGAATACAAAAGTGACACCAGTTCTCTGTCACGTAAATTTTTTAAATTGTCCAATAGGTACCTCTATTTAATTCAAAAGGACATCAACTTAATTTCAAAGTAAATACGTGAAAAAAAACAATACGAACATAGTTTTAGACAGGATCAATGTTCAATTTGCAAAAATTTTCAAGTTTAATATTAATTGATCTTTGTTTTGGAAATTTGAAAAAAAAAAAATAATGCAGTTACTAATTTTATGTTAGTATTTCTAAAAAAAGTTCTGAAAAATTCATTTTTCTGATTGTAGCTGAAAGCCTATAACAGTATTTTAAACGATTGGAATCCACTGACATTATTTTACAATTTTTTTTCAAGCTTAATTTTTGATGATTCTTAATTAATATAAATACTTGTGCAATATTTTTGACTTTCAACTAAATTTCAGTCATTATTTAAAAGAGTCACGTAAATCAAAATTTGGTTAATTTAACTTTTAAGAGCAATTCATATTAATTATTGATGATACAGTATATTATAATAAAATTAATTAAGCTATTGCCAAAAACCATGACGTGATAGAAAAGAAAACTTAAAACTTACTTGCTGATTTGAAATCAACATGAAATTTCGTTTCTAACGACTGAAAAATCGAGCTTCAATAGAAAATTTTAAAAGTTTTCCTCTGTGTTATTACTCATCAATACATCTCAACTACCAATACGTTCGACAGTGTAACCCATCATTTTAAAATTTACAATGCACAATGTGTTGTTTAAAATCGATTTTAAATTTCCGAACTTATAAATTATTGTCGAACGTAACGTGTTAATTATATTAAAGTTTCTTGTACGTATTTACGTGTGGCAAAATTAGTTTATACAATATGAGTTCACTACAAGCTACTACTATACTGTGGTTCATGATAAATATCTTTATTGCTTGAGAACATTAACTAATGCCACAACTGAACAGCTATAGATAGTATTGTTGGTAGTTGTAACATTGTAACCGAAACAGCAGTACAACATTGAAGGTGTTTCACTTCTGTTTGTCGCTTTATCAACCAATAATTCATTTAGGAATGCATGTCGACAAAGATAACGTTTACCTGTAAGCAAAACACCATCTCACCTGTTGATATCTGATGTTACAACCCCCTCAAATAAAGCCTTATTACAATCATGACGTGTTCATTGTAAAACTATACTTGAATAGATAATTCTATACAAAACCAATTAGTTCTTAACAAAATAAGAAGTATCTACTTGCCATTTACCCAGATTTCTTAGTTGTATTAATTTGAAAATAAAACCACGTAATTACTCGCAAAGTCCAATATAAAATTTAGTATGATTTATTTGAACCCCAAAGTCATCAAATGAATAAAGAATGTATTTGTTATAAAATTAAAATATACATTACATGCATACTCGGCATATTCAAAACGTCTAAGTTAATGTGGCGGAACAATGGTGAGTATTTAAACCACTCACCCGCTCAAGGATAATTTCGTTTTTAATGAAAATGAGTGGATGTTTTTAATGGATTAAGGATCCTATTTAATTGCTTAAACTGTGTTCATAAATTACAAAGGAAAACGGTAGTTATTCAAGTTGTTACTGTTTAAGTCGCTGCAACTTTGTTTTATAATTACGAATGCACTACATCTGCTTTTTGAATGCTTAAAAACGGATTTTCCAAATTAAATGCACGCTCTTTACAAATACTAAAATTACTAATTATTTTTTAATCACAGTGCTTATATTTAGGCGCAAAAGTAAAGAAAAGAACTATTTTTATCGATTGAATTTTTATTATCCACAAATATGTTAATATGTTAAATATGTCCAGAATATATATCATCACAAAATTATGTTACATACATTCTTGTGTCTGTAAGGAAATTTAACTTATTTCTATACCAGAATAGATTTATTTACTTATCTATTTTTTAAATAAGAAGTTTCTCTCCACAAAAGAAAGCTTCCCAAGAGACAAACCATAAGAGTGGGTGACAACCAGAAATAATCCTATTGAAAGATGTCTCGGTAGCTTTTTGCTTAGATATATGGTGGATTATATATTATCTTATTATGTTTGTAATAAAGATCATCCTCATATCTTAACTAGTTTTTGATCCTTTTCTATAAACCAAATGTATTGCTAACAATTTCTTATTTGCTTTTAACGATTGACTATTTTAATAAATAATATTATTTACTTTCTTTTTATGTAAGTAGGTATTTATTAACTAGGAATTTAATGCTAAAATTAAAATTTTTATTTGAAAAAATATATTTTACTATGTATGACGCATGTAAAACTTATAATTGAATAATGTACAATTCATAAAAAAGGTCGATTACATCTGTTTGTAATTGTGTTTAAAATAAAATTGTGAAAACACGTATTGCATTAGGAAAATCGATTAAAAATGTGCAATATTTCAATTTCATGGCAGTTATTTTTCAATGTATACTTTTCAGCAAGGGTTTGTTTTTAATCTGCTTGTATGTATCCTAAATAATTTGTGTGGATTCATTCCTCTATGGATAACGAATAGTCTTGGTCTATTGATAAATGTTTTTATTTTTTCGCTTATAAAAATAAATGAAACATTTCGTCCTTTTATAAAAATATAATAATACATCAATTTTGAAGAATTTAATTTTAGATTTCTTACGTTTTTGTTGATCGAAACAAAAAAAAAAAAGTAATAGAAAAATGAATAAAAAATTGATTCTCATTTTCACACTCTTAGTGTAACTGTTGGAAATCCATGTGTGTTTATTGTAGATTTATAGCAGATGGATTGCGATGAAAATGTGCTACATCAATCTCCATTAACCAATGTGTTACTGAAACAACTTGCGAATTTATGGCTGCATATTTTATGTTTGAATCATTTATAAAAAGCCAAGCGTTTTTACAAGCAATTAAATTAAAACAGGGAAACTTAATTTTTCTTAATTTATTCAACAATTGTACTCTCTCATTTCAATATTTGCATAAAAAACTACAAAAAAATACTGAAACGAATTACAAACTATTTTTAAAAACAAATTACAATTATTACACAACAGAATACGGTTTTGAAATTGTTAACCACTTTAATAGCTATAAACAATCATTTAAGAATTGTTAGTTTTTAAGAAAGTATAAATATTCACTTTGTATAAAATAGAAATAAAGATATTTTGTAGGCCTTAATTTTTATTAACAAAAGGATGGACACTGTTTTGTAAACGATTGACAATGAATAGGTATAATTTTTTTGGAAACTGTTGTTATATAAAAGTAACTAACTACTTAATAACACTTACTAATTAATCTACTGTCAAAGTAAAAGTATTCCCACTTAAATTAAATGGTTCGAATTTTTTAGTGTATAGTTCGTATCTTTTGCAGACAACTACATACTATGATATAGTTTTGATACTAACGTTTCGTCGTTTTGTTTACCCATTGCCTTTTAATTGACAACACTCGACTTATTGCTATGGTTACGTAGGAGCAGATTTAAAAGATTTCTTGTAGTAAAAAAACTTATTATACTTTATACTGTACAGTTTTTTGAGGTAAATATAGAGGTATTGTTCATTTCTGGTCTTAATCCCTTTGATTTATTTAGATATGCAGAGTTTGATTTTCTTCTATCGGGTGAATATTAAGATTAATTTAACACATATTGAAAATATTGTTATGTTTATTTAATGAAACTAAAACTTAATAATATCAACTCATTGTTGTCAAAAATAGATGCTGTTAAGTTAAAAAATGAACATGCGGAATTTGAAAAATATTTAATAAACTGTGTTTGATGAATGAAACTACAAACAACCTAATTATAGTGCAGAAATACGGTGACAACTTGCCTTTTGTTGTGAATCTAAAATACGAACAACCAAAAAAGAAAAAGAAACAACCCCTCATGTATCATTTTTGATGTTTCGTATACTGAAGATACGTAATAATATGATTTTAAAACATACATAGATATGGGACGCACAGAGGGTGGAACATGTACGCGGAAAGTTTGTACTAGGGAATGAGGCAGCAAGATATACGAACAAGAAAGGCAGATACTAGAAATGTTGAGATATGCAAATAGTGTTGGATTGAATTGCGCCGTGTCTAGTGTCATTTGCAGAGCATCATCTGTATGGATATTCATGAGGTGGTAGCAGCTGTTACTGCGACTACAAACACTTGACAACAATGGGCCAACAACTATGGAGGCGTACGATTCATCTATACGATAATGGCTGGATACGACAACTTCACCTTCCTTTCTCAACAATGGTCAAAGCTTTTCTTGTGTTCATAGAAATTGTGGACATTGCATTCAAATCCAAATCAAATTATATCACGTTACACTGATTTTACATTATTGAATTAAAACGTTCTGTTAAGAAAAAAAAAGACTTTTAATTGATACAAACGATTCAAAATGATTAGTGGTATTATTAAAAGTTATTTAAAAATAATTACATTTGAAGCTATAATAAAAGGAACATTTAACAACAATTATAATACTAAGTACAATATTTCATACGAATATGAAAGAAATTAAAATAATAAAAATCATAACAGCAAAGGCAAATGTCGCTTCATTATTTTGCGTTCCGATTTCAATTCCATGAGTTAATTGAAATTGTTTTTGAGCCCGGAAGAACGAGATGGAACGAACGGCGACAATAAAGTAATATGAGAAAGAGATGTAAAGGCAATAGAAAGTTGTGGGCTAGGGGGAAGATGGTGAAAGAGGTGTTGGCATCGCGCCGTCTGCGCCAAATTAATTCCGAGTGGTGTCAAGAAGATGGGGGTGTCGAGAGTTCTTCCTTCATCACACCCTGTCACAACAGCGGCTCATGATCTGGATGCTACAGGGTCGTAATGCCCCCACTTTATGTTGCTTGTCAAAATATAAAATCATAATTAGCTATAACAGTTGAAATTAGCAGGTAATGAGGTTTACAATTTTTTAAAAATATTTCAACAATGAGAGTACACATAGTAACTATATTTTCAAGAAGCTTTTAATAAAGTGATTTTTAGTACAAAAAAATTATTTTACGCAAAAAAAATGCTTATTTTAAAGACACTTTTCAAGTAAGTATTGAATGTGAAGAAAAACTGTGTATAATTGCTTGGATGTATATTAAGATAAATTGCGTGAAGAATTTAAAGAAGTTAATTGTCAATTGAGTTTGAAGAATATGTGGTTGATTGAGTCTCAGCGCAAATGTAAAATGATGTGCTTGAGGGCAGCAGACAGGGAAGTTGCATTATAGCCTAGTCTCATACAGTCACGTCTCAATACTGTGCACGTTGTTCGTATGATTTAGTTATGAGTTTCCAACATACTTTAGTTGAAAAGAACTTTTCCTATTTTCTCTGGTCATACTTCAGCATTACGTTTCTATAGCTGATTGATCATTAAGGGTGAAACAAAGTTTTCTATTGGCAGTATAATTATATTCTGTGTTATTGTTGGAAAAAGTAAAAACCAACTTTCTTTTTCAATTTCTATAAAAATATCGCCGAAAATAAAATTGATTGTTCATTGCACATTTGTGTTCAAAAAATTAATTTACGTTTGTAAAATTTTTTTTCAAATATTTTGAGATCATAGTTTATTTGTCATTTATTTTAAAAAGTGGGAGAAAATACTATAGAAATACTCTAAGCCTTAAAAAACTATAAAGATTAAAGCAAAAATTAAGTAATTCAAACATAACATCATCATTTCTATCAAAGCAAACGCAAAGAAGTTCTTTGGATGAAGACGAGCAAAAAGCAAACTATAAAGTTAGTGAACGAGCGATGATTTCATTTTATTTTTCGAAACTTAGTGAAACGAGTTAAGCTTTTTACTTCGTTGTTTATTTTTATGTAAGAAATGACTCTTTGACGTTTGTCTATATTTACATGATTAAATCATGACAAAAATATAACAGAATGAAAAAGTTAGTTTCGCGTCGTTGTACCGAACTTGTGCGTTAGTACGTTTCAAAGAATAATATGAAAAAATAAAATTGTTTAATAAGAAAGTTTTATTGTATTCACATATTTATGCCTTTTCATTCTTATTTTTCTCATAAAAACTTATTAATTTTGTGCGTAGCAAAAAATTAGGCGAAGAAAATATTTCCCTAACTTTTCTTAACTTTATTTTGAACAATAAAAAATAACAACAAATACTGTTTAAAATATTTCTAAAGAATTATAAAAATAATTCTTAATATAAGTTTCAAGCTTTACCATCAAAATTTAGTTAAAGTTTTAAGAAGGAAAATTATTTCTTTACGATTTTTTATCTTGATGTACGAGTACAACTACCTCCAGCATTGGTAAGTACTAATAAAACTAGTATAATAAGACTAGATAAGATACTTATGAATCTATCAGAACTGAGCCAGAAAAACAACTCAAATTTTCTCTTAAGAAAAAGCTCGACTAAATTTAAAGGATCAATGCATGAACGAATAACGATTTCTCTAATTCTTTTACATCAGTGGCACTAATTTTAAAATAAACGACGTCCAACCGTTGCTCTATTCCGTATTGAGTAATGGTTCTTAAGGGAAACAAATACCGAGAAATCTGTGAAAACCATTTTACCAGCGCATAGATTCATTTATAATTCGGAGAAAACGCCCAAGCCAGATAAAATAAAAATGGAAAAACGCGCCAAGACGTAATCTAATGTATATGTACCTACTTTAATTAATTTCTGAGTTGGAAATAGCACAAGTTAATTAAAGTTCCTCGTCTTTTTTTCTTCAACTTATTCGAATGTTTATTCGATCAACTCCTCAAAAGGATAAAATTCTATTCTTTATAAATTTAATTGATTTTTAAGCTTGCATTGATGAATTTCTTAAGTAATTTTAAAGTAAAAAAAAAAGTAATTATTATTCATTCAATGAGAAAATTGTCAATACTGCGGTAATTTTATTACTCACGGTTTTACCTCGATAAACGAATTTATGTTGAAGACTCGATTTATAGAAAAAATATTATTCCTAGTTAGCTTTACAATTAAAATAATTCACACCTTCTTCGTTGATTGTAAGTTTTTGTAAGTATGTACATATAGATAAAAGCTTTACCTACATAAGTTATACATATAAAAATAATATTCGTAAGATATTAAAGCACTATTCTCACAAAATAATTTTAAAACCTGGTATTTTTAATTTCAAAGAGCAATTGAACTTGCATACTTGAAATAGAAAATTTATGTTTTGTACGTGCAAAACTTTGTGTGCTTTTAATGATATAAAGAAGAGAAAAATTTTCAAAGTTTAAAATTATAGAAATTCTTCTCTCTTTTCGCATTATTTTTGGCAACAGGCTTCATTATTTTATATCCTTACTCCATAAACAAAAAATCCTACCAAAATAATATATGACTAAATATTGGATACCTTTCCTGTAAAAGTTAAGCAAGTAGATTTAACATAAGGCTATCTCATAAGGCTCTTGTTCCGTCTTATATTGTTTCAAACCAAAAATAGGTTTAGTTTATAATAATAATAATTATTATTAAAAGTTATTATAAGTTAATAAAACGTAATTAAAAGTAGTTACGTTGTGTTAATATAGGTAAAACTAAATACTTATTTTAACAATAAAATAATATAGATTTATAGAGAATTTAAGACCTTTTTATTTTTAATATTCCTCACAAGAGATTTGAAATGAAAATGTTTCTATACGATTTATCTTCATCGACTGTATTCTATACTATTATTAACGTAGGAACGAGTATAATATACAGCATGTTACCAATATTATAAATAATTCGGTTAAAGGGTATAGGACATAATAATAATTATTGATAGCATTAATCAACCTTCAATTTCGTTATTGACAAACGTTTGAACTATTATTGTACGTTTGGGAAAGACAATATTAGGGCTTTTGATGAAACTCCATTCAGTTTTATTACTACATTAAATTTATAGAAGAGGTAATTGCAAGGCTTTAAAGTTACATTGAATGAGCTTTATCGAAAATATAACTTTATATTTTTTGATGAGAAAACGTAATAAATTTTTGTGTTACTATAACGTTTTTAAAAATCGTTACATTGACAAAAATATTTTAACTAATTTACTACATTTTGTCAATTCTTCTTGAGGTCATATCTTTTCATTTGCAAACTTTAATAATATTAAAGTGAATGTTGGAGACGTTCACCAACTTTTTAAGGAGAATAAATGTTTCTGCAGCTTGTAATTTAAGAAAACAATAAAGATCTATTTAGAGTAAATAGCGTGTGTAACCTGCGTGGCGAGATAGAGATTCCATTCTCGCCTGATGCATTAGAGAAGTTATCCTTATTTCATCTCTTCCGTAATGCGTTTAACTGCAATCTCAACAAAGATACGCTTCGCACTGAGTTGTATTTATGTGATGTTTGTTTAGTGGCGAATTTATAAAATATTCAGTGCTCTTTAAATTCAGTGAAGAGACTGTAATTTAGATCGTGCACATGTTAAGTGCACATTACAAATCATATAAATAAAAGTTCAACTTAGACTGACTATAAAAGCACATAATATATTTAATACAAAATTAAATCTACTGTTGAAATATACAAGCATGTACTTATCTGACAAATAAAGTTGACTATTTCAATTGATTTACCTGAAAGAAAAAATAAATAAAATTAATAGAAGATAAAAACGATTTAATTAGGCTTAAATTATAATTATTTAATGTTAAAGCTTTATAAGATGCCACAAATTTCTCATAAATTATTTTTTTGCAAAAAACGACTAGTAATTTCATATTGAATGTAAAAAATGCTGATATTATAATTAGATACCTTATTTTCTTACCAACAGAAATACGATTATTTCAAAATAGAACCTTACGCACACGTTAAAGAGCACCGTTAACATCGCATCGTTCCGTATAGCCCTCAATATTCACGTCTGGCTACGTATGGAGTGAAAGCATTGCAAGCTTTAGTTGAACAGCACAGGCAAGTTTGTTAAAACAATGAGCTTTCGCCGTGACAAACACACCATACAATTGGGCGCTTTTAGTCAGATATCTAACACACATCTTTAATACCCTTAATCACATTTTAACGACCATTTTCGAAAAGGCGGCACAACATTAACGCGGGGAATGAACACAAACAACCGAAATTACAACAAACCTTCGTTGAACGGTTACAAAGAGAACAAGCTCTTTTATCCTCCGTATTTACTTCTATTTTAAAACCTGTTTATCGTTTTTCTATTTTCCTTCTACACCGAAAATCATATTATAATTTACATGGGCTTTAAAGGTAAATGTTTACACATTGATTTTTATATGATATTGTCTCTTTTTCTAACTAGAAAATTAGAATCCAAAAATTGTATTTTATAATTTCGTGTAGGTATCATACTTATTATCATTTTAACAATGTTTGTTCTAGAGAATAAACTTAGTGTGTATGTTTTAGAGAAGCTACAGCGCCCAGAAAAGTCACGTCAAAGAAACCGCTATAGATTTTAAACTTATCATCAATAAAGTTTTATTGTGTTATTTATCTCACTGTTAAAATGTTTTAAATTTTATTTGTTGTTAAAAAAATATCTTATAATTGTTTCAGCAGTTGAATTTGATGATTCATACAACTATTCTTAAGGCAATTAAATACATTCAACTACGTATGCGTTTGAAAGTTTTCATCAAATACAAGTTTGTAGCCTAAAGTTAAAGTTATTTGTAAAATAAATGAACCCTATACTTCTCTTTGGTGATAGATTCAAGATGCTAAATTCATTGTTTGCTGAAGAACAACTAGCTAGAGGTGGTGCCACGTGTGGTTTAAACTTATTTAATTTATAGCCGGTAGCTATTAAAACTTTGCACATGTGATTGAAGCTCAAATCGCTATAAGAATAATTTTATCGTACGAAACAAAGAAAATCATATTGCTTACAAATACATATAACTCAGTTCTATTAATCTACTATAGATTTTGACATCAGTAAATAATTACTTTAACATTTTTCCAATAAAATGTATAGAAAATTATCACTGCAAAATAAATGGATTTTTGTATCAACCAAAATGGTATTGTTTTAAATAGACCGATAGTATGAATACTAAACAAAAATCAAAATATCGAATGTCAAATAGTAAAGGAACTTGATAAGGTGCACCACATATGGAAAATTCAATATCTTTGATTTAAGTTTCGGAATATTTCTCACAACAATATTTCAGTTGTCTATCTGATGTGTTCCCTCATCTGTCGTAATGTTGCAATGGAAACCACATCAGAAATCAAAGTTTGTATCTCATGTCCGCGGGAATGTTTCATTCGATATCGAATAAGTTTCTTTGTATTGTGGTAATGTTGGCAAACGTTTGCTGACATTTACACAAGCATAATACGATAAAAATGTTTTGATTTTGAAAGATATGTGTAACATTTTCATATTTCATATAATAGCCAATGTAACCTATTTATTCCAACAAAATCGTTTTTATTGTTTGTAAAAGATAAATCGATATTAATTTAAATTTAACAAAAAACTAATAAGTATAATAATAAAAAGATAATTTGTAAATTTCATGCAGATGGCGCTAAATAATAATTAACAACAAAGTAAAAAGATATCTAAGTAATATGATAATAATTATAATCACAAGATAAAGCTTTAGTCCTGTTTATATATAAATTTTCTGTTACGTTTTCCCTTCTTCTTAGGCTTTACGTTGATTAAAATTTTAAATGCAAATGTTATCACATTTTCATCAAAACAGCTTCTTAATATGAAAAATATAGTAACGATTTATGCATTATTAATTATTTTTAATACAATATGATGCTTAAAAAAAAGATGCTTTAGCTATAAAATTCTGCCGTAACTGATAGACAAGCACATTGGAGCCTTATAGCCAAAAAACTTAAAAATGAAAGAATTTGTAATTATACTTAAAAGAAAATTATTTTTCATCTTTATTTTACTTGTAAACTAATAAATGTAACAATTTTACTTTTATTACGAAAACTGTTGTGAAAATACTTAAAGCAAGAAAATTTCACAGAAAGTATTTTTCACGTTCAGTAGGTATCGAATAAATCACTGACTCCTCAACTTTATTATTCATAGCATTATAACATATGCTTAAGATTTGATTAAGTAATTTAAATTTTCAAAAAAGATTAGAATGTAATGAAAAAAATTATAACTCTATCCTTTTGCCTGAATGTGTAAGAAATACAGAAATAAGAATTCTTAGCACTGTTATAGTAACAGTGAAAACTGGCGAAACCGAAAGAACCAAAATATTTTTTTCTTATTAAACAAACTTAAAAGAAAAAAGTAATTTTTGGAATTATAATAGTAGATATTTTGTTAAGACCATAGTACTTATATTTTTGCATAAATCAAATAGCGTAAGAAACGTGTTCAACTGTATTTCATCATCCACAAATACCTAATTGATTATTTCAAAAATTCAGAAGCAAGCTTTCATATTCATTAATAAATTTTACGGATAACTTCCTTATTAGTTATCATAAGTTTGGAATTGAAAATGTAACACAGAAAATTACAAAAGAGGTAATAACGATATATTATGGAACAATTATAATTATCATGGGTTTATATCTTAATTTTTATCTTAAAATTTTTGTTGAAAATAATTACATGCAACATTTAAAAGAATATTACGCTTCTTCGAAAAGGTTGTTTGTTACTAGGAACTTTTAAGAGATTGTGGACTTTAAGGAACAAGTTAAACACTGAAATTATACAATTATAATAACAAAAGATTCAGGTCGTATAAATTTTCGTTGAGATGAAAGTATTATAATTGAAATAATTTCTCGGTCTCTTAAATTTTCTCACACACAGTATTATTATTTATTCGCTTAACAGCTTAGTAAATTAAAGTTGGTGTTTTGGAGCTTGAAGTTTTGTGTGAAGGTAATGTGGTAGTTGATTTAAATCAAATGCAACGTATGTGGAAACATAAAACAACAATGTATAATCCATTCGTAACCGTAATTCCAAGTATTTTAATGAAACACATATTATTATATAAGAGAAGCGCTATAGGCGGACGGTTGTCGTGACAAGCTCAGAGTTGGCGTTGTCACGTCTCGGATAAAGGTGTTCACGCTACAACCACGTCACTTTTAACAGCCGTTACTTGAAAATCCAGCCCCTATTCCAAATAAAACCCTCTAGGACTTATATACTTGCACGTATGTATACCTATGTACAGTACACTTCTATGAATATTCCCTAAACATCTCAACTTTCTCTATACCTCAACCCTAACATTCCAGTTAAGCTCTTTCGGTGTCAAGTGTGTTCTCCAATTACTTTTACAATTTGTTTATAATTGCTATGGTTGATCTTAATGAATTATTTATACTTCACATTGTTAACCTGCGTTTAACGTATCAAAAGCCCCGTGCTTTGTACTATGAGTATTTTCAATCAAATTATTTTCTAATCTTTGTTTAATTTTCAAACTTTCATTTGATTGAATCAAACTATTATATAAAAATTATAATTCCGTTTTCACTAAATAAATGAAAATTTGTTTGTATCTACTACCAATTGATGGCTAGTATTTTTTAAATTTTATACGACAAAGTTATGTCGCTGAGAATATACGCAAATAATAAATTAATATACCTTTCATAAGAGAGCAACATTTTGCATGCTTATTAATAGCTAGCAGTACGGAAATATTTAATTTTAACTTGGTTCGAATTCAAGTTTCTCTCTTTTCGTGGAAATTAATTATATCTTTATAATATAGTGGCATAGCATATAATTTAGCATGCATATGACATTTCAATTATGCAAAACTTGGAAGAAGTATACTACGTATGGAGATTGGAGGTTGTATAAAGATGTTTGAATAACACAACTGCAAGAAATTTTAATTTTCTTTCTCAATTATCAAAATAAATAAGTTTATTTCAAAACTATTTTAAATTATTAATTCATATAAATTTGTGGATATTATTTTAAGAAAACGTTGTTGAATGTTATATTGGAGCGTAATGTGTATGTTTATTGTTTATACTCGTTATCGAAATATGCTTATTTGACAACATTCGACAACAATTGAAATAATAATTTATCATGACTAATGCAATAGGATCTAAATGTCCTAGTCTCTACAGAACAGTTAGTGTAATATTGGAGCTACAAGTCGGTGACAGAGCTCAGTTAACGCAAATATGAAGAGTTACATACATAGATGGAACAGTTTAATTTGTCAGTTTAGTGAATCGCCTCGCACTGCATAATTGTAAAATATACCGAATCTCTTGTGAATTATATGGGAATAGAGAATATATCGTATATCTATACATATATATAAATATCCACATATTTGGATTTCATGCACAAACGAAAGCAGACATTTCAATTACAATTTCTTTTTTAAAAATCAAGCATACAAATGTCACATACGAATGAAACATATCGTTTTAAAATTTGCCTCGCCACTGTATATTACTTACAGACAGTTCAAATAATTATAATTCTATTTAACAAAAGCACGTTATTATTCTGGTAATGACAGTAACGGGTTTAATATGCAAATTATCATAAAGTTACAAGAGCCGTACTGACAATAGACTTTCGTTGCATATCTACCTGGTTTACTTCTAATGGTACAAAGACGTTTCTGTAGGGTTCGAAGGTCTTACCAGTAGCAAACGAAATGTATGTATATCAAGACGTACATAACTAAAGGGTACGAACGTACGATAGATTTGTGTGTATTTTGTCTTACGAGCTTCTTTCTGCAAATTAATGTATTCTAAGCTTAATTGGAGAATACAAGGCGTACATGAACACAACGAAAGCTCCATCTCTTTTCACACATACACTGAGTCACTTGCTTACAATGCATTCGTACTTGTAACCAGAGGATAACGCGCTGATTTTGCGAATATATTAAATCTTATCAGACATTGGAAACCCCACGTACAAATGTTACTTCAATTGAGGTTACTGATGCTTTCCTTACTAATTACTTTAATCTTATGAATGCATATTTACTATGAATTTACTAATTTTAAGTGTAATAATTATTACGCGTTTAATATCTTTTACAATAAAATCATACAAACATTTTTAAGGATACTTTTCCAAATGATTGGTTGTCCATTTCAAATCCTTTTTTGATTTTATTTAAACTATAGCGAACAATTACTATAACCTTAACTAACACTGATAAAACTTTTTGTATTGCAATATGAACATATATACTATTTGAGAAAAGTAAAAATATCTGTAACTAAATGACAGAATAAAAATTACTTAAGATGTTTTGGGTGTATATTAGAACGTATGTAAGAGCATAGAAGACTAGCGGTTCCTAAATATTTTTTTTTTGTAATATGACATGAAGTTAATAAATATTTTCGTTATTAAAAATTATTTAAAGAAAAATTAAATAAAAAAAATTAGATTTACTTTGATAGTAAACATAACTCAGTTAAAATTTTTATTGAGTACCTACCTAATATAGTTAGTTTATAATTTTTATAGTTGTTTTACTATTTTTTTAAACATCCGTTTACCAAAAAATTCCGTTAAATCAAAATTTGTATATGAAATTTTACAAACTCTTTTTAATTGTGTTTAAATTATATAATTAGAAAATTTGGTTTCGTAGCTTTTTATTGACAGATCAAATAATTACTGTAAGCTATTAATCAACGAATAGAATGGGAATATAAATATAAGCCTATATAAAATGAAGAATATACGAAAATATATGTACAGAAAAATGTTTAGTAGATATGTGTTTTTAGTAAGTAAATAAGAGAGTGTTTATTTTTTTCTTCAAATTATAAAGCTCGAGTCAGGATTTATATGTAATAAAAACTGAAGGATATGGAAATATATCATTTAGTATATAGATAATTATTTATAAATTTAAACCAAAACAATTATAAACAACTCATTTTATTGCTAAAATTGTTTAAGGAAAAGAAATTAATATTATGTTTAGAACAAAGTATTATACCTATATAAAAACTAGAACCATTTAAAGCTGCCCATTTCATAACTATTTTAAATGTTTGCTTAGGGCAATTAAAAAGCATAGCAGCAATTGGTCTATTTGAATTTGTTTTTGTTAGTTGACGTTTGTTTTCGTTAGAATTGATAATTTAGTTCATTTCGAAAGGAGAGAAAAAAACATTCCACTTTCATGAAAATGTTGACAACATATATTGTGCCGCTAACTATAAATAGTTTTTAGCCGTACCTGCGCTTAATCCACAGAGGCCCATTGAAATCAAAAATACCGACCCAATTGAAACTTGACTATATTTCAATATTCTATGGCAAAACTAACCTAGGGTATGTCCCACTAAGGGCTTGAAATGTTCTTTCACTTATTGCACTGCCATTGTTAAAAAAAAAAAACATTTCGAGTGTCGTGAGTTTTTATTGGAACGCACCCATAGTAAACAATTCCGATTATTCTATTGTTAATAAAGTTTAATCTTAATAAAAGTTTTCATACTGAAATATGTAGAAAATATATAATAATAAATGCAACATGTGAGTATACGTATTAATAATGAAAAATGTAGAATAAAAATGTACTCAGATTGTATCCCAATTTCTTAAAACGTACTACCTTAAACGTATGGATGTTACGTTAAATACAGATTATTTGATATTACAGATATTTTGGCTACAGTTTTTCATAAACTATTTTTATAAATTACAAATAAGAGAAAGGTGAAAATAGCTTATAAAGCAAGAGTAAATGATTTATAATATTGGCCAATCTACATAGTACTTCTACTTGAAGTAAGCTAGAAAGTATTAACTTGTTGATTGTTTTAATTATTTTGAAAAATTAAGTTATTCAAACAAGTACACTTAATTCATTTATAACACGTTTTAAGATTAAGTTCACTTCGAAAACCTGATGAACGCAAACTTCAGTTTTCTAACACTCAAATATTGAGACAAAATACCTTATGTTGCACGTATAACTTGTAAGGCAAGTATATAATAAAAGAAAGTAAGCAATAGTAGGGTGCATATGAGTGTCGCTTATTTGTTTCTGTTTTAAACAAACTGAAGCATTTTGCTTAACCATGGATCGCTCATTATTTACTGGTGTTCACGCGGCGAATGCAAAATGGCAGTACTTCCTGGATATGAGAAGAACGCATCGCATATCTCCAAACTATATCCGCAACACCGGAAACTATGTTTCACAGCAAACATAGTATCTCCATTGTCGATTGGAGCGTGTATGTAATATGCACGTGGTCATATGAGAAAAGTTACAATTCACATGTGCTTCATATCCTCAAGTTCTCACAAACTAAATAACTATTTCATCAGTGTTTTTTTATTTGCTATTATGTTACTACGCCAACGTGCATACACTGCTTTAATTTTGTGCTCTGAACAGTTAACCGTATTTTAACCCTTTCTTAGTTATTTATGGTAACGTATTATAAAAAAATATCAATAAAATAAAAACATTAAATAAAATGTCGTCCTTGTTTATTTTAAAAAGATAGGGATTATAAAATGTCGAATAATAGTATTTATAGCTATTAAAACAATAATTTAACATTAAAATCAGGTGAAAATACTTTTGATTATGTTCAAAATTAAAAAATTAAAACGAACCACGTACTCGATTGATTCTAATAAAAAGATGAAAATCAAATCAATCTCATTCGAAAATAATTCAATTGGAGAGAAATGAAACTGGTTGGTCTGTAAACGTAATTTCGTTGGCAAAATTAGTAGGTATGATGAAGGATAGAAAATGTGTTGTGTTGAGTAGGAGTAGATTGGTACATAGCGGCTGTGGGGTGTTATATGGGGTCGGTCATTTCAGCAACTAAAGGCTAGTCACGTTATCGTTGACACAGCAACATCGACAAAACATTATGTAACTTCCTGAAGCGAATGCAATTTAACTGATCTAAAAAGTCTAGACTGATAATCTGTTTAACTTTGCACAGTCTCCGGCTAATCAAAGGAAATAATCATTGTGATACTACTACTGAAATATGTACTTAGAAACTTGTACTTCTATATTATCAACACGAATTTTGAAAACGTTTAAAAGATACGTTGTGTATTGTTGTGCAGTTTATAAAAATCTTTTTCAACTCCAATAATTACTTATCACTTTTTTAAAAAATAGTTAGTTATTACCTACGTGTATAACATTTTTGTTACAAATTTTCCTAGAAAAAATTCAACTGAAAATGAAAAAATGTTTAAAAGTGCAGTAAAATATAAATAGGTAACACTGTAAGATATAGTTGCGATTTATTTGAAAACCGCAATGATGAGGCTGATTCGTAAAATGCGTGATCTGAATTTGCAAGAGGCTGAACTAATCGAGCTGGACTGCAGTAAATTACAATGAGTTAGGGATGAATATGACCTGTATATCTCGAAGGATTGGTAGATTGCGGTTTAAGTAGGAAATGGGAGTTGGGAATTGAAGGTTTGCGTGCAGAGTCTATTTTAAGTGTATACGATACATAAATATATATATAGTCTACACTTTCATAAATACGTATGTATAGTATAAACTGTTTTCATACTGATATTCTTAATTTGGCTTGCAGTTTAAGATGAGCCCCCGGTTCTTAGTGATAATATTGAATTAAATCTCATTGAAATTTTAGCTAAAAATATTTTAATTTCAATGAAAAATTGTGATGAAAAGTTTCTCCAGGAAAAACTTGCTCTCTTATTAAACTTAACAAATTTAATTATTTACAGAAAATTAGGTTATTTCTGTGCTATACACAAGACTGACGAAATAAATACAGCCAGTATTTCACTGTTAAAATTATAAAGTGATTCTTGTATCTTCTTTTTTCAAGCACGGGAAAAATACTAGCTCGCATTTTATAAATAGCGTGTGTATATAAACGTCTACTTTGATTTATGAAGGTATAGAAGGATATCATTACGAGCATGACTTGAAAATTTACTCAGTACATTTTAATCGTTTTGGAAGAAAAAATTTAAAATAAAACTTTACATGCCTCAAATGGAGTTTTGTGTTAATTAACCGATGAATTTTGCACTATTTAATTGTATCGCCAAAGAAAATAAATTGCGTCAAATGTTTATTCAATGACGACAAAGCTTCTTCGTTTGAGACATTAATCGATTTATGCTATTGGCTATTTACTTAAACGATTTCAGGTAATAAATTTGAAGCTGTGTTTACTTTTTTATCCAGACTAAATATTCTCGTAATTATTATGTACAGTTTTTGCAATCGAAGACTCTTCAAATGGTTGAAGTATTGATTCATACAAATCAATAAATTAAATTTTTTCTTATAAGTAATAAAACTTTTAAAAATATTTATTATTAATATGTTGTTTCTAAATAAATATTCAGGTAGTGTTGAACGTTCATACTTTAAATTTCACATGTTTAGTGTAAATGTTTTGAGAATATTGAACATATCAGGCTGTAACAGGCTTGCATAAAAGGTATCATAGTATTACTTACAGGCATGTATGCAGTCTTTGAAGTCTAGACAAGTAAACGATCATAATGTGTAACGAGAACGAAGTGTAGACATTATACGAATATAGGAAAGCTACACAATAAAGTTTCGATGTACAACAAGGGTGGACGTTTTCCCACCAGAAACATTTTTCTGAGAAATGTCGTTCAACGATCATAGACTACTTAACGATTATTTCACAACCATTTTCATCTGTTGTTATAGACTTGTGTGACTGTTTCACAGCATGTTGTTATTGTTTATTTTCATTTGAAATGTACCGACCGCGCTTTTCTTTTTACTCAACCAACAATATTGCTTTTACTTGTTTTCAATGCCAATAAATTTTCTACTCGTATTTCCGTTTATTATTTTAAATCACACTATATTTATACAACACAAAAGGTTTTCAACTTGTCGTTAGTTATGTATCTAAGTATTTCCTCTGTTATTCCATATCATTTCATTTCTGATTTTTATATAGGTAACTGACGCCTGATTATTTTCAAATATAATTTAAAAACAATTAAACGTGGTCAAATGTGATGTGTAAATAATTCTTGTTATCACAATTAACATGACATCTAAATGTAAACACGTAGTTCACCCTCGTTTACCGAATATGACAGTGTTTTTTATTATGTCTACGTTATGTGCTCAATTTTTATTTGTTCACAAATTTAGCTGTCAATCTTGGTCATGTTGATAAATAAAACATAGATATATAGCTGGAAAAGGGAATAGTTCTTATATTAGACGAATAAATTTGATTACTCAAACTTTTTTTAAAATAATTTTTTCAGCATAACTTCAAAAGTTTCATTGAAAAAAAATAATTAAAACAATTTATAAATAAATATAGATAATACTTTTAACTAAAGTTTTTATTTTTGTTTGTTTTGTGTTGTATATCTTAACATATAAAATTGTAGCTAATTAAAATATAGGTACATCTAACTATAAAGTACTTTAAAATAAAAAAAAAAACAAAACTTTCAGTTAAAAAAATATGAGCGGAAAAATATAGTGCAATAAACCAGTAGTTTAATTAATTACCTATACAATCAAAATCATTAAGTAGAGGCCACAAATTTAATAAAAAAGAAAAGAAAATTAATATACAAAAAGTAATTCTATGCAATTCAAACTGAAGTCGTTGGAAATGATGATTAAAATTATCTGAAGAAGTCGTTTTATAACTTTTTGAAAACACCATTTTCAATTTGACCAAATTATGTATTTTTAAATACTTTGAAACTATTATTGAGGTAATTCAGGTTTAAAGGTAATAATATTTTAAGTTTTTAGCTGCGTAAAATTTCTGAAGTTTTTGATTCCCGATGATTTATCATTTAAGAAACCGAATAAAAACTCAAATTGATATCATTATGTGAGGCTGAATTAGAACGTCCTGACGATGTCTTATTGCATTCATATTTTACTAAGATCTAAACAAATTGGGAATGACAGTTAAAGTTAAGTTTTTTATGAGTCTAAAATTGTCTCCGAGTGTGTCCACTTATCATTATAATCAATTTTAATAAAGCTTTATTCCTCGCTAAATAGATTCAATAATTTTATGGTCGGATTTTTAGCAATGCAACATTTAAAAAAAAGTTAAATTATTTCCTTTGTGTTGTAATTTGATATATTAAAATATAGGTACTACGATTAAAAAATTTGAAATTTGACACAAAACAAAAACTCTTTGAATGAGTTTTAATAAGAATCAATGACACTTTTTGATGAAATGTAATAATTTTTTAAGATTATGACAAGATATTATTTTACCTTACTATCCCAAGGTATAATAATTCCTTATTTTGAATTTGTTATAAATATTAATCGTTATATTATTAAAGATTTAACTTTTATTTAAAAGTATCAATAATTTCATAATTATTTCAAGCTTCATCAATTTAAGCTTCATTACTGAATACAGAGTTCAATAAAACTAGGATAAAATATACTACCATCAAAAAATTTGAAATTTGACTTAAACGAAAATCATTTTGGATGAGATTTAATTAGAATCAATGATACTTTTTGATGAATTGTAAACATTTTTTACGTTTATGACAAGGTATTATTTTACTTTATTATCACAAGGTATAATAATTTATTATTTAAAATTTGTTATAAATATTAATTGTTATCTTATTAAAAATACTTAACTTTTATTTAAAAGTATCAATAATAGTTTCATACGTATTTCAAGCTTCATCAATTTTAGCTTCATTACTGAATACAGAACTCAATAAAACTGGGATCAACATTCAATGGTTGTTCTAAAGCCCTATTGCTAAAGTTCAGATAAAATGATCTTGGGCTTTAATTCCCAAATACGTTGAGCTTGAAAATAATTGAACATTAAGATAAAAATCTTTGAATCTTCAAGTTTTTAAAGTAATATTCAATTGATATTACAGAGATTAAACATTTAATTGCATTTTGCATATAAAAGCAGTGATTTATTAATTTTTATTATTTGCTTATTTTTATAGTAAAATTTAAAAAAAAATGGTAATATTATGTTCTTATTTTTCAAAATATTTGAATTTTTCAACTTCTTTTGTTGTTATAATTGAAAATTAATTTACATGTTGTAAAAATCGTCAAAAAATTTTGGTTTTTATAAAAACAATTCTTTTTTCTATAAAATATTTTTTTTTCGTTTCAGTATCTCAAGAATACTTTGATTTCAGAATCTTGTGAAAGACATAATGTTAAAATAAAAGAATTAATTATTAAAATCAAAGATCTTTTTTTCTTTTTCTAGGTATGTGAATGAAATGGAAGTCATATATTATTAAAAAACTATTCGATTTGATAACGTTTCACATCACAAAATGGTTTACGAAGTGGAAGAACCGATGTAACCGGGTATTCAACATTTAAGGGTTTGAGCTTTTATAAACGTTAGATAAAAAAAAAGCCTAAAAAAATCACAGTCGACAGATAAAAAAAAACTGTGTCAAAACCATAAAAAAATGTACGCAAATTAAGTGGTGAATGAAGATAATATTTTTGTTCTTTTTTGATTATTCAAAAAGTTTAATTACAGGAGATCAAACAATAAGAAGCTTTGAACTTGTGCCAATGAATTATTCGTATTTTATGTCACATATAGTGTAGAAAATATTGTGTAGTGAATTAGATTAGATGTTTGAGGCTGTTTGCAGACGACAAGGGTTGACGAAGTTTGTTGGGGTGAGGGCTTTATAGTAGCCACTACCTTCGACCACTCACTATTTATTCCCATTCTCTGTAAATGGACGCTTCGTAGACGCGCGGTGATCCGTAAACGTTCACTACATTGAACAAGAGAGTTGAACTACAACGTGAATCAACCTTCATTTCCTACAATTTTATACAGTCACTATCTCTACACCGACCTTTATTTCCTTTACAATGTTGTAGCTTTATTTCGCTTTTGAAGATTTGATTTTATTCTATTGTGGCATTAACATTACTTTTATGTGCTAAAAAGCTTATACATTAGGATTCTTATAATATTTACATAGAGCTTTTGCAAATTGAAAAATATTAGTTGAACAAGAAAAAAAATCGGACGATGAAAAGCGACGAACGAGATGGAAATGTAAAAAGTTTCTCTAACAAGTTCTAAATTAAAATCAAATTATTCGCTGTTGAATGAAATAAATTAAATATTGAACTGAAAGATAAATCGAAAGATATAACTCGTGTGAAATTAATGACATTTAAAATTATCTGCACTTGAACATCAAACAAATGAGAGGAGTCAGATAATTAATTAAAACTTATTGGAATGTGGTAAAGCGAACGGGAATGGTGGTGGTAATGTTTTAAAATAACGTAGGGACAGTTCATAATATGCCAAGCTTTGTCAGTTGGGGAATGCACCATTCAGTTTAGAAGTAAATTCAACATTGTCGTCTGTCTAAAGATCTATATATATTTGATATGAAAGAATTCCATTTCCTACGCTTTTTGGTCGAGACACGCGACATTTTTATTGAAATCAGTGAGGAATTTAATGGTTGATGTCGTGACGCGCGCTAGTGCAGAAAATAAAATTCTTCACTTGACCCGTATTTTGCACAAACATGTTACAAGATTGGTGACAGTTTTCATACCCTTTTTATCTAAGCATACATCAGTGACTGCCTTTGAAATTTTAACATTTTTAAACTTTCGTTCCGCCTAAAAAACCTATAGGTATTTACCTTCAATTTAGCAATTTTATATATACAAACCCGAAAATTAATATTTTCCGAACTTCTTTCATATGGATCCTATTATAAATATGATAAAAAACATGACATTTTGCCAATTGGCAAGAAGTGATGTCATAAACATAAAAACTTGAATAAAATCATGGCTAGAATTGAAGGAACAATAGATTGATACGTGTCTTCATATTGAGTTTAAATCAAGTTTCAAGCATGAAAGAACGCACTCAATAAAGAAGTTTATTTTTGTGTGATTCAATTTCACGATGGTAGGTTACAAAGCTCATAACATCACATATGCATTGGATTGCTTGGTTTAACCACATATCGACATTGACATGACAATAGCATACAATAGCTATTGAAAAGAAGTGTTATTTTAACATGGTTTTTTTATGCAGCGGTAGCTCGTATGAAATGAACGAAAATTTGAACAAAATAACTATAGAGCTTAAAGAGAAAACGTTTAGACAAAATTGTTAGAAAGTATGTAGTACAAGCTCACTGTGACAAAGTACCTGAAGAAAGTGGTAGGATGGTTGGTGTAGTCGAGGTTAAGTAAAACTGATAAAATTTTCATATATTGGTATACCAACAATCTCTATATATACTTAGTTATAACAGTTTGAAGTACAATGTCTGAAAGAGAAGACTAATGGGAGGTGAAGGTGGGCTGTTTCTCTACAATACGGTGTCGTTATAATAAGCTGCTATAGAACACATACGCATTCCTTTTGGTACGCCAATACCTTAGAACACCGGAAAGAGTGTATCAAAGGATTCCATCAGAAATTCCTGGCTCTGCAATGACTGCAGCGCCCTCAGCGCCGCAAAGTAGATATTTCTCACATGTCGTAATGCAACCTTTGCTATAACCTTTCTGTTGTTGACACTGTTACAACCCGCCTTCGGGGTCTTTAAACATTTTAAAGAGTTATCTGAAATATCCACAACATTGCGAATGCCATACCAGCCATTATTTTATCAATGCCAACATGGCTGAAAGTTATGTTTTGTTTAGTTTTCAATAAAATTTTAATTGCAAAAAAACTCGAACTCCTTTCTTTTTTTCAAAGAATTAATTTCAAAGTAAACGTTCAAGAGTTTTAAATTTTTATAAGTCATCGTTTTACGTTTTCATAAGAACTTCGGTAAAGTTTTCGAGTAAAAATAAACAGAAACGTATTAACAAAGAAATTTTAAATTATTGAAGGCACTGATTTAATATAATTTTCTTTTTTTTGTTAAATTCTTTTATTGATAAAACATTTAATCTGGAAATTTCATTCTTAACAGAAAATGTATTTTAAATAAAAAAAATTTATTTCTTCTAAGGAATCATTATCTCAAGTTTATCTTTGAAAATGCATCGTAATTGAGTTTCAATTGCACATTTGCAAAAGATTAACACATGGAAATAATGCAGCTGTGTTTCATTTGATTGTAAATTCTCAAAATGGTGAATATTTGTGTGTGAGTGTACATATAAAATTAAATATCTATTGTACAGATTTACAAAATGATTAAAGCATTAAATCTTTAGCGACATTAAATTTCAACGGAACATAATAAATCGCTTATAGAATGTTCGACACAGTGTAAACAAGTGAGCTATGTTGCTAGGGGGTTAGGTGGTAGGGTAACAAGGACCTAAAAGAGGGTAGTAGATGAGACTTATGTATATTTGTACACTGAAAATTACAATCCGCCCCAACACCCAGATTAAATATTGTTACGCCTTAAAGAAGTGTCGTTCTGTATCCTCCAGTGAATCGGAGTATTTGTGCAAATCTATGGATGTTTCATTTCTCTCTGATTTCAATATACAAATACTCGAAAATTTGTTAAATATAATCGAAAATGTAATTGATTTAAAAAGTTAATTTCTTTTTATGAAAATCTTTTATTGATTTTTATAGATATTTAGTAAATCTCACAAGAAAATTTTTTTGGATATTAAGAAACTTTGTACATATTTAAAAAATATATAATCGTAGATTCTTCTCTGTCTGAGAACAAATCTAAATACTTAAGAAGGAAGGAAATCTCTTTTCTGCTAGACACATTTCGGAAATGTTTATAAAAATAGAGTATTAATTTAAAAAATAAACAATGCAGAAAAACGTATATAATATGTGCATTATGAATAAGGTTTCGACTTTCGTGTCTTTAAAATTTTTTGAGAACTATTATTTTCTTAAATTCCCCCTTCAGAAGAAGGGAACAAATGCTAAAAATCAGTATTCAAGTTTTTGCTTGTGTTGAGAATAGAGGACATCGACCCATTTAAAGAGAACAAAAAAGAAATGATAACCACACGTATTCTTATCATTTTCAACAATTATGAATTATTTCTCCAACCAGTTGAAAATAAGGAAACAAATCCATGATATATTCTGTATTTTTAAGATAAAAATCTAATAACCAACATGCTAAACATAATTTTGTGAGAAATCGGAAAACTAGAATTCATGGTTAAAAATTATTTCTGTCCAATTAATGGCGCTATGGTTAGAGTAGTTGCTATCCACTCTATGCATCAGTGGTACTGGGTCGATCGAATTCCTAGATAAGAATTACGACTAAAGATTTATGAACTACATTAATTTCGGTGTGTAAGATAGTCGTGATATGACCATAGATATTAAAGCGCCTCAAAACACCAAAATAATTCTATTAATCGAATATTGCATGCTGTAGACACTTTTTTCAATTACCCGCAAACACGTTTTATGGAGTTATTCCCTACTTCCGACTACCAATTCAATTTAATAGATACTTAATAAAACATGTTTCTATTTATTTTGTATATTAAGTATTGAGATAAGAGTCCATTACTGCGAGATTGTACTATGGTATTTTTAGTAAGGATATGGACAGATAAAATGAACAAAAACGTGATAATCCAACATGTTACAACGTTTCGTTAAAAAATTGTAACTTTTCAGGGGTTTGCTTTTAAAGAAACATGAAAAAACATTCAAAAATCTCAAAAACAATCACCAGTGCACATAGATATAATATAGTAACCAACTTTTCCTGCTAAATATACTGTGGTGAAAAATCAAATTTTGCTTAAGATTACGAAAGCTTATCGAAACTTGTAGATTATTAAAAATTACTAGAAACATAAATACGTAGGTACATGGGATGTAGATAGAAGATATATTTTGTAAATAATAAAAGAAGTTTAAAAATAAAATAAATATTGCAGCAACAGACGTAATTTAAACGTTGAATTGTATGAGCAAACCATGAGCTTAGAAAATTTCTCGCGTAAATCAGTTACATACATTGAACGGATAAAATAATTGCGTGATGCACGCTACTATACCATCGCGTATTTGAGGGTGTAAATACTACAGAATCACAAAGAAGCTTTAATATATTATTTATAATTCTTGTAAACTTGATAAAAGAATTTGTTTTGTAATATTGATTTTTAATATTAGTCATTACTATACGTAAATCTTACAAAAAGGGATATTTATTTCTATTTAATAAATAATTTCAATTGTATAATTGAATTGATATTTTATGTCATTAAAGTACTCGTATTTCAAAGAAAACCCCTATGTTAAAAAAACCAAATAAAAGTGAAAATATAATTATTAGATTTCCGTGTTGGTTTGCCAAGCAATCAAGTTCATTTACTTATAATATAAGTGGGCCAAGTGTTCTTAAGTAATATGAAAATTATTTTCAAATGTTTAAGAAAGGTGATAAATTATTTGTAACTAACAGACAACACTCTTAGGTTTATAAGCAAAAACAACAAGAAGCCACTACTGCGTGGCTACAGGGCGTTGCGCTGGGGATGTTCCTGTTGTTATTTATTAGCGCTACTATCGTTGTTGGGCATTGGGGGAGGTTTTCCAGCCACCTTCCTGGTAATTACAAGGCTAGAGATGCTGAGTTTCTCATCGTTCCAACCATATCTTTGCTCTGTGTGTTTGTCGTTTCATCACTTAGTTCTATGTATATATTTACTATTGCATATAATAATAGTGTTTAAAATAAGGCCTCTAATTAAATTAATATTCAAGTTGATATAATTTTAGAAGGCAAATTAGATTTACTATGTACCTAACAATTTTGTACTTTAAAAAATGTAAGCGTTGTTGAAGTCGTGAAATAAATAATGGTACAAAGGCTGTCATAAAAGCTCTGGTTAGCTAAATTTTGAATTGAACTAGATATAATTTAGTCAAAAATAAAATAAAACAAACAAACCTGTATGAGTCCGCTGATGTGCTTTGAGATGCGAACTTTTCGTGTAGACTTTCTTGCATCCAGGAAACTGACATTTGTGTATCCTTCGTTTTGAGTCAGGTGAATGATCATGTCGAGTATGGTGTTTGTTGGTTCCAGGTTGTGCTGCTGGCGATGGCGCCGCGGGATAATGACCTTGTGTGACAGAAATAAGCCTTGTCACTGCCGAGGGGTTTCTAGTTGCCAATCGCACTAGTGTCCCACGTGGTACGCCTGGTGATACCCTGAGTATACCCGGAATGTCAGCCGTTGTAGTCGTATGAGGTGTGGATTCCGGACTTGAAGGTGGAGTTAATGTTGGAAGTATCGTAGTACCGGTGTTGGTGTTCCGTGCCACCAGTCTTAATTCAATAGGTGTTCCTTCACTTTGCACTGTTGATGGCACATCGAAATGGTCTTCGTCTTCAAATTCATCATCTACGGGTTCCTGTTTTACTACCACAGCACAACTTAAATTGCTATCCCAGGATACACCCGAACATGCTGAACTTGAAGAACTCATACTCAAAGAATCCGAATGTCTATCACTTATATTTAAATCGTCTAAACACAAAGGGTCTACTTCCACTTTCCAACCTGTCGTCGCTGTCAGCGTCATTGCTGTCGCTGGTCCTGGTGCTGTAAACAAATCCCACGCCGTGTCTATATCTGATGGTAGTTTTTTGTATGATTGTAATTTGGGTTCATCTTTCAAGTAGCGTTCCATTTCATAACATGTCTGAAACAAAACAAATTTTTTTTCAAACTTCAAAATGTTTTCTAACACGTACATATTTTATTAGTTGAATTAATCGAAACGATAAATTCTCTATCAGCTATAAAAAAGCTACTATAAAATAACTGTAAAATAAAGTTTCAATTAATAAATAAATTAATTCTTTTAATTTAAACTGATGATGATATTTGGGAAATACTTTGATCTTTAAACGCGGTAATTTTGATAATAATGCGTTAGCCACTGAATATCTTGAAAATCAACTAGAAGCAATGGTTGCGAGGCTGTTAATGACCTTATATCCGGCAGACAGAGACACTCAGAATCGTCTTTATTACGCGAACCTTCACGCCACCACAATGCCATTAAAGAAGAGACGCCCTTCGTTGTTAGAACCCATTCCAGTCGTAGATGTTCCATTTAAGCACATTCTAAGAGAATCACTATTTTCTCACGCCACACGTTTAAATCGCTTTTTCGACCTTCAAACTTTAAGCTCATCTTTTCTTGCTAATATTCAAAGTTAGAATTCCTTCATTTGACTATATCTCTTTCGGGAAATGAATAACTTATGTATGTAAGTATGCTTTATGTAAACACTTTAATAACAAAATAAAGTTGAAACAGTAAAACCTTGAAACCAGGAAAAATTTAGCCACTAACCTTATTTTGTAATTGTTTTTTTTTTCTTGTCAATTTTAAATAAATAATAACGCATACTTTCATTTGAATTTAGGATAAAACGACCACTGAAATTATAATTGCAAAGCAATAATTGTACGTTAGGTTGAGCACATTGAGAATATTGCATTCATGCAATCAGCTGTATGAGGTTTGAGGTCGTTAACCACAATTGTGTAATAATCAGAATGTAAGGGATAACCACCCTTGATATTGAAATACATACAGTATCAGTATCATCACAGTACCACCATTATTGCCTCTTATTGCATCGTATGGTCCAAACATTTTCATGGGTCGTTAGGTCATTTTCTAAGATCACCACTTACATGGAAATTCGAGGGTTGAAGCATATACTAATAGGTAATAAGTATTATCTGTAATGATAAATTTACTTTTTAATTTATTTACTAATGATTTGAGCTTTGGAGACTAATAAAATTTTATTTGAAGTAATTCAGAAAAGAACATCACAATAGTCAAAAATTTAGATAATTAACATTTCGTAGATAAAGTGTTTTCAACCCTTGTATAAATGATAATAAATTAAAATGAGCAACACAGTTACCGTGTGCATTGGTGCCTAAAAGAAGTAAAAGTTTTGCCGAAAGTTGAAATTAGTCTTTAAGATTTTCGACCATAAAAGATACGGCGACATAATTAAAACACAAATTCAAGCTCCTTGAGAAAAAGATGTAAGAGTAAGTTTCTAGGATCGTGTGATAAAGATGAAAGCGAGTTTTTTCATAATGTGGAATGTTTTTACAATGAATTGATGATGAGTTTTGTTAATATGAACAAACAGTGAAATGGAGGGAATATATAAAAAGTAAATTTAAGACGAAGTTATTCATGAATAATTCTCCTTAAAATATCACCTCAGTAAGGTTAAAAAGTTTTGTTTGTTGTGATTTCACACAGAATTTGATTGCTCAATCGTTGAGGAAAACGATGTTTTATCCCAGAATCAACTAACTGTAACCTTTATCTTTTGGGTAAAACAAAAAGTCAAACGTAGATGTGTATTATATAAAGGTACCTACGTATTGACTGGAAAAATTCTAGAAACTTAACATCAATTTTATGTAAATTTTTTTTGCATAAATTTGATTATTAGATTGAGTGTCTTTGGTGAAAAGAAGCGAATAACGTTTCTTTTCAACAACCTAAACAAGATATACTCCATTTATATGTGTATTCAAAGAAGGTTTTACCATTTTGTAAATTTCAGTTGACGTTAAGGGCAAAGGTACATACAACATACATACAAAAAATTGAAAATTCGTTTGAAATATATAAAGCTTTGACCAAGCACGTTAATACTATATGAGTAAAACGACGGAAAGTATTGGGTATTTTATTACGGTCACTGTGACCATTTCAACGAAATAATAAAAAAAAAACGATGCCCGTTTTCTTTCTTTTTATTTGAAGTATTTCTTGTCGTAAATACCTGACTGTAACTTTTTTTGTTATTATAAACTATTGTAGCAACTAAAACAGTATATAATTGTTTTCTATTTTAAGAACCAGAAACTAAGCTGTAATAACAGTTGATAACAGTTGTTATACATAAAAAATAATTAAATTTGTAAAAAATATTTTTTTTTGTTACAACTGTAACAATAAATAATGTATTATATTAATATAATAAATAATATGTACGTATTACGATAATTAATGCTTTTGAACTTGGACAAAATACGTTGATGTCTTTATTACGTTTGAATAATTAAGTTAGTTCTTTTTTTACATTTGTTAAAAGTCATCACTACATGTAAGTAAAATGTATGGATAACTAAATAAAGAAACTGATGTCACTACGAATTAAAAAAATTTTTAGAGAAAAATTTTCATTAATGCTTTCAACATACACTGTAAAAAAACGGGGTTACAATGCTCTTTTGCGGTGTTAAAAATTCGGTGTTGAACCAGTGTTACAGCGGAGTAAAGTTACTCCATATCGGTGTATGTTAAAAAATTATTAAAAATATTAACACCGCTAACGATGATACTGTCACACCGGTTTCGGTGTTGAATTTAACACCGGAAATTTTAACACCGTACACCGCAACCATTTACACCATTTTTTTTTACTGTGAAGTCAAACGTGAGGACTAACAAAAAGTCTTACAATTAGGTCAAATTCAAACCTTTAGCGTCGATCTCGACTTTTGACTAGCTTTATAGATTAAATTGGACAGTCAATTGCTTCAATTTGGTAAAATCGGAGTTTTTATTTGTCACACAGCAGAATAGTCAGACATAAAGTGTGGGCATGTATATGTTACGGTAAAAGTAGATATTGCGGCAAATGTACACATTTTCCGGTAAATGTGTACATTTGCCTTCTTGTTTGGGTAATGTGCATTCAACTAACATTTACAATTTCAAATAAGGGAAATTTACATTGAATTCACAATGACCATGTCGTTATGGTAAATGTAAGCATGTCTGTTTTAAACGAGAAGAAAATTTTAATTGATAATTCTCAAAAGAAAGCACGAGAAAATTTAGAAAATCAAGCTATCAAAATGTGTAATCTTTCAAAAGAAAAATTTCCTGCTGCTGTGTTTGGTGACAATGTTAGAGTTTCCATTCCAGACGTTGATCGTGGTAAAACGGTTCCAAAAAATTTGATTTGCGTTGTTTTGCCTAGAGATGACGATTTTCTTACTGCAACAACATTTTTAATTTCTTTGTGTTCCAACTTTTCTTAAAACATGAAGGCAAGAGTATACATTTACCAAAACGTGAAGGCAATTTGCCGGGAAATATACATATATGTACATTATATTCAGTTCACATATACCTAACTTTTTGGGAAATGTACACATTTTACGGTAAAAGTTTACTTTTCCCAAGAGTGTACATTTACCGTAACATATATATTTCTTAAATTTTAGTATAATAATGTTTATTATTCCAAATTTAATACGAAAAGGTTATATTATCCATAACTATTATGTAATATAGGTACATATTTGTACAATTAAGTTTAGTAATATTATTTTTTAAAAATAAGAAAATATAATAATAAGAATAGTTATAAAAACTATTGTTGTTATTTATTATGAAAGTAATTAACAAATAATTACTGTTTGATTAATCAAAGGTATGAGTTTTGGCATTTTGAATTCCACAAAATCATTGCTTTTTTACATTCCCATAATCCCGAGGAACATTTCTAAAATAGTTACATTTTATGAAATCTTAGCTTCAACTTATTTTATTGATCTGTAACAACTAAATATCTTAAAAATTTTGAAAATTGCATAAAGAGTTAAGTGATCATAAAAACCCGCATGAAAATGTAAAAAGTGAAGTACAAATTGACATTTGACGAGTTAAGCTTAGTTAAACTCAAGTAGTAAGCTCTCTTTTTATAGCTCATTTCTAAGTAAAGTAAGTAGTCACCAAGTAAAGTTAAAACAGACTATTTTACTTTCGACGTTGGTTAAAATGTAAGGGATAAACAAAAGGCTTGATAAAAAACACATCGATTAAAACTCGAAGTTGCTCGGAATTTCCAAATCAGTCACAATAGATCTGTCATTTCCCAAAGAGACTTCATATAAAATGCTAAAATGGTATGCAAATAGTAATTTATAAAATTTACTTACTTATGAACAAAAAAAAAAGATCTTTAAATCTCCGAGAAATTCAAAATCAAAACATTATAAGTAAGTGTTTTATAGCGTTTTATTCCAAATCTTGAATAAAATATTGGAAAAATAATTTCATTAATCTAAATAAAATTATTTCAATAAAGGTATGATTTTTTACCATAATTATTAAAGTTGGCAAAACATTAAGCTGATGACCATAGATAAATGATAACATTTTTCCAACAAATTATTTTATTTACTAGAATTCACTAATTAACTACTAAAAGGTAAAACTTTTATGTAGAAGTAAAACTTAACGCTCATAAAGTAGATTTTCTGTAAATCTCATTTAACATTTGCATAATGTTTTCTTAAATATTATAATAAAAGTTCTTATTCCTGATATAACAGATGGATGTTCTTTCGAATAGTTATCTGTGAATAAAATAAAAGTATGGTATGCCCGGAATTAAAAGCGCCAGACAAGAAATATTGGAAATGACTAACTGATATTTATTAAAAATTCTTTCCATAAAAATGCACCAATTTATCATACACACAGAGCGATAAACATAGAAAACCACAATCCATTTTCTTACATTGGGAAAAGAATTGCTGGTTGTTCTTAGACTACGAGTATAATACTATGAGTCATACATTCATTCGCCTATCTTTTCCATATCGACTTTACCTAATGAAAAATAGTTAGCTGACGATGTGAAATATGAGGGAGAAGCAATATGGTGAACAGTGATGGACGGAACACAACGATGGAGGAATATTAAGAAGTTTACGTGATTTGCATAGTACAATGTACCGTATGTTGTAGCTCATATATATCATCTTAAGACCTTGATCCTACCAATGAAGAGTAATTTAGTCGGCAAATTTCCACTTCTAGGGTGAATATTATTACACATTAAGTATACTATTTTTTTTTTAATTTGTACCATTTAACATGAAATAGAAATTGTCATACATACGACGATGTTGCTTTGAAAATTGATTTTTAACCATACATTTTTTTTAATTACAAAAGTATAAGACTATACGTTGTCCTAAGAAAATACATTTTCTAGACGTAGAAAAAAGTCAAACGGAAAAGATGGCTGTCGAAGTATATATTTTCTTAGTGCACAGTATTATGCGCTGCCGTCTCAAGAGAGTACCTCTCTAGGCAAACATTTCTTAATGCTATGATTTAATTAATATCGGCTGCTTCCATTGTTATAGGTGACCCTAAACGGATGGCATGATTCGTCGCCTGTCTAGAGTATTACCACTGACGAGTGTACGCTTTCAATTACCAGATTCTTCTCTTCTTCATTCAGTTTTAGCGATGAATTTCAAAAAAAGCAACAATTTAATTTATTTTTTATAAATTATTTAAATTACTAAAGAATCTATTTGTACTTTTAAGTTTCATTGTTAATATCCCTTCGTCTAAAATAAGAGATTTTAATTTGGTCGGCAACAGCACCGTACTTGTGTGGATTGATGTTCATGCGGAATGAACAGATCAAATTGAAATTGAGTTTGTAATGCGGCAGAATAGATTTCGTTCGGTTGTAATTGGTACGTCTAAGGGTTCGACGTAAACGTTAACTAGTAGTATACCTATATTCAGTACGATCGTCATTGTCTATGTAAAATAGTTCCTATAGTGACCCTTATTAATTATCCTTGAAACAAAGACAGACAAAACTGGATTTGAAATTATTGTAAAAGTCAATGTTTTAGTTAACTTTTAAACATGAAAACAAAATGTAATTGAGAGAAATACAAGTAAGTATAGTTTGTAAAAGTTTCCAGAAAAAAGAAAATGTGTATGTCTAATACAGTTTACAACGTATTATCTATCAGCAGACAATGAAACATGAGTTGAATGAAAGTCAACTTTATAAGAAAATGTATTTTTCGTTCGTTTTGTTTCGACGTCAGTATCAAAAGTATCGACAATTGTATTTAAAAAAAAAAACAACATTGTAAAAGCAATTCTGACTGAACTCCAACAAAACAGTATAATCGGATTATAGGAAGTCGCTATCTTGTAGATTTCTTATAAACATCAACCAGTAGACGTAGGAAGGTATCCCAATATAACAGCCAAAAAAGATATTAACAAAATATCGATGTATGTAATTGTATTTCTTGTTCAATTTTTAATTTTATATATACTTAGACGAAGATAATATATCTGCACTTTTTTTCTTACAATTTAAAAGAAAGATATTATTACAAAAGTTTATTTAAAATTTTCTTTTTTTTTTATTAAATCTTTTCAAATTGAACAAGTTTTATGAAAAATAGAAATTCAATAGACAATACTTTTGCAGCCATTTTTGAAAAGTAATAGTTTAAAAAAAAATAAAATCAAATATTTCATGTAATTAATTTTAACAAACCAAAAAGAAATTTTTTCTCAAGTTCTTATATTTCAAAGTCTTTTTTTGTTATCTTTGTATTTCTTAATTCAAGTGATATTCAAAGTTCAATTCTAATTCAAAACTTAATCAAAGAAAATTGACAAAATTGGTTTTAAGTTTACTTCAATTATGGGTAAATGTACACAGACATGTGAGTGTTCTTATCTAAATTGTGAATTAGAAAATACAACTAACAATGTATTACTCGTATCCTGTTTTACTCCAAAAAACGTTATCGTTATTGGCAACGTTTAAAAACTTTACTATTGTTAAAAAATTATAACTAAACAAAGAATGAAGTCTCAGTGATGAAATTTTAACCGCTTATTGTCACCCAATAAAGGAACGTTTCCTGAATTTTTTTTGAATGTATCCCTTCTGAGATACGCAAGATTGAAAATACCCAATTTGAGATAATTCACAATATTTGAAGAACGATTTAAAATGAGATACATCTCATCTCAAGATTTAAATTTTCTATAAAAGTACCTAGAATACTATAATGACTAACAATAAGTCTAAAAAAAAATTGGAGGCGAGTCTTAGTTTTGTCTTTAAAAATTTAAGGTTTAAAAACAAAGGTTTGTATCTTCTCTAATCTCTAACGCTACGGTTACTCATTTTTTTGCCTATTTACAATCAAGTAGGCGTAAATATGCACTGAATAAAAAATGTAGTACTTTTTATGCTTCTTCACACTGTTTTTGTTTGAACTAAAAATCTTGAAAAACAAAGAAGCTACAGAGTTCAACGCAAACTTCTCTAAAATGCAAAATTGGCTGATGCACTATTATAAAATGGGCGCTTGTCACTCACAAAAAAATTGACACCTAAAAAATAAAAACCTATCTGTTTTCAACTTTCTTAATACAGTAGATCATTAGAGTAAAGGGTAAAAAAATTAATAAATTTTGTCAGCGACCTATTATTCTAAAATTGGTTGATTTGATTTGATTTGGATTGACCCTTATAAAAAACCAAATAAAACATACTAGTGATAGCAAATATAAATATCAAAAACAGCTACCGCAAGTTTCATCTCATTAATTTTATCTAATAAAGTCACTAAAGTCATTAATTCTTAATAAAGTCACTAACAATATGCTTAATACGTTAAGACGTTGTATTAGCACAACTTAAGAATTGATAACTACACAAATATGATTGCAAAGTCAAATTCTATATTTTCATAGTTAAATATGTTGTTTAAAAAGTAAACCTGAGATTATCTAAGTTTGATTCTGTTTAAATAAAACAATAAACGTGTCAAGACTGATATTTTCTTTTTAACTTTAAAGTTAGGTATAGCTTTCGACAAAAAGTAAAAAACCAAACCGTTTCTTACAAATTAAGAGCTTTGTTTTTTCCAAAAAGCATCGTTTCGGACATTAAAAAAAAGTTATTAAGCGTAAATTTATGCTAATCCAAACCATCAACAGTGTTATCATAGTCAAAGATTAGATCAGTTATTTTAGAATCAGTTATATTGAACCACATATACTAACATAAACGATCCATTTTTTGAATTACAATTTAAATTAGATTTTGAAGAATTATTTTAAGTTGGATTGGATAACAAGTTTAGATAACGAGCTTTTATTTCAGCTAATTTAATTTTTTTAAAATAATTATTATCTACGGTTAACGATTAACAAATAACATTTTCATTCGTGAAATTTAAGGAAAAATATAAATTTATTATTAAATAAAGTAGAAAATTTAATGGAACTTTTATCGCCATAAGTAGAATCCAATAATTAAACAAATAAAAAAAAAATAAAAACAGCGCAGTGCAAACGAAACTTTGTTGCGTTAATGTTCTTTAATTAAATTCGGTACTCCAATTATTTTTGTTCTCCCATTTTAGATCGATTTAATTTGATTGTATGTTTACAGTTCAGTAATCATTTAGCATTACTGTAATCAAATTATTCTGGAAATAAGGGTTTGATTGCTTTGATTAAATCGTTTTATATTCAAATGTTTCTCGTATAAAAAGATGGATTATATCTAATACGAATCAGCAAATGCCACTTTATCAAATATTTACTAATTGAAATGATTTTTTTTCTCTTATTAAAACACTATCAAAGTTATTAGGTTTTCGGAAAAAAATATTCGACTTGAAATATCAAAATTTAATGGAATTGCATCAAAAGTTTTTTTTTTATTCACAAAAGGTTGTAGAAAAAAGATTTTTTTTTGCGAAATGGAATATAATTTGTTCACGTCATAACAATATTACTGATTTTTTTCTATTCTGTCAAAATAGACCCCACCAGTGTATTCAGTTACGACAGCTTTATTGGTAGAGAAAATAAAAACGTTTATGACTGACGTGATTCGTTCAACCGCGTTCATTTCTTGTAGGAAAAAGGGGTGAATAAAATGTAAGACACTTTTATATACCTACCAAAAATGTTTTTTATACTTTGTATTTTTGTTGGATATATTATAAAAGAAAAATAATAAAAAAGAGGCGTTTAGAGACATACAAGAAAGCCTTAACTAAAATTCTAAGTAGAAAGCATTTGATCACAAATCGAAAAATAAAATTCTTTAGAGATGTATTTACGAGTATATTTCCATTAAGCTTATGTACTATGATAATTATAATCAAATTTGGTGCTAAATTATTTAATGATATAATATTTTAAATTTTCTATATAGCTTTAAAGTGTAATTTTTACCAATACTTATCAAATTATTTAATGTACAAATAACAATTTTATTACATTACCTATATCTTGAAAATAAGGAATTAAAAGAAAAAAAAATATTTCTTTGAAATAATCTAACGGTAAGGATTTATTTTAAAATTGCATTCAAAATTTGATAAAAAGCAAATCTTACAGAGATAATTTATGATTAGATTAGACGGAATAAATAAGAAGAATTGTAAAGTTTACAAAACATTCAATCATGGAAAAATGTGTGAATGAAACACTCGCGTACAGATTGTTTGACATAGTATAAATTGATTGAAAACGAAGTTTGTTATAGCGAGGAAAATTTTATGAAAGCCTGCTCAGCAAATCATATTAAAGATGATAGATAAATAAATTGAAGAGAGATAATCAGAACAGTAGAGAATGATTCAGTGATGGAGAAAATAAGCCTATAGGCTGCATATACATACAGATTATGTAGCTTCCATCAACCCTACAGTCCTTTTGTAAAGCTAAGTTTAACGAGAACATTCTTAGAGATATGGATCGAATTCAAGCTGCCTAATATAGAATGATGTCGTAATTTTAGTATCTACTTATTTGCAATTCCTATGATAATGAAATGTAACTTGACTGAGCTTATAGTGGTTCAATACATTCTTTCAAAATTCTTTGCGAAAGATAACATTTTAAATTGGTTATACGTGTTTGCTAAGCGAACATTTAACAAATACATTTCAGGCAGATTATCAAATGTAAATTTTGATTATATGTCGCTACTTACATGAAAATTTTCAACCTAGAAAATTGTCTTTCTGGTTTTAAATTTCAGGTAATCTTTATGTCTTATTACAAAAGGTGATCTTTTCGCTAAGAAAAAAATCTTAAATTACAAAAAATAGGTATGGTAAAATCTTATTAATTAAAACATAATTCAATTTTCCGTCAACATTTCTCTTGCTATTACAAGAGTTAATATCATTAGCTTCAAGACTATTAAAATTGTTATTTAACGTTTTCATTCATTTCATGCGTACACGAATAATTTTGCCGAGAAATTAGGGGAAGATACACTTTATTAATAACACAATGGTTTACCTGGATATTTTCGTTGAAAATAACATTTTCTGATACGCATTTATACGTAGACTGTCAAAGCAATTTGCTTGAATTACATTGAATTCATGAAGATATGCTGTATGATTGACTTCTTTATTTACACATGGTTAAGCGACGTCTTTGAGCTTCAACAATATTTCTCGACGTCTTCGTTTTTCTATTCATTATTTACTTTTAAATTAATTAATTTATAAACATAAAACAAACTTTTAGTGTTTGTAATAAAAACTTTTTTTTTTGGTAAAAATAGAGTATCGTCAAAAAATATAAAAATAAAAGTTTTAGTGATGAAAACGAACAAGTTTGAATGAATACAAAGTTTTTTTTTTGTGAATGAAGATGCCAACCAAAATATTTATATACAAAAGATTTAAATTCAAATGACCTAAATGCAACTTTGTAAGATGTATGCCAATTCGTTAAGATAATCTTGTTAGATGTTTTTTTTTTCTTCTCTAAATATGTACTGTTTATGTTTATGTTTATGATTTATTTTTCCATTTTTCCAGAAATGTCATAATGCTGATTTATTTATGAATTGTGATTCATTAGTAAATTGCAAGAGCCCCCGCTCTATGAATAATTTCGCCGATTTAGTGTAATGTATACAATTTTCCTCTATATTAATTTAATATCCAATTAACATGAAACAAAAACCTTATTTACTTGCTACAGAGAAATAATCTATGGTATATGACTCGTGGATTTCATCAATGAAAATTGGATTTCGGATCGAACAACAAATACTACGTAAATAATACCGAGGCAGATCAATATCGGTTTGAAATGTGATTGAAAAGGCTTGGCGATTATTTTGCTCATTCCCGCTTACACGACAAACGGCATTTCATTGACATGTGTGTATTTTGATTTCTCTTTTATATTAATTTAACTATTCGCCCGTGGATGAATCCTTTTTTCTTAAAAAAAAATCTAATCTGATATTATCAATTTCACTTGAAACAATATACATTATATTCAAAAAACATAAAAGAAAAAGTGAAATTTATTGGAAATTACTGTCTGAAGTACCTACACGTTTATGTCTAAATCGTCCATGTGTATATGTAATATTATTAAATAACTTTGATTTTCCCTCGAATATTTTCGAATGGAATATCTAAGCAATAACGACAACGGCCTTCTATTGGCAATTGACGTCAGCGGATAATAAATGGAAGCTATTTGCTTACAGCCTCGCTTCACAATTTTTACTGCTGTATATTTTAAAGTCAAGTTTCAATAGTTGGATATTTTTGGAACGATTTACAACGAAAGCAATACTCGATAGCGGTTCTTGGCTGACTCAAAATAGATTTATTGCACTGCATGATTTACAAACAATTTATTACTAGAGTGAGCTTTATGAGAATTACACGCACGTTTTGTTTGTTACATTTTTTAAAATGCCACTATACTTGAGCAATTATTTTAACAACGATGCGACGTGCAAGACATTTGATAGTTCTAATATTAATTGTGTGCTTATATAGCAGAACATATTATATTAACCTTGTATTTAAAAAGAAGTAGAGCTACGAGTTAAAAATTTTGTTTACGAGCATTGTAAATTGTGTTTTCTTCATAAGATAATCTTTATAATACAGAATTTAAGCTTATGACGTTTAAGATAGGTTGTATTTACCTGTTTAATATGGAAGCATTTTGCTTTTTATGCTTTAGGGAAATGTTTACTTCTACATATCTTTAATAGTTATTACTTAATACCGGACGTGACTTCCTAATGAAAATTGGTGTTTTGTCATCGTTGATGTTAATTAATGTGTTTTCACTTCTTTCAAATTAATGGTACACTCCAAATGATGCAAAATTATTGAAAATATTTATTTGAATCCATGTCTTTCTTTTAACTCAATGTGAAATTATTAATTTCTGTAATATTCAGTTGAAGTGAGCTTTTTGTCTATATGTTGAAAACGATGCATATTATAAAAATTTTTTGTAACAAAATAACTGTCGCCGAAAAGGTAATTGCAACACGTGCTAAAATTATCCTGTGTATAGTTTGTCATTCCTAATAGTTAATGTATTGTGTGTCGTTTATAATAACAATAAATAATATTCAAAATTTATAAAAGTGCATCCTGACTACGAGGAGTCGTTAGAATTGACTTTTATTGTTAAATGCGTATATTTATATTATAAGACAAAGTGTGGAGATTTTCACGACTACTGAAATGACATTCTTAAACATGTAGCTAACTTTTCGATTTAACGTAATTTAAAGAAGGAAAGTTATGAGATGCTAGATGCTAAACTAACACGCGTTTCATTAATTTATTTCTTCATATTCCTAAAATTAACATAGAATTATAAGAGCATTTTTAGGATAGGAGTAATTAAGAGTATTTCGTTTAAACTTTAAAATTTACGAATCTGTACAGCTACAAGGTTAAAATACTAACTCAATACGTAAAGAGATAACGTCTCTCTTCGTGTACATGACTTGTAATAGATTTACATTTGTATAAATGAGTTTTTTATCTGTTATTTTGTTATTGTTTACTTTATATTGAATTTCAAATAAAACACAAAATTCATTTAAGAATTGTCTACGATATTTTTTCTTCGAGTTTTTATTTTTTCCTCTTGGTTCTGCTTAATGAAATAGAAACAGAAATTGTTCGTTTGATTATAACAAAAATAATAGCAAAAAGAGCTTTGACTGGTTGTCTAGCCTTTTGAACGATACTGTTACTTTTTTCTAGTCGTAATTTATTTGTTGGAATTATAAAGCATATGCAGAAAGAAGTAGTAAAAAGAATACGCAAATTTACTTGCAAATAAGATTAGCGCATTGCTTCCCGAAGCACGTATAAGATAGAAGACGCGGATTGGTAGAAATAAATAGCACCATTTGTGAAGTAATCTCTTTAATACATGGAAACATATCAGCGTCAGGGGGCGCTAATGCTGATGGTCTAGGTGGTGGTAGCAGTGCAATGTCGCCTACCGTGAAACAGGGAAGAAAATATATATTTTGTGAAGGTAGTCGTACCGTACATATACCTGTCATGTATCTTAAAGGATAAACTTTGTTTACTCTTTATGGATGGTTGGGCATAAATAAATTTTTGGAGTGATACTAGAAACGACCATTCCACTCACGACGTTTATATACTTTTTTATGACTCGGCTATACGTCCTGCAAGTACGGCTCAATTCGATGCAACTATCTACAATATATTACATTATATATATTGTATACGTATATATATATATTATATTTTGAAGTTATTCGGTCTAGGTAACTTGTGGAATGTGAACCGCAAATATTTCAAATATATTACTTACAAGCACAACGTTTAGAATTTATGCAAATTTCTGAACCAATATTATAAGAATGCTATAATAAATCAATATCTTAAAAATATCATAGTGAAAATCTACTATCTTATGCAATAAAAATGAAAAAGATTTCTGTTGTATTAAATATTTGAAAAATAACTTCAAATAATATTTATGTGTTACAATAAAAATGATACATATCGATATATTTTCAATAAATGCAATACGGTTTGTAATTGAGTTTAATTTCACAGAGAATTTAGAAAGGTATAAATGACCAACTTAACAAAATAAATATCACTCGAACAAAAATTTGGAAAATAAATGAAAGCTTTATAATTTTATCTACAATATAAGAAAAAGAGTATAAATTAAACATGTTACAAATTACATACTTAATGCAGTTATCTCGTTAATTATAGCGCCAAAAAGTAGAAAATAATTACTAGGAGTTAAATATGTATTAAGTGTAATGCAAAAAGTCTAAGTACAATACAAATTGGTATTGGTTTAGTAGAGTACACCTCCTTAATTGAAGTGAGAGTCGTTTACTGTTTAGATATTATTCTCCATGGGAGGATTTCATTGAGCCATATACAATCCTTTATAGACTTCTCAATACGAAATACTCGTTTGTTAGAATGTCGGAATGAATTAATAGCCGCTTGAAACAATTACTTGAAAATTTACGGTATAACCTATATTACATTTAACAGATTCTTCAAGTTTATTACCGAGAGTATATTCTTGACATCATATTTATTTTTCAAAATAAAGAAATTATCTTTGCATCACATTTTCTACATAAAAATTTTCTTTCTAATGAATAGCATTTAAAAAAATATTTGATCTCATTATGATTTGCTTTGTGAACCTTATGAATATAACACTTTTTATTATCTAATATACCCGAGTCCTGTTAGTACGATACAATCTTCTACCTAATCCGTTACCCTTACTCATATTACCCTGACGACGTGTACTATTCAACCTGATATTCGTCTGTCATCTAAGTAAATGGACGAGACTTCATTTTCATCATAGTCGTACAATATTTTGCAAAGAAATATCGCTATACTTAGATGAAAATGTGAAATTGCCAGCATATTTGGGTTTCTTTTGATATAAATTGGTATCATACTTGCGTCAATAGCTTATATTAAATTTACATAAAGACATGCTGTCATACAAGAGGATGAAATGACATTAATTTTATAAAATTTATAGCTTTAGCTTATTTAATTTTAAATAAAATTGTGTTTATCTAAGTATTCATCTTATAAAAAAATATTTTTTCAGAAGTTTCATTGTCAAATAACTTTTCTTATCTAAAATATTGTTGACATAAAAAATTGAATTTGTAAAAAACCAATTGATTTTAAAATGAGATCAAATCAGTTTAAAAGGAAAAATAATTTTTATTTCAAAAAAATATTTAAGAAATAATTATTTCCAAGAAAATTCTTTCTTTATCCAAATTCAAAAGTTTAATTTTACAACTTTTTAAAGACAAAAAGAAAAACTTAAAAAGAATTTTCGAAAATAAATATAAAATTTCATATTAATAGTAATGTATTAAAGTTAACACATTAAATGTTTAGTTTATGTATCAAAACGTTATATAAATTTAGATGAGTACAAATACCTAAGTACTAACCACCAAATTTCAATAGGTTTTAGAGATAATTAATACATACATAGATTAAAAATTAACATATTGTTTTAACAAATCCCAAAGCAAAATAGTTAAATTAAAAATCTTCACTACTCGAGTAATTATGTGAGTTAATTTGAAGTTTGTAATATAATTTAAGTTTTATAACACCTTTGTTAATGAAGTTATTTTAAGTATTTTGACACGATTAAAGTCACGTAATTTTAATATCGTCTGTCTTCTGTTAACTGCACGTCGTTTAATGAAATCATGTACATTTATTAGTTTTATTTTATAAACAGACAATTATAAACATTAAAAATTAAACATCAAATAGGTATCTGATTAAAAATTTACTTTTATTTGATGGGAGATATATAATTACAATCGAATCATGAAAAATATTAGGTATAATCTATAAAAACATAATTTCTTGTATATTTATCTGTTTCTCAGGACGTTGGTGTCCCTGTTGGCGTTATTCGTTTTTAATATTTTTATTATATTTTATTGATTTCTTTTTATTTTTAGAAAACTATGGACAAACATATGACCTGACCATATTTGACACAACATTATAGAATGTTGATCAATTCAAACTTGCAGTTAGTTTTTGACCCAAATCGAAATTGAAACCGAAACCATACTATTGGTCTTTAATATTAACAAAATTTCCATAAATATGCTACAATTTTATCCTCTTCCGACTACCGTTGAGTAATTTTACTGGTCATAGAATACTAGTAAATACTTTTTTATAAGCGAACTACAATATTCTGATATAGCTTCTAGTTTCTTTCCTATGTAGGTACCTACTTAAGTGCAAAAACAAGCTTTCAAAATGTAATTGCATACTATCACTTCACTTGACATTCTCGTTTTAAGAAAGTCTGATAAGCTCAAACGAACGAACAGTTTTTTTAAGAAAAACTTCCTTATGATGAAGACTTCATGTTGTTGTATACTTAATAAAATTGTTAATTTTCCAAGAAAATAAACGATTAATAATTATCAACCAAATAAGAGTAAATACTACGACCAAATTAAAAGAAAAATCTAATGAGTTAGTTAAGATTCCTGAGTCACTTAGTGGCGTGGTGAACTAGATAGTTGCCTTATACGCCAGTGGTCCTGGGTTCGAATCCCAGTGAAAGCATAAGATTTTTTTTCTGGGTTTTCGGATTCGTCGGTCGCTAATGACCATAGTAGTTGATGCGACCTTAAATAAACCAAAAAAAAAAAAAAAAAATAAGATTCGCTATAGAATAATTGTCATCAAAAATGATATTTTCGTACAAATGTTTTAAATTCATAACATAAGATTTTCTTGTTTACTTATCACATTTACCTAATGTAAAATTGCAAAGTTATAAAGATAAAAAATTATGGTAAATTAAAATAGAAAGGAAAAAAGTTGTCAATTTTTCAAATTATTGCAATTAATAAAAAAAAAATATTCCCATCAATTAAATATTCTCTCTGAAATGTTACATACAAATATGATGATGATAAAACAACGAAAGTGTATTAACGTCTAACGAAATTAACAAATACAATGAACATTTTAAAACGATGGCATTATTATGAATAGTGAGATAACGTTGACAATAATTACTGTTCAGATGACATAAATGAAAAACTTAAAAAAAGAGATTTTTTCAGTGTGATAGAAATAATGAAAGTTGAAAGGTTTTTGCATAAAGGCTACTTGAAATTGAAGAGTAACTAAATGTTAAGTTTAGTGAGAATAAGTCTCAGGTGGTGTATAAAACGGGTGTGTGTTGTCAAAGTACATTGTACAAGCATTACATGGATGTGTCATTAGAGTGATAATGACCCTACAGAAAGCTGCAAGAGAGCTATGAATCGCTTTTTGTAATATCAAGTCAAAGTCAACTCTCGTTATTTTTATATTACGATTATTAATTTACAATGAAAATAAAAATGTTTATTTTATATATTGTTTAGTATATTTGTCTGTTAAAGAGTTATTCACTAAATATGTTTTATTTACGCGGATTTATGAGAAATTCTGCATGCAACAACCATTTACTTACACATAATACATATTAAGGATGTTGTTGGAAAATTTATAACGACGCACGTAGGTAGTAAAAAAATTGAACAAACAGACTGAACCGTAAAATTTTTAATAAAATTCAATTAATGCAACATTATTTAATTTTTTCGATAGCAAGATTAAAAATATTTTTTAATATAGCCACTTTATACGTAGATATATATCTAGAGAGTAATCTGTTTAAATTTATATTACATTTTTTATTTGGCTGATAAAATTTAGAAAATTAATAAACTACATCAGTGATACTGCAGCGGATGTTGTATCCGCATATTAAGCAATAATTTACCAGCTTGCAAGAAAATATAATACCATTTCTTGTAACAAACAATGTATTAAACATTCGGTGTATAGTAAATAATAAAACAAAGAACATTTTCTAACATAAAAAGCGCAACTTTGATACCGTAATTAAATTTACTTCAGAACCACGAAATGCACTAAACTAACACGAGTGTTCCGCCACACACACAATATTACATTGAAGGTAATTAGGTTAAGTAAATGGGACACAAAACATAACCAAATAAAAAAAGAAGTGTTAAATTAGAGCGCCACGTTCTCTGTTATCACGTCGTAGACGAATCTAAACAGTCCCCCAAAAAATGTCCCTGGTGGTTTTTTTGTTTTCAGCAACGTAACAAATTTTAATTTATTTCCCCACAAGCAAAATACTCTTTGCAATTCGAGAGTGTTTTGGATCTGAAAGTTAATTTACCGTTTTTAAAAGTGGAAACTCCAATTGGATGTGGAGTGGCCGAGATTTTTTCTTAAGGGACACGTGGTGAAAAAGAATGATTTGAGAATGAGAAAGTGGCGTTTTTCCTGCCACTTATCTTCAGTGCTTTTCACATGAGCAACGAAGTAGTTTTAAAGAAAATGAAAGACGAATAAGGCAAAAAGAGGATAAACGTGGCAAAGGATATAATATGTACGGATGCTGAGGGTGGTGCACACTAGAAGTGGTGACCATTGCTCCGTTTCCTTCATAGTACTCACAGAAATGGAAGAACCGTGTTGGATTAGGTACAAACATCACTGTAGTCGTCGTGGAATGACTACTGACATTGGCGAGGTGTTGAATTGTATAAGAATAACGTTCGAGCTTAATGTCTTACTAATCTCTAGACGAGTTATTTTATTACATTGAAGTGTCTGTCTTTATAATCCTTCATAGTGTTTTTATTTTATATTTCTGTCACTGACCAATGTAAGTAAACCATTCTAACGTCTTAAGGGTTACATTATCGTATCTTTATCACACTATTGTATTGTACTAGGCCATCGTCTAATAAAAGAATTTACAGTATTCTAGACTTCTAATACCAAAAGCTTAATTGTTTAGAAAAATAACACGATCTAGCTTCATATTTATTTGTAACTTTTTCTGTTTCGCAACAAAAACTTTATAAGTAATAATTTATGGAAAGTACCTATTCATTATTTTGAAATTATTCTTCTTGTCAAGTAAGAAAAAAGTACTAAGAATCTTTATTATTATTAATAGAAAATTTTATAAACTTAAACAAATGTGAAGGAAAAATGTTTAAAAAATTAAAATGTTATCTAGTTTTCAGCACTTTTGGATTAATTTTCTAATTTTTGTGTAACGTTATTTAAATAATATGTTTTCTTTTAACACAAATAATGCCATGCATACGGAAGACAACAATGAAAGTTGACAAGGTAACATCCGAATGATAGGGTAGTGAAGCAGTATAAAGAGAGGCGTAGGTAAAGCAGGAAATAACGGAAACGATGAGACGAAACGAGAGCATTGTATTTGTAGCATCACGTAGAAGCCGGCGGCGTGTATTTCACAAATCCCATGAGTTTCTGGAACAGAACTGCAGGAGGAAAAGTTATTATTTTTCCTGTGCGGCTTTACGCGGGACACGATGTCTGTCAGAACGAGAAGGACTTTATCAAGAAACGCGACCTGACTGGTAACTTACATAGATCTCTCTACTCTAGCACACAATATTATTGCCTTCAGCCTAAGTTTCAAAAACCAATGAACAAGACCCTATTGTGAAATGATCCCGAAGGTATACTTCTTTTTTGATAGCTTACTTTTATGGAAAGTAAAAGCTTATAAATTGCATGTGTCTCATTTTTAAAAATCTATTTCTGAAAAACTATGCTACGCTTACTATTACTCTCAGATTATTCTCCGCAAGCTGAATATTTTACCTGAAACAAAAATAAATAAATATAAATAAAAACTTCAACAATTTATAAAATAATTATTACTTTTAAAAAGTTATTGATTGATACTAAGTTAACAAAAATAAAAATTAATTATTTCGAAAAATCTAACTCATAAAATTTAATTATTATACATAACTAAATAACTTAAGATATTTAATACAACTTTCCCAATAATAAAAAGTTAAAAAGTAAAGTTCATTAAAAAAACTTGAGGAAAAGTCTTACTTAGTTTCTTTAGTTTTTTTTTAGATATTGGGGTAAATTTCAATTTTTATGATTTATTCTGCTTTACAAATGTATATTATTGCTGCTATAAAGATGTCCTCGTATTTTATATCCTTTCTTAGGCAGGTTATTAACGGCATAAAACCCTCCAAGTTAGTATAAATGAAAAAATTCTATATATTTCTATATATTATATATATTATACCTTAAAGAATTTTGCCATTAAAATGTTATAACCTATTCGATATACAGAACGTAATATTTTCACCAACCTATAATCATTTGAAAAAAAAATATTAAAAGTGAAAAATAATAGAGCTATAACATCTTTTACATCCCGTATAAAAGCGTTTTACAGTCAGAATGTTTAGATGGAAAGAAGTACGCACTTGTTATAGTGTTTGTATTTGTATTGTACGTATGTATTTCATTTACTAACGTGAATTGAAAAATCGGATGAGGCAAACAGACCTGTATTATCCCTGGGTCGGGAAAAGGTGTTGGAAGGTACAAAGCTTTAAGCTCCATGAGCTATATATAAAAAATAATCGCATTATGCACATATAAATATAATAACGTGAACCTGTCTTCAAAAAGGATTTATCCAAGACATTTTTTCGGTGTTTTTCATTCTTGAATGTCTAAGGATATTTGAGATGAACCCTATTCGGTCAAGAACGACGGCCGTGGTACGTGCCTATGTCACCAAAAGACACTATTTATTATTGTCTAATGGTTATTCAGGATTTTTCTTATTACAGCAAGATAAATCATTTTATGAAAGATAATGTAAATGTTATTTTTCTGTATTATTTTTTTACTGCATACACGTATCAAATATATTATTTTAAATTTGAATAAACCTCTATGATTTAAAATAATGATTTATTAAGGGTGCTTCTACATGTTTTGGCTTTTATTGAAAGCTAACAGTAATTTTAATTTGTAATTTAAATTTAAAAATTTTTGTCACTTTTAACAACTATGGTCATATCGTTACTTTTGAAGTTAGTTGTATAATATTGCAGTATAATAGTTTTTACAACGGTTAGATGAAAAATTAATTAGGTAGAAATTAAAGACGGCAATTCTATATTTTAAAAAACCTATATTAAGCTTATTGTTAGCTTAGTTATAAAAAAATATATTTAACAATCCCAAGATATGTAGATATTAAAGTAATGAAAAAAAATCCGACAAAAAGCTTTAGTAACACAAAACTAAAATCAAAATAATCAAATGTTTTATATTTTTCTTTATTTTTATTTATTTTTCTTTATTCATTTTCTAGCTATATCTAAAGTTGAAATTCTGAAATACTAATTTATTAAATTGGAATATTATTTTAGATTATGCAAAGGAATGAAAACATAAAGCTTATCGGTATTAAATAAATGGTTGCATTAAACACAAACACATAACATATATCCTGTTATTATATTAGTACAAGTTATAAATGCAAACCATTATTTTATTCTTTTATTAGACGTAATAGTAGTTATTTTCAGAAAGAGCGAGCGTGGAAAAGTCATATGGTATGCAAATGAAGATTTAAACTGTTTAACGGCGTGGATTATGTAAAGTTTACAATAATCTAAACACAAATAATTTATGTAATGGCAGAGTTGAGTAGCCGTTTATCCTATGCATATTTCACAAATGGACTATGAATGAATTTTCTTTTATTTCATTACGGGAGCATTTGGCGTTTGTCTTAAAACACAAGATGCGATTTAACCATTTTACAGTGGAATATAAATTCTGCTAACCACTCCGAAATCTTTCTTCTTATACGAATAAAACGCATTGTGCTATACTTTGCAGCTCGTATGAATAAATTTTCTCTAATCAAAAGAAACTTAAATATATTTAATAAATAATTTATATAAGACCGAAAGTAACATTTTGAATTTGTAAAGTTGTGTTACATAATTTAATCATCTTGGAAATAAAAACGCGATTCCTTAAATAAATTTGATTGTATGTTCTATTAAATCCTAGTTAAAATCACAGCCTCATAAATTGAAGCTCGCTTGAACTTCTCTAGCGGTTGAAAGTTTTCCTTTTCCCTCTACTTTATCGTGCATATATCGTATATCTACCAGTAAGAAATCCACAACGTGAATTTTTAAACATTGGTCAAGTTTTGAACAAAGTTATTGTTAGCACACGTTGTAAACTTCTTAAAATATTACTCTCGAATGACCAAACACGTTAGTAAAGAGTCGCGTATTACGCTAAAGTTTTGTGCTTTATTTTTGGTGTGATAATACAAATTTATCTCTCGATAATTCAATTTATTAGAATCATTTATGCAAGTTAAGGTTTATGAAACAATTACATTTGTTTTCAAGTTTCGAGGATATTTACTAACCGTGTTTGTAATGGTAGATTTTCGATAGTATAATAGTGATAAAATTTATTTGGCTTGTATCCACTAAGGTCTTTATGCTTGGAGCAACAGTTACGAGTACTATAATTTAAGACTATGTATTTGAGAAATTGTTATTTAGATAATAGTGGTAGGTAGGGTAGAGAGTTGTTTTGCTCCCTCTGACTTGTAAATAGGTTTTCGTGAATCTAAGTAAGAAAAAGTAATCAGTCGACTAAGTAGTTATATAAATTATAATATGTTTTAGCTTCAAACGTTGACAATTGAAAATACAAACGTTAATGTATCGTAAGCTAACAAAAAGTTGATGGTAAAGAAAAGATAAATAAAGAAACAATTATTGTATGTTTGAGGAAGTCGTTCAGAGAAAAATCGCTCTTGCGACATTTTTAAAGTCATATTCTTTTATGAAATATAATGTTATATAGCAAATATATTTAGAAGAAAAATTATGATGAAAAAACTGATGGCATGTAGTTTTCAGGACGTGCTTTAGAACGTAAAGTTAAACGGAACTATTTCGCACGTTCAGCCGTCTAAGAATTTATTCTATCTTTTCTCTTTATCACAATGAATGAGAGATTTTTTCATTTAAATTACTATTATATTCCATAGAACACGAATGGATATTTAAAAAAATATTTTAAAGAAACAAAAATACGTTGCTTATGATAACTAAGAAAACGCGTTTTATACAAATTACCAAGAAAAATGAACCGATTTAACTTTCGATTTATGTGAAATGTTCAAAGAACTTTTTTATTTGGTAATGTGGTTCTCTTGGATATGTGACATTTTGTAATGAAAAATTCCGCCGAAATATTTATTGAGAAGAGAGGAAAAAAATCAATATTTCCTCGAGACTGGATGGCATATTAGAGTTTGTATTTGACTGTAAAACGTATTACATAATATATTATATATTCAGTGTAGTTATTTGAAATACCTAAACGTTTTGTAAATAAATACTTCCTGCTAACATTTAGCAATATACATTTTTCAAAGTCAAATAAAAATCGACACGAGACTTAATAATTTTAAATTATTTTTAAAACACCTACTACTAATTTAATGTGCAGATATCTCTAGCATATCGTAGTGCTTCTATTTACATTCTTAATGTAAATGAAATGTAATGTAATGACACTATAACTCACTATTTCATACTCGCACAGTTAAAAAAATTAAATGCATTTTCCATTTTATTATTTTCTTTACTAATTTTATTTAAAGTCGCTTCAAATTCTAGGTCATGAGCGGCCGTATAATACAAAACTATGGTATTTACAATTGTACCTCCATTTCTTAAATATCAATAATACATTCAAGAAAAGATTCCTTAGCTTTGCCACTAAGGATATATTTAGATAAGTATTTGATCTCCAAACTATAAGTCTATTTCTTAAACCTTTTTAAAAATAGTACATTACAGACATTTTCTGTATTTTTTGTGTTTAGTTAGTTTTAATAAGATTTTGGATTTTAAAACGATTTCAAACATAATAATTATCAAATATAAGGAAATATTCCCTCTAATTCAAAACCCTACAATCATAGTTTCAAAAAGAACTTTATTGAAAAAAAACCTAATGGATAATTTAGTTTACATAAACATAAGGAAGTTGATGCTATGAAAGATAGAAATAGTAATAAATTGTTAAAGAAATATATACAGTGTAACAGTTAATTAGTATTTTTTGTACCTTAATTTAAGAAAATTAAGAGTTCTTAATTTAAAATAAAGTACTTGTATAAAACAACTTATGTTAGTTATAGTCGGAAATGAAAGCTTAAACTTTATTCTTTGGAGACATTTTTGTTTGCATTGTTTAAAAATTAAACGGTGAATTCAATGTAAAGCTCTTAGCCCATAAGAAAAGGTAAAAATTGTGTTTAAGTGAAGGGCTATTGTAATTTAAATTACGTTTTGTTGCAAGCTTTTCCCTCGTACAGGCTTTTTCAATGCGTGTGTAACAACGTATATTGTTACATTCAAGAGTTTTACTGTTTAATTTAAATATAGTTCTAATGAGTTTTAGATTGTTTACCAAAATCTTAGTTTAAATTAAATTTGGACAGGATATAAATTATAATTGTTCAACACAAATTAACAAACTTTTCATATATATTTTTCTTATTTAATTTGATACGGGCTGTATTATACTACAAAAATGGATTTTGAAATTTAATTTAAAAAAATATATTAAGAGAATCGAACTGTTTTTATATGATATTCGATTTAAATTTTATGAATAAGAAAAGAGCAAAACTTTTTAACATCAATTTTCAATTTGATAAATTCTTTTCAATATAACCACAAATATCCCTAAACAGTCGTTTTTAAAAAGCACTACAAGGACTTTTCACCTTAAATCTTTTTTGAAAGTTCTATATTTATTATACATTCTTCGCTTTCAAAACCATTATTTTCATAGATCAAAGTTGATAACAAACTTTTGATATACGAAATCGTATTTTACATGCTTTCACAGAAGAAAATAATGGGAAGGTACATAGTTAGCGAAAAAGAGGAGTAAATTTAAATAATGATTGTATTCTAAGTGATTTTTTCATTTAACATTTGTTTTTAATTTTTACTTTTAAAGTATTTTAATCATTTAAAAAAAATAAAAAAGATTTTTAATTACATAAATCTCAAGAACTTTATGATTAAAATAAAAATGAATATAGAATTTTGAATGTATTAAACTTTAGTATTTAAAACTCCAGTAAATTGTTCGTGAAATTATATTAAAAAGCTCGAATTTAATGAGAGAACCTATGTTTTTATGAAGTAATCGGCTTACGATGAGCATACAGAGGCATTAACGACGGCTTTTCTATAGCTAGTTACGCAACCTTAGTAATAACTTAAAACATTATGTACAATTATTAACGGGCTTACGTAAATTTGACATTGGCTGGCGTTCACTTAAAATTTAATAACCATAGTTGTCTTAATTCACAACTTTTATTTTTAAGTACTTAAATGTTCATTAATAACAATACTGAAATTTTGTTATTTTGTTTAACAAATACTTTTATCGAAAGAAATAATATATTTTCAAGCACAAAAAAGAAGAAAAGGAGACAATGTTGAGCTTTTATAGGTTTTTTTCGACTAGCAGAAAAAAATGAGAAGAAAATTGTCGGACATATCGACCGAACAACATATATGCATGCACATAAAGATACGTCTCAACTTTTCCAGGATGTTTCTGTGAAAATAAAGTAATGCAGTGGCCCTACAAAAAACGCATTACTGAAGATGTATAAACGTAAAAGTGCAGCAACACCCACTTTCAAGATGGGAAACATGTCATGAACAGTAATTCTGGGGCGGCGTTTACAGCCATAATATTACAGCCATAATAACACAACCATAAGATTGTAGTTGTGAGAAGGTATAGCGCACGAGGCGTCCAATATTAACCGACAATTCAATTTATAAGATTAAATTTAAATCATAAAATTAAAGTGATATCAAATAATTGATCGTTTCAATTATAATCCAATGAAATGTTTAATAAATGTCTGTATACTACGACTTTTCTATATTTATTTGGTTTAGCGATCCAATTTTTAATGCTTATATCTAAAAGAAAAAAATATCATAAACGATCTTGTATAAGTATGATTTGTTCATCAATGACTAAATAAGTTTTTCTTAGTAAATGCGAGAAATATCGAATAGAAAAGTCTATTGCTTATTTGTATTTGTATTTTTTTTTTTTTTGAGAAACATATTTAGAGCTTAAAACTATACACGTCAACAGTTATCTAAGTTATGAATTTCTAGTCGTATTTTAGCCTTTCCCTTATATTGTTCCTTAACTATCTTGTATGAATATGTTTTATTTACTACATACTTGCATATATAGGTATGCACACATGCAATAACTTGAATATTATAGTGAAGAAGTAGAAGATGAAAGGATGTACATTGAATGGTATTGCGGTGTTTGAAACAAAGGGTGTCAAAATGGGGAGGATGGGCTTAGATTGTGAATCTTATTATACGTAGTAAACGACGGCGTCTTCGTAGACCATTTCATTTTACATAACTTTAGGAGCTCGGAATCTTGAGTTTAATCCCGCTGTTATGTGCGGTACCAACATTATAAACACTCTACTCTAATTGTGGCAGATAATGTACTTGCTGTATAAAATAAACACGGAAACATATCTTGGTGTTTGTCCTACAACACTTTATATCATTCTAGAAAATTACAATGGATTCTATGTACGTATGACGATAACATGACCTTGCGCAACTTGTTTCCCAATAAGTAAGCGTTACAAAGTTGCAATTTTCCTTCAATACAATGTTGTTGGTCTTTAAGATTTCATCTGCTTAAATTTATCGAAATGTAACCATATTTAAAGCATTAATTAAACCCAAACTAGTCTTATGATGGTTTCTAATTCTACATTTCTTTTCTAATGAAATAAACTAAAGAATTTTAAAAACTCATAAAACTACACAATTAACTTTAAATTTGAAAATTATTAATATACTTCAATAACACTATAAAGTTCCAAAACTTTGTTTGGATTGTTTCTGATATCACTTAATTGAGAAGCTATCATACCATTGAAAGCACCCACATGGAAACCCAATTAAAGTTACTTCTTGAGACCTCACTCACTAATATATTGTTGGTAAGTTGAAGTTTATTTCTCGACAAAACTCGTAAAGAACGCCAACAAACGACAAGACACGGAATTTTCTACATTTATTATACCATCAAAGCCTGGTTATATTAATTTTAAAATCAATTTAAAATGCATAAAATATAAATGAGCTTTTAACATTAATGATTTTGCTATGATATAAATAGGTGAAAAACTTAATTTTGTTATAATCAAACAAATCTGTATAAATCGTAAAAAAGAAATCATAAAGACATCATTTGTCGCTGTAAATTTCGATAAATTGAAAGGGATATAAAATAACAACTGTTCTTTAACAGCTCGTAGTGTTTGTACTAAAAACGAGAACAATATGATGCAATAAATAGCTTTATGAAACATAAACCACAGGAAATAAATAAATATATAAACAACGCCGAAACCTAATCTTCAACTCGACAAAGTTAAACAAAGTTTAACTAATACATAGAAACTTTAGTTGGAGAAGTATTTATTGAAATATGAAGTTATATGCAAGATGTTGTGATTGTAGGACAAACGTAGCTTATGCTTTTGTATTTTCATAATTGAAAAAGATACATTTGTTCAAGTTATTGAAATTTATCAAAATAATGCTTCTTATTTTTATTGTGAAATAAATAAATGGAGTGCTGTTATTTTTCAATTATAACACACAATATATGAATAGCAAAAAGCATAAAACAAATTAACATGAAACATTTAAGAATTCTAAAAAACAGAATGTGGATTGAAATAAAGAAAAAAAAACATTCTGGTTACAGGAATACTCTTCATACGAATTCAATTACTTTATGTATGTGTTGGATACATAAAATTTCATTCTCGTAAAATAGTGATGGAGCTCCAATCCGTTGTCTATATGTATATATATATATATATTGATATAAATTGATTAGTTTTATCTTGTTATATTTCCGAACGTGATAGTTGTTACAGAAAGACAACTGTCTGCGTCTGGGTGCCTTGATTTGAATTTGTATCAATTATTCATAAGTAATAATTTTAAAATGAAACTCAGTTGCAGTTTTAGAGCTCGTCCATGAAAACAGCCAAATGTTAAAGAAGAACATTCGTAGGTGTGTGAGTCTGTGTTTAGATCATATCTATATGAGTAGAAAACCGCGTAGTATTGGATGCTGCACGTATAATACTACAAACCATCGTACTTCCAACACGTCATTGTCGTATAAATTATCCATTTTGCCAACAAAAGTTCTCCGTCATTACATACCACTATAGCCGATACAAATACAACTACAATAATAACAATTTCAACAACGACGGGTCTGTGAGTAATTTAGATCACTGTTTCCTCTACAGCATCCTTTTTATTTCAACTAATTTATATCAACGATATGAGTCTTGTATTCTACATTACTATTTTATGTTGTGAAGTTTTATTTATACCACATGTTCGTTGAGGTTTTACTTACTTTATTAAAAAGCTCCATCATCAAACAATGACATTAAAATATGAACCTTCGCTGTTTCAAGAATTGACTTTTATTTTTTATTCAAAATTTATTATTTAATTAAATAAATTAGCACAAGGCAAATTTTTAACATTTAGTGGGGAATAAAAGCAAAAATTAATATTCATTTCAAATATGGGCATTTTTAAAAAGAAAAAGGTTTTAATTTTTTGCTTCGGTAAAGTTAAGTTATTTTTATATCATAAGATGGAAAGTTTTAAAAGAATAGTAAAAAAAAGCTTTACGATCCCGTTTAAATTTTGCATTTAATTTTAATATACTTAAAAATACAATTTATCTCAAGCACAATTTATTGCCGGGGTGAAATAGGCGACGCGACAGAAGTAGTTGAATGAAGAAAAGAGCGATGAAGAAGAAGTAGCTTCTTTGAACTGAGCACTTAATATAAGAGTACGCTGCCGTAATCTATATGTTTTAATTAGGTAAAATGTCGTTGTGCTGAGGGTTGAGATGAGAACAAGCTAGTACTCAAACAAGGCCCAATTACATTACTGAAAGTAACTGCTAATTCATCATCAGACCAAAGTCGTAATTCGCTTCAGGCTAGACTTTGTGTCTCACAAAAGAAATGTGCGTTTCTATGTTTCTATCAACCCGCCTCCATTTTAATTGATAAACCTGTTGTTTTCTTTATTTTGTACTCGGAATAATAAAATTCATTTGACGTTATTGTGTGTATCTCTGTTTAAAATTTTGTGGCGATTCAAAGTTGTTAATTTGTTTTAATTAAAGTGAAATGAAACAACAATAGGTAAGGAAAATGTTGGCGAGAACTCACACAGAATTACATTCAGTAAAATCGTATGGATGGTTGTGGCTAAATAAAAGACAAAAACCTCGTGCTAAAGTTTACCGAAAACAAATAAAACTTATTTAAAATGTATCTACTTGTTTCAGTTATAATTTATTTTATTTCTTCTTTTGCAATTAAAATAATTATAAAGTTTAAATGAAAGTTTGAAGCGACGCGGCAATTAATTTAAATTTACGATGCATGAAAAAAATCAATTGGAAAAAAAGTATTGACTTTATTGCTCTTCTCATGTGTATACCTACATATTTTCGCTAATCTAATAAATTACCATAAATTGAACATAGAACGATTAAGTTGAAACATAGTATTTAGTTTACGATTAAAAGTTAAATTTAATTCTATAGTGAGGATCGATCTGAGATATGACTTGAAGCGAAAAAGATACACCTAACGTAATCATTGACCTGGAAATTAACATCAACCACATTTTTCCCTAAAGTAAAAAAAAAAAAATATGAAATTGAAATAGAATTAAATAACGCCAGTTTCTTTTTTCGTGTAATCCATTTAAAATGTATGAAAATATTTTAATTTTGTTTCGTATTTTTTCGTACAAAAATAAGACGATGTGATTGTATGATTTCTAGGTTGATCTTTATTCTTTTATCATTTATAAAAATGACTTTTTACGATAGGGTCACGCTGTTCATCCTTAAGGACGAAAAGAAGAGACGCATTTTGCAACCACTAAACAAAACAAATTACAAACGCCTCAGCTGCTATCTTATTTGCTAGTGCCACAGTCTTAGGGGACCCAACCACCAACGGAAAATCTGATTTGTTTTGATGCCACTCAATTTTCTTGATGTGAGATAAAATAACATATACAATATGATATTATTTCACATATCTTTATGTATTTATGTATGAGGTATTTTGTCTGTTAGTTTCAACAGTGTCACATAAACTTTATGACTTCAAAGAAAAAAAAGTGACCCCAACGATTCAAAAAATGATTATTAAACTGGAGGTTTGTTTATTATTTACTTTTAACATTTAACATGTATCAACTTTTTTTTAGTAAATTTCACCTTATTTATTTCTGATGTTTAAAGTAAGTTTCCATTTAAACTTTAACTAGTTCATTTGGATGTATTTTCTTAACACATGTTGTATAAATTAAGTTTTCAAAGAGTAAAATTGTTCATTTACAAATCAAAGTTTAACCGAAGTCAACGGCAGATCTAAACCACACTAACATACAATATTTGTATTACTTGAGATTATTTAAGAGATATACATACTCTTTAACAACTTAGTGTACCTACTTATAGCTTGAAGTAGAAAAGCTGTCGCAGTACGTAAGTAAAATACAATTAGAACTCGGCGTTTCAATTGAGTTAGTTTTCATTAAAATATCACCACACTGACTTCATCTGAATTCGATAGACCTCAAGTACTACAGCACGAAGACGTTTACTTTTCAACAATCTAATCAAACTTACTCTAAAGACGAATTAACATGAATATATGTTGAGTTGTGGTTAAATTGAACTGCATATATATGCAATGTATGTCTGTTAAGACAGTTTAAGTTCTTTTAGTTTGAGCTTACCATTTAGATTTAACTTTAACGTTAAATATTTTGTATTATCCTACTTCCTGATGTAAACAGTCAAGATTATTTTTTTTTCTATATAAAACATGCTAAACTTATTCTTTTCTTGATAAAAGAAATGATTACAAAGAATGTATTATAAATATAACGTTAAAACTTTCTTCTATTTATTTTGAAGTACCAAACTATTATTATAAAATGCTTGTGTTTAAAACACAAAAAAAAAAATTGAAAGAAATAGCAGATATCTTGTAAAATAGGCACTTTAGTACTTATATGCATTATTTTAAATGTATGGAAGAAGATATTATGTAACTATAAAAGGAATTGTATCAAGATGCATTTGAAAGAACATCAAAGATAAACCTTAGTTTAGTTACTGTTTATGTCTTTGACTTACATCGTTATCTTCAATATTTGCATTCAGAAATGGCTCAAAGTTTGCCAGATGTGGAAAACATCGATCCAATTCAGCGTTTTGTGTACATAATATACAGACAACTGTAGTAGTGACTTTAAATTATAATTATAACTGTACATGAGAATATAGTTTACATCTATAAAACATATAATTTTCAGTATGTCTTCATTTATCATCATTTCTCTTAAGTAATCATAATGTTCTACAAACAAACGTTAATTAATTAACATCTTTTTATTAATACATTGCTGAAACATTAAGTTAAAAATATCCCTTTTCTCACAGTTAATATCAATTTAACCTTTGGTTTTAATAAAATGCTTACAATTTCTATTTGATTAGATTAATAAAAAAAAGTTTAATTTAAAATGAATGTACTTATGTTTTTTAATGCACCTATACCTACCTATGTCTTATAAATCTTCTCTTTTGGCTTATTCATTTATTCCATCATAAAATAACGTAATAGTGCATAATATTCTTTTATACAAAACTCAAAAAGAACTCATGAATAAACACTGAATTCAAACATAGAGAAAATAAATATATTTAAATGAAGCTGCTTCAGCTATCTTTCATAAGAGGGATACATTTACGTCAATTACGTCTTTTCATAAAGTAATAAAAAGAATATAAGTAATATAATGCTATCATATCTTCAATGTTAATTATACTTGTCGTAATGGTTCTAATAAAATTGTACGACTAAGTTTAATTTAAATTTGAAATAAAAAACAGTTTTGGACTTTTTACTGCAAAAAGATAAAAATTTGATATTTCATTCTTAAACACATAGTCTCATAAACCTTTCCACAGGCAAGTTTTGTATTTGTTGTAAGCATAAACATAAATTTTGAGGAAAATAATTTGGTGAGTTGCAAAGTACGTAGATATGTCGGTTGTAGATGATTATACATTTGAAGAATGTTTAAATTAAGTTGAGGCAAATAAGATTAGACACTTAATTATTTACTTAATGGTTATGCATAATAGCTAAAATTCGTCGATGGAATATGAAGTAAAACCGCATAGTGTATAATAATCTCATATAATCTTCATGATTTTGGAATTTACTTTATATATTATAAATAAAATTGTATGGGTTATGATTTTCCTGAGAAGAAAATAAAAAATAGCATTGAATAATTTTTTAAGTGTCTGTCTTTATAGCTACTAAATTTATGGCGTCTAAAATATCTATATTTGAAACATGTTAAGGCTCATAAACGTTTTGAGTAGAATTAGTTATTGACCGATTAACAACGTGTTAAAATAAAGTTGATAATGTTAAATAAAGTCAATCGAAACCATGGCACGTATTGACTTGATGAGATGCACAGTAATTTCTGTAATTGGATGCGGTTAAGCGATATATATTCAACAATGTTCGCAGGATAGAGAAATTGTATACAAACACATACTTTATTACTTACCAGAGGGAAAATCTCTAACATCGAATTCAATTCCATCAATTTTGAACTCATTTCTCTTTAACACGCGTTGGTTAGAAATTGAATTTCTCGCTTCGGTTTTCACTTCCCGTCGAAATAGATATCATCGAACACTCACAGCTCAAAACAAACACGAAAATGATCCAATTGAATAAAGCCGGCTCTTCTTTAAATACGACTGATTGGTTGAACGATTATTTATTAGCTGAGAACAATTGATTTTGAATAATAATATTCAAGCGTTCGCTGTTTAAACTCTATTTCAGACGACGCAACGAATCGGAACAATTCAGTGACTAATTTGAAATCGTAAATCAGTGGTAGCCGAATGAGTTCATTTGTACTGATTTATAGTTCTGGACAGGTATAATTACATGCGCCGATAAAACTTGATACATAAGGGTGGTAGTCATAACGTACGTTTAGGTTGCATAAATCATCATAGAAACAAACGTGAATGAAATTGTAACATTAGCGAAATAAAATTGGCTTTATTTGATTCAAAATTGACCTGAATTCTAAATGTTAATTGACACCTGTTTTATTTTTTCAATCAATATAAAGTGACGGTAATTGGATACATTGATTCCAAAGTAATCATGAGTTATTTGCGTAAAAACAACGAGACGGCGGGAGGCAAAACACAAGCACGTGTAATAGAGGAAAACAACATAAAAACCCTTGTTATAAAATCGTAAAATTTACAAAATATATTTTTATTCAGCCCATGCAAAAAAAGAGATACATATACAAAATACAAAGATATTGTTCTACATGGGTAACGAAATAATGTAAACCATTGTTATACGTACCATGTTATTGTTACCAAAATTTATTTTGGTTGTCGGAAGTAATATACGTAGCATAATATTCCCGAAAAGGAGTGATAAAATGGGATGAGTGACGATGAGGTGAGTCGAGGAAAGGTATGGCAGAATATAGGATGGAGGTTATTGTAATGAAAATAGGGTGAATTGAGTTTGCCTTCTCTTGTTGGCTTTAGCCAGAACTTAGTTTAGTAACTCGATTACGTGGTATTGAAACCTTGAATGCATGCTCAGATGAGACGTATTTCATTTGCAACGGTCTCGCAAGTAAAAACACCCCTTACGTACCACCCTAGCGCCACATTTATGGCTTGGATTTTAAGGGTAGTTCACATACAGTTATAACCTCACACCACCGTAGCTTAAAACACTTTTATCATTCACTATCCTTTTTATCAAATTACATGATTTTAAAGCTTTTTGTTCACAAGGTCACCATTATTACATAAAATGTCTACTTATACCTCCTCATTACTAAATTAGTATTTCTTCTACACATCTAGGTGTAAAGATTTTAAATAGCTTATTTACCAAATTTATGTACAATCAAGCTAAATTACCTTTACTTCCCATATTGAAAATGAAAATGTGTTAACTATAAACTATCAATACAGTTGATCTTCATTAACTTAGAATAACATCTGAAAAAGCTTATATCGTAAGATAAATTTTTAAAACTAATTTGTATATCATTTGGTACAATTTGTGGATGGAGTTGAGTAAGCATACATTTTCTATATACCCAAGGTGTTGGGTATGATGGGTGGTATTATCTTATTGTCACTTAAAGTAAATTGCTTTTTTGTGTGCACGTTATTTTAACACTAATTGCACTTTTTGTTTTCATAATGAAGTACTTTATATTCGAGACAGCTCAGCAAACTGCTTTCTTTGTCTCTATTAAATAATATAATATTATTTCTATGTTTGATATGAAAGCTCATATAGTTATGCTATAAGTTTTTATCGAAAACTCCAGTCTTTTGTTCAAATAATATTACGGAAATTGTCATTATTTAGACGGCTATTAACTTTACTTTTTCGGCTATATTTTTGTTTTATCTATAAAAAGAGTATAAGTAAGTATAGTATTAACACAAAACTTGGCTTTTTACAAAAGTTTTCATACTATAATCGATACTGATAAAATTTATTTTCTTATATAAAATAAAAAGAATTTTTTTAAGATTAGATTATTATTATTTTAGCAATAAAAAATTATTTACTCAACTGTGTGTACCTACTCTTATTACTCCTTATAACTCCTATTTTTCAAAAAGCATTTACAGACAAAACAATTCTTTAAAAGGCCACCTATTGGCGCAGTGGCTAGAGCAGTAATTCTCTCCACTTCATGCGTCAAGTGGTCTGGGTTCGATTCCCGTTGTATCCTAGATTTAAGATCATAGACCTAAGATTAAAATTGACCAACAGAAATTTTCTGTGTTTAGATAGTCGTGATATGACCTAAGTTGTTAAAGCGACTTACCCCCCCCAAAAAAAAATTTTAAAATTATAATTTTTTTAAATTTTTTAAAGATGGTAAGGTTATTTTGATTAATTAAGTAAAAAATCTATTATCTACTTCCAACAAAGCTATAATAAAAGTATATAAGTATTATATAGTAAAGTATATAATACGAGTAACTAAAAATAGAAAAATTATCGGTCGTAAGGATAACTATTTTTTTTAAATGAAATAGATTAAGGCAATAATGTAGTGGCAGAGGAATGGAATTATTGGGGACTATTAAAATGGTAGCTATTAAACTTAGTAAGGGAATGATTAAACAATACAATAACATATAAATTTTAAGTATAGGTAAAATGTCACAGCAAAGAAATGTGCAAATATTATTTTTCGAAATTCATACAGTTTAATAATATGAATTGTTAACGCTACTACGGTAAATATATTTCTTATTTAAGAATTGGAAAAGTACTTGGAATACAATTTGCTTTACCAGGTAGGTGATAAGTGCTCTACGAAAAACTATTGTTATCGTTATGCATTGGCTTCATTGTCGATTTAAATTTAGAATACCAATACCTTTTTAAGATTTTTATAGTTTTTCAAGCACTTAGTTCAAGTTATATTTTTCCTGGAATACCTGAAACTACATTTTCTTACGATTGTAACTAAGCTAGTATTTATTTTGTTTTTAAATCCAAAGTTCACGATTACATTTTACACGAAATGTTTATTTTTTACCAATTCTATATTTTGTAAACATACTAAGCTAAGTATATATGTACTTAGTATACCAATTAATTGAATTACATTATGAAATTGTAGAAAAAGTTCTCAATGTACGACTTGAGTATTTTTGAGTACCATTTTGAGGATTATGTGTGATGAGATGTCTCAGTACTCTTAAAAGCTCTCCAAATAGATTATTTCAAAGCATATTACCTACGTGAAAATGTTTTTGATACTGATTTCTGATTGTTTTACGTCCTTCCTAAGAAATGCTTTCTACAAATTTTCCTCACATAGGATTGAGACTCTTAGCTCCTTGTGCATTTTTCATGTGTAGAATCAAATATTGAAGAAATGAAAAATTATAAAACTTGAAAATATATGAATTTTAAAAAATAACAGAAACGTAACCAATTCTGGCAAAGTAATTCTGATTTTCAGTAACGATTGTCATAGTTTTAAAATGAAAATATTAGGTTATTCTTTAAGAATTTGTATTTAACAAGGAAATAAGACCAAGAAAAAGAAAAGAGCATTCCATAAAACCAGATATATAGAAAAAAAAACTGATAAATTAAGTTTTTCTTTAAATAGATACAGGATGCTTTTTCTTATAGGACTTAATAATTAACATAAAAGACACGTGAAAAAAAATATTTAACAGCTTTCAAGACAAATAACAATGTTATGAGAAATTATTTAATTTATGGAAATATGCATGAAAAACATTAAGTTAATATAACAGAAAATATGTTTTAAATATAAAATAAATTAGGTTATGTTTGAGTTGGAAAGTCATAATTTAATAATTTATTTTTTCATAAACAAATTCTTAAGTAGGCTCCATTAAGAAACGATGCAGGAAAAAAATTAGGTTTGATTTTATTGATAATTTGAGTTGAATGAGGCTCAACAAGCTTAAGATTTTTAGGTAAAGGTACACGTATGAAATGAAATAAAATTGTGCATAAATAATAAAATATTTTAAAAGGAAAAATTTCATAAATTATAGGTTCAAAGGGGAATGTTACGATTAGCAAGAGGTAGGCTAGCTTTAAAGTCGACAGCTTGAGATCCGGGGGCACTTCGAAAACTCTCAAGGCATCCAATTACTCGTTTCTAGATAAACCGAGCACATGAGTGGAATTAAATATAGGTTCGAAGCATAGTTAACCTAACGTCAGTGCCGTTTGCTGTATCCATCTACATTCGCGAGAATTCGTTTCACTCACAAAGACAGTGGAGGGTAGCGTAGGTGTACGCCGAATCATACCCTCACTGAATATAAAACGATGCAAATACATAACATACTGAAATTTTCCAAAGAGAAAAGGTTTAAACTCAACCGCAATCTGATGATTTTAATACATTGGAGAAAATAAAATTTAGGATCGAGAATGATTGTTCCACGAGGAATTATAAAAATGTTTTCGCAATTCAAAACACGACTTTTTTACTTTTTCAGAAGAAAAGTTTGGAATAACTTAAATCCCAAATAAATCTGTAACTGTGCTATTGATGTTACAATTCAATCAATAGGTACATTCAAACAATTCATCAATACGTAGCATTATTTATGATTTCTTCATAAATAAAAGCTTTTTATGATTCAAAAGAAGTACAAGACAGGTTGCAATAAATTTTTGATTTAAAAAGGTATTGTATTTGCAGTAAGTGTGTTTGTACACTTGAACAATTAATGCACAAGCACGTAACAGATATATTTGAGAAGATTTCGTGTGAGAGATATACTGGAAATGACACAAATTTACTTAGGTTTAAGATTAACTCTCTAATAATGAATCCAGAACACGATTCTAGAGTCCGGAGAAGTCGATGTACGTACGAATCAGCTTAATTGGCCGCTAGCTCGAGGCACACTCCAGCTACAATTTGGCATCTAACTACATTCGAGCCGTTCGCTATGTTCGTTACTATGTGAGCTTTTAAGAAATCTTTATGAACTTGGATATGGAGAGTTGATCAAATTTTTCCATCGTACGTTTCACGGATAGAACTTTGTTACAACTTAATGTGTGCTTCTAAGATTTATTTTTCACTTTTGGAATCTTATATACTTTCGTATTATATAAATCCAAGTTCTTACCAATGTAATGTACTATATATAGTTGGTACTTTGATGTTGAAAGACAACAAAATTCCCATGATTTATATTAAAACAAATTAAATAGAAACAAACTTCTTTGAATAAACATAAGCAGTTTATCTTTTTCATTTAATTTATTACATTTAATATACACAGAACAAATTTATCAAAATACAACATACAATTAGTGGTTGTTTTTTAAAAGTTTATATGCTTTATTTAAATAATATATTTACAGCCGTACTTACAGCCATAATTAATAAAGAATTTCGGTTATCGTTGTTACATTTGTTTTAGGAAGCAACAAAATAGTTTGTGAAGGTTTCAACAATATGTAGCATGTTTGGCAGTGAAACTGTTAATTGAATAAAAAAACTATCGAATCAATTAAACTTTATTTATATTACCACTCTAATTGGTTGAGCATATTGAGATTTGTTGGTTTTCATGTTAAGAAATCAGCAAATTAAAATGAAAACACACAAGGACAACAGAAGAATAATAAAGTACATCTAGACTGCGTGACGAGCTCTTACATCAAGCTTTCATGAAACGAACAGCGAACAATATTCACGCGAGTTTCTATGTCACGTTTATATACTATAACGCTCTGAATACTGTTACCACTATTACCTATTCTTAACTTCAAAGCTAACCATTGAATTACGTAATGGCTTGGCTGTGTTTCAAACTTGGCTTTATATAGATATATACAGGTGAGCACATTATGTGAACACACTTCACATACTCGTATGTATAATTTTATATACCTACGTACGCTCACATATATTACCGTTACCACCAAGGTTTACGAAGCTATGACCGTAGATACTTTCACTTATTTGACGTCAACACTCATTCAAGCCGAGGTTATCTTGCCATTGAAAACCAACTCTTCGAGTAGTGAAACTATACATAGGTATACCTATATACACAAATTATATTAATGTTTGTGAGCGAGTATAGCGGTTTAGAGTAGGGCATTGGCTTGTGTTGGAATTTTGTTTGGTATTTGTCGGGGTGCAGTATCGATGGGTGCAGTCGTTTTATCACTCGTGCATTTTAAGTCGCGTTATTTACGTGTTAGTAGTTTATAACATTTTCCACACGAAACTATTCGTATAATATCCCTAAAGTGAAGAAATTCAATAACAACAAATTTCATTTTAATAAATGAAATTATCAGAACATATTTAAAAATCATTTTTTTTTACGTTTTACGTATGGCATTAGTACAAACATTTATTCATTGATTTTTTCCCTAAAGTATTCGTTAGAAGTTAATTCAAATAATGTAAAACACTCCTATTTTTTAATAGGATAAAACGGTTTTATATGAATAGTAAATATCATATCACAAAAATACAAATATACGGTTCAAATTTTAATGTTTGGAAATAAAAAAATAATACTTTTAATTTTAGTTTTACAATAAAAACCTTTCTAACTATGTTTATTATTGGTCTAGCAGCCAATGACCGACAGACCTACGGTATTTAGCAAACTTTACATTGTCCGTTTCCTCCTTTCTATTTACTGTACATGAGATAGAGAGTTTTTGCCCCTGGTGGTTCCTATAAGGTTAGCCAGACAAAAAAAGCTGTGAAAAAGCGAACTTTTGTGACTATCTCGTTTTCTGCGGTTATAAGGACGCTAATATTTGTATAGTTGAATATCTGGAAAAATGTTTCAAGTTTGGTTTTAGCAAATTTTCATGCAACCAACCGTTTTTCAGACACACAGAAAATGTGAGAGGAGTGCGATTGGCCTATTTCCTTCCATTTGTATTTTATTTTCAAAAGTTGGAAGATCAAAATCAATTGAATGAACTTCTTAATTCTGATGATATCTAGAGCGATATGCAAGAAAACTTATGTGAATAATAAAATATATATTTTTTTTGTTTGATTATTTAAGGTGACATCAACTACTGTGGTCATTAGCGAACCTCAAATCCGAAAACCCATGAAAAAAATCTTGGGCTTCCATTGGGAATCGAACCCAGGACCACTGGCGTATAGGGCAATTATCTAGTCCACCACGCCACTAAGTGACCTATATAATATTAACAGAGGCATGCTCATGCCAGAAGAAACGTTTCGTTGTTTACCGGGGTTTAAAAATCGACGAAAAGTCTATATTCCTATTATGGACATATTACCTTAATTTAACTTATTACTTGTATACTATTAAAACCACCACAAAAAAGTATTGGACCTGGAAATATGATCTATTATTTCCGTTTTTTTATGCCGCTGAGCTCGAATTTGTGGCCAATTTTCCTCAAGCACTCATCAGTTTTAAAAAAATTTGCTAACAAACTTTTAGAAAACTTTAGAAATTGCCCATCGCTTGTAATTAACATGCGATATATAGTTTCCGTAGTATTTTCGGACGCTGAGTAAAAATTCTCCAACAATTATCAATTTCGAGAAAATATCTGGATAAGCTACTTTATTTTTGTGTGCCAACGAAATTTTTCAGCGATTTTTTGAAAATTTAAGGGAGCTGGAGAAAAACTACCATAACATAGAGACCTCTGAGAGATTCCCTGAGTAAAAATACTAAAAATACATTTTTAAAGATTTTCAAAAGTTTTTGCCATTTATTTGGAACCATCATAGCTATAGGTATCTACCAATGATATTCTACAATAATAATAATGATAAGTAATATTTTTTTAAATATTCAAGAGGTAGCCTTGTTACTATAAGTATAATAAAATTCAGTTAAAATTTTACACCTTTTGTACCTCTCTGACTCTCTGACACCGGGCCCGTCGGCCAGACAAAAGAGTCCTTATAAGGTTAGTAGAAAGGAAGAAATGGATGAAATATTAACTTATAAAATATACTTAATGCACATCTACGTTACATAAAAAAACATTTTTAGCTTAGTAAAAAAACAACTTTTTAGGCCTTTGATAAAATGCCTTAACATTTTTATTATATATAACAGAAATATAAGTTATATGATTTTATTTTAAGATTAAAATCATTTAAATTAATCATACCAGCTATTAAGTATCAACAAGTATAGAGCAACCTGATAATATGATGAATGCCATAATTGTTTTAGGTTTAAACACCGTGTATGGAAATTTAATCTCATCAATTGTAGTTGTGCTTTATGACCTATTGAAATGCAAAATATTTAAACTCGACCACAAACACATATCATTTTTTGTTGTTGTTGCAAAAACTATAAATTTCTCTTTTTTATTCATTTTATTGAAATATACATTAATGTCAATCGCGTTTCGTGTTTATTGAAATGGAATTGAGTAGGCTATTAATGGTATTTATAAATACATTTGCGATAAAATGAATTAGCAATTGGAATTCATATCGCATATGGACTTTTAACAGTTCTTTATTATTTGAGATCCATTAGAGAGACAACAAAAATATTCACAATTAATATACCTACTTATTCATACGAAATATCCATAGCTTTTTCATTATGTATTTCGCACCTTTTACATTAAACATGTCATATACCCTACATATGTAAGAAATATTTAATACCATTATAGTTTTACTTAAAACTCTCCATTATCTCTGAACGTGTTCATAATACGTATTTATTTGATAAGATCATAAAAGGAACCATAAAGACATAATACTATAAATGAATTATTTACGCAATTAGATGTTGCGGATTGTAATTCACCAATAACCTCAATTTCGTGCCGCAAAGCGTCAGAGATTTATGTAGATCCACATAAATCTCACTAGAGATTGTTCAATTAAAATGCAAAGACTTACATAGTATATAGCAATGACAAATGAATAGCATTCGCCATTTGAAATAAAATTCTAAGAAATGTTATGAAGGAATCGGTCGCTTACCCCGTGGTCGTAATGTAGACATACCGGCCTTGTACGAGTTTTCATGCTGGATTGTTTATTGAACATATATTTTATATAGAAGTAATTCTATGACCTGCATCTAGGACACTTGCATTTATTTCATCAATTATTATTAGTTTTTCTCATCTTTTACCTTCTTTTCAATCAAGCATTCGTATTTATTTCAACTGCGACAAATAAGAAATATTTTCCAACGACTAGTTTTATTCATTTTGCACATGTTATGATAAAGTGAGATAAACATATTATATTTTTTTCAATAATTTGATACAATTATTGATAGTTAACATTGTTTTGAAATTCCGTTGCCAAAAAGATGATTATTATAAGTTTGACGTTTGTATCTGTGTGTCTGTCTATGGCATCGTATCTTCCAACTAATGCTCATCTTAAAAACATAAATCGGTTCTTTTAATTGCAGTTTTAAGGCCGAGAGAGAAAATTTATATTTTTACGATAGTTTTTTTATTTTATTTTAGTGAGAGATTATTTAAATTTTTTAATGCTGTAGTTAATTTTTAACATTTAGTAACGAACTCTAAAAATGATTTTTATTATTTTCAATAATCTATGAAAATAATTAGAAGTTGTATAAATTCTTTTAAATAACCTAATTAATACTTTGATAGATATAATTTTCTATTAAAGTTAATATAAATAAAATTTTATATTCTCATCGTACAAACAGGTAAATATTGTGTGTTAAATTAAATTTAAAACAATCTATTAGTGGGTAACGATAAAATTATTCATGAAAATTTATAGTTAAAACTAGACAATATAATAAACTAAAATAATTAATTTATTGATAAATTTAAAAATGTATTTCAAAAAGTGGATATAATGGTTATTTAATTTATAATTATTAGAATATTAGTAATTTTATAAACATAGATGAGTTGGAAGACCGAAATGATTTTGTATGTTTTATGAAACCAATTACGACAGGATGAAATTAATTTATGAAAGTGTATTCGTGTCGAGCATATTATCTGATAACAAATGTGATATGGAATATCAATTACGATGAATTAAAATTGCTTTAATTAGCTACAGGAAAGGGACGAAAAACTCCATTAGTGCTATATAGTGGATTCGTATATTTGTTCTTTTATTTACGAAAAAACAATTAGCCAAATTGCAAAATTTTTTGATTTGATTTTATTGATTGCTCAATCTGTGATAATATCTGCACACACAATTTTTGTATTCGACACATTTGTTTTATCCATTGAAATTTTGAGTTGAATATTAGAGAATAAATATGTAGACACACACATTCATGCACCACTGTTGGTGTAGAATTAAGCAAAATTTCATAATAAGGTACGAGAAAAGCATTTTCCACTTTTAGAAACTTCATAACATGAATTTTAATAAACCTTTTCTCTTCGTGGACTTGTTAATCTCGACCACATTATCTGAACATGTAAAAAATTGTTGTACATAATGCCTAGCAAGTTTTTAGACAAGTTGGATATTTGCGATAATGTAAAGTTTTATGTAAAAAATCCATTTTAAAAATACGCGACGTTTATATCACAAAAGTTATTTGTTAAGGAAAAACCTTTACTTTTTTTAAAGAAGGTAGTATACAAACAAAATATGAAAATTATGTCACTTGTGTTATTTTTACATACTGTTCATGTTTGAACTCCATAAATTACTATTATCACACACATCTTTACAATCACGCGTGTTTATGCTTTCTAATTAAATTTTGAAAAAAAAATTAAATAAGTTAATTTATTTAAGAATCATAACCTATATTCATTCCAACATTCAATGCAAGAAACATTGTATGATTACCTACGTTTTACAAGAACATTAGACTTTTTTATTGGATTGATGCTGAATATTTTATTTGGTTAACGTGATTGTAAAATGATTTACATACAAATTTCTGTCACAATCTGTATAAGTCATGTGGAGATAAATAAAAAAATTGAATATAATCCCATTAGCAAACGCAAAAAATTCAATCGAATAATTTATTTTTGTTTTTGTCGATATTGCTTCTATAAATCATATTCAGATAATCATTGCTTTTCAAAAATGGAATTTTTTATTTCTATAAACGAGATGTAGGTAAGAACAATTTGCAATATTTGAACATTTTAGCTTTAAAAAAACTATATTTCAATATACCGAACGATTGCACATTCAAGGGGGAAATAATTACACCCTTTGTCTAAAACAATTGCATTAAAGATACCTTTAAATTTCAGTATATAAAGTTATTAAAGAAATAAAAGAAAATAAAACTTAATAAATTAAAAACATCACTAATTTTTATCCTAAGCAACTTAAAATTCGTCCGCACGACTACGCATTTTCTTCTTTTTTCTATTTCCCATAGAGGATTATTTTTTAATAATAAAATAATACTTTATATAATTTTCTATCTTAAATGAATTTATATGTCTTGTAACAAGTACTGGTGTTTATTATAAAAAAATACATTTATTCTGTTTTAATTATGTAAACTTTTCGACGGCGTTACGTTATAAAATAACAGCGAAAATAGTTTGAGTGAGGGCAAATTAATTATTATTGTTAAAAATAATAGGTATGTTTTATTTAATTTTAATATTCGGACGCGACGATAAGAGAACTGTATATTGTTATTTTATGACGCATGTCTACCCTTAGTTTAGTTTCGGGCGTCTTTAAACGATACCTGCTCCAGACCAAATACTGCTGTTACAAGTAAAGATTTGTATAATTTACCCATCCAGACATGATACCAAATCATCTAAAACGTTTTTAACCATTATTAACATAATTTATAAAAGTAATTTCAAAAAAATGTTCTTGTATGAAATTCGTTAATAATTTTAACAATAATTTTCAAAAAAAACTTGGTGATCAAGCAAAAATCAAAGACTCCCAAAAAGAATAATTCATACTCCTCCTATTACCTCTATACTTAAAAAATATTGTAATTTTTTCTTGGAAAAAAAATTTTAGAATAAGATTAAATAACACTGTTAAAACATGTTTAAATAATTTTCAAGGTATTTAATTCGATATAATACAGAATATATAATATATCTACGAAATATTGAACTTCTTTTGTGTAGTGGTTCCAAAAATACGTAAGGCTATAAATCCCCTGAGCTGATATTAATAATTTACAGTTTTTCTAGCATAGATAGAAAAGTTATTTGTTAAAGTTCTTATTTTATATTATTTCAAATGTGATTTCAATAGCAAAAAGAAATAAGTTCAAAATATATTAAACCTTAATTTTCTGTTATTCAAGGTAAGAAAAAAAGCCGGTAGTCATTAACAAGCAAAAGCTAAAATGCAATTGATTTTTTGTTGTGAAGTTAAGTAAAAATAATTTTTTTAAGATTCTTATAAAAAATTCATAATGAAAGTTCAGACAGATCATTAATTGTTAAAATATGGTGTAAATTTGAATAACTTAATTTATGAGATAATAGAAATGCTATTCTTTACAAAAGGTTACTGGTGTAAAAAGTGTCAACAGCATTCATATTCTGTGTCATTCATATAGTAAAGTATGAGTTGCGAGAAGCTTTTAAAACATAACAAATTTCATGAATATGTAAATGTAAAACATATTATAAGTATACAATATCAATAAGATATATTATCTAAATATTTTTCAAAAGCTTACTATTATATACATTGTTATACCATTTAATCAGACATTTTTGCAATGTTTAATTAAAATACGGTGATACTCTTGAAATCATAACAATTGAAAATCAAAACTGTTTGAAAATAAAAAAAAAGTTTTGAAAATAAATAATATTTCTTTAAAATTATTTTATAATCAAAAATTCAATTTTCCAATAAATGAAATTGCGTCAATTGTGTTTTACTTACGTTTGAGACACATTTTTCTTTTCTATTTGAGTTGACGTTATAACACAGAATCGTATTATTGGGGGAAATGATTGACGGTGGCAACTTTACAACCTTCGGCTATAACTGGAGATTGTTTCAAACGAGGCGGCGGTCATTTAGTTTCTTAGAGAGATGTAATCAGTGGAGTTGCCAGAAGGCTGACGCTGAGGTTCCATTCAAGCAGAATTTTCAGAGATTTCCAAAGGGACAATCCAGTTATTGTAAATATTTCGCTTTCCACTCAATTTTTAATCTTTAAAAATAAACGATTCTGAGTTACATGTAATACGTTTTCCTGAGCGAAAATTAGCTAAAGATTATAGTATATACAACAGATTTCAATTTGTTTTTATTAGTTTATACTTTAAAGTAATAAACCAGATTAATTACTATCTAATATTTTCGAAAGTAAATTGAAAACTTTTGCTTCCGTCGTTATTTTGAAATTTGTTTACTACGTTATAAATTTTAAAGAAAAACTCTTTTCAAACTCCATATTTTCAAATACTAATATTGAAGTAATTATTGATAAACATTTAACATGCATCCAGTGAACACTATACTATAAAAGTGTGCTGGAACAATAGAGGAATAGTTGAACAGTTCCTCTTAATACGTAGTTGTTCGTATATGAATATTCACAAGTGCAAAAACGAAAAAGAACGTATAGCAAACAAATGCCAAGCTTTTTTTCATTATTATCATTACCACGCTTACAATGATATTGTTTATGGTTAATGGAAAATGTTTCACATGAGCTGAGAGAGAGATAGTATAGTGTCTGGGTTATTCTTGTTAATCAGCACGTAACCAATGCTTGGATAGGGTAGCTATTTGTGCTTTGCTCGCATACGATGAAACCGCTACTAATTGTTCAGTATAATACCAACCAATATTATTCAAAATTGATATTAAAATCTCTATTATTTTTAACTTATCTTATCAAAGCCATTACTGTGCTTGGCTGTTTTGATAGTTTTTATATTAAGCTTGATTTGTAATGCATGATATTAATTTATCAACAAGATCCTATCAAATCATATTTTTTGCATTCAAAAAATAAACTAAATCCCATTTAGAAACTTATGTTATCTCTCAATTTAAAACTATATAGGATAAAAGGTATATGCATAAAAAAAAACATTTATTTTTTGTATTTTTTAAAACATAATTAAAATCTGTGTATAATACATGCTGTGTGTGCTTTTTAGGTTAACATAAACGTTAAATATTTATAGTTGCACGTTTCTAACATTTTTATAATTAAATTATATTTTTAACAAAACGAAAAATATGCTAGAACATTTTTGATTAAATTTAAAAAAAATCGATGAAGTTTTTTTTAGAACTGTGTAGATTTTGTAAAGATAAAAATTACGCTTATGGATATTTAAAATAGATTCATGATAACAGTACCAATTAATAACGGTATCAGTTATTAAGAGGAAAATAATTATAGTAGCCAGCAAAAACTTTTTTTAATACTTTTTGTTTTATTTAGACGAAAGAGCTTATCCCATGAGACTATATGCGCTGATGATATAGCTATTAAATCATGTCTATAAATTCGTTTTATTTAATTTAAAAACCTTACATGAACGGTAAAATAGCGTTCCAGACAATCTATGACTATTTCTGGATAGATAGGTGAGTTTATGTACCAGACGACCTTGGGATTTTATGTTGTACGAATCTGTAATCTGTAACACCAGTACTTGGTCTCGATTAGGTATCGTTTAAAAAAATCCAAAACTAATTTACGGGTAGACATACGTGGCAAAGTAAGAACATGTACAGTTCTTTGATGGTAGCGTTAACGTACAAGAAATATTAAATGGAACGCACTTATAAAAGTAAATGATACACGATTAAATATAATAAATACAAATTAATAATTCATATATCTCTTCTTTGTTAAAAACGAGAAGTCTTTTACATAATATGATAACTTACAGCAAAGCTTCACAAGGACTAGTTTCTATACAAGTTGTGAAGTTTTCTTAAAAATATATTTGCTTTTTAATTAGGACCTTTCATCTACCATCAAATAAAATAAAAAATAAAAATAGACTTATTACCATTTTCATGCTTTCGGAATAGTAATTTAGGCTATTATTGAATTTTATAAAAACCTTTTCAAAAGCACATATATTTCAAATTTAATGCAGCTGATTTAGAAACAGTTTTAACGCTTCCCGTCATTTTTTTTCTTTTTCAGAAATCACTGTTATATTATGCCAGTTTTTTGCCTCAAAATAATTTTTCCTTCACAATTTATTTTTAATTAGTAAAGGCTGTAAGGATAGCTTTCTTGTAATAATAACACAAAAAAAGTTTATAAAGAGTTACTTGCAATTTTGTTCACGAATCAACGTCTACGTTTTTAATGTAAATGAAGGCAATAAAAAAGTTATTTAAACTTTTTATGCTTCCGTCAACCACTGTTTAGAATGAATGTTCGCGTTTAGATCATCTTTTTAAAAACTTTATATTTTTCAAGCGACAAAGAAAAATCCGGACGAATAAAAATAATATATTATTGTTTTCACAAGTATATATTTAAATTCTAATACTTGAAAAACAATTTGTAAGGTTTACAGTTTTATGGGTCGTGGGATTAAATTGAAATTCCCTTTTTTGCAACAACTCTGAATACTATTAAAAAAGCATCGGAAAATCGGTTTAGATGAAACTACCATTTTTATTGATGAATGATTTTACACTTTGCATATTGAGTAAATAAAACGTGACACTAATGATTTGAATGGGGAAAAACAACAATTTGGCGTAGGGTTTATGCTCCGAAATTTAGATTATCTAAATTGATTAATCAAAAATTGAACCAATTTGCTGGTGGGTGCACGAATGAGTTTTTACTTTTTCAATATTTAAAAGGTATGTTCGATATGTATTGATTCAGTTTTTATCAATTATTAAAACTGTTATGGTATAAATTGCAATTATTTGCTTTTTTTAAAAAATTATTTCTTATATTCAATTGGAACATTCAGTATATTTTTCATTGCAACTAATAAGAAAATTATATAGGGATAACTTACATTTATTGAATTATTGAAAATGTTGTTTGGAAAGATTAGCCTGCAAATAGTGTAAAATGGAACTGAGACTTGTAAATTAACAGAGAAATAAATACTAAATCTTTTTTAATAATTGATTTAATCGATTCCGTCGTGCATTAATTGTATCGTGTTAGCGTGTTAAATTAATAAATCTAAGATAAAACTTGTACATTTCAATTCCGTTTACGTTCAACAAATTCAGTTGCAGCACAATGCACAAAAAGTTAAATATTCGTTAACTTGGAAATAAAATTCAAAAGACGAAATGTTATTGCAAACTGTATATTGTGGTGTTCCTACAAGCTGTTAATTTCGATACAAACGTTTCTGTAATTACTCAGACAAAATCTACCGACCACATTAGATCTCGAGTTGTTTGTGTCTGGCGCACCATTCATTATATTCGATTTCGTTTAGATGCGACTGAGATAGGTATAAATACATTCATGCATTCACATACCTACGCATGTATAATTTATATATATACATATAGTGACCACAACCGTCCGAGACCAGCAAAAGCTCCCAACATAAGCTCGTAATTACGGCGCTGAACACTGATTGGAGTTGAATTCATTTACATATGAACATACCGACCCAAATGATGTACACGTGAAGTATGCAATCAATTCATTATCAATCATTAAACTGGATGAAGCATAGTAAATGAAAAAAGTTAAAAGAGATAATATAAAAAAAATATTTTTTGGACATTAAAAATTAATAGAGCAATATATTTTAAAAATTTTAATATTACTTCCAGAAGGCAACAAGTATTATAATTTGAATGTACTTGTCATTTAGTCGAGATTTATAAAAATGTAAAGATTTTTGTTTTTGGAAATGGTTTTAAAAATATCTTAACTAAAAGCGAAAAGAAAAAAGTAAGATATATTTGGTAAGTAGATAATATTTTGTTGGAATTCGGCAAAAAGCTGATAAAAATCTCAGACATCACTAACGAATTTATTTCGTGTGTTGGTGTGAAGAAACCTTTTAGCAGTTTTACTTGTACAAACAGTATGATGATGAAGGGACTCCATATTCTAAAATAGCTCCAATATATTGCGTAGTGAAATAAACGACTACGGATTTTCAAAGTTCACGTTAAGCCCCTTGATACAACCCATAGATATATCGTAGATACGTACGCACATGCACGAACTGTGTAGGTACCCTCATCACAAACTCATTCTATGATCTCATATTTTGGTACAATCTCCGAATGTCGTAAAACAGATGCTGGACTTGTGTTTGTTTGTGGGGTTGAGTTTCACTCGGCCGTCGCCTGGGACCAAGTTCTTTTTGATTTATAGCGTGTTCCGAAGTTGTATGTTTTGTCCACCGTTTTATATTTGATTGCATTTTGCAATATATTTTACCTTCTTCGTACCGTTCTATACACTAAATTCAACGGCTAAAACAACGAGTCATAACAAGCCTACAACGGCCATTGTGTTTCCCATCAGCTATCACAACTCTTCTTTTTCTCATATCTCAACATTGAACAATTTTATGTTTTTTAATCTGCCAGTTAACCTCTAGATTTTTCAAATTAATTACATTATTATAATACAATCTTCAATAGTTATGAAAATCTAATTTGAGCATCAAAATTAACAGTAAAAATAATAAGTTGAACCAATGTTTAATGATATTTTTGCCTAAAAAATCTAATTAAAAATTTTTCCAAAAATATTATTGTAATAATAGTTTTGAAATAATATTGTAGATCGGTATTTGACAATAAATATAAATATAATTGCAATTAGCTATTATTCGTTTATCAAATTGAAATTTTGAAAATTATCAAATCCTTAATTACTGGTAAGTTTATTATAATACAATATAACTATAATTATATCTGTTCGGAATTTCCGACATTATGTTAATATAAAATTAATTTGCATACTATTTCCTATAATTTTCATTACGTTTTAATTTAATGGAGTGTAAAACTCATATTTGCCAATTATTTTTGCGTCTAAATGAGTCTAAACGATTGATGTAAATCTGAAATAAGCTCCACTAAATGGAACGCTGTATAACCAGTACTAATGAGTTAAACAATTTATTAGAATTCAATATAGGTAATTTAAAAATAAACTAGTCCAATTATTTTGATTATTGTTATTGTATGATTGAACATTTTCCAAAGAAAAAATGAAAAATAAAGTATTTTCAATTAATGATCAATACAAAAAGCTTTAAAGCGAGGGTATTTATATTTATAAAAGAATATATTTTTTTCTTTTTTATTTGACTAACTGAATTAAATAAACGTTTGTTGCGTAAATGGTGTAGAGTGAATGCATAATGATGTGAAGTACGCAAAAAAAATACATTGAGGGATGCGAATGGTTTGACGAAAGCTGAGTAGGTTCTCTGGAATAAGAGGAACGAGAGCGAAGTAGACATGCGGCGCAGGCCGGAACTTATGTTAAATTAAAAGTTAACAACCGTGTAATGGTTGTTTGTGATGTGGTTTTTCTAAAATGGTTCGTATTTATTACTGTAAGTATTTTTTTTTTGAACACTTCAAAATTTAAAAATATCTTTTTCAAACAAGAGAGAAGTATTTCGATTGCTTTTTTTTAACGAATAAAAGGTGGAATGAAAAGTTAATTTGAAAATAAAGCTTGTAGCTGACTGCTTTTTTGCTAAGTCAATCCGCATCAATCATTGTTATCTTTATCTTCCATAACAGATAAAATAAATTATCTCCACTAATGAAAACAATAAAAGTCATTTATTTTAAATTGCTACTTGTTATTTTTACCTTTATCAAAAGTCATTAAATTTTTTACAATAATATCAGATACATGGAATACGAAAGTGGGGTTCTATTGATTTAAGACGAAAAAACACTCGATAAATTACATTTATTTTAAAGATATCTACATTTATTTGCTCTGTATGTGTGAATTTTATTTTCATATTTATTCACGTTTAAAATGTTGAAATAAATTTTTATTCAACTGTCATTTTACATTGGATAAATGAGAGTTCCTTCAACAAGTTTTCATAAACTTTTAATGAAAGTTTTGCCACAAATGGATTCACAATTGTTAAATGTATCTATTTGATAACAGACATTTTTCTATTTTTTTTTTGTTTCACAGTATTGCATTCAAATTAATTCTTTTACTGAAGATAAATCTATATACATACCTAAAAACTAATACCATTTCTATTTTCCATAAAAGTTTAAATACATTTTCTAAACCTTTGGTACTACAAAAAACAAATAGATGTTAAATTAATAAAATATAGTAGCGTGTTAAAAATTTGTCATCATCACTACGCTAAATACCAAATGCAGGAAAATAATTTTTATTTTATGTTAATCATACTTTTCTAGTTGTTAGTTTATGTCAAATTTTTTATGTAGTTTTCTATGAAGTAAAGTGTTTAATTATAATGTAGTCTTTAAGTATCTTCGAGTGTTTTCATACCCGTGTGAAAATCTATTTATTTACTTTTTTTTGTACATATAAAGGAGTCATTAAGTCTTGACGAAGATCTTCAAGATATCCAACGTTGCCGTGTCAGATTATATCTATTGACTGTCATTAATTAATTAATTAATTAACGACGGAGAACTCAATGAAAGATGTTCAACTAAATGAGTGTCAGATTAAAAATTTACTCAACATCTTGAATTTGTTTAAAAATCAATAAGCTTCTTTCAACATTTTTCAATAATTTTAAAGGGAACGAACGAAAATAGAATTTTATAAAACTTTGTACACAAAGATTACGGAATATTTTTTTAAAACATGTTTTATTTAGTTGAAGACTCAGCTAATGTCTACAAGACAAAATAAACGTTTAATTGAAGTAAACTTTGTTGTGTAGTTTTCAGAAAAACTACCTAGGGAATTATTTTATGTGTTGCGTTACGTTTGAACTCACACAGTTTACGTTTACTAAGTGGTCGAGTTGCAACTTTACGACTCACGCACATGGTGTCTGTTTACCCTTCACATACTCGACATATCTACCCCATGAAAGTCTTAAAACGTATCTTTATACACCTACATATTTACAAATGGCCAAAATTATAGGAAATAAGGTAGAAGTAACGCTTCCGTATAAAAGATGTAAGCCTTTGAATTACTTAAAAAGATATCTATATTGAATTAATAATTTCCTGAATAGGTACTTGATATTGTATAAGTACAAGATTGAACAAATATTATTACTTAAGTAACATTAAATTTAAGCAAATAAATACATTTTTTGAAATATTTAATTCAAATTGTTAAATTAAATTTAATTATAAAGCTCAATTTGTGCAAAATCTATATATAAAAAAAAAACACAAACAAACAAAACAAATTATGTTTCGTCATAACACTTACGTTTGAATGGGAAATTTAAAAAAGGAAATAGAAAAATCGGGCTTACAAAAAATATAAACATCCACAAAAGAATTGTTGAGTAAAGAGAAAAATCTAATATGAATAAATCTGCAGTTACAGTCACTCAGTCAATTCAAAAGGGGCTTTTTAAAAAGAATTGCCATTTTCTCAATAACGCAATCTCTGTTTTCTTGGTGACAAAACAGTAACCTTAGGAATAACACAAAGGTTGTCAAGAAACATCAAACAAATATAAAATAAACATCTTAAGACCGGTCGTGTGCTGTTTCGTCTAGACTTCAGACAATTCCCTCTTGGTCTCGCCCAACTAAGAGGCTACAATGTTAAAAGTATACTACTCATCTTCCATAACAACTCTGAACTGAACTCTTATTGAAGTGAGAGTTGTTGAAAGGAATCATTTATAAACTTGTCAATATTGATACATAAAAATATTGATGAGGAATTATATTAAAGGAAAATTTTGCAAAACTAATAAAAACTTTTCTGATTTTTGATTGTGATTCAACATCAAATTTGCATTCGATTGATCTATAAAATATATATTATAATGAATTCAAAAAGTTTTCCAATAAAAAAATTTTAAAATACAATATTCAAAAAAAAAGAAGAAAACTAAAAGTAATAACCGTAGACATATTTGTCAATATTAGAGTCAAAAAGTTTATTTATTTTTTTCCTAATCCGAGTATTAAAGTTTCTTTCATCTGTCAACGTCCATATTACGACGTATGCATCAATAAGCTTTTTATAGAAGCTATGTACACCATTCGTCTTTCATGCTTCAAACAGTGAATCGCGTGAAAAACTGCAACGTTTTTATCTTGCATTTTTATTTCGGAACATTTTGTAAAAAGTTGTGAACAGACAGGAAGGAAAAGAGTGATATATTCTTATTTGCCTAAGTATTGTTGGTAAATTGAAGTTGGGTATAACAAAGATTATGTGTTTATGCAATATATGTAATAGTGCGCTTACAACCAAATTATAAGACACAGCTGCACTTTTTCACATTAAACTTTTCATACTTAACGAACATTAAAAAGAATTAGTTACAAAAAGAAAAACGCTGGAAACCGTTTGCAAAACCGTTCTAACAAATCTACAGAATAAATTTTGCTTTTCACTATACATTTTTTTACTTTCCTTTTAATAGAATTTGTAATTTTGCATGAAATTGTTTCAATTTAATTTTTAAAATTTTGAAAGTTTATTTGAAAAGGTTGGAAATATAAATAATTTGCATACTTGTTGTAACATTAAAAAAAATATTGCTATATAAGATTGAAAAATATATAAAAAATAACCATTGTCTATACTCTCTTAAATCGAAATAGTGACTTTCGACTACAAATAGTGACTATTCACTATTTTAGTAGTGAAAAGTATACCACTATTTGAATTTGGTGGTATACTTTTCACTACAAAATAGTGAATAGTCACTATTTGTAGTCGAAAGTCACTTTTTCGATTTAAGAGAGTAGATAAAAATAAAAGTATTAAATTTTATGTTTATGATGAACCGTGAACACAAGCGAAATAGTTATACATTTTATTAGTGTAGTTAATTGCAAAGCATAATACTATTTGGTAATATGAAATTTCATACTATGATTGATTCGTTCTATAATGTAATAATGTTGTTAGTTTGAGTGTTTAGTTAAGTTTACACCAATAACACAAACTATACAATTAGGGAGTCTTCAACTTTACTAATTTGACTACAAGTTGGTTGTAATTTACGAACGAACGCTAAAGTTTATTTAAAATAAGGGTCATTTAATTGATAAATATTTTAACAAGAAACATTTTAATGAAATATAATTATAACGTGGTTAAAAAACTGCTACTTTTCCAAAGAAAGAACGCCTACAGACGTTTAAAATATGTGATAAAATAGGACATAATTTCTATAGTTGTGTTGTTGAAAAGCTCAACGGATAGTAAATATAATAGCAGATGTGCATAGGGTCTATATGCATATTATATATCGTACATATACATATACTGACTCGCATAAATGCAGCTTAAGTAAAAGTGGATGCTCGTCTCATCAACGTCGCGACGCTTGACGTCGCCTAAAGGTATATATGCTCGCTAATGGACCAAACAATCTTCAAAGGAAGAAAAGCGTGGTAATTCACAACTGAAAACCTCCCCGATCCTTCTTCATTAATTTAACTATTTCTCTTTGTGTGCTTATGACATTCAACTCATTTGACTTGGCAGGTCGAATGACCAATTCGTAAAATAGACATACATATCTTACGTTTCATCTAACTTAATTAATTAACAATCTGTAAGAAATAGCGTCACTATTTAATTTTTTATAAAATAAATAAATTTTTTAACTCGCAAGTTTTGATTTTCTCTTGCTATGTTTTAATTTCAATTTGACATTTTTGGCTAAGAAGTACGTCTCTTTATAATCTCTTTATGATATGAAGGATGTATTTTATATATATATTTGACATATTTGACCTTTTTTTGACTGCAGGTCAAAATCAACTAATATGTGAGTATTAAGTAGGCGTTTTGGTTAGTGGTAAGTATGTTCATTTTAAAAAAAGTCTTTCAGTAAATAAAAGATACATTATAATTTATATCAAGAAAATATTTGCAATACGCTGTTAAACAATTTTTTTATATTGTTTTATTTATTTTATATATTATAATTTAATTTCGGATCTAAGGTGGGTCACTTATAATTATCATACTGGTCACTTGGTGAACCGTGGGTCATAGGTTGCCGACTTCTGCTATATACCATGTCCATAAGAGTGTAGTAGTTGTTTTTAATTATTTTGCTTAGGCACAATGTTTACTGTGCAGTTTTACTAACATCTTAGTAGGTATACAAGAATATAAATAATCATTTCACTTTTTTCTTTTTAAGTTTAAATAAAACCGTCTTTCAACTGTGCAATGGTTCTTATACACCAAAATTTTATCAAAAAATGATTTTTTCATATATATGAAGGTTCTATAATAATATACTTAATATAAATCATGACAAAAAAAAAACTAACATTTTTGGAACTGAAATCACAATTAATTTGCAAAATTGGTACAAATCAATATATTTTGCATAAACCAATTTATAGTACATGCTAGATGTCAAATAAGTCTACGCTTAATAAACGCAATGGTCGTTTTGCATAATATATAGATTCTTCCCGTTTTTTTTTTTTTTTTTTTATACTTCAAAAGTGTTAAGACAAATAGAAACTTTTGATTGACAAATGTGTTTAGTTTGTGATAAAATAAAAATTGTCATTGTTAGAAAAGTTCAATTTTAAAAAAGTTATTTTGGTTCCTTAAATTGAGGCATGTTAGTGATAATATTCAATATAAAATATTTTTTTGAAGAGTTAAATAGATACGGTTTATTGCAATATCGGTTCATTGCTCTGAGGCGGACATAGAATTTACGTCGAATTGCTATACTTCCAACATAAATTCAATTTCCACCCCTCGTAAATGTTGTGCATTAGGTTATTTGTGCTCCCTTGCAATCTAATGTGCATTACAATTTCACTTGTAATTTTGTATCAATCCAAACAAATCCTCTTACATAATTTATAGTTTGAAATAACTACGTTTTAGTATTTAAATTTTCATAAATCTTCCTTATATATGGAAATACATTCGTAACAACTTTAATTCGACGAAAACGATATTTTTAGCGTATTGGAGAAAAATGCAAGGATTTAGGTACTTAGAAAGAGAGATCTCTAAGAAGTTGTGATAGGTAATAGGGGTTGTAACGATGACGGTAATTCTTCGTCTTTATCGATAGTTGTATGCAGTTTGAACACATTACTCTCTGTTAATGTAATGATAAACCTTCTACCGTTGTTCCAACTAATCTAGTTATGGAAGCTTCATGCAAACTCGGCTCTTGCATCGCTAACTTACGTTACACTATTAAATTATGGAAAATCAAATTTCGACACACATTATGCAAACATATTACACATCGAACGTTTATTTACACTATGTTACATCTATTGTTCTCTTCACGTTTGATTTATCTGCAAATTGCTCATATATTTTTGACAGTGTCAAAAAATGTCTCGGAAATCGTACGCTGAATATTTAATTTGAATGGAAAATATTTAAATAGACAATCAAAACACTTGAAACCAAACAGGAAAAATTAAATATGGGAAATTCTATATAATGACAACTGAAATGTACAAGCAGAAATTTAATTATTTATTTAAATAAACGATTTCAAAATAAACATCGTATGCAAATTTGAGTTTGCAATGTTGTTGACTAGAACCAACCAATGTATATATAAATGTTGTCTAACTGTTGGTCAACTCATACTGATGTTTTACAATCAGAACTCAATTCACATTTTATAATTACTAAAAGCTTTGCTTGTTAGTTTCAATTATAAAGTACTAGAGAGTTTATACACATTTATGACATACACGTATAAACATCCATACATATCGTTACAGACAGTACATCTATAGTTTATACGCTTATATGAAATGAGTTTATATATTATGCATGTTTTATACTATAGGTACGTGATACTATAATTGTGTATTTTGTAAAAAATATAACAATTTAAAATGAAATTCTTGATCACATTGATAATCTACATAAAACAAATTAAGAACAGGTTTTTATATAAAATTTCTATGAAATTAAAATTAAAGTGATTAACATTAATTTTTAAAATAATACTTTTTTTAATTTTTTATGAACCAAAAAAAAAGAACTATAAATGAAAAGAGTTAATCGATTTCACCAGCTAATACTTATATATTTTTTTTATTTTTCGTACTTAAACTTTAAAAGTGCATTTTTTTTTTTCAAATTGCACCCATTATTATTACATATAGGTATCTATGTAGGTATATCTATATTGTCACGTATTAACTGCATTGCGTAATACATGAGAAAACATTATGTGAATCAAGCTTTCTGTTTCGTGATATGAAATTTGTTGGCGTTGTTTTGTGGTAGCTTTTCAGCTCGTTCTTCAACTGCTCAAATACGTGATACGATATCCAACTTAACATATCAGCACCAAAGTATTGTCTGTGACAATCAATACTCTACTATGTATCATTTTTAAAATTTTTTTAATTCAATTTTCTTTTATTTGAAATTTAAAAAATAAAAAAAATATGTATTTCTCTACAAATTATTATATTAGGTTTGAAATGTTCCTTTTAAAATTTAAATATTTCTATTATCACATTCAAAAAGATAGAATTAGAAGAAATATAAATTGCAGAACGTTATTTGTCAAAAGTATCATTCAGAGACTGGTAACAATTCTCTGAACACCTTAGAAATTTAAGCAGCAAGACAATTAATTAGCAATTCAAATGCAAACTCTTTATTTAATGTTGGCCAAATCGTGCACTTACCAAGTTGCCTTATCTTCAGTAACTAAATTAATACCTTATCTAGGGATGTTGCACTAATGCATAATATAGACCATTAAATTTACAATATCTACTAACAAGTAGTACTTTCTATGACATCCTTATCATTAATTGAATGACTTCAGGCCTAATCGTTTTAGACTAGACTGGTAATTATTTTAACTCTTATAAATTTCAGTAAGTTGATATTAAACTCAAGTAGATATTTTATTTGATAAAAAAGCGTAGAAATTTTTTTATTTTATGGCTGAGGAATCTACTATGAATAAAATACCTATCCACGTAATTTCTTTTTGACATGAAAAATGCATTAATGTCCTTTAACCCTCAAATAATAACAGTTAATTTGTCAACGTAAAATCTTATATGAAAGACATAATATTATAATATATTTGTGACTATAGATCAACTTTTGTACAGTAAAGTTACATTCTTTTTCTGCTTTTATAAACCGCAATGTTCATCGATTACATACATCTATCAATCAACATTTGACTCATACACATGGTGAACATTTTAAAAATTGTTCCTTGTAATTGGAAAAATCGTAATGCAATTTAATTATTTTTATATAAACGTAATAAAAAAAAGTTTGGTTGCACAGATGTCTTCTTAACAACTGGTGGTGGTAATGTAAGAAATAAATTTTTAGTGTTGAAGAAAGAACATAAAGAAAGCACACGTGTCTGAAAGTGTTTGGTTATTCAAAAATAATAACTATGAAAAAAGTAAAGAAAAAAGTTTCCAATGATCTCCCGACAGTACTTGTACCATATGAGTGCATATTTGTATTTTTGCCTTACCATCGCTATCAACAATCCATCATGGTAGAAAGAGGGATATAGCATCCATGTGGAAGTAGCGGTAAGGTTCCGTCGTTTGGGAACTCCCTTGATGGCTATTGTTAGATTTATTCACGCCCTTGATGGGCCATTCCCCTCGTTGTCTAGTTGTCCAACATTATTTGTTGACATTCAATCGTAATGGAATTGATCAATATACAACTGACCAACATTACGACATGCCTGGAGAGTTCGCCTCCAGAACTGTCTGTTATTCTTTGAACATACATACATGGGAGAGAAACCTTCAGTTTTTATGCATTGCAATCAAGTTTCGATCTAACTCCGAAATCAATAGGAGAACGATTTTATAATATTAAAGTTAAAATAAACCAACATTTCTATATAAATATCCAAATATTTTACAAACGGAATGATTCTGATTTATCTCAAGCAGAAATTGGAAGCTTTGCATCACAGTTTATTGCGATAGTAAACTTAAGACGCACCAACACATTCATATATAAACGAAAAGCATTAAAAATGCAACTCTTAGTAATTGCAGATGATTAAAGTGAAAAACAGAAATAAAATATTTTCCGAGGAATATTCTAACTAATAAAATGTTTTATCAAATACATTTATTTTTGTCAATACTCGCTTCAAATATTTTGCATCGTAAAGATGTCTCGCAACGATGATTGCACATATGACTTGGTTTGCATTGAAGCATCAACGTGTTTCTTTAAGAAGATTTGTTGTAAATTACCGTCTTACACACCATATAACTCTTATTCATACACACATGCATTTATATACCTACAGTTTGTCGAGTTGCAAACTTGAGTCGCTATATGCCACATTATTATATAAATATAGCTATAGCTATACGTACTTTTCTTGTTATTTGAATGTCTATACAATTTCGTTTGTACAACTAACAACTGAAGCGAATAAAACTGTCAGATAATCTGGTAAACTTAGTTTTACCTCACACTTTTTAAGTTCTAAGTTTGAACTATAAAATAAAAGCTCGGTTTCTACATAAAATGTAATAAGATCTCTACTCTTATTGTTGAATATTGTTTGTATTGTAATTAAATAATGACGGTGTTTGTGATAAAGATGATAAACTTGCCTTATTTCTACTTTTAGAACATAGCATTGTAACTTTTAAGCCTATTGTTTTAATGCACCACGTTATTAATAAAATAGAAACCGACGTCATACAATATGTAGGTGGTACCATATATATATAAATGCACAAGTACCTATATAGATACTCTAAAGAAGTATTTGCGGTATATAAATATAGAGTTTATTGTTTAAAATAAAGAGAAATGAAATGTATCAAATTGAAAACATTTTAACTATAGTACGTTATGAAAACGTTAGCATAAAGCACAAGAGACGTCTTCAAAGATAACTTAAAACTTTTAACATAATAATAAGATATAAACACAATATAGAAATCTGCCAAATGCGAGTAGTTGAAAAGTCTTCATATAAATATCTTATTTACGCAATTGCATATTTATACAAAACCATTACTTTCGTAAAATTACGTTTGAGGGAAAACACTAATAAGAAAATTTCAGCCAATTGAGATTTCTGAAGAAATATAAGGCTACAAAACCCAATTAATATTTGAAAATCGATATTGCAACCTCTAAAATAAGTTTTGTTTAATGTTTTTACTAATATTGTCACTTTAAGTGAAGAATAGTAAATGAATTACAATTTTTACGTGTTAGTTTTTATAAAACTACATATTTTAAATTACTTTTTTTAATGAAATTTCATTAATCGAAGATACATTAAACGTCCTTTGGTAGCTTTTACAAAACCTAAAGTTTAATGGTAATAATACAGAAAAGCTTTAGGTAATTTGGTTAATTAGGTACTTTATATAAAATATAAATTTCATAATAATATATAAAGAATACGAAAGAAAAAAAAAAGAATCAGTAGACATTGAGTAAAAATGGAGAGAGTCAATTTAAAATTTTGATACATGAAAATAGGAATCGAGTTTTTCATGCAGATTGGAATACATTTATTCGTCGGAAACTTTTATTGTTGCGCGTTGCCTTTAAACTTTACAACTCAAACTCAGAATAAATACAGAAAGCTTATCGGGATATAGCTTCTAGCGACACTATAATTTAGTCGAATTTCTTCAATTTTGTATAACATTTATATATTATTTGATATCGAAAACCGCTTATCCAAGGTCTCCCCAATTCCATAAACGCCTGAATGTGGGAATTTTTTTTATTGGTTTCACTAGTTTTGTGTAAAAGTAAAATCCTTCGACCAAGTAAATATCTCGTGACATGTTCAGCATAAACTAAATTACAAAAATTCAATTTGAAAACGAGTGAAAAATGTTGTTCGATCATAGTATCGTATTTATTTATTTTTTCCATTTTTCTCTTAAGTAAATTTAATTAGTATCTATTGAAAAACATTATTTTATAAAGGAATATAAAATCTGGTTTAAAATACGAGTATAATACATGTGCTATAACTTAAAGGTACTTCTATATTAAAAAAATTTAAATATGGGAAAAAAATTAAAGCTTTCAAGTTTTGGACTCGAATAACCATAACGTTCAAGTGTTTAAAATAATAAAAATATTCAATTCTTTAGACAAAGATTGCGTGCTTATTTCAATTCTGTGATTATTTTACGTCTCCATTGTTTGAATTTTAATGAAAAAATCGATATGCGACAGGTAGATACGAGTACTTGCCTACTATGAAGCTTCGCGACTATCAATAAGTAAAAATAATACAGAGCAAAAATGACGCACTATATGTTTGTAGCCATGTATATTCATAATACAACATAGTATGCTTTGTTATTGTTGTAAAAAATAATCATTCACCCAGTGGTTTTGTATTTGACCTCGTTACAAATTTTCCTACCATGCGTTGTGGGTTTAAGGGGTAGAACAGCGGCGTCGAGGTGCCGATGACGCCGCCAAGGGAACTTGGTGACGTTACATACAAAGCAAACCTTGAAGGGGCACTCACCTGTGACCCGTGTACAACAAAGAATGACCACATGTGTTCATTGTCAGTGTGGAAAATGTTATATTATTCTACATTTTTACATATACCTATGAATCTATGTCATATAATTTAATAGAAAACTTTAAAGTTACAATTGAGCTTTAAGGTGTACAAAAGTATTTTTAATAACAATTACTGCATTATAAATATGGTATTTTGCTAAAAAATAAAACAACTGCTTATTTATCATAAATAATTAAATAAAATAAATCAAAACAATAATTATTCAGATAGTTTTAAATCAATGCTTACGATTCTTAAATAATTTACAATTTAAATCATGTATGAAAAAAAAACCATGAAGGATTTTGATATAGAATTTTTATAAAATAATTGAACGCAGCTACGAAGCTGTGTGATTTAGATCGGTACTTGATTGATATTTCATTAATAATTGAATTGATTTAATCAAAAACAATCAATCTAAAGTGGAAAACAAGAGCTCTTACCATTTGAATATCGGTTATATTAGAATATGGATTATAGAATTGATGCAACGGTGACAAGAATATGCTTCTAAAGGACTTTGTACTTACAAACAAACAAATATGAACAAGTACGTAGAAGACCAGGTGGTGAATGCAATTTCTCGCTGGACAGGTAATTAATTTAGCGAATGTTTACTTATAACGTACCTGAAACAAAACAAACAAAGGTTAGTAAGCGTTACGGTTGCCGCATCCCTAAACTACCAAGTTATTTGTTATTTGTGACAATATTGCAACCACCTTCACAACTACCACTACACACAGACAGGTAGAGACATAATCGTATATGCACGTAAAGTTTATGCTCTCTTTAACTTAATTAACTTTAATGTTGTTCTGGGCAATGGAAAAAGTATACAAATAAAACCTACATCTTAAATACCCAAGAAAAAATAGTTAACAAATGTATGTATATTGTTGAGTAACTTCTGAAAGGAAATGCTATTCGAGATATTTTTTATAATATTAAGCTTAAATAAGTTTTAATGCAATACCTAATCTCTATAAATATAATGATTGCTAATAAAATAAGTAAATATCGTATACAAGGAGAAATAACATGTAGTATATGTATATATTTGTAAATTAAACAAATAAATAAAAGTACTATCCTAGTAAAAGTATAATTCTTATCAGATGAAAATTCTGAATCAAATATCTCCATTAAAGTTGCTACCATAATTTTATAAGTTCTACATTTAAGTCTAGATATTGAAAATTTTATACAATTTGTTTGAATAAAAGATAAAATACTCTTGTAATAACCTAGAGTTAGTTGCATAACATATCATTGATTTATTAAAGATGATATGTCAGTAATTCCTAATAAAATTAATAATCTGTGTGTTGTTGGTCCGTATATTAAATAACACCACGTTATCATAAAAACAAGTAATTTATTTATTTTTTTACACTTTTATTTTAATTGGCAATATTTTTTATTTAATTCTTTAGTTATAAAATTAAACACAGAAATGATAGAAAAAAAATTTAAAAAAATAACGTTAACGTATATTAAACGTAATTTTATATTTTATTCACGTATATTTTAAAGTTTAATAGTTCCAAAAATTGTTTTTATAGTTTAACTAATCTTCAGTTCGCATGAAGTTTACTAATAATTTGACCAGCAATTTATTTTAATTCAAACTCTGAAAAAAAGCTGAAAATAGTAAAATTGGAATAAAATAATTTATAATACAAGATCATGCTTCGAGAATGCATCTATTAATCAATCTTTATATCTATTTTATGTACCTCTTTTAAACTCTACAGGTATGCATCAGTAGATATTGGCAGATATACTAAAAAAGAAATCTGTTTAAAACATCATATTATACGAAATGAGTTATAACTTATTTTATCGTTTATTAAAAATCAATACAAGTATTGATTAATTCGTAATAAATAAGGTAATTTTTTATTTATTTTTTTGAACATAAGTTCATTGTCAACATGTTTGTATTGAAAATTGTTCCTTAATTCATAAATGTTCCTAAATATTTGTATCTTTAAAGACGATTACTTTTTTGTTTGGAATAATTTTTTTATATTCCAATCAGAATTGAAAAATCATGGGATATTTCACAACAAACTGGAAAAATGAGAACACAAATTATGCCATAAAAATTTAGAAAAAGGAGTATAATGCTTCTATCAAATAATCATACTTCACTTACATTAACATATTAAAACTTTAAGACATATAAAGAAGTATGGAAAATTGGATAGAAAATTTATATCACGTACCCGATAATAAAATATTCTAATTGGATATATAAATAAAGTGATGAAAACCTACTATTGATATTTAAATATTAGGTAGTTCATGTGAAAAGATACGAGTATCTATGTTTGTTTTGGATTTCTTTACTAACTTCTATCTACATTTTTTTTAAATATGTTCTAATATTACAAAATGTATAGATTACAAAGAAAAAATTTTTTTTAATAAATAGTTAGAAATTTTTAAAATATTCTATAAATTAAAATAAATAGTTTACTGACTATAATTAATAATAAAACCAAAGTTATTTTGTAGCATAATTTGAACTTATTAAGCTATCTTTATCTAAAACTTTAAAATATGCACTTTCACAGATAAAAATGCACCATTTTTAAAACGTAAGAATTAAAATATTGTTTTTATAATTAAATATATAAAATAATTTTAATTCGAAACTTGGAAATGAATATCAGAAAGTTTGTGGTTGAAAATAAGAATCATAAAATATAATACGTGCACTACACTGTATACATCTATGCAGGATATATTACGAATGTGTGTATATGTGTAAGTATGAAGATTTTATATGGATTGGTTTTGAGATTTTTAAATTTCAACTTCGTAATATGATAATATGAGAGCAGATTTGCTTCTTTTTTCTAAAAAAAAAAAATGTTGAGTTATTTGTGTTAGAAAACTTTTAATTACCTTACTTAAGTTTTTTTTGTTTGTTTTGCTAATTTAAAACTTTTAACTTATGTAGTTATTAATTAGCAAAAAAATACATTGAAATATATATTTTTAATTTGAACTAAAATAAAAAAGTTGTCAAAGTAATGATTTTCAGTCTCACAATAGTAGTATGCAATATACTCGTATAAAATGTTTCATACTTAATACTGTCATTTAAATCCGTATATTTATAACGAGTTAGAAATTGGAAAACGTAGATACCTCATGCGAATATTTTATATATGATATTCAAATAATAAAACTCTACAAATTTGACAGAGCCCTAAGCTTTTTATAATATTTTGACACAATTATTATTGTTTTAAGTTGACTCTACGAATTATCACTTTTGGTACGTATGTATAATGCACATTTTTATCTAACGTACGATTTTTATTCACTACGTCTTGTTAGAACAATAATTATGTTTGCTAAAGTTTATAAATAGACAGCTTCAACTCTGTTTCGTAATATGACGAGAAATGTGTACATGTACTACTAGAGATTTAAATGGCATTAAGTCAACATGACCTACTCATTCTCTTTTAACAAGAAGAATAAAGTGTAAAGAACGCGCGTTCTTTGCTCTATGCATATGTATTTATAATACATATGTGAACATGTATACATACATATATGATAATATATTATTGCCATAGAACGACTTTCCTTAATCACATCATACTCATGTTTAAAGGTTTCTCATACGATAGCCGTATGTGTGAATACGGTGATAATGAGATCAGTTAGTATGGAAATGTGTAAATTATTACATTTCGTATTCCACCAGGAAAACGAATACATTCCACTCTCTTGTTAAATAACTAATTATTAATGTGATATCAGCCGCAAATCTAGGTTAAACTACAAACTCAAATTTCAATGCATCTTTAAGACAAGAACATACTAACAACTTTAATAAATTATTATCAAGAGATTCGAAAATTGTATTAGAACAAGTATGTACAATATTTATCATACATATACATATGTGGGTATATAGTAGAAGATTAATCGGTTTTCATATGTAACATTACAATATGCTTTTCCTAATTAAAGAATAGCTACTTTATACTTACAAATAAACTATACATGAATAATTATTGAAATTTATCAATTCAATTGGAATTAACTTTCGTATGACTATGTAGGTCTTTATAACTATAAATAAATGATATATTAATAATATGTATTCCCTAAACGAGTACAATGCACAAAAAGACATTTCGATCACGTTAGAAAATTTTCGTGATTTAAACAACAAAAGCTTCAGTGGAAGATTTATTTAGTAAAATGGATAGCCTTTAACCTCGGATCAGAAACAGTAGTGAAATTTGATTTATTAGTAATGTAATAAACTAGTCGCGACAAAGCTAGGTAATGGTGTTTATGATGTCATCATTCATAAAATTTATGGAGTATAAATATTTGATTCTACTTCATATTACAACTAAACTAAGTTGTTTGACCATATAATCTAAAATGTTAGCAGAAATTTATTGGTTCTTTCTACGTTTATATAGAACTCCAAAAATATCGATGGGAAAATGTCTCAGATTTGGATAGATGATGCTTAAAGAGTTTTCAAAGAAACTTTTTTACAGGCGAAATAAATAATTGATGACGTCTACTATTGAATCTTAGATTTATGCAGTTAAAACACTTTTTAAAAGCAATTTTATACAGAAAATGTCATTCATATAACAGAATATCTCTAAAACAGTGAATTACAAACTTTTTAAATTCTAACTATCAACCATACAGGTATAATTTCAACCAAAACTTCAAGTAGTCTTAGAAAAATAAAACTTATAAAATAGTATTTAGTAAATATTATCTACTTACTTACATTTTCTAATAAAAATTTCATAGATTAAAATTAATTATATCAATACTGAAAACTTATTTTCTTTGTTATTTCATTTAATTTACAACTTTGCTGTGGATTTCAATACTTGCAAATACATATAATCTTAATTTGTGAGAAACTTGCTCAAATATCTTTTGTTGGTTAAAACAAATTTGATAATATGTTGTTCGTTTCTAGTACAACATTTAAGAGTTAAAGCACTGTCTGGAGCGACGACTAAAGTTTCGTTGTTAATAGCTAGTTTAAATCTTAACTGAAGCTCAAAACTTTTAATCTCACCCAAACTTTCTATATGTGTATGTATGTAAACTTATTTCTGCCAATTATTTTCATGTTTACTAGTTGATTTCATCGAGTTTGTTTACGAATGTGACATCAACACTATAAAATTCAAATCATTGAATTGGCTTTTGCTGTTATAAATAGTATATAAAAGTATTTTTTACGCCTTAAGATTTCGATGGAAAGGAAAAATAATTTTCTCTTTTTTTTCAACTAATCCGAGCTATTGGCACGAACGTGTAATAATCAGTCATCGTCCAATATGTGAACTATAATCGAACATATGATTGTGGCACTTTACGATTATATCAAGAGCTTTAAATGGAAATATTCTTAAAAGCTTTACTAAGTGATTTTTTTAGCATTATTTTTGATATTAGTGTTTAGACGTTCTCTCATCATTTTTGACAGGCTTTTAGGGCCTAATGTGACATTTATCGACCACGAACTTTCAACTTTGATCACATGCATTTTTATTTTAACCTATTACGAGTGAAGTTTCAATCTCCTTAACAATCTCCAAATCTATTTGAAACAACTGATACAAAACACTTTTTTTTAATGAAAACTCCAAAATTTCAAATAAAAAATTGTATGTTTAAATGGTGATACAATACCTGTTTAAAAAATATTAATCAGGTGTGGTTGAGAACAAAAACAGTCGTGTGTAATAAATTTGAAAATGAGTTTGAAAATGAAAGAAAAAAGTATGAAAGAAGATGACAAAATGGGTCTTAAAACGCATCATAAGTTTTAATAATGTTTAGTCTCATGTCACCGACAGCCGTTGCTACGATAGAGTGAACAAGTCAATTCAACTATTGAAAGAGAAAAAAACCTTATAACGTTTTGCTCACATTTCTATTCGATTTGAAAAATGAAGCCATTTGAAGATAGCAATTTGTAATCGGAGAATTTAAACACTTTGAAGTTTTTGCTTGAATAAATAATTTATTTGAAATAACTTTTTCTTGTTTCTTTAATAATAATATGTGGAATTTGAAATTATTTATGTACTTATTATGTGGAAAATCGTTGGGAGTGAAATTTAAAAAAGCAGACATTAACTATTACATTTGTTGTATCTACTTTTATAAATAATAAATAAGTAGTTGAAAATATATAAATATTTTTACGCTTTTTTAAGGAAGTTTAAAAATTTGTTTTCATTATGATTTATTAGAAGTATTAAGAAATCAAAATTCAGAGAAATAGGAAAAAAGTTTTATTTATATGTATTTATCTAGGTATTGGCTTAAGAGTAGTATTGGTTTTATTTTGAAGTTGCATCGGAATCGCAAAATACATTTATTGTTGACGTTTTTTTAAGCAGTATAAGAGAGTGTCTCAGAAGTATCGATTACACCGGGGGTTTATTTTCACAAAGGATGATGTTACAAACGAGTTGTAAAAAGACGTCTGAAAGAATTATTTCCAACGATATATCATTACGAAGATATTGCAAGCATCCAAGCACGTCCTCGAACAAACACGATGATATCGAGCCAAAAATAAATTAGTTAATACTGACTGCGAGATAACGGGCAGCTCTGATTCCTACTGTTGGCATTTTCTTCATCCCCCAATTCTTCTACGAGTGTGCCAGTTGGCGGAACGAAACCACCCTCTTGTTAATATTGCGTTATAGTTGCTTTTAATTTTCCTATCTTCTTTCCACTAACAAAAATCAAAACAAAAAATAAATAATTTTTGGTTGGTTCTACTTTTTGAAACAAACTATTAATTAACATTCGCCAGCAAAACAAATAAAGACAATTTTGAAACGCAGACAAAAATTCGTCAATGGCTTGTATGCACTCTATGCCATAAATGAGCATAGGGTATTTGTTTAATGTATAGAATCGAATGCATTTTAAAACCAATTAACCCATAGGACGTTTCGAAACATTGTTAGGATTAGTTTATAAACAGTTCATTAAAAATCTAGTTGCCAGATTACAACTATATAAGGCCTTATATTTTATAAGTACTTACAGAGAAAAAAGTTAAAAGCTAGATAAAATGAAATAACATTTCAATGTAAAAATAAAATAAATGTGAATTTATTTTGGTAAAATATTTTTGCAAAATAGATACAGAAGGAAAGTGAAGAAAACGCCGCAAATACGAAACTGCTTTAAGTGCACTCGATGTGAATTCGCCTTTTAAAGAATATGCAATATAATAAAAATAGAATTACTGAACAACTCGCCCAAAAATAATATTTCTTCATACACAATATTGCAAAGACGGGTACAATTTTCAGCAAACATTTAAGAGGCAATTAGAATCATAGAAGAAAAACTAATTTTGAATACTTTAGAAACTAATTTAATAAAAATAAAGAAACAAATTGTACTCTCAAATTTTAAATTAAAATAATAAATCATAGAAACGGGTTATTATAATATTATTTATTGTATTTTAGTTTTTAAACTAAAGACGTTGTAGATATTTCCACTGAGAGTTTGAAGGAGCAAAACTATCAAACATTGGTGTATTTTCATAAGTTAAAACTTTTGTTACTTGCAATATTATAGATAGCAAGAAAATAACTGAAGCAAGTGATAATGAAAAATAAAGTTCATTCACTTATAGAACTATTATATTTTCATAGAAATTTTAATGTCACTGATTAATGATGGTAGTAAATGAATCGTATATAAAAGTTCAGATACTGATTGGAAAAGAAAACTTTTAACAACCAATTAAAATAGAATTTTAATTTATAAAAAAATATATATAAGTATATTCGAAAAAAATTGTTAGTTTCAATTTTTCTGTGGTTGGTTAAAGGAATTTTATAAGAAAATAAAAAAAAGAATATAACGTAGGTATTACTTAGCATAAAATATTTCGATAAAGTGGGATTTATTTAGGAAAGTAAAATATTGAAATGTCTTGGAAATTGTGTAAATATATATTTTCTTATGAAATATTCTTTTTCATATTATGTCTCGTTTATTATCTACATGTAAAGTACCTCTATATATACAAGTGAACATACTTATCTATTTTGATAACAAAAAACCCTGAAACCAGTAAACTGAAAATGTGATGAATAATGGTTTTTGCTTTTCATAGTTAAATCCATGGTGCATTAATTTCACGTTTTAATAAAAATAAAAATTCATTTACTATGTTTTGTATGTATATATATATATATATATATATATATATATATATATAATATCTACTTGTGCTTCTCAGTCGTTGAATATTATAAGATTACTTGAAATCGTTCATTCAAACAAATTATAGAAGTAAACATTTTGCAAAACTAATTAGTGCTATAGAGTTGAAAATATTTCCATTTTAATATAGAAGTCTCATTGCAAAAATGAAGTGGATTCATTTTGTGGTTAGAACACTGCATTCTGTTATTGAAATGCAATTATTAGAATTCTAGTTGGTTGAAATGATCGACCAAAATGCAAATGAAATATATCATCGTGAATGTGGTGATGGTTAACGTGGAAATCACAATTCACGTTCCAAAAATATCAATCGAACAAAAACATTCGAAGACAAAAACAATTTGCTGATCAGAGTAACCTGATAACAGACATTGCAATCTGACCCATTTATCTTGAATGGGGATGAACACTTTTAGACGACATTGACAGTTTCTGTCCTATTAACTTGTCTTCCGACATGACGAGATTTTCTAACATGCTTTCAAATTCATTAAAATCTTGTCTAGATTATTTGTGATTTTTATCTAAATTGATTAAATCTTCTTTTACTTTAACGTTTGAAACTATTTTAAGAAATTAATAAAGTACAATTTTGAAGGTTCATTTATACAAATTGTACGATAAAAATTTGACTATTAGGTACTACAATAACATCGAATTTACTTGGCTTATAGCGAAAAGTAGCAATACCATTATTAAAGAAAGTTATTTATGGTTAATCGATCGCTATCCTTACACAATATTGTTTCAGACGTTCTTATAATTTTACAGAAAATATATTTTACTTTTTTTCATCACTTCAAATTAGCTGTAATATTTACTTTGTTTGATCAACTTTATCATTTGTATTATTTACTGAAGTATAAATTCAAAAGTTGATGATTATCATTATTTTTTAAAATATTGTTTTTTTTTTCTAAAACAAGAACATGATTTCCCCTAGTATAACATTCTTATGGGATAATCATAGTTTGTATTTACTCAATCTATGATTTTCATCGGAAATCAACTTCATTATATTTATTTATACGATAGATATTGCAGGGGGAACTAAATGGGATATGTGTTTGTGTGTTTGGTATAAGATTGTGCAATACGTGCCCCACGCACGGTTTTGTGGGATTAAATTGAACTAGTTTGAGGGCTGTATTGAGAGAGACACACTGTTGCACAAACCGGCGAATAGTTTCTATTTGTACATAAAATAAATGATAAATACACTGTAATCGAAACGAATAAACCAATTTCAATACTTCAAAAGCAATTTCTGCAAAAAAAAAACTTTCGCAATTTGCTATTCGTGCTTTAAATTTACACTTTTATTTGTTGCAATCTGATGGGTTGTGAAACTATTTTTATAAGTAAATTTACTTTGTCCTAGTTATAAAAAACGTTTTCCCAACTACAAGATAAGGTAAATCTTAAAACTGAGTTTGGTCATAGCTAAGTGTATGGGAAAAATTCGCTACATACAAGGTTTACTTCGCAAATATATCAATAAGGTTATTTGTCATACGTCGTAAATATTTTTTTTGTGTTTTTTAAGTCGTTTTAACATCTAAGGTCATATCACGACTTTCTAAACACAGAAAATTTCTGTTGGTCCATTTTAATCTTAGGTTTATGATACAACGGGGATCAAACCCGTACCACTTGACGCATGAAGCGGAGAGAACTACTGCTCAAACCACTGCGCCAATAGGTGGTCCGTCGTAAATATTATTATTATTATTATATGTTTAATGCACCTTTGTACTATCACGGGGTGTTTAATCTTAAATTTTGGACATTTCAAAGTGATGCAGATATGGTCCGAAGCCAGGACTGGATTTATGTCTAGGTCCGTGAAGCCCTGGCCTTGGGTGATCCAATTTAAAGTGTATAAAAAACTTAGGGATTTAAAAAAGTTAAATTTTGATAATATATGAGCCTATACGTTATACATTACAAATCAATACATAAGATATACATATATGTATAAAATTATATAATACATAAAAAAGAATGCCGAAAAAGTTAGAAGTGTGCGTTATACAACAGATGCGCGTTATCTACCTGAAAATATGGTGTTTGAACTTACGCTTCATATAACGTAATAACCACTCATAATAGCGAGACAATACGTAATTTTTAATTTTTCAATAAATATTAATGTCACTGAGTTTCCAATGCAATTTTAAATAAGAGTCGTAAATATTGCGTACACAAAATGGAATTTTTAAACATGTCTTCATTTGTTAGTTGTAATTGTCTAGTATGTGTTTACTTACTGTTTCCAATCACTTATTTGCAAAATGATTTAATCTCACTCTTATTTAATTTATTTTAATCTCTGTTTAATGAAAAACAATTCTTTGTAACTCAATAAATTGTCCGCTTTCATCAATTTAGCTTTATAGAGTAAGTAAGAGTGCAAACCACCAAAGAGGTATATTTAAAATGTTATTAGATAATTCAAAGTTCATAACTAGATAAATGATTTTTAAATCACTTTTAAAGACCGATAGATTAAAAGATCCTAGGACAGCATCAAACCTAAATTCATCTCTATTCGATGCTTCCCAATATTTATAATAGTAATATTTTACAATATGAATTTATAGTAGACCACGTTTATGAGCTTCAGACTTCAAAATTAAAAATTACTTTAATAAATTTTTTTGTGGTAATAAATCATCATCATATTCCCATCAACAGCAAATTATGGTATACTGTTACCTGTTTAAAGAGTATGAACATTTTTTTGTAATTAATTTTGATAACTCAATGGTTCTCCGAGGCTACAAATTTCAATATAATCAAATCAAACAAAACAAAAATAATCTCATATAACAATCGCAAATAGCCTGTAACTACTTAACTCGATGAAAAAAATGTATCGCTACTAATTTCGTTCGATAAAGGTATTCAGCATTAGTCTGATTATGCTTTTAATTAATCGTACAATAAAAACCGGCTTTAATAAAGTTAAATGATTTTTAAGGTTTTGCGATATTATCAAACAATATTTTATGACCTCCAGGGAATTTAAGTGTTACTGAATAGAAACTCATTTCAAATATTTTTTAACTGTATTTGACAGATTTATAAACTTCAAAAGAAATGAATATAAAGGTAATGATAGCTAGGTAATTATTCCTTTGTAACATGCAAAACATTCAGACAGTTAAATATTTGTAGTTGGGGAAAATGAAATGAGAATATTTTTCTATAAAATATGCAATTATCTTTTTGCGTATAATCAAATAATGATACCTTATTGAAGCCTTGCAATTGTTATTAAATTTATATTTATCGAAATGAATTAACTTTTCGTGTCTTTAATTTAATACATATATTGGTGAAAATTAAAATAAAAAAAACGAATGATATTGAATAAAAGTTCTAAAAGAATATTTTGAAATGAAAATAAAATCAATATTATATGAATTGAACTATTTAAATTATTTGTGAAGAAAATCAAGAATATATCTTCCGTTACTAGATAAATAAAAGAAAAATGGGTGTTTACTTAGAGCGAAGAGAAATTTGTAAAATTTTAAATTGAAGACATAGAGAAAAGTTTTCTTTCCTACCAAATGTATCTGGTTATATGTATGTATATATACGTTTGTAGGAGAGACACCAATGTCAACATAATCACAATGTTAACGTTTTTTATTGATGGTTTTAATAGAAACTTTTTTACTAGCGTTCGAGTTTAATCTGATTTCTAACAAGTTTGTTTGATTTAATTTTTTGAACTTAATTCTAAAGGAACATAGATGAGTTGTTTTTCATAGATTTTATGACAATTTATCAAACTTTCCCAATATCTATTGAAATGGTATCTTTGAGTATAATAAATTTGCATAAACTGCTAAAGATGGTAATAATTACATAGAAATATTAAATTAAAAATAATTAGCATTTTAATTAAATTTTTTTACCAAGTATTGGTATTAACATTTAACCTGAAAAGCTTTTATTTTTTAAAGTAAAAATCAACTTATAAATATTGAGATAAATAATATATGAAAACGCAATCACTATCAAGTTAGATCAAACTTTACATTTAATTGTATTTTTAACAAGAAAAGTATATGCAAATGAAAATACATGGATAAAAAGTTGTTAATTTTTCAAATAATTGGTTACCAATTGATATATACCAATAGATATTAAAAGTATTCGTATTTTTTTCCATTTATAAAAGTTACTTTATTTTTAGCAAAGTTAATAAAAATAAATAATTGAATACTTCAGCTAATAAAAGGAATGTAGGTATTAGAGCAAAAGTATTCATATTTAGTATTGAAGAAAATATTCCATCAACGAAAACTGAATTGAAACCCAAAACATTTTCATTGGAGGAAAATTATTTGTCCACATTATGTACAACGTTTTGTAATGTCTTAGATAAGTTCTAAAGATAGAAAAAGAATATGAAGGCATGTTGAAAACGGAAATGGACGGTATACACACTCACCATACACCATTCGATCATTTCGCTATGATTGAATCAGAATGAGCGTGCAGCGGGCAATCTCAATAGAGTGCGATAGGTATTTGATGATAACTAATCGAATCTCCTTCGGGTTATATCCAGAACGTTGATAATGGGTGGTAGAATAAGAAACACGCTAAGATTTGTTAATCTTATCCTTGTCGCTCGCCTATTCTCAATTGAGTTAGACAACTTTTTGCGAGTTTTATCTTAGTTTATTGGAGATAGTATGTGGTTACAATTTTTTACATTTATTTTTAATTAGAAAAAAACCAAGCACTCCAGAAAAAAGATATTGAAAAAGTTTCGTGAAAAGATTTACTTTATACATGTTGTGTATATTCCTGGGTCAATATCAGTCAATGTATAGCCGGCTCAAACTAGAAAACGAAAATTAGATAACATTAAGATTATATTTATTTGAGTTTTATTGATGAAATTCCGATTAAATGGTGTAAAGTTTTGTATTTTCTGGTTTTTATTTTAGATTTATTTCTTATAAAAAACAATTTTGGCATTTTCGTTCGATTGAGAAGAGATAAAAGAAAAATGCATGAAATAAGACAAAATGTCGCACACGTGCACAAAATGGATTCTAATCATCGCAAGAGCAAATAATGGCAAGCGTCGTCGTGTGAACTTGGACGACGCGTGTACTTATATACCAGATGCCACCTACGAACAAACGTCTTCTTTTTCTTTCTTTGTAGAGTCGTTAATAGGAAACTTTTCTTACACAGTGCTTGAAATATACACAGGATGCTCCCTCTATAACTCCAAGACATTTTTATATAAAGCTAGGAAGTGTCAAATACAGAAATCATGGAAAAGGAAATTAATTTTTTATTGTAAACCAGAAAAGTTATTTCATAATTTCAATACATTGACAAATAAAGAAAAAAATATCAATAATAAAATCTCATATAATAAATAATGCCCAGACAAATTTTAACACGATGAAATATATTATTATAGTTCAAATATTTCATTCTTTAACAAAATATAATAACTTAAAAGGAATAATCAGGCAAACAACCGTTTTTATGTACAAAAAAGTGTTTTCTTTTGCACAATTTCTCTATTCCTTGTTTATTTTTTCGTTGTACAAACCGGATAGTAGCGTAGCATCCTCATTTGGAAATTGCCTGGAGCACAGCTAGAGAAAAACTAAACGATATTGAAGATGAGGTCGCGATGTGCGGCCGCCGGGTATTAAAATCTGTCGAATAAGGGTAAGTTCGGAGTGATGAAAGATATTCGACTAGACAGACTAACAGACAACAGACATACAAGTGATCTTTGATAACGCTACATTAAACTCATCAGAGGACCTTAATGTTCAAAGAACGAGGCAAAATAGTTGCCTTAATATGTTTTAAAGCGCTTAGATACCTTTTCGACGAGACGGAAATAAACGACAAAACTTGCTTTTTTATTTCTAAAGTTCTCGTTGTTATGCAAAATGAGAGTGTGCAATTTTTTTTATTTAAATGGAGTTAGCACATTGGCTTTAATGGTTTATAAAGAAAAGAAATGGCGTTTTTGAACGCAGAACACGTTTTCGGCTGTAATATTTTTCTATTAATTTGGAGAAAATAAATCACTTATAATCTGTGTCAAAAACTCTGTATAGTTTTCTTATCTGACGGTATGCTTTGCGGAAACGCTTGAAGAAAAGTGACTTAATGTTGCATGAAGACAATGTTCTATGCTCGTTGGCGACTCTAATGTAACGACGCAATATTAAGACAATGACACATTAAGAAAATGTTATTGGCTCCCTTGTGTGATATTCGCAGCATGTGTGGAAAGTGCAAAGTTTCTTAAGAAAACTTTTCCATAATATGCCTTTAATTTGATATAAAAAAATAAAATTTAATAGAAAAAAGCTTGCTATATTGAGGTACTTAATTTTTCCACTAAAATTAAATAAATGAAATTTATAAAGAAGCAGAATACAATGTTATAGCTTGTATGAGATTTATTTATGATAGACTTATTGTGGCTCAATTTTATAATAGGTATTATTTTTAAGTGTAGCCAAATTTAACGTACTTTTTTTAAATATAAAACTTTGTTAGTACGATATATTAGAAAATGAAATGATTTAAATATTTTAAAGTGAGGATTTGCCGTTAAATGAAGATATTTCGTACAACTTATAAATGGTTTAAGTTTCAACAATATAAAAAAATTTGGTCGAGACATTATATTAAATAAAAAAAAAAAAACATCTGACAAGATTCTATTTATGAGAAAAATTGTCAATTACAAAAAATTGTAGAACTGTAGAAATTAGAATTTACACAGGGCAAACTTATAAGTATAATAAGAACAAAAAAAACCTTTGTGGAGACATAAATAACGAATAGAATACGATGAATCCTGATAAAGTGAGCAGAATTTAGCTCTTGTACTAAAACATCAACGTTAAACATGGCTTGTACATTTGCCAACGTCAGGATAACTTGATACACGGCTTTTCTCAACAACATTTGGAGCGTCTGTTTTGAACTTTAACCTTGCGTACCTGGAAACAAAGAAAAAAAAAGTTAGCTACGTATTAACCTTTTAACCAACAGTAACATATCAAAACAAAAATTTCAAATTGAATAATTCATAAGACATATTTTTAGTTTTTATTATTTTCACTTGAAATATTTTTCAAACTGATAACGAATTAAATAAACATGAAAATTTGGAATGCAAATGTGATTAAAATACTTGAGCATTGCGAAAATGAACCCATGTAAATGAGAGTAAAAACTTTGAGAAGAGAATGTTTGTAGTTTTCCATTCCATCAAATCAAATTCCCTTATTAAGTAGTGCAAATAGTATATATTTGTGATGTCTTCCTTACTCTGTGGTGTACGGGAACATGCTAAACTGTCACATAAGAGTGAGGGCGAGTGAATTGAAATTTGATATGTAAACTATCAAATGTCGGAAATCCACTTTCAGGATTCCGAGCATATGTGCTGAAATCCGTTACACAAAGACATTTCCATTCCGGATGAAGTTTACATAAAGCTCCTCCCTATAGTCAATGTTTAGTTCTACTTTATACATACATGCATACGTTTTCAAACAGTAATCGTGCGGTTTTAGGATTTACCAAACAGTCGATTGTCTGGACATTACAATTCTGTATTGAATCCAGATGAAACTTGAAACGTTTAAAACTTCCTTGTCTCATGGGCATTAAATAATCAAAATAATAACTATATTACCCAAATAATAAAAACAACTTGAAGCACGTAAGACATAGTAATTCACTAAAAACGATCCACTCATAACCTCAACCGAAGATATTTTATGACAATTTAAGCTTGAAGCTTGTTTGAATATTGCTGGCTATAAAAATACATAGTTTGTATCTTATATTACGGTATTATACAACGATTAAAAATACACAAGCATTGCAAAATAATCACAACAAATTTGTTACTACAAAGTAGGTACATACGTCCTATATATTTACAAACATGTTATTGTAAGTTGCTCTTTTCTATTCAATACTCTGAAAAAGCTCTATTTTATTATTGTTTAAGCTATGCTATAAGCATGAACCGCAGTGATTTGTTTTTATTTTAGTATTTGTGTTGTTACTTGATTATTCGTATGCTCATATGTTCAAATTATGAATACTAGATAAATAAAATTAATATGTACCTACAATCTACATACTAATAACACTTTTTACAAACTTTGCATTTGCTATTACTTGCTTTACTTTATTTTTAACAAGATATTTTGTCTTTTACAATATGTAGTTATACGATTTGAAGTTCATACATTTTTTGGGACTTAATAAAATTTTCCTTTTATTGTGATTGTTTTTTAAATGTTTAATTTTCAGAAAATAAAAGTATACCTACCTATAGGTACTTAAAAAATTAAAAATACTTATTGGAATTGGAAAAATGTTGGAATGTAGTGATATATAGCATATGTTAAGAAAATAGGGAGAAGCGTAAAACAAACCAAAAAACAAAAAAAATTTCTGACTACTCTCTGAAAAATTCACCTCTACCAACAGAAAATAAAATCCTGATATATAAAATTATTTTCAAATCCGTTTAAGCTTATAGAATTTAGAAATGGGGCACTGTATCAAACTCAAACACAAAGGTAATCCAAAAGCTCCAATCCATTCAATAAGGTAAGAAAAAAATCAATGCCCCATATAATATTCACAGTAGACTGGTACATAATAACATAATAATAATGTTAATAATAATAATGCATACAAAGAAGAGGTGAAAAGATAGGTACAGCATAAGTAAATATCTTAAAAGATTGTATGAGCATAAAAATGCTTTTGCAGTTAAACTTTCAAATAATATTGACGACATGAATCGATTTTAAAGATGGAGCAAATTGAAACCATCATAACGATGATAATATATAATCATACATTTATATTATTAAATATTGTTTTTGAATAGTACCATAACGCAATTAGAATAAGATGGTGTTAGTGACTAAATGTGTATTTTATTTGAATAATATGACAAAATTTGTACAAAAAACTATTTATAATAATATATGCAATATAGTTCATTGGAGCTATTTCCATTCAAAGTGTGTTAATAAAAGATTAATTTCAAAGCAACTTCCCTGAATTTTCAAGCTACTTGGCCTAAATTTGATTTAAAAATAAGTCAAACTCAAACCAAATTTAAATATTTAAATGTTAAATCAAGTCAAACATTGATATCGTAGGCTACGGTATAAATCACAATTTAATTTAAAAAAAATATTCATTGAATTAAAGCAAAACATGTTACGCAAGAACAAAATTACTTATTCATTTTGGTATGACTTTCTTTCAACAAACACTAAACTTTCAACGAAATAAAATCTTTGACAAGTAAATTGATTATAAAAAGCTAAAGTTTAACAAAGCTTTTATATTTTGTATAAACTATTTCGTAACTAAACATTTTAAATAGTCCGATAAATTTCATTTAAATAAAATATAATTATTGTTTTTCTTTAATTAAATAGTCTACATTTATGAGAAGTGTTTTCACCAAAACTAATAACGCAATTCATATTTTTAATTAGAAAAAATAAATCAAAAAAATTAAGAGAAGTATTCAAAATTAGATAGGCTTATTAATCATTTTACAAATTAATGAACATTGGGGCCACTGTTAGTGTTATTTATTAGTGAGTACGAAATTTTAAATACTGAATATTTTAACACGCGACGAATAGAGAACGAAAAAAACGTAAATATTAAAAGAATGTAATAGAGATGAAGAAACTACACATTCCACACATATCTTACGAAAATAACCTTGATCTTGGTATGTTCACTGCCATATTTATGAACAAATGTGTCCTAAGATAAGGCCAATAAACCAACTATATAATTAATTTAACATTTACAATATACACATCCGTTAAATAGCTGCGAACGTTAACATTGAAACAGAATTCAAAAGTTTATATTTTAGTTTCTTAATGTGTGGTATTCACATTTAATAATTCAATTGAGAGCAAAATCACATCACAAACTGCTTAAAAGTTTTCCACATTAAATTGATTAAATTCAATTTTTATTATTTTAAAATATTTATCTTTTTAATTTCCAATTTTTATTGCTACCACGATATTAATAAATAGTAAAAAACGTTAAAAATATTTTTGTTTCGTTGTAATATTATTTGTTAGAGTTTTTGACTTAAAAACTGCATAGTAGAAATCCAATTTGTGATTTCACGTTCTTATAGTCAGACAATATTGATAGGCAGGATTAGAACCTTAAACGTAATGTATCTAAGACGAAGCACATCGTTTAAACGAACGGTGTAGACTTTAAAAAAACTTGACATGACTGATGGATTTAGTCATCGTCATTAGGATTTACGTTAACTATTTTAAATTTGATGACATTTTTTATTCTAAGTTTCAGAGAGAAAAGAAAAATGTTTTTTTTTTTCTTACAACAGGAATATTTGAAGTGATAAAAAATGTTTCATACGTACATAAAAAACAAAGTATATGTCAAGGGGTTGTTTAGTTCCTACATGAAAACCCCGAATATAAAACTGGATTCACAAATATATTGCATCAACAATTTCACATGAGTGCTCTTCTTTTTAGTATAAAAGTGATAAAAAAATTAATCAATGTGGCATAAGTTTTAAGTGTTTTTCACTAAATCTTTGGCTTGATATCTCATACATTTCAAAAATAGTTATGATTTTTGAACTTTTCGAAAAATATATTTATGTAAAGAAAATCTTTAGAACTTGGGAAACAGAGAAATCACTGAGGCTGTACTTACAGAACTTGGAATGTTCAGTAAAATATAATAAGAGGGTGAAATTATATTGCCCATAAAAAATTATCTTTATTAAAAAGTTTCAAAAGTAATTTATTTATTACTATTATAAAATAAAATGATGCAAGACATAGTTCTTTACATAAATTACACAAAAAGTAATAGGCTTTATTAAGTTTCGTCTCGTATTTTATATGAAAATCAACTGATATAAATTTCATCAAGGAAGCGTACAAAAAAGTTAACTTTAAAGTAGTAAAGTTTAAAAGTTATAGTTCAAGTGGATAGAGGTATAGTTAATGATGAACTATTATAATTATTTAAGTAAAATATTATTGATAAAAAGTGAGAGATAAAGATTTCATTATTCCAAGTATAGTATCTAACTGAAAATAAATTCCTCACAAAGTGTATTAAATAGCAGAGTATTTTAAAATGTCGAAATTATCAATTTTTGATAAGGTTCAGATTAATGTTCTTAATGATCCAACTTCTGAACTGTTAAAGACTTGGCTTTTTCAGTATCTGAAGTATTCTGCATATTTGAAAGTTCATAACAAAATTCAGTCTACTTAGCGGTTATATTTCAATATATTAATTCGAGGAAGAACTTTTTTAAAAGTGCAACTAAATGTTTAGTTTTGTTATATTTTCTATGCATAGAAAAATATGTTCACATTGCAAGTAAAGAACGTTGTATAAATAATTAGTTTCAGTCTTTTCAAAGATTAGTCTTCATTTTAGTTAAGATATAATAATTTTAATTAAAAGACACTAACTTTAATTATGCAGAACGACCGTGTCGTAGTGAGTACAGCGAACTGTTGTTTTCAAATGCAAATCTTAAGCTAATCTTATTGTTGGTGAACCACGACAAATTGATTGTAATCGGTTACGTACATGGTGTAGTTTGTAGAGTGAGTTTAGCCGACCTCAAGCACTATCGGTAAATGTAACCATCACCTGTGACCTGTCGCCCACGGAAAAGGAAGAATGGAGAATAGATTTTGTGGTACATGAATTCTCCCATGCTTTGGGTCGCGAGTACCTATTCAGGATCACTGTCGCCTATTATGCTACTACTTTTGCATTCCCGTCTCTTTTGCACGAAACTTGGTCTCTATATAATAAATGAATGGAGCACACGAAAATTAGCTTAAAAGCGTTTATCGTTTCATTTACAACAAGGTATAATTTTACTCAATTTCACCGACTAATTCAATTTATTTTCAGAACTAAAACATTTTGAGTTGCTCAATTAATATACATATATAGGTAGTACTTTTGCATATATACTATACACGGTAACGTAGTATAAATCTTACTGAAACTAGTTTGTATTGTTCTTGAATAAATTTTAAATAGGTATGTATAAAAATAGTTTCAATCTCTCAATTTATAATATAAAACATTAAAAATAATTCAAAAAGTATCGCTTGGTGGTATTTGGAGTGAATATTTTAATATATATGAAGCGAACTTAGAAAATAGCACTTTAAACAATTTCTCAGTATCCGAGAAGACATTTTTATTGTTTGGTGGATGCAGTTTATTTCACCACGGCTATATCTCAGCTGTTCAGTTTCCGTGGTACCAAGAAGGAAAATGTTAAACGAGTAAGTATGAGGAAGTAGATAAAAGGAAGATAGCAAGAAATTCAACTTCGAAGAGGAGTTGTTCGTATATCACCCACATAGAATTCATCGTGGTTTGGTGGTGTTCCTTGCAGTTCGTTAGTCGCCACCGGGACGACACATCTTCCTGTATTTATTGAAACCGCATCCCAACTTTCTGATACAACCCTCTTAACCCACTACTAACGAACCAAACCCTTTACAAACCTTAAATACTCGTATATATCAATTGAATAAATTTTTACTTTTAATCTTAAGAAAATATTTTATACTTCAAACTTATCCAACATTAAACATACTTTTAAGAAACGATTTTCATTTGAAAAATTCCACCATTTTTATAAAAATTTCATTAAAATCCTTACAACAAATCATGTGCTTAAACAGATTTTAAAAGGAATAAAATTAACGTAAAAGTTGAAAGTAAAGGGTAATAATCATCTTTATGTGAACATCGCATGCTCGTCTACACCTACCTGTCATCATTAAGCGCAATGCATTAAAATTGTGGTGTTAATTTTAAATGTAACACACGTTTAGATAATTGGATTATTTTTTTTCTATAAAATATATATATGAGACAGAAATGGTCTTCAGTTTCACGTTCTTCCTTTTTATTAGATACATGTATAAATGAACGTAGCATGCATGCATCAATTTTCATGTTTCATATTATATTTTATCATATCTCTAACGAAAATTAATTTATTGTATTACATACATATGAGTACATAGATATGATTTGAAAATATAACGTCATTTCCATAAAAAATATTAGAATTTAAATCAACGTTGTTTTTCAGGCAAATTAATTAAATTTTCATTTTGAACATTTGCAAGAATTTACATACTGTTTTTATATTTAAATTTAATTAGTATACAACAATGTTTATAAATTAATTGTATTCGTAATTTTTCTTTGTACTACTCGAATACTACACAACATGAAAGACGAATCGTATACTTGGTGGATAAAACGAAACTTTATAAATAGAAAATGAAAAGTATTAATCTGGTTTAGCAAAACCCTTTGAAATAAATGGTTTATGAACAAATAAATCTATTTGATCTCCTTGAATTTCCTCAGAAGCGCTATGATTTATAAATTCCGGAATGAAAGAAAGTAGGTATGCAGTTTGTTTAGCAATTAAATATGAGAAAAAAATGCAACAAACACACAAATAGAACTCAACGTAAGATAACATTAAATTACTGTAGCTTTTTTCAACGTTAAACCATATCTCTTTTATTTCTTATCCTTGTAAACCAAGATATGACAAAATCAGTTGAAAAGCATTGCTTTTTTAAATGAAAAAAAAAAATGATTTTATGGACTTTGAAAGTTTATGCCATTATATTCGTACGTTTATAATAAAAGTATAACCTTAGTCCTTTAAAATGCAAGACTAATGCAATTCACACTCTCATTGTTAATGTCATATGTAACTAACTTATAAAACAGATTTCATAAAGCAGTTAAGTTGTGGCGAAAAGTTTGTAGTCGGCGACGAGATACAAAAAGCATTTCTCTCGTAAATGGCGGTAATCCGATTGCATAGAATTGCTTTAGGAATTGCGCTCATTAAATTGTTGGATATTTTGATTCGCTTCAATTTAAATTCACCGATTGAGAAAATGAGCATTGATTTATAGGTACCTATTAGGCATTTTTGTGCTTTATAAATTAAATGTTGAATTTTTAAAACAAACTGTGCGGGTGCATATATAAAAGAAAAACAAGTTGTTTTATTTAAAAATAAAATATTTACTCTAGATTTCTTGGAATGATTTCTTATTATTTTCTGTTTTTGTATTGTAGAAATGAAAAATTTCAGTTATAAAAGTTACAAACTAACAATGAATATTATGACATTTTAAACGAACAGAATACAATGGGAATGGAGTGAAAAACAAAACTGGAATTTAAGTTTTTTGATCGAGCTTGAATGAAATTTGTCAAGTTGTAGCATTAGTTGGGGGACGTAAAAGTTTGAAATTTGTGGTGAGATATGAATTTCTTTCATTGTACTTCAGTGGGAATTGCTTGCAAGTTTTGGTTGATGTGCTGAGACAAAAACTCGTGCATACGGAATCATTCATCAGTGGTTTGTTGGTTCTGTGGCACGATTACTTCGTACAATAACATCTACAATGCGCATTGCTAAAGCCAATGTTGTCAAACAATGGGAACGAACGTTGGTGAGGCGCTGTGTCACCAGACTGCGTGATAGATGTCCCATGACTAATTGCCCACCAATGACAATCGCAAACACCACATTTCCTTTCTGTTTACTGTCCCATCAACCCTTCCGATATCACATCACAATCATCAACATCCCCAATCACATCCCACTACATCTTTCTTCCATCTACACAAATGTGATTTATTTCATATATTCGCTCATCTCATTTTCATTCAAATTCACAATTCCACCATAAAAAATATTATACCTATATCATTTGAAGCGGCGATAACTGCTTTGTTTGGAAAATGAATGGACACGAGCAATGGCTGTTTTTGCCTTTATGTTACACGTTTTTCGCAAAACGATTTGATTTACAATTTGTCCATGTCTCAACGATCCTATTGACGGATTACTAAAAATTATGTTGGTTGACGCGTTTGATATATTACGAATGATTTCTATCGATTCAATTCCCGTAATGCTAACCGATGCATTTTATTGTTTTGTCAATGTCCTGTAACGTGTATTGCTACTACAGAGTATAGTTATTACGTATATTATATTTTCATTTATCACTTTTTCAACAAGCATATTAAATACAATCAATTCCAAACTAAATACCTATAAAATATTCTTTATAAATTTAAATGAATAGAAAATCATTTTGGTAGGTAATACAAAATTGATATTACGTAAGCGATTGGTGTTAATAAAAAAACTAGATTTTATATCTTTTCTATAACAATTGTTTAATGAGCATTTTTTATCGTAGCTATGATTAAGTACGTATCTAATGTAAGAAGTTATAAATATAAAACTTATGAAAAAAAAACTGTTATTGAAGAAAAACTGGGTTTCAAACGTACGATTTTTTATAAAAATATTTATAATGTATTGTAGTTAGCTTTTCAACACAAATCTAATTTTGCACCAAAAATATAATTATTTAAAGAAAGAGAATATTGAAACCGCATAACGTAAAAAAAGTATACTTAATATTTTTTTTTTAAAGTTACATAAACGAGAAAATAAAACAGATAAATTAAATGCATTTCTTTGGAACTGAGCAAATTCATTATAAAAACTTTTCTCAGGAAGGAAACCTTTTTACGAATTTATTTTAAAAATCCGGAACTTAAGTTTAAAGTAAAAGTTGCATGTAAAGTTAAGTTACTTCATCTAAAACTTCATGTTGTGTCGATACTCGTTAGTCTTTAGTCTTTAATGTTTTATTTTTATTTAGTTTCTTTGACTCGTGAATAAAGCAAATTTTCTTCTAAACAAACAATTACTAAAATTTAGTTAAATTCATGATTTATATTTTTATTAAAAATCTAGTGTAATTAGGCATATAAATAACAATACTTTTCAAGTGAAAGCTTTTTCAACACTTAATTAACAATTCATTTATCTCTTTGTTATGTAAAATGCTTTAACGAAAATATTAGAAATAAATAAAAATAATTACATCAAAGTCAATATATTTGAATGTGAAAAAAGATTAATTGTTTAGTACCGATTTGATGAAAAAAAAATTAAGATAGTTCAAAGCGTTAGTTTTTATCAAGCTTTACAATTTTTGAAATAACATTAACGAGTCTCAAAAGCTTCGATAAATTTGGAACGGTCATTATTCGCTCCACTGATTAATCGCTACTTGTCTAAAGCTTTTGATTTCACATGTCGTTGAACTCGTTAATGTCAGTGATTTTCAAAACTCAGTTACAAAGATGTCTTTTTTGAGTAATAAGATTTTAACTTTAAAAGAATGCCAATTAAAAATTTATAACAAACATTGAAAGCAAAGCCCCGAAAAAATAAATAAAATTTAGTTGTTCAGAATAAGCACAAATGAATTGTTCAGTTCAATTGCAGAAAGTATGTTTGTAGCAAAAACACAAATAATTTAAACTGTCTAGAATTTTGTGGTCAGAGAATCGATAAACTAGTTACAAGTTGATAAATGAATGTCCTCAATGGAAATACAATAACTCTCCAAACCATATGTCTTGTTTTCATGTTAAATACCTTTAAATGTGTATTTAAAGTAAAACGAGTGTGTAATTGCTTCTTTAAAAAAAGGCAAATTACATTGTTGAACGTGTTATATTTTTGTAAAAATGTAAGCACCTCCAATAAAAACAAACATTTAACAATTTATAAAACTGGTAAAAATCAAACAAAAATCAGAAATCGATTTGCTATTACCCCTGAGCAATTTATAAAAGTTTAGAGACAAAAATGAGATTGTCCATTTGAAAATATCAAACCGGCAATAATAGCGTTTTATTGGCTACTTGCCCTATGTTTGTTTGCCTATCTAATTCATACAACGATAGTCACACAAGTAAAGTTTTCAGTTGAAAAATATAAAATGTGCCAACAACTCTATCTAATATACATACATTATTCAATACGTGCACACAAACACGATGAGTATTTGATTAATTTTCCGATAATTAAAACGTATCCGATTATAAAAGAGCAGTCTGATTTTAATTCAAATACAAACTAGTTTCTGATTTATTTTAATCAAATAAAAACAGCTTGTTAAAAGGAAATCACGAGCACATCTCGTATTTTTCATAAAATGCAATTTATCCATAATATATAAAACTTGAATTAATCGGACTTGAAAGCTTTGACTAGTTCAACGAAAATAAACACAAAATGTTTTAGTTTTTCATTTAAATTTCAAACATATTTCTAGAAAATTTATTATAAGTTTATTAAAAGTTAGTGGAGTAAACGACTTGAATAATCTAATTTATTTAATTATATAGGATAAAGAATATTATAGAACATATTTACATGTATTTAACTAACAAATAAAAACTTCCCAAGTTGAAACGAAATAATTTAAATTATATATTACTTAGTGCATAAATAGATGTAGTTCTTTTTAACTAGCTATGCGGAAGTTACATTTAAACTTATAACCAAATCATAAGGAATAAATGTTTTTATATGTAATGGCGCTTTTTAAGTTCTTTTCAGTTTTTTTTTCGCGTTAATTACATTATTGTCACGTTTTTAAAATATTCCGTCAATCTTTCCATACTTGATCATTTAAGAGGGAAGAAAAAAAACAAAAGTCGTTTCGTCCATCCGGGTGCATAATCCTTACGAACAAAATTCTTTCGAACAACGACGCAACCTAAATATTATATATTCATCATAGCTGCAACATGGCGACCGATCATTGGAGCCGCATACGAATGAGGTATTAGTGTAATTTCTCTCAAACGACGATGAAGAGTGTACAGCGCTCTTCCGCAAATTCTCCACTGAAGAGTTTTAGCGATTTTAGCACCTTGTACGTATTCCTTGTATATTCCATACACTCAATCTATATATATATATATATATATAAATATAGGAAAACGAGGTACTCATTCTGCCATTAATGCTACCGCTAATTTAATTTATGATAATCCGTTAAAGTGTGTTTTTACTCGCAAATTCAATTCGCGGGGTAAATTTAGTTTGCAAGTATAGAATTAACAGTAATTGTGTGGTTACTATCTATTCAAATGATGCTCGCGTTTCATAGCTAAGCTTTGATCTGTGTGAATTGTCACATTATTGCTAGTGTGAAAAGATTTTCCTAACCTTACTTAAGGCCCATTTGAATCCAAAAGCAAGGGTGATATTCTTTCAAAATTATATAAATCTTACTCTGTGAATTTGCTTATAAAAGCTTAAAAGATACATTTCTCTTTATGTAAAATATTCTTCAATTATAATTTACTTAAAAATTAGCTGCTAAAATTTATTTTAAAAGCTTAGATTAAGTTAATAATTCTATAACTCTAATAGGTAAATTTTTGTAAGATTCAATTATCAAAAATATCAATTCATATTCTATAATTTAGTTTATTTGAATAAGTAAAGAAAAATTTATATTTATTATAACAAATGATTGATAGGTAAGTATATGGAAGGGTGTGCAGGCATTGTTCTAAGATTAGGTTAAGTCAGTAACAAGACGCTGGTAATCAATCAAAATTTAAAATAATAATCATTAAAAATTGAATAATTACTGCTAACCTTTATTGTATCGTTTAGACGAGCGAAGAAATGTACACAACGCCTTTACAAAATATAATAAATTAATTAGTCTTTATCTGATAACTTAATAATATTCAGGAAAATTAATTGTTTCACATTTTCCTTTAACATATCCTGAATTAATATGCCCTGGAAAACTCAATTCATATTTCAAACGTAATCACAAGAGATGTAATAGGAAGTAGTTCGCAGTCATTGTCGCGTATACATAATTGGCAAAATTTCAATTAGAAATCATGCTTGCGAATAGAATAAGATCGACGCTGTAAATTTCGTTCGTTCAATATTATAATATAAACGTGGGTTCTTTGTTTTCCAGAGAAACTTGATCCACTGTAGAGAGATGCTGTCGCACTATGGGCAGCCATATTTAATGTGCATACAGTGTATGTATTTTGGTGCATAGTTGACACATTACGATGAAATAGAAAACCACCATCATCGTTCTCGTCAGTTTTGCAACCCTCAACCTCAAATTGTCCTTCATTTTCTAATCCTACAACTTCTCATATTTGGTTTCATAATAATTACAGTCTGTTCTAATGTATGTTTAATTAATACTTTGCCTTACTCTCTCTCCTTCTCACAATTTTAAAGTCTAACAAACACATCGTATCGTGCTTATAAACGACATGCATTATTACGAAAAAATGTTTAAATATGCACCATTTTATAACATCATTTTTAAACTAAATATAAAACAACTTATAACCTTATTATGACTATACATTGTGTAAAAACAAAGTAGATTTTGAAATAGTAAATTTTGTTATTTTAGTAGGTACTGTCAAACAACAAATAGTTTAGCATTTTAAAGTACAAAGACTTGAATAATAATTTAAAGATATTTTGATGATAATTAACCTTATAAATCAATTACAACAATTAGTTAATCGAACGCAATTTAGGCCTTACGATTGCTTTACATTAATTATTACAATATTTATTAATAAATTATACTATGGGCATGTGTGTACCATGTGGTTAATTTAAATTCATTGAATTAGACTGTATTGAATAAGTAATTAACTGTTATGTATAACTAGTAAGATTCCACAATGTCGTTTAAAAACAAATTGTTTTTATATACCTATTAGCTATAATAATGTAACATTATACTGTAAAACTAAAATGTGTATTATATTGACAACTAATTTGTAATTTTGTAATTTACAAATCTAGAAATATCTAACATAAAATGCATCGGGAATCGTGTCGACTACCACTGACGCATGGAGTAGGAGCCTTACAGATCTAATCGTTGTACCACTATTTTCTATCATAAAAGTACTATGCATTGTTATTTTAAGATAAATAGAAGATATTTGTAATTGAAGCTGTTTTTCGATTTTATAGTAGATATTATTCTTGATGATACAAATGCAATTGCACCATTTTCATTATAACAATAGGTATACAAACACATTATGTAAATCATGAATAACAAAAATATAGTTAATTACAGCTCTTTGATAAAGCATCTCTTGCATGATGTTGGCAATCAACATAGAAACACAGTTAAGATAGTTTGTTGGTTTGAGAAACGAAACAAATTCAAAGTTATAAACGAAAAATTTGTTTTCTGTTTATATACACTAAATGTAGTTAAAACTTTTAAAAGCAGTATGTCCAATAATACAAAATGAAACAAAATTAAGGAATATTTGGATCAGATAAATAAAAAGTATGTCAAGTCAATAGAACGTAGTTTAAAGGTCAGTTTTTTACCTTTGGAAATATTTAATGTGTCCTTACTTGATAGATATGGCGTTGTGTTTTCTCTCGCTTTAACATCCGTTAAAACTTTTAAAAAATCCCATAATATATACATCCGTTTATTATTTTGCATTTCACATGATCAATATTTTTAAATTCAAAAATAAAATATTGCTTAACTACTTGTTAGATTTAAATCAAATGTATTGGCGTGTTTCTTAAGTTTTGATTTATAGTAAAAAATATTATTAGGGTGCTTTTTCTAATGACAACGTTCTGGTTTGAGTTTAAACAACAACCAGAAAAGGTCATAAAGGTACAAATACATTTTTATTTTAATTGGCCATCAAAAGATAACTGATAGACTAGTATTTTAATTTAAAAATAAATGAAGTACTGCTCTTACAATATTTTCTATTTTGTCACACATTGGAACAAAAAAAAGTAAATAAATAAAAACCCAATATGCCGCAATTTAGCGTCCGTTCGTTACGTGTGTATTGCTCAATTGTACGGTTTAAATTACATTTACTTTAATAGTTGTGGTTGCGTCCTCACTTTCAAACCATAGTGCACTATAAAATAATTCCACAGTATAGTGTTAGTTGTACATGAGGTGGCATGGTGAGTTGATAGTGGCACTATCAAATACACGCATCGTAAAATGTAATATGGTGGAACATTGTAACACCCTACGCCCCAATGCTGATGGCGCTTTCTATACTTACATTGTAGCAATAGAAAGACCAAGACGTCATTTTAAACGTCCTCTCAGTTTAAAGACGGTGGAACAGTTTGAAATTACCTTTTTATAATGCAACGTTCATTTTATTTGTAGAAATATTGAACTAAACGGTAAAACTGTCTCAATAATGCTAACTCTATCTACCTTGATATTTTCAAATTGAAATCTCTTTTAATAAATTTCAATTTAAAAAAAAGTTAAAATGTTTTTAACACATCAATGAGAGATTTAGAATTTATTTTTGGGGTGAAGTATTAGAATAAAAAAATCTGGTATGATAAACTATCCATGCGATGTAGGAAATGTGGTGCATGGACTTTGTTTATGCTATCCTATTTATTTAAGTCATGCATTATTCTTGTTCAAATAAAGTCATTTTACATTCTAAACTAACAGAAATAAATACATATACATATACGTCTTTCAAGTGTTTAATCTTCATAAAAACGTTTACTTAATTTGAACAAATTTCTGATTTCCTTAGCTTTTTCTACAACAAAAAATCGTGAAAAATTATACGTGTTTAATCAAATATAATAAATGTTTATCGTAAATTGTTTCATTCGTGAATAACGCTAATATAAGACGTGATTAATTAATGCAACATTAATTATATATAGGATAGACAAATGTTTCCAATTTGTGTCTAATAAAATCAAAGTGAAACTGTAAAATATGCAATTACCGTGAAAATTATTTTACATTTGCCAAGTGTCGGCGAGGAGACCAATGCGATTAAGGCAACACTTGATTGACACTTTGATTAATTAAGTTATCGTAGTTCGTCCAATGCTCCCTTCGTGTTTATACCTATGTATATAATTTTCGAGGTGTTGTTGTATTTTAGCGGTTGTTGTAAACTTGAACAATGATTTTCACTAACAACGGATACTCTCGTCTATCTTCACATTAGTGTTATCCGATGAATAGAAACAGACGGAACGAAACTTTATAATTTTCGAGTCACGTCACGTCTAATTGAATGCAAATAATTAGGGGTGTTTGATCTAATTAAGTTTCCTAACGATCCAATTTAAATGTATGTATATAACTTTATGATTTTTTTTTTAGTGTCAGAAACGTACAAGTGAAATAAAAATTGACATAACTCGAATTAAGAGGGTGCAAGTAATATATCAAAACATATATTGCTGACTTTTCTGGTGCAATGTCGCTGTCGGGTTGGCGCAACGCTCATCGGTACCGCTGCCAAATGCAAACATTTTTCCGGAATAATCAAAACCATCGACTAATATAGCTTTCTTTACTATTGGTTCTGCAACGAGCAGACTATTTTGGTTTTGGGCCAATAAATTTTTTTTCGCTATTCAAGAAATTATTTATGACTCTTGCACTTAAATTCGTCGACAAAGCATCTACTAAAAGGTCATAAAATTTATTAATTTTTCTGTATCCGCTTTGATTCTATTGGCGCTCGTTTAAAATTTATTTATACGTTTTATTTCCTGCTCGTTTTCTTTTATTACGCAACTAGCATTGAGGAAATTTTCGTTTATCTTTTGACAAGTATGCATTAATAAATATCAAACAATACAAATATTGGTATTTCATTCGCTTGGTTCAATTATACAATTAATGTACAAGAGGTTTCGTTTAAGTATGCAATGCGAATGTAATTAAACAAAAATGCTCTGTGGACAATTAGAGAATTGTTTATAGGTCAGTCAAACAAGAGTGTCATTTAAGTGTTTACATTGATTTCAAGTTAATTTAATTGAAAACAAATTGAACAAGTAACAATAATGAAACTTGTGAACAATTACAATTTGCAATAATGATTAAACGGATAGTACAAATATGCAAATGCACATGTCTGTGAATCTTTAATATATAACCAATCAGCACCACGTTTTATAGATTTTTGACTTAAAGAAACATTTACTTAATTAACTACATCATCTTATATTTGGTCGTACATCCAAGTAAAACAATTTATTTTATAGTAACCATTGGGAAAAGGCTAGATGTAAAATAACTACAACACGAATAATAGTAAGCAATAAAATATTGATTAATTAAATTATAAAAAACTAAGTAGGACTCTAGATAAAATTATTGTTGTAAAGCTTAAATTCTGTTCACATCCTCTTGTTCGTCAACATACTAAAATGAGGCTTTGTACACATAAACTTTGAATTGGATGATTTATGTTAAGCAATAAAACTTTTTTGGAAGAATAATTTTAAATTTTATTATCGTCTCGATCCAGATATCCACATTCGTGTGGAAAAAGAACACGATGGAATGAGGATATTACATTCAATTTGTAAAGAATATCCAAGGCTTGAATCGACTGATCTTTTTCCTTCTCATACCTTCATACTAGTTACTTTCTCTACTGTTTTTCACTGAAGCGTGATATTTAAACTACGCTTAATATGATATCGATATTTGTTTAAAACACTTTTAAATTTAAATGGAACAATAAAATCATCGTAAATGGCGTTTTTATAAAATTTTCAACGAGACAAAAAAAATCTCTTTCGCATGCAAACGACTCAAATGTATAACGAATTAAATAGAAACATTAGAGCATTTATGATGCTTTTCTTTAACTTTAAAATAATAAAATTTTAAATTATATTTAGATATATCTTTGTCTTTTAAGGTTGGTCGAATAAAGCAAGCATGATCCCCCCAATTCTTCCAATTTGAACGAATATACTCCCCTTTTTTAATAGAACAATGTCGTTAGAAATTAGTTCTTATTCTCTTTCTTAATATAAAATAACATGAAGGAATATTTAATTTATGTAATTGAATTCAATTGATAGCGTAAATATTTGAGACAGAACTTTAAAGTTGAAGTTTTAAAGAATTTTCATTTTCAATTTACAGTACATATAAACTAAGTTTTGTAATAAAAATTTTACAACTTAAAATTAAGTTACAGTTGCATTTGATTATGTATCTTAAATATTCTATATTTTTATAAGTTTTATTTTTATAGACTCTTGAGGTATAAACTCCTATATTCTTAAGAACAGTAAGAAATTTTTATCTGTTATATATTGGTTTGAATAATAAGTATGAGATGAAACAATTAGTTGATGCGTAGTTAGGTTCATCAACTTTAACCATTCAAAATTTGTCTAGTTAGTAAAGTATGAATGATTCACTGATGCAATAAATTGACGTAAAATGGATTAAAGAAAGTGTGAATAGATGAAACTAAAGTCATTAACCTTATTTCCAAGATATGATTGGTGATTACATAAGTGAAAAATCCAAAGTAATTTTTAATTCAATTTAAAAAAATTCCAACTACTTAGTCCAATCATACTTTACCTATGAACTGTGTTGATGAAGGTTGTCAATGAATCATCACTTATTTGTGACACGTAGGCTAGAAGGAAAAAAAACAAGCAACAAACACACACTTTTACAAGCATATCGCAACATGTACGTTGGTAGAATTTGAAAAAAATTGAAATTTTTGTCTACAGTGAAACAATTTTAGCATCATCAAAACGTTTTTGAAAAACGTCAAATTAGATTTAAATGTCGAAATAAGATGTCTACAATATGACACTTACTTTTGAAAAATGACACGAAAGAAAATTAAATTGGTTCCACGTTAAGCAAAATGAATAAGGTAGTCTCAACTGTTCTCATCAACATGACAAAGATATCCTCTACTGAATTGACAAAAAGTGTGTACATACAAAATTACGTTTGATTTTTTTTTCTTTCTTTCTTTCTGCAAAATAATCAAATCTCTTTTTAAAATTACAAACGAAAAGAGTTTATTTTAAATTAAATTCAAACATCAAGAGCTCAGCTCAAACAAATTATAATCGAAGATGAAATCCAATCCATTTATTTATTGAAGAGAGAAAATATTGAAAACGGGACAATTATTTAGTAAACATTCGAAGAATTAATTATTTTCGGCTGTATAGATAAAATCATTTTTCTTCGACAGTTCTTTAATCCAACCGTTAAAATCTTACATGAAAAATTATTACATTCATGTTCTTACCTCTCGGCTATTTACTTTAGTAATTCGTACTATGAAATATCTGTTCAATTTGTTTTGATAAAACGAACCGAAGTAAAATCTTTCCTGCAACTCACACATGACAATATTTACCCAGTGTTGAAATTTTTCTTATTGCCCATCTAACACATTTACCAGGAAAAAGGTGAAATAACATTTTTAGATAGGTGAGTTTTTACGGCTTCGAAAGGAATAAGATGACGGCTACATTTTCTGATAGCAAGTGGACCAAAGGTGACAGTTTACGTAATAGTCGAACGTATTTTGTGACAGTTTTCGTAAACTCGTCATACATATCAACAGAAATTCAGGTCGAGATATGTCATATTTTATTTGCAGTTTTTAAGATGCACTAACGTTATTAACCACAGCTCTTAACAGTCCTAATACCTTTAAAAATGTGGCATTTAATTTAGTTGAAAATTCCACCCCTCAAGAATAATATTAAATATTTCATCTTGACTGCTCACCCGCGTTGATCGCACTGTCTCGGTCACTGTCACGTTGTCTATGTTTTTAATACTCGTAACATACTGTACTCGTATATATGTATACGTGATGGTATTGGCGAGGGTGAGGCCGTCCATCCACCCTAATCTCTGTGCAACAGGCATTTCTAATTTCATGAACATCCCTTTGACTTTAGAATACTACATACGTTTATTATTTGCAGTTCATATCTTTCACCAGCAGATGAAGAATGATTTCAAGTGAGAAAATTAATAGTTCCCGTTATTTCATTATAACTGGCTATGGGCTCCAATGAACAGGGTGTATTAATTATAATATTAATAAATATTTATTACGAAAGGTGTGGAGTGTTCTTTTTATTAATGAAATTATAAATTATAAAATATTATACTTATATTAAAGTGAATAAGATTAACTGCCGTACTAACAGCATTAATCACAGAAAATTTTTAAGTATTAATAATTATGTTTTGTAAAACTGATATAAACTTTCTGAAATCATTACCTAACCTAAATTTACGAGGATTTATTTACAAAACAACAAAAACCCCTTTAAGTAATAATATTATAATAATAAACTACAAGTTCATAATAACATTAACCAGATTTTGTGATCATTTTTTTTTCATTTAGTACTTCAAAAATAGTTTTGAATAAGTAAGCTTCAAGATTCGACAAATAAATATATGCTAAGCTAAATTTATATATAAACGTTACATTATTTGAACATACGGTGAAGTAAGTTTAAGAACTAATAGAATGAAAGTAGCTGAGTACCTACTCGGTATTTGGCTACTCGGCTATTTTGTTAATATTTATAGTATTTTATAATCGGCCGAGTAAATCAATTTAACTGCCTTTGGAACTTGGGACTGAAATAGCGTAACATATTTCGTGGGTAAGATAAACTGACAGAACGTCGCTTACTCACAAACAAGCTTAAAAATTAAGCTTGATAAAATGAGCCGAGTAACTCTACCGAGTATTTGACTCTGCATACATGAAACCGAATAATACTCGGTACTCCGTTTCTTGTACTTTGTTTTCCGTTACATGGCCCATCAAAAAAAATAATAATCTACTTAATATTATTTACATTCAATTTTGTATATTTTTCGTTTCTCAACATTATGAATACAATCAGCTGCATCAAATAGTATGATTCTTTATCATAAATAAACAAAACTAATGACTCATATAAACCACCATAGCAAAATTAATTGAATTGTAAATAATTAGTCTTGGAATCTTTCACTGGGCATAGTCTTTCAAGAACTAGATCTATTTTATTACAACATTTTAATAACTGATTCAAAAATTCAAATTTAACGTATTTAGTTGTTCTAATTTTTCATTGCGAATATGATATCTATACTTAAAATAAAAGTTTCTATAGAGTTGTACAAATAATAAATTAATATTTATGAATACCTACATAGAGTTAAAATCATAAAGATAACCCTATTTTGTAGGTAATGTTGTAAATTTGAGGGAAAATCATTGAATAAATCAGCCATAACTCACCGAGATACTAAAGATTTAATATTTAATTTATCATAATACTTTGTTGTGCTATTGACATCAGCTCCATTTTCCTGAACCTTAATCAAATCGAAAGTCAATATTGACTATAGCAATATCAAACGCGCAAACTTATTTTCATTTTGATCCCCAAATTAGAGATAAAACTAACAATTAACCACTTATCGGTGTATTTTATTATCAATAGTTTCCGAAAAGTCAAATATAATCTATTAGAATTGTTGACAAACAATATAAGTCTAATACACGTATACCTATGTATGTTATATTCATTAATTATTTTCATATAAATCCCAGGCATGTTTATAGATTTGAGAAAAAGGCTCACCTACACACAATATCATTCAGAAATTGTTGGAATTTCTTGTTGACCCGAAGGCTAATTTTCCGCCACTGATGTTTTTCTTTGAGCTCAATTGATGGATTGTTCAAATGTTTCCGGAAACTTTCAACCTTTCAAACAATGTTTCTGATACATAATATATTTTGTTATGAAAACTTTATGTAAATATCAGATTTATAACATCAGTGAATATTATATCATTTATTAAAGAAATTTTCTTGTTTCTTCAAAACTTTTTCTAACAGAATATTTTATATGAAAACTCCTGCGTGCTATATAACATTAAAGATAATTTGCTTATAATTAAATCCTTGTCATTCTTTCCCATTAATGCTTTTTAACCTTTGAAACGCTGAATTATTTATGAAAAAGTTTCCGTATGAAAAATTACTTTTGGTGAAAATTTCTATTTAACAAAATATTGAGATGTATTTAATTACTCATTTAGAGATTAAATAACCAAGCAGTATGAATAAAATCACTTATGTTATACTCGGTTATCTCTAATTGATTAATTATATAATTCAGTATTTGTAGATAATTATAAAAGCAAAGCTATAATATGTATAATACAAATAATAAATTATTATAATTGAACGAGTAAAATATTAAAGAGAAAGATATTTGTTTGCAAAGATCAAAGTTACATGGAGAAGAAATAATTAAATGTAAAATATAATAAACTGAAGCTAGTTTATGATAATAAACACACGATAGACAAATAATTTAAGAGAAACAATGATTATAGCAAAAGGTTAATTTTATGCATGCTCTAGCACAAGCACTGATGCGATCTATACATACACGTATATATATGTACGTGTATATATGTATATATTTGTGTACAATTGATGAGAGGGGGGAGTAGGATTATAAGAGATATATCTAGAGAGTCAGATACAAACAATATGATGATGTAGAACATACATTGATTATCGAGATATAGCGATGAGGTGTTGAGCACACAATGCTCAATGACCAATAGTCACCTAGATATAGATGTGAGGTAATATTAGTAATTGGACGAGTGAATCATGCGGCAAACATAAATTCATTAAACGTGGAGTCACAAGCAATGAGGATGAGATGAAGCTGCTTTTCTCATCCTATTGACCCTCGTGTTTAACCTCATGAAATAGGGAATGCGAACAAACCAGAGGAATTGTATTTCAGCCAAATAGAGCCCACTTAATGACTTGTGCACATACAGCTGCATTACAACCCAACCTCCCTTACGTCATATATATTGTAATTACTAGGCTCGAACAGTTTATTTTTTGTAATTTAATTACAAATAGACGAAAGAGAATATTTTTGTTCTCAAATATAAACTTAATTCTTTTGTGCATTTATAAATATATATCTACGTTATACAAGTGGTTGTTTATGATATTATGAAAAAAGTCGAGGTTACTCTCTTAAATCGAAATAGTGACTATAGTGACTATTCACTATTTTTGCAGTGCAGAGTATACCACTAAATTCACATAGTGGTATACTTTTCACTACAAAATAGTGAATAGTCACTATTTGATAGTCGAAAATCACTATTTCGATTTAAAAGAGTATATGACTATTAGAGGTTGCCATTTTAAATTATTTACATATGCATATAAGAAAGCATTTATTAGACGGCTTGAGCCCGAAAATTATTCTGCAATTTCCAAATTTAATTACTTCTTGTATGATTGCCTCTTTAGGGGTTAAAGATAGAACGAAAACCTTAAAAACCATTCAATACAATATCAATAACTATAGGTGTTAACAATGAACATTTTTAAACGTATTTTACTTATGAATATAAAGTAGTACTTTATAATAAAATAGTTTTTGTTTTTATTAAATAACAAAATAAATTGAAAATAACACATATTAAAAGTCAGCATATTTGATGCTGTAACAAAATAAAATATGTATAGCGATGAAAGAAAAACCTATTGCATTTTTTCGTATTTGTCGTCGATTCAATTTCGCTCCGTTAGCGAGAATTTGATCCCAAAGCACATCTGTATTCAATATAAACAAAATTTCCAACGTGAGCTTAGATAAATAAAATAAGAAAAGAAACTAGCTAGAATTTATCACAAGAGCGAATTATATTCTTCTTATTTCTTCACATTTTAACGACAGAAGAACTCTTTGATTAATCATCCTTTTAAATGAATGAGAATATTTTTAAAACTTTTCTTGTAAGTAAAGGTTAATTATTTAATTAAGATAAAAAACACAGTTAACGATAATTATCGTCATAGTTGTAGTTTGTATTCTTTTGCACAATTAGATCACATCTGTCCTCGAACTGAATGCGTGCGAATATGTGGGAGATTGTCTGGATATGTAGGAGTAGTGACCCATGAATGAGATCTAGATACGGACTTGGTAAAATTCTAAAAACGTTCATATATAATTTTCTGATTCACGCTTAAAAATTAATTAATTCTATTTTTTAAGCTGTTCAATAATATTATTTTAAAAATAGTTAATCATAGTCAATGGTAAAATAAAGGCTTTGAGTTATCTATTTTTAAAGTGCAATTATTGTTTTGAATAGGTACATCTCAAACGTGTTGAATATTCATGTTATTTGCTCCATGTTATTATTACAACCAGCATTAAAGCTAAATGCATTTTCATTATAAGATTAAAGGTTCATATGTAGTATCGAAACTGTACCACTTGATACTGTAATGTCCACCCTTCATGTAAATACCTGTGATCCTATCTAAAATATCAATAAATATGTTATATAGTGTGCATGTATGTCTAGTATGATATTGTACGACGCTTGCGAAACTTCAAACTGTCATTTAGGATTAAAACTGTCTAGTACCTGTACTTGACGACGATATACGATATGTCAGTGAAGTAAATTGATTTTAAATATACTTATAAAAAAAAAACGACACACCAATTGTAAATCTATTTTTATGAATTTTTTCATATATTTCAACAATATTATAGACAAAAAGCAAAACTTACAATTTGATTATTATAGGCAATAAAAATGATGTCCCTTGAACATACCTGAAAATAAAAAATAACAAATATTAAACACAACAGTAAACCGATTCATAAAAATGTTCAAGTCTATATATACACAATTTTTCAAGTTGTAATGGATGTCGATGGCAGAAAACGAATTTCAACCACAAAAGGAGCAATCTTCCGCAGATAGCACGACTAGAAACCCCTTGAGGTATAGAAGGCCCAATAAGAGAAATATTTTCAAATACCACATTTCGTAAGACGCATGACTATCGTAAATAGAAAAACCATAAACATTTATAAAACGATTTCTTGAAAAATAAAATTCTCCATTTTCTAAACGATTTAAGTACAATAAAAATAAAGCAGACAAAACAAGTCTCGTTTAAAATTTTAATTAAAAAGAACAAAACCTATTTTATTTTACATTAAAAACTGCACATGTGTAAAATATTACGAGAAAAAATAAATTAAAGTCATAATGAATTTAGGTCTTATAAAACATTAATTTATCATGCATCAACATTGCCTTTGTGAAAAACCTAAAGAGCAAGATTTAATGAACGCCATGAGAGCTTTATTCACACATTGAGTATGAAGAATCGTCTCCAAAATTCTATCTCAAAAGAAAAGTAGAAGTAAAAGAAATCTATTTCTTCATTTAACACGCTCGTTTATATTCCTAGCACGTTTTTCAGGGTTGTAGAAAGTAAAAAGAAATAAAATAATTGTAAGTAAGTATATCTTTCTTAGCTTGGAAGTAAGTAATAAGATAATGTAGTTAGAAGTGGTTAACATTAAGAAAACGTGCAAGGGGAGAAAATGTAGGTACAGTAAGAAGATAATAAGCTCCTACAATAAAAATGTAGACATAATATAATTTTTTCATAAGTAAGAAAGTGTAAGAAATTCGTTGAAGGAAAAATGTTGATTTGAATATTCTTTAGTATAAAAATACCTGATGAGTAAAAATTAGATTATCTACGTGATTTTAAAAGCTAAGGTATATTTAATGGTATGGATATAGAATATGCTCAAATTCTACGATTTGATTAAGTTATTGTTTACCTTTTTCAATTGGTATCTAATATTATTTTTTTATCATTTATAGAGGTATACGACTATACGATTTGTTAATGTACCATAGTGAAACAAATCACAAGATATACGAACTATCTTTTTATTAAGTTCAAGTATTTCGGAAAAGTTAGGTTTTACTATTTTATTCATATAGCTATAAAATTGTTTGAAAAATACAGGTGTGTGAGATAAAGAGATAAAGTGGAATCTACATATTCGCTGAAGAGGTTAGACACCACTAAATCATACAATGCGATTATTGTACGAACCTAATGTAGTGTAGAAATCATTGAGGTCGTGCATCACTTTAACATTCTTTTGTTAAAAACGTATTGTCGTTTTTATAGTTTGTTTTTCATCATTTATAATGTTCCATTTAACGATTATACCACGTTTGTGCACTTAGGAAATTATGAAGCTCGAGCTCACAAAAATACTTTTCACCGTATTGTTATTATTTCTTTTTAGCTTTTATTAATCATACGTCATCAGGAACGACAAAGAAATAGCTATAAACAAGTATATAAAGGGCTTTTTTCAAATAAAAAATTGAAACTTTTTCTTTGTAACTATCCGCACTTACAATAGGTTGTGCTTTTTTATTTTAACTTCTCAAATTGTATTTAATTCATATTTACTTTATGAGTTTAATTCAACTAAATCTCGAGAAAAAGCTCATTTACAAACACGGATTTACTACGGTTTAGTAGTAAGTTTTTACTCAATTCTCAAGCAAGATAAAACTGATAAAATAATATATTAAAATAAATTTATCACTTAAGTTATTTCTTTTGGCACCGAATCAAATTTAAAATCAAAAATAACAATACAGTAGCATATATTCGCCCTATCATGTTCATTTTGGTGCCTTATCAAAAGTATTGAAAAAGTTTGAATTTTCATAAAAAATGACATTATATTAGAAGAAAATTTAATTAAGTTTATACAAATGTTTGACATAAGTCCAAAGAAACAATGAGAGATTAAATTAAAGCACATGTCAGATATGTCAAGTAAATGATTTGCATTTCTCATAATTTAAAAATGAAAATAAAGTTACGAAACACAAGCGTTCGTAAACCTCTATAAATCAGTTTCGCAATTTCGAAAGAAGTTCAATCTTTGATAATATGCAGATATTGATTTATGAATTGTCGTACATCTGGGAATATGTGGGCGATGAAATGTTAGGTCTCAACTCATCTCGTTTTTCATATATTTCCTGATTTGGGTTTGAATGTAGTGTACACGACAAACTATTCGTCGCACGTCCTTTTCATAGTCAACAGCCCCCTTGTATCTACGAGTATCTAGAGAGAGTTCGTCTCATTTTCCTCTTTTTATTTCCAATACATTTTTCCTATTATGATTTGTTGTTTGCGTTTAATAATTTCTCATGTTTACTTTTCCATTTATTTTTGATGAATGTTTCATCCGCAGTCTAAACATGTAAGTGAATAGTGCGTACTTATAAATTATAAAAAAAAATATCGTTAATGATCTATCAGTTTAATGTAATAGGTACATAGTCCAGTTATATAAAAATTTAAAATTACTCTTAATACATGTTGATAATGAGAAGCTCTCTTTAGTGACATACCATAGTATTGGTAAAGCCTGTTTTGAATTTCTATATACTAAATTATATGGTAAATCTTTGGTAGAACAAAAAGAGAAAAGAAGAAAAATAATAAATGAGCTTTTGATTTTTCTAATACAACCGTATTAAAAACATTCTAGAAATAAAATTTGAATTTTCAAAACAATTTTGTTTTATCAATGGCAGTAAATATGATAGCAATACATTGCAAAAGTTCATGAAAAACTTTTTTCTGACTATTTTATTTAATTTATTTAGAGAATATGCTAGTCAGCATTTGCTGAGTATAAACGTTAGACAAGAGTTTTTGTTTATAAAGCTGATTTTCTTCAAATACGGGTATCAATCAAATAAGTACAGGAATTAAAGCGATTTAAATTGAATAATTGATTTCCGTCTTTTTTATCCACTCAAACAAATTAACTTTTTTAAAACTTCGTTGGGATTTGATTTGTGATAAAAAAACCGTTTTCCTTTTTGGCAGAATCAAGCGTAGAGATTATTGTTGCACCAAAAAGCTTTAGTCATAATTTTTCAAAGCAAAGCAAAAGGAAAAAGACTTTGAGAATTATAGTTTTTAAGATAAAAACTAAAAACAATTTCATGACTGTAAAACCAAAACCAAGCGTTTTAAAAACAATATTTTTTATTGATTCTTTTAAAGATGCAACAATACGACATAATATTAGATCATAATATTAAATAAATCTAATGATTTTGTTCGTAGGCGGATGACACAATTTTTGAGTATACTGTTATTACGTGTGATCAATTGACATTACAATTTGTAATAAGTTAAAAAAAGTTTAAAAAGAAGATGTGACTCCCAGTGGCCTTGTTAAAATGATGATTACTCACAGAAGATTATTTATGAAGAGTGAATGAGTTTAGGTTGATTGCATCATATCATTTATTTTTTCAACTGATTTGTAAGCCGTAATGCATTTATAATTTGCCTGGAAATTATCTTTTATGCTTTGAATAGCTTATTGATTTTGTTATCTGAGGTCGTTTATTAAATTTTATTTTTGGGGTAGAATAAAGCTTAATGTTCATTGTTTTTGAATGAGAGAAACAAAATTGCAATGTAAATTCAAATGAAAAATCATTTTCTTCAGCGTTTTCGCGAGGTTCATTCTCTTTCAATTTTCATAAAATTCATAATTAATCAGGTTTGTTATGTCATAAGATTTCAACTGGAGCGCCGTTATGCATACACAAACGTGTTTAAGGTTTCATGAGTCGTCTTCAACGATGATTTGGTTTCGAGAAATGTGAATAATTAATAATTACGAATGTAATTGATTATATTAAGTTTTGAGAAAAATAAATAAGTATTCTTTTCTATAATATGTATCTATGGTAGTTTAATTTTCAAACTTGAAATTATGGTAACCAGGTGACACGATTTTCATACTCATCTCTACATACCTATACTTAATAAAATAAAATAAAACTTGTCTGGACATTGAATATTTTTTGGTAAATTAAAATATTCATAAAATATTCTTTAATATTGTTAGGACTCCTCTCAAATAACCCTCAAAAAATTATAAATAAATATTAAATCTTCATAGTTAAAAAAAATTAATATTCTTTAATATATTCACTGTATTGTATATTTTTTACAGAAATTGAATTTTCATATTTTTTTAATGAGTACGGGCAAGCTGCCCGTACAGCAAGCTACGATATGTGGTTCTCGTTATATCCTTTCTTAAACAACTCATAAGTGCATTGATTTCGATATCTTCTTCCTACGATGTTCTCGATTACATGCTGTGTAATAAAGCCCCTAATATTGACCAAAGTGATTTCCATTTGCACCCTTTTTGCTGCGCGTTTTGTCCTTTTGGTACTTACAAATGTTTCGGTTTCCCTATGACAGTATGTATCTTCTGACCCTTATCTTAATAGTAAAACTTGAAATTTGTCAATAAATAAACCGTAAACTATTCCTTCAAAATCAAATTAAGATATAAAAACCATTCAATATTCCGATTACACACAAATTTATTGTCAAATTAATAATAATTTTTTTTTATTAATTTAATAATCAAATTGTTACGATAAGAAAACAAATTTCGTGCTATCAATTAGATGAATTGAGATTAAGATTACAATTATTATAATTTATTGGTTCTCATAAATATTTTTTTATTAATTTAATCTATATTATATAGCTTAAAAAGATGTAGAGAGAAAAAAAATTCACGTAAATTTAAGATCTAATTAAAGTCAACCCGCATCTTTAATCTCTATTTGAAATAATGCTGGTTGAAATTGTTCAATTGAATGTGATTTGAAGTTTTTTTCCTTCAAAATAATTTAAAATTTTATTTAGCAGTGCATAACCGTTAATTAAAAATATTTTTTTCCGAAATTTGTGATATTTAATTGAATTTACATAAGTTTATGTGTCAATCAAATAGGAAAAATATCAAAAAATTTAATTTCATAAAATTGATCATAAAAACTTGAGCAATAAATTTGATTTAATGGGAAATTTCATTTTTAAGATTAAACACGTATTTTATTAAAAATTTAAATGATGAAAATAAAATGAGGATATATAATTATTACCTATGTTATTTAAAGAAATTTTAAATGGAAAAATATAATGTCTAAAGCACACATGAAAATATCACCTTACAGAAATGAGGTTTGGAAAAAATTTGATTTAGTAACTTGAAAGCTTTAATTAACTCTTCATTATACCACTTTTGTTCGCTGGATAAGTAATAATCTTTCTACACATATGCGATGATGAGGGGACAACGTGTAGTGAGTAACATCATGCATACTCAGATATTATGATTTATGGAGGGTCAGAGTTGAAATAAACGGCATTCCTATGATGACAAAATCGACCTCTGTGATATCAGCCTACTGTCAAAATTTCTAACGCCCACCCCATCTAATGTCACGCACTAGCTATTCATAAGTCGGAACTTAAATTAGTATGTTAATTTATGTTCAGCTTTGGCTTGAACATTTCCTAGTTAACATCATTTATTTATTGATGAAGAAAACCAAGCGTTTGTTTCACTACCTGAATATTGATGTAAACTTCTTTCATCTTCAATGCGAAATTTCTCTAGAAAGTTCTAGTTAGCAATCCAGCTAATAAAATTATTTTTAACAAAATATGAGTGGATTAAAACTTAATTTTTACATTGAATAATTAAACGTTTGTATCTGATTCAATTGTCAAAGATTTCTGTTTCTATATTGGTAGTTTATTTGTAAAAAATTTAACTCGATACTTTTTATTTTAAATAACTTAAAAATGGGGTAAACTATCCGAAGCGTATTGTGTTAGTTGTTGAAAACGGATATAAACTAAATTTAATCTTCTGTGCAATGGTAAGGATTTTGATTTTATTGGGAAAGGGACTGTGGAAAAGATCGACCATAATGTGTACTTTAACCTCGTTTCGACATCCGACATGATTACAACATGACAGTTCTGACAAATTAATATCACCCCTGGCCTTATCGGTAGGCCATTATCTGTCACCCACTTGCACCCTGACATGCCGTCGTTATCATCGTCTTTCTGTTTATAAAGATTTCTGATATGTTTCTTATTTGTAAATAACTAACTATCCGTAACCAAAGTTATATGTCGTAAAGAATTTTTTCATGTATATACATTATTAGAATTTATTAAGCGAAAAATTCATGTAAACAACACAGCTTAAAATGTTTTTAAAAGAAAATCACGTAAGAAAAAGTGAATAACTTAATAATCCCATATTAAAAGCATTTTGAAAACACAGAAATAACAAACATCAAGTAAGGTAACATTCGTTATCACTATACACAGCATGTATAAAGTATATCACCCTGTTTGTAATAATCATGCGACACTCAAGCGTAATTAGTTGTGCGTGAAGAAGCAGTTACGCTGGGAGAGGCTTCAGGCGACATTAAGTACTCGTTTTCAAAAAGATTTTCCATCCTAATAGACTTCTTTACGTCCCGTCAGAAATTTAATGTAAAGCAAAGTGATAAATATTTCCCTGAGGTTCAGTTATAAGCATTATTAATAGAGCACATTTTACGTTACATTAGTATTTTTTATTAATGTATTTTTAATATAAATAAACAACTTGATTGCATTCACCGAAAAAAAAGTATTTTAAAGTTTTTTTTTAGTTATAATGGATTCCTATTGGTAACTTTTAATATATTCCTTAAAAGGTAACGCTTTTAAGGAACTACATTAAATAAGCCAAATATGCATAATTCAGACAGGTATATTTTATCACGACGTATTAAATTATGAAAAATGAAGTAGAAACAAGTTTTTGTCTATCAATACACTGTAAACAAATGCATAGGTTCAGTGTGATTTAAATTATTTGGTGTGAAAATATTCAATATTTACGGTGTAAAAATCACACTAAGCGTGGTGTTCAATTTCAATGGTACAAATTCAAAAGTTCACATCATGAGACGTGTAAATCATACAATATAATGAATGTGAATATAGGAGACATTAATAAAATATATTACTTAAATAAAACTATTTACAACACGAAATGGTGTAAAATGTGAATCACTTACACGGCCGTGTAAAATTCTCGAGGATCGATTTTTATACCAAAAAGTTTTAGTTACCGTGTTTGCGTTTAAAATTCAAGACGAAAAAGAATATTTGCAAATGTAAAAAAAAAACTTTGTGTAAATATCAAGTATTTAGTACTTAGTATTAGTGTTTATATCAAGTAATTAGTATAATTTTAAATCGTGTCAAGTAGATTAATGTTTTATTGGTATGAAAAATAGTCTATATAGAAAACACACTATGCATTGATTATGAGATAGGGTTCGTAAATCAGGAATTAATATGCAAATATCGTATCAGAACACGTGTATGAATAAAGTAACTCTTGCTGGTGAAACTAAAGCATTGATTAAGATCCAATTTACATTGTTTTACTATCCACGCTTAAATTTAAGTGATGATCTAGGCAAATATTCTGCATGCGCTCCGAACAAACAATTTTAGAATACCTAATGAAACAGAATGTTTTTTTTTAATTGACAATACTTGATAAAACTAATAATAGATAATTTCTTTATTATTAAATATTGACAAACTTTAAAAAAGAATAGATCGTTTTTTTAATAAGTAAAATCTTAAAAATTAAATGAAAAATTCTCAAGTTTAATTTGAAAGATACAAATAATTTACAGATAGTCGTATGCATTTTATTTGGATCAAGCTATGAAGAGATTGAGAGCAATAGAATAATATAAAACATTTGTATATGTTTTCATTTTGATGGAAACGCCGATATTTTCTACACCAAAAGAAGAAAAAAAGCATTTTTCAGATGTAATGAATCAAAATTGAATGCAACTTTTTATCTTTCTCGATCTGTTGATTTTTCTTGGAATATTTTTATTAACTGTTTGAACTTTTATTTACACCCGACTACATTTATAACGTATCGTATTTTACATTGTATTTTATTTAGAAAATTGTTCAGATCACATAAATTTCAAATGACTTGAATGGTTATATCAATTCGTAAACTACAAACTTGGCATATTCAAAATAGCACATGGTAAGTTACAATTTCGACTTTATGTACGTTCAACATTACAAAACTATTATACAAGTTTGTGCTATAGGAACTTGTATTTGAACTTATACAACACAATACCCTTAAAATTTTTATACATGTCACCATTCGAATATTCAACGAGTAAAGTTGAAACCGGAAAAAAGTTCTCAAATTCACATTTTTTTAGTTTTAAAGATTTTTAAAAAATATTTTTTTTTAGTTAAAAGAATAAAACGGTTTGCAAAGAAATTTCTCAATTAAAAAGTTTGAGATACAACATGTTGTGTTGATAGTAGAAGTTCATCAAGACTTAAAAAACTTAGAAAACTTGAAATGTAATATTATTCATCCAAGATATGCAAACTGTTAAGAAACTTTTCCGATGTTAAATGCTTTGTAACAATTAAAGAAATGAAAACAATAAAATAGTTTTGTTCTTCAATTCGAATGCATTTATGCAACGGTTGTTTCAAAGAGAAAAATAAAATTATCTAATAATTTCTTATTATATGAAACCTTTTTAAGCGAGTTAAAACTATGCAGATTGCAAAAAATAAAAGACATTTTAATTTTAAAATATATATAATAAATGAAATAGAAAATTATTTTATGTGATGAATATAATAACAATACTTATCGTTTTTTTTTACATTGTAACTGTTACAATTTTTTTTGCGAAAACGTAATTTCGATAAAATTAAATGATCTAAAATAATAATGATTTTTTATGAAGCTAATATTCTTACAGTAATTGTTTGAGGGAAAATATTGAACTCATAAAGTAGTTACATTTCACCCCTGAAATATTAAACAGAAAAAGTTCAAGGGTGAAAAAAACAAACTCTGAAATCAATAGATAACTGAGAAATGAAAACAGGAGAGTCCCACAGGTGATTTCGTTTTAAGCAGATTGTGTATATAAAGAGGAAAAAATACGGAAATGACAAAAGGTAATGGAATGATATTTGAATATTACACCATATCACCCCGCAGTCAATTATTAAATTAATGAAGTAGGCATGTAGTATCAGTTTTTTAAAAATACATTATTTTTGGTTAAGTAAAAAGAGAACGATACCAATATTCACGTTTGCAATGTGATAGCGTGGAAATTGCTGGCTTTGATGATGCCAATGATGACGAGGACAACAATAATAGTTGAGACGACAATGATAACAACGATGTTCGTGATGATGATGTGTTCAATGATGTCGTTGATGATGTGAATTAACAGACTTTTTAATGCAAAAATAACCAACGCAAAATTGATTATGGAGATGAAGCAGATTAAGTGGTATTATTTATCGATTAGAAAGAATGACACAGTTAGAATTCAGAAACCAGTAGCTTTCTTCAACAATATTTATACCTTAAGAAATTCTTCTACGTTTTTTACAATGTAAGTGCTATCAAAATTTTTGTCTCATTTTTAATTCAAATACCTACTTTAAAACTCATCTTATGAAAAAGTAACTTAATGTACGTAGGTAATATGTAAAAAAAAGTTTTCGATATGTTCAATTTTCATCGTTATTTGATTCAAAATAAATGTTGGCTGACATTAGCAGTCGTTAAAACTTAGCACACGTAGTATAAAAATCTGCACTGTCTTTTTACTACAAGTAGATTTATTATTTTATATGCACTATAGTGCACTGAGTAATAAATACATATAAGTGTAACTATGTATTATAATGTACATAGGTATGAAGTATATATAACTTGGTAGCGCATTTAATCCCGTAGAAACCATTTTGTTAGACTTAGAAGTTCCCGCTGACAAAACAGCACACAGTTTTACTATACTTATGCTGATGTGGATGTGTATCGTGTTACAAAGTTAATGTGTAATAATGTCTCTTTGTTTCCATTTTGATTAAATTTTAAGTCAGATTGCAATAAACGCTCGTTATTTCACAGTAAAAAAGAATATCCATTTTTCAAAGACTCTAAGTAAAACGTTTGTTTAATCATTTAAGAAAATAAAAATACTACAATTGTAATCGTTTTATTAACGTCTCAGTGATATAAACACAAATTAAATAACGATATTTTTCTCTCGTTCAAATATAACATTGATATCAACAACATATTTAAAGTTGTTCTCAGTATAATTTGACTTTTTCCAGATGTTAACGAAAATTAAAAGAAAAATCAAAATTAAAGTTAAAGTTAAAAACATCATCCTAAAAGTTTGTGGATTGAAAAAAATTCTGAACTAAGAACTAAGAAAAAAACTAAACTAATATTAACATGAGTTCTAATGGAAAACTTGAAATGCCCAACAGAAAAAAATTCACTGTAAAAAACAAATTTACATAAATCGAAGAAACTGTGTAGATAAAAGACAAAATCGTTAAAGAATATTTTTTGCACGGATATATTGCAACGTATCCTTAATAAATAAAATATTCTTCAAACACTTTTAGGGTCACTACGACAAAAGAGAAGAAAGGAGAAAACTAGTGGTAGAGAGAAGGCACGGACTCGGATCTAGTAACAATTAACATAAGCGACGCCAAAATTAAGATGTGTATGTGCGTATTTGTCAACAGCCTAACCGTAATTAGTGTTAAATCAAATTTTAGAAACACAGTGGAAAACTATTTAACACAAATAACTGAAATTAACTTCGGTTAATAAGAAATAATAATATCAACTAAATATGTACCTACTAATTTTTATTTTTTTTTTTTTTTGGCTTATTTAAGGTCGTATCAACTACTATGGTCATTAGCGACCACCGAATCCAAAAAACCATGAAAAACATTTTTGGCTTTCAGTGGGATTCAAACCCAGGACCACTGGCGTATAAAGAGCAACTATCTAGTCCACCACGCCACTTTAAGTGACCTTATGTATTATTATAATTCCATATTTTTTGTCACACAGTTATAGTCGTTAAACTAGTCGTTAAACCTTTCTCAGAAAAACAAAAGGGGAGGATGAGGGGATATTTTGTATACATATAGACTCTAATGAATATGTTATACTGATATATTTTTAAACTTTAACAAAAAATGAAATTAAATTGGGATTGTCATATTTATTAAAATATGTAATTTATTTTGTCTTTTATAAGACGAAATGCATTTAATACGAAAAAAATATGTCAGTCGCTTCAATTTTAAAGTAATTCTTTTTCACTGTATTATGTTTAATAAATTTTATTTTGACTATAGTCTGATGCATATGTTACAGTAATTAATGATGAATGTATTTCATATGCAAAAACTAAAGATATGGAAATCAATTTAAAATATTTGTGGTTACATTTCATAAGAGCCACAAAAAATACTCAGCTGCAGAGTAGTTGAATGGTAATGCTTACTAATTAAAATTTATCATAAACTCTATTGTACTAAATAAGTTTTTTTTTTATATAATGTTACCTACATTATAGAATTAAATGAGTCATAAAACGTGTTAAATTACAATATTCATCATATGCATTTATAAGTATAATGATTATGGAATGTTTTTCTCCCAATCAAAATATCCAGTGGCACAATTAGTCAGAATATTTGGTAATATAAGAACATTTTTTAATCAATGACGTAAAGTTAAAAATAACAATGAGTCATGCACTTTATTTTCCACTTAGATCACGTAGAAAGCCACACTTCTTTCCATATTAGTTATTAACAATACTCACTAACGTTATTTTTCAAAACAAAATTTTATTCTTTAAAACTAAGTTACGTGTAATCAATTTCTCGATAAAAGGAAATTATCGTACAACTGAACATTTTTTAAAAAACATTTAATTCTATTAGAAATCTTATAGAAAGCGTTTAAAGTTTGTTCTGCAATAAATTCGATGCCCATCCAATATTCAAATATGAAAATAAATTTTCATGTAAGCATTTATAGAGATCGTTTGAAATCTGACGATCCATTTAAAATTATGAGAGTTCTTAGATTTATATGTAATTCGTAGTAAATATTTAAGTCTTAAAGTAAGATATTATATTCTTGACATGTAAGACCTATACGGGCCTTAAATGTGTTTTTGGCCATCAATATTTATAGGCAATAAATTTGATGAACATTTGCTGCGTCCATCAAATAGAAAATTCATTTCGTATATCGTAGCAAGGCGAAGACAATAATTTTTTTTATTATATGAGCAAATCGATTTTATCTTTTTTGAAATAATGTAAAATGTAAAAATTGAAACGTTTCCTTTTTATTTCAATTGTGAGAACGAGGAAATCTTGCACACCAAACGTAATATGGAATTTGAATTTTCGTTTTACATACAAATGTAAGAGTATAATAATTTTACCTTAAGATATAATGAAAAATTGTTTATTATGTCTTGAAAGCATTCTTTCGACTTTAAGTGTTTGAAGATTAGTTAAAGAAATATAATTTTCCAAACCAAAAATTTTCTTTTTCTTTTCTCATAACAAGAAGACAATAATAAAATATGTCAAAACGAATAACGATTGATATAGGCGTGATTATTGCATTGAACAATTACTATCAACAATTAATTCTGTAATCAGGATAATTACTATAGGTACAATAAAATTGTTTATAACTCTTTCTCTTGTACCTAGCAAATTAAGCTTAAAAATAATCACCTAAGGGGTATTTGCTTTTTTCGGTTTTCAAAAGGATGAATATAAATATATGAAGTTCTATGTGATGCATTACTTTTTGATTGATTTTATTCCCTCAAGTGACAGTAAATATTACAAAAAGTAAAAGTCGTAAAGCGACATGATTCAAACATATAACTTTGCCATCAGTTTCTAGTTTTGCTTTTATTGAAACTTTTATTTTCTCTTCTAAACATACTCATAAAAATAATTTAAGTTACTGTTCAATAAGAAAAAGAAACAAAACAATATATAAACTTTAAATTGAAAAATTAATAGCAGTAAAAATAGTATAATTGAGTTTTAAATATAATTGAATTTCACATCCATGTGTATGAAACGATCGTTCAAAAATGGGTATTAAACAAATACGTTGAAACTCGAGAACCTAATAACATGGCATATCATTTTCAAAAAAGAAAAACAGGGTTACTTCAATGACCTCGTCTGTGTTAAGTGGCCGAGCGATCAACTCAACCCTTACGCTTTCATGTGAACAATGTTGCGGGTAATTCCATTCCATGAACGTCAGGAATGTGCTCTTTGAGCGAGAAAACACCAACTGTCAACGACTAGAAGAAAGCTAATGGAAAATGTAAACTGAGAGCAGGGGAAAATTTTCCCATTTTTTCTCTTTATATCATTTTTATTGGATATTTAAAAGAATACGATACATATCTACGTATTAAAATTAGTTATTCTCATATGGCGTTTTAATGAGTTAGTGAGAAATATAAATGTTTATCTAAAATATGGTTTATTTAAAATGTAAGTATCTTTAAGGGACGGTCAGCTAAATACCAAAAAGAGAACATTAAGCCAACGCATCTAAATAATTTAAATGTTCTTCATTACATTTGTCGGCGTTGACAACATGCTTTAAGCCGTTATTGTGTTTTTGTATACAAATTATTCTCATTTTCATGGAGACTTTAACTTACATTGAAATCCTTTATATTCTCAACAACTAAAACTAGAAAATGGGGGGATTTCAAATTTGAACTGTTATGGGTTATTTACAAATATACCTTGTTAATTGCAATTATCCAGTTCCATTTATAAAGTATACATTTGTATTCTACTAATACACGTATGTGTAGATCAGGGAATATCCTAGGAGTTTAATCTTTCTTTCCGTTTCCATTTCAGTTTTGAATATCTATTATATATGAAGGTACCTACGTACGTTTTAATAGCGACAAAATATAATTAGTCAAACATGAATTTTGTGATTCCGGTAGAAGAGCATTTAAATTTTAAATGGCCAATAAAATAATTCATTCGTTTAAATATATTTTCATGATTTGTAATAACTTAAATATATTTCCAAAAATTGCTGGTCATAATTCGTTAGTTAAAGGTAAATGTTTAATTAATTTTATTATTATGTCATTAAAATGATATGTAATCAAAATTTCATGCCGTTTTGGGATAGATATTACAGAATTACTTAATATATGTGAATGGAATGTTAATTTTTGAAAGTTCTAATGTTACAAATTACTTTTATTAGTCCCAATGGAATCGCTAAAATAAACTGTAGCTATGGCTATAAGTTATTTTTCTATATTTTAAGATTTTATGACATATCCCTAGTGGCAAATTATAAGGCGTGGAATGCTTTTACCTATTTCGAAGCAGTTTAATATAAAAATACACTGTTAGTAATTTTAGTTACTTATCATAAATAATTTATGTATTTTTTTTTCAATGTATTAAAATATATTTAAAATATAAAATTTATTACTAAAAAATGTATTTGTAAAAATCATTTGGGTACTTTTGGCATAAAAAAGTAGTTGAAAATTTATGTTTTATAAATTGTATTAAGAACTTTGTATTTATTTAATACTTCCAAATTGGACATTTTACTTATTAGGTATTTTTATACATAGCAATCAATAATTTTTGATGAAAGGCTACGAAATCAGTGGAATAACACTACATGAAACAATTTCTCACTCTGCCATTAATTCAAATATTTCTGCACATTTCTTCAAAGATTAAGTGAAAAACTAGAAGAAAAATTTAAATGCGGGTTGGGTAAATGTCAGAATGGACAACACAGCCATTCATTTTTTTTAAGCAGTCCGTAAGCTTATTGAACAAACAGGTCATACACTAATTTTTTTTTACCATCATGTTCACCAATGACGGATTCTATCGAAGAAGTGTTTTTGAAAATTAATTTTTGCTCGGACTTTGTTGGCGTACTCAACAAACTGTTCAGATTCGGAAGATGTCAGTTTATTGCCACCACCACGTATATATTATCTTTGTTCCACTATGACTTTCATCAATAATCTTTAATTACTATGAATAATAAATACCTAATGAGTCTAGTGTCCAATTTGAAGTTAAAAACGTTACACCTGTAACGTGTAAGGAATAAAAAAAACTTAACTTTATTTCGTTATAAGAATAACCTATATAGTAAATATTTATTGAAACGAAAATATGAAGTTAACGTTTTCTTACAACATGGAATGTTTTTCTTATAAATACGTACAGGAAAACAATTAAAATTCAATTAAAATAGAAACAAATACATTGAACAAATTTAATTGAAAACTTTTTCCATTCCCATTTAATTGTAGTGGAACACAATGTGCTGATAATTGTTGACATAATCAATTATCAAATTGCAGCACTCGGTGCATTTATTTTCGGTGACCAATTTAGTTTTTTGATTGCACTCAACTGTAGTTATATGCTATGTAATGTTTAAAATAATTCGAGCTAAAAGTGATGGTGGACTCGTCATAGAGGCAAACTTGGCCAACAACGTTTTGCGAGTTAAGTCCATATATACGAAAGATAAGTCTAAACAAGTGATGCGAACATATCGTTGAAAAGCAGACGCTAGTTCTCCATTGGGATTTGGCTTTGCTCGAATAGCGAAAACTATGCAACAATGCTAACAATACCGCGTTAAACACAAAACTTAATATAGGTAATACCCTTTGTTAGTTTAATAATTAACGAATTACGTGAAATTTAAATTTTTATTCTTTTTAAATATGAATTACAGAAACGTAATTTTTATACAAAAGAGAAATGAATTATTTTTAACTATTCAGCACAATTGTGTTATTCATTAAAAAATACAAAAAAAAAATAGGAAAAAAATATACAGGTTGACTAAATTATTAATTAGCAAATAATAAACTTCATAATGAATTTGGTAATAATTTTATATCATTTAAAAAATGTTTCAACGTACAACATCTACTTATACGCAAAATAACGTACGCACGAAATATCTTCTAGTAGATACCTATCAATTTATGGTGTAAATTTCATCTACATCAAATTTTCATCGCTTCTCAAAACACAAATAAAGAGGAAATTCTAACAAATTTTTAAGGTGGTATAAATTAAGTGTTCTACGTATATTTATAGTTTATTGGCTATTTATATTGTTAATACATAATGAACAGTTAGGAATGCATAGTTGCAAACTTTGTTAAGTTAACATAGTATTAACCTCATTATAAGCCCAATTGAAAATAAAATACTATACAGAGGAACAATTAAAAACTTATGAAAATATTGTCAATAGTACCTACCTGTATTTCGTTTTGCATATTATTCTTTTGCTTTTAGAATCGTCACAGTAAAACATTTATTAAAAAAAAAAAGAACGGATTCCACGTAATGCAAAAAAATTCTAATATTTTTAGCATTACTCTTTTAGACTTTTTTTTTATAAGTATAACATTTTAAGCATACGTTTTAAGTTAATAATTATTATTTTCATGTAAAGTTTCCTTATGAAAATATGTTTTACCAAAATTTTTATAAATGATATCAATGTGGAACACTGTTATCTCTAAAGCTTAAAACATTACAATTATAACTTCAGAAACTATGAGTTATTCGAACCGAAAGTTTACAAAACATGAACAGAACTGTGTAAATGTGTAATTGCGATCAGTTGAGTGCAAATAATATCATTTTCGAAATTAATGTGTATACTGTATAAAATTAAATATAAAAACTTAGTTAGGATATCTAAACGCTGTGAGTATATTAATTTACTTTTTTGGATTGTAAAAGTTGAAAATATAAACACAGATATTAGGTAGTTCAGCAATACAAGTTGCTAAAATTTTAAAAATTTATTTTTTATTATTTATTTTTCATACACAGATTTTTTTTGGCTATTTTACTTAATTGTGTTTAAAAGAACTTCATTTTATGTATGGTACTATTTGTAGTTATAATGAAGCATTCAAGTGTTTAATTAATAGTTTAATAGCTTCCATTAAAACAATGTCCGTAGTTTATGTTAACATATTTTTTACACTTGCATGTATAGACATTTAAATTGAGAAAAATGTTTAAAAGAAGGAAGCTATTGCATTTTCGAAAGATACAGCTCCCAACGGATACCCAAGACTAATATTATATACACCTCTGGAGATACCATCATCATAACAACTTATTTCAAATACAGTCGTACGTAAGCAAATATATATATATATATATATATATATATATATGCGGATCCTGTACTTTATATTGTGGACACACAACAAGTTCGTCCGTTTTAATTATATTTTTTTAATTTAAATATGACAAGAGTAGGGTTGATGCCGTAGCATTCATATGGATTATGTTGTAAATGTAGAACGTTCACATTCACCCAGCTTCAGTATTTCATGGAAAATATATATGAGACCATTAAATGCTGCTCGTATGCACGTATTACGTAAATATATATTATAGAGGTCAACGATGACTGAAGGATTGATGAGCAAGAAGTCTTTATTATTTCGTATTTTCGTTCTATTAGGCTATTTGCTTAAGCAAACGTGCAATAGAATTTATTTTGTTTTTAAATGACTATGAGAGGTTTTCTACAGTTTTGCAAACGCACATGAAGAACTTATTTAATTTTATGTAAAAATAAAACTCTAATAAAACTGATGAATATATACTATCACAATTATTTTAACTTAATTCTTATTTTTGAATAATTTCAGTAGAAAAGTCTAAAAATAATTGTAATAATTTCTTATTTTACTAATGATTATTTGTGTAAATAAATGTATACTAAACATGAAAAACGCTTCTCAGTTATATAACGTTAACCAATTACATGTAAACTTTCATAAATTTTATGCAAATTAAATGTGTCTAGACAAGGCTTATATTCTTTTTTCAATTCCTCAAAATAGGATTCAAGTAAAATGCAATGACTTGTTAAGAACCATTAAAACAATTAAAGTTAAACCATAAATGAATAATCTATAAACAAAATATGATTAATTAAATGATACTAAAATATTTTTTAAAAGCAAAAGCTTTCATATGTTAATTATTTTTTTTATTTTTGAAAAATAAGCCTTGGGGAATTAAATGTTTTATGTTACATAGGTATTGGAAAATAAAGTTAAGAGAAATCTGTGCTGTTTTTAGAACTTCGCCCGGTGTTATGTGTGATGGAAATAGGCTAAAACCTAATTTAAGTTGAAACTCGAATTCAGACCTTTCTGTCTGCATTAATTTATTGAGAAATTCCCCAAGAGTATGACCTTTTTGATACCAAGTTTCCTATTTATTTACTTTTGTCGAGGATAGAATCTTTTTGAGTTCGATACCTTTGACTTACAAAATTGTAATGATGTTGAACTTAATGTTGTTTGTCGCTAAAAACCTTTGTGGCTCAGAAAAAGTTTATTTCAATTTAAAGTTAGGGAATTTTAGAAATAAAAAAAAAACATCTTTCAACGCAAGTGAATAACGAGAAACTTTCTTGTACAAATAACATAGTAATAAATTATACATTTGCAATGAAATAATGATCCACAGATTGTTAAAATTCAATAACTTTTTAAAAACCAACAATGTTTTAATTTTTTAGTTCATTTAAAAAGATTTTCGATCAATATTTCGTTTTACAACTAGAATTTTTACTATCCTAATATTGCTATCGTTACTACATCAAATAATTATTATTTAATTATATCTATTGTATGTAGGTAATGTTAAAAATATCTGAAATGCTCAAGTATTAATACCTATTGTAAATTAAAATTGTTTTCTTTTCAGAAATACGTAGAAACTCAATTTTTTGGTTCATTGAAAACTTCTGTAAGAAATTTAATAATTTTGTTAATTCATGGTTTATCACAGCATGACTAATTCACTATATGTGGGAGTTTAATCCTTTTTTATATACGGTAGGTAGTGATTTTTTTGTTCAATGATTTGAGACAATGCACATGTTTTAATAACTTTTAAGAAAAAAAAAACTACGGGAAATATTAAAATTTAAAATCAACACATAGATTATGATTAAAAAAATTGTATTAAAAATATAAGAAACGAGAAATAGCATTAAGAAATTGTTAGAAAGGTTACGTGGTTATTTCGATTCGATTATGTACGAGTTAAATTTATCTTGTTGGTAAAAATAAGGTTACAACATTAATTATAATTACAAGATTAAAACAAAACTAATATTTATAACAATAAAGTAATCCGATAATAATAATCCGTAGTTGCTTCTGATATTTAATAAAAGTTTTACTTTCTGTGTAAATAGTGCATATGAAGATCATATTCTAGAAGAATTTAGTCACCGGAGCCAAGACGATAGGGACACGGGAAGTGTGTATTTATACATGTACTTACTAAACATATGTGTTGGTAGAGAAATAAGAATCGCAGCCGACGAGAGTCGCGCGTCGATAATGCATGGCCTCTAGTTTCTCATAGACGAAGCTACTTTTAATAAAGCCAACCCGAACCATCTCAGAATATAATACGAAAGAGAAACCCAGACAACATTCCCGGACTCGCTCCAGCATCGCTCTCACCAAGACATTTTATATTAAATTCTCTCCTTTTCGTGAACTTCCTTCCGACGCTTAATAGGATGTATATGTGCTTAGATGATGCCGTTTCCTCTTCTTCTTGTCAGAGAAGATCAACGTTTTCCGTATATAGGAACCGAATCGACCGAACGTTATCCAAACCGGCCACGCCAAACATTGCTTCCACCCAAACCCACCCATATATTTCGACGCGTTCTCAGTTGTCTATTTCCAATTTCTGTTTCTTTTTTTGACACACCGTAAAGCTTTCATTAGTGCTCTCGAGTTTTGTCTCGAATGATTTGTCAAAAACTCATAGCCCATAAGATACTAGTAACCATTCGAGATGAGCCACTTTTGCTTTTTTTAAAATCCTAATCATATCTATGTCAACATTAAAGCTTTAACAAAATTTAATAATAAAAGTATGTACGAATACGGGTTCAAACGTCTAACCTACTTGGAATTTGTCGAAAAAAACAGGTGAATAGAAATGTAAATCGCATGCAGTCGCTACAACAATATAAATATGTTGTACATATCACTACATTCACGCTTCATCGCTACATTCACGTCTGCTTCTAGAAAGTATAACTATGATTATTTTAAACTCCTTGTTTTAGTTACATTCCACATTTTAACAAATACGAAAGTAATTTGTACCAAAACAAAAAAGTAAAAAATAGAATAAATTATTTACTTAAAATGAGTTAAGAATTTCTATGTTCATTGAAATTGGTTTTCTTTCCATTTTTAAGTAGAAAATATAAAAATGAATATGCAAACAAAAATAAATCAACAACTTCTACTTGGCACTGAGAGAAAGCTGCAACGATTTGATATAGTATGTATGCATCACAAAGCGAAAAGTTAAAGCTGTGCCGTAATGCAACAATATTGATACAGACATCGTTGTAGACGACGTGCACTTTAAACAAAATTGCGCACATCAGGTAGAAAGGATATATCAATGCATACGTACAGAGAAATATAAGTTCATACTTCCACACATAGCTATAACATGCTCCCGTTTCCATTCCCCAAAATGCCGCATCAAATGCTTGATAACATTTCGGTAAATATCTCTACGATCTATCTAATTAAGACTTGTCTAAAAGCTTGAACATTTCAAACCCACACCCGACATTCTCTCCGATAAGCGTATCGTAATTTTACGCCCAATGTAAATATAGTTTTAATTAGATTAACCGTATTCTATTAGCGATTGATTTATATCGAGGAATTGCTAATACCGACACAGAAACGTAGAGATACCTAATGTCGGTATATACGACTACAAGATTGAGTTGAACGAGAACGTTTATATCGTTGCAGGAAAGTCTTCAACAGCAACAAAGTATACCACTCTTATTCATTAAATTCTTTCGTGATGTGAATCACTCACACGATACGAAAAAGACAGAGATATAAATAATGTTCTATTTTTATTTCAACTACTTACTTTACTTGATACATTGTGGAAACTCTTTAACATAATGGTAATCTTTTACCTCTATCTACTTCAATTTAAAATCTATGTTTAGAATTTATTATTTTCTATGTTTTTAAATTGCTGTTTATTGTACAAAATCACTGAACACTTGCAAGCGCAGAAAAAGAAAATAGTAGGTATAGTTTTTCATTGTCATAAAATAGATATCCAAACAAATGGATAAAAAATTATTTTTATTAAGATAATGAAATAAAAATGATTATTTATTGCATAAACCATTAAACCAAGTTCGTCTCACATAATAACATTATTCGTTGCACAGGAATAATCTGTTTGAAAAGAAATTTATATGTCTATGTGAAATTAGAAATATTATTGCGTGTGACAAATAAAAATATTTATCATCGTTATGACAAATGTTTTGTTATATGTCGTAAATTTAATGCGAATATTTCACAAGATCTGAAAATAACAGAATTATATCAATAATAATGTTTTGCGATTCTGACCATTTGAGAGCCATTTTTACGTTTCGTTATTATTGAATTTGTTTTGTTAGAAATGATTGATTCAATTCTTATAAAAATACTTAAATTATCCTTGTCGTCCAATATTGTCCTCGACAATTTTGAGGAAAATTGAATTTCGTTTATTTATTTTTTGTCTTTTATCTTTTATACACAAAATATACAACCAAACAAGGAAAATTAAATTTTATTTTTTTTGATCAATGAAATTCTGGCTAACTGTAATAATATGGATAATTTTTCAAAATAATAAAATGATTTGGTTTTTTAAAGGAAGTTTAATACTATAAACATTATAGAAAAATACATTGAAAATATTTTATTGAAAAACACAACATCAGCGTTCAGAGATTGTAGAAAAATATTTTCAGGACGCAATTTCTTGAAAAACAATTTCGTTGAAAATATCTGCATTATTGTAATACTCTAATATGGATTCAGAAATGCATATGTATAATATAAACATATATTTTGATAATACATTTCGTTCTTGCCAAACGAAAATTCAGAAATATTGAGTTGTATTTGAATAAAAATCGCTAGTAGCTATATGCAAAGCTGCAGATTTTGAAATGAACGTAGATATCTCGTTAGTGCCAACACAGATATATAATAAAATGTCATGTAGTATTGATATTTAGCAATCAACATCGATTTCATTACGCAGCATGCATATAATTCTAGCTAGTAATGTGGATTCTTGCTTTTCTTGTCTCATCTCACTCTCTCTCTTTCTCTGTTGCCGTCATTTTGCTTTCGTATTCGTTCTATAAGCATTTAAATAGACAATAGGAAATGAATAACGACTGCGGTAAAATCAAACACAACCACTGATCACAGACAGACAGACAGATCGTCCAACTCGCCGTTCACCACTGCATAAACTGATTGTGCCACATTGTCGATTTTCTTCTAGCCAATCATTGGAAAATGAACAAGTAATCAACCATTTTCAAAAGGTTTCAAACCAATGATCTGAATTTAATTTACATTTATATAAATTTCAAAACCTTTCTAGCTTCTATAATTGTATTGATAATTTTTTTACTCCCTTTGTACTTTATAAACACTTGTAGGTAGGTATATAAAATAATTTTTCTCTAGAATTATTGAAATAATTAGATTAAAAACAAACTTTAAAGACTAATTTTTAAAACTTTTAAGACATTAAAGACAGATTTTAAAACTGAATCAGAAACTGAATACAGTGAAAACTGTGTAATGGGAATACGTTTAACACGAAAAAATACTGTGATCCTTACAAAATACCATTATACAGTTCATTCATTTTTCAACTTTTAACTTCAAAAACAACTAGTGAGCTATCGATGTAATATGAATCTATAGTAAGATTTTTGATTGAAAATTTTGAATCATACTTTAAAAAAAATAACTGATGCGAAGTAGAAGGAAAGAACTGATTATATAACTAAATATTGTATCAACGTTGAAAATCTTAATTAATTTATCTATCTATTGAATATAACCTTTTTTGAGTCAGTGCGATATTAACAAAAAAATAAATCAATACATTGCAAAGATTTACGCATAAAAGATAACATAAAAATATATGCTGGTATGCATCTTATTAATAATAGGAAAACATACTTTAACAATGTAGTATTAATAATGTAACGAGCAAAGTCAGAGATAACGAACAGCAGTGGAAAAGAAAATTCTAGATTATTTTATGGAAATTCCTTCAATGAAAATTTGAATCTGCCACTATTGACAGCCAACGATTTTGGAAATTTTTAGAAGGTTCGGCAATCAAAGTTTCTTGGCTGTTCGAGAACACATATAGGAATTAAGGACAAGATTCAATTCATTCTAAGGAATTCATTCAATGAATTCAAGCGATTTGTAAAGTAGTTTTTGTAATAAACTGTTTACCAGCGAATCATAATAAATAAAGCAATTTGGTTTATTAAACGCTGTGTAAAGTGTCTAACAAATAAAATAATCCTTAACAAAGAGCTCAATACAGATTTGAGAGTATTCGGTTACAATTATTATGGTTGTAAGTTCCTGGAATTAGTAAGTTTTAGAAAACGATCCGAAGAGAGTCTCTATTTATCAAATTCCGTTTTGATTTATGATTAGTTTTCGTTGCTCTTTCTTCAATCTTTTCAATTAATATGAGTGATATGGCCAAACCTTCTCCATTTGCATAACTGTTTTTAAAAAAGTTTCCACTCTCAATGCTCTTGGACGCGTCGGCTTTTATTGTATTAATTAATCTATAGGTGATTTGATGTGAGGTTACGGATTTTTTATATTTCAAAATCTGCACTCTTTGACTAAGGTGGAAAACTGGTTTTATAATCTAAATTTTCTTCAATAATTTGTTTTTTGTTTCTTAAATTTTATATGTTTTAAAATCCTCTAAATAAGATTTAAATTTAAGGAAAAAAGAAAAAAAAATATAACCAAATTATAAAAACCATATGAAAAGTACAATAAAAATAATACTACAGTAAAATACATACACAAATATAAAGGGGCTAGAATTGATACATTATGTCGTAGAGCTTTCAACGCTCGTATCTTCTTATACATTTCATACAATAGCAGAATTTGTCCATTTATAAAAGACACAGAGATTCATTATATTCAAGTGAATTAACTTCTTATCGCACACAAAATTAGATAATGTGAAATATATTGTGACATGAAATGCTGACGTCAAAAACCAAAACATAGGCGCCACCAACTCACATAGAAAATTCATTGACGTCCTGCCTGTAATGTTATGTCTTTTTAACAATCTTTGATGAAATCTTTTAACATAACCCGGATCAACCGACACAAAAGATAATTTTGTTAACAAAATTTATTGTCCAATCTTTGGCTTACTTACGTATTATTAGTTTTCTCCGCACCCCTTCACATCTACATCATATAAGTATGTATTTTTAATTTTACAAATAGTTCTAAGCTACGCTTTCTTTCTTCATTTAATTCGTTTATTATTATTGATATTTCTAAATCAATTCCTTTGGCATCAAAAACCCTTTATTAAATCAAATTTATAATTTTTTTCTCCTTCTTAACAATGTGTTTATACGCTTTATATTGTTAGATTCAAAACATTTTATAGCTGCCGAATTTTAATGCTTAGCTTTTAAAAGAACATAAAATTTCAATTTTACAACACAAAATGACATGGTGGCACACTTGAAGTGTTAATATGTCGAACACACGTTTTCTTATGAATAAAATACTGGAAATGTAGAAAATTTATTCATATATTTGCGTTTATTGTAAATAACTTTTTATGAGATATTTATTATTGAAATTATTATGTTAGTTTTTTGGAGCTTCAAATGTCGGAACTTTGTTTTATGTCATGCAAAATGTGTGAATTTAGTAGATAATAAATTATTTCATTGTAGAATTCAAACAAAAAATTCGGCACTTAAAATTTTGGATTATACTTATTCAGTAGATATAGACCTATTATAAAAGCTCAGTTTTAGTATTAAAAAAGAAACGTAAAAATTCAGTAACAATAATAATTTTCTACGAAGAGCTACTACAAATTAAAATATTCATTCAAACACCAACATTTATATTATATATTATACTAGCTGATCCCCGCCCGGTTCGCTGGACATAGCTAAATTGAACTGATTAATTAATAGAAACCGTCATAGCAAAATATAAAAAACTCATTACAGTTATGTTGACATAAAAAGATAGTAAATTTTGTAAAGATGGGTAGATAAAAATTTTATTTTGGATAGGATTTGAGTGAAATCCGTTCTTAGTACGCGTCTACATGGTAAGAGTAGTAACTATGTTGAATTTCAAATCGATCGGACCTATAGTTTCAGAGATCTTGTGATAAGTCAGTGATCGTTTTTCGCTTATATATATAGATCATATTATATTATATTTATATTATATATTTTTTGTGTGAGTGAAACAATTTAAGTAAATTTTCCTTTAATGGTAGCTTAAAAACAATCCATTATTTTTTACAATTACGTTTACATAGTACGTAAATAAAATATAATGCTAAGATAGTTAGATTAAAAAAAAAGCTCTACTATCTTAAGCCTAAATTAATCAAAAGTAATAATTTTCTCTATGAATTAGGCGTCACCTTAATGTATTTCCAAGGTACGTCAAACTCTCCAGGAGTAAAGGTGTAACGAACATTTGAACATGCAATATCTAACATATTGATATAAGCAAAATAAAAGCATAAGTGCGCAATTTCAAAACTGATAGCTCTAGGTAAATGGCATCACGTTTTCGATACTACGTACATACATATGTATACACAAGACTCCAGTGTCAGAGTTTCGTTGTGGAAAATGCAACTAAAGGATACCAAAGTCATTTTATAGTCTTATCAGATCATTTACACATCTAAATTTTCTTCGGAAATGACACAAAATGACAAAATAAATTCCCATATTTAAGATACATTTTTAACTTCTTCTTCTACAGTTTTTTCAAATAAAAAAAACCTTCTTGTTATTTAATTTTTCATTAATTTTTTCATTTTTCAATTAAAGTTAATTAATTATTGGTGTTAAAAAAATTCAAGTCAACAAATAATTAATAATTAGTTTTCGACAAAAAGAAAAAGTTGACAATTTATATACAAATTAATTTCGCGATGGTTTAATTTAAATTGAAATGTATTTATCAAAACTTGCAAACTAATTACATAAAAATTAATTAATACAAATAAATCAATATGAATTTGTCAATATATTCAAACATATTTTAATTTATGTAAACAAATAGTTATTCACGTTTAAATTTGTAATTTCAGAACAGCATTTTTTAGTAGAAAATTCAATAGAAGAATTAAATTGAAGTAATTTTTTTATGCTGTGATATAACGAAGTGCAATGCCAAAAGCAATAAAAAGATAAAAGCATAAGTTTCAACTATGACGAGGCGGATAGTACGAAGTTGCGGTACGAGTGGATGTAGCTACAAATAAAATGTCATTGCATTTGTATAATGCTGAAAATACTTTTGGTTAGGAAAGGATATTTGTTGGTACAATGAAAATGATATGCCACTAACAGTTAACCAAGAAGGTTTGCACAACATAAAACATCAAGTAAGAGCGTTTAGATTTTTCGACTGGGTTGTCCACAAGCTTTGTTAGTTTTTCAGTTGAGTTGATATGATATAGCTGCTGGCTTAAGACCTGTTTAAGGCATGCAAATGCAATTCATATAGACTTTTGTCCCGATGCTGTACAATGTACATAAAAGTAGTTTTATCTTTTGAAAGATGTAAATGATAAGCAATATAAAAAATATGTTTTTTAATATTATTTATATAACGACTATAACTTCACAAATAATAATAGAAATGAACGAGTTTCGTTTCTTGATTAGATTTGATAAGGTGTAAAGTTTGAAATCAACAATCGTTTCTCTATGCATGCAATCCCTTAAACCAAAATATTTCATATAACTTTTCATCCATTAATTAATCTCAAGCATAGCTAACAATGCGTCGAACTAAAACACAATTTACGAAGACAATGTAAAACTTGAACAGTACATTCGAAGTTACCTGAAATTACTTGATGCTTCTAACGATAATTGGTTAATACATTGGTTAGCAAGCAATGAAGTATATTGCATAACAAGTCTCGGAAGCGATGTTTGCATACGTGAATAGGTGAATGCAAATTACAAAGTTACGGCCGTTACTACAATATTCTGTGACCGTTTCGTAAATGCTGGTTTGTATTCGCGATTGCCATAACTCCTTTATTTCGCACAGGGCAAACATTGTATTTAGTTAAATGTGTTAACTTGTAAATATCAAAACTATGACAAAAACAATACCAGAAAATTGGTATGAACAAAATTGAAGCGACTAAAATATATTTCGCCTGAAAAGAAAAACATTTCTACATACTAATGCCATTTTTTGACATTAACGATGTATCTATACTTATAACTACAATTCCTCATCATTAATTAATCTCCACATTTCTTTTCTTACTTAACTCTTCCAATTTTAAACCGTATTATGAAGAATTTAAGATTGTTATTATTTTAAATCTTCTTGTTCGATAACAAAAGTAAGAATTATGATTATAATTAGGAAACATTAATCACTTCAACCTCCTATATTGTTTTTCTGAAAACAGCTTACGTTTTAAAAGAATTAAATTTTATCGAATTCTTAAAACTATGCTAGTGGTTCTAGTTCAAAGACCAAGGACTGTAGTTAAGGAGTAAAGGATGAGCAGTAATCTAGTTTGCGACAGGTAACGACCATTGTTCCAGTTTTAGAAAATGACTATATTTTGGTCATCCAAGAAATAATTTTTGTTTTACACAATTGTATACCTTTTTCATAATAATATTTTTTTTCAGTCCGTATTATTATTTCGTATTAAACGAATTTCGTTTGAAGCATCTTTGTTTTGAATGGCTTTCACTGTATTGTATGTATTTCCCATCTTATATGTTTTTTTCATTTTCAACTTCATTACATTTTTCTGAGAAACATCGAAAAAATTTGACACTAAAACTTTATGTAAGTGAACATAATTAAAAGTTAAGAAGCATATTTATACGAATGTATCCTTTTGATTTCTTAAAGTATTATTGAAATGAAATAATTCCAACTCTGAATGGGTTTTATAGATAAGAATCGTATATTCACTATAAAATGATGCCACACATAATAAATGTATCTATGTAAATAGCATCAGTTGCATTTAAAACAATGAGTACCTATGGATCATAAATGTTTAGTTTAGAAGCAGTGGTTTTCGATTGAACAACGCCTATTGATGTTGTATGTTGTATGAATTTCCCTATGCTACGGCGACAAGACAATATTCACATTCAGCAATTATATTACAGTGCATTAATTCTGAATAAAGTCTTTCTATGCATATACAAATAAATGAACTCACTTTTCCGTTTAAAAAGTAGCTGACATTACCTATCTTATGAGCATATACACCCCTTATATACAGATACAATATAGCATAAGAACTTGATTATGGCATTGTTTCAGACCTCATCAATATATAACCAAAACCCAATTTTGATCTTTCTTACACTTACTTATTTAATAACTTTTGCGATGAGAATTAAAATTGCTTTTGCTATTTGTGGAGTGAAATTAAACTCAATATTACTATTAAATTACTTAAATCGATATTATAACTTTTCATTTTTTAGTACAAAAATATATCATAAAAGTTATAAAAAAATTTACCAAACTGTGACATCAAGACAAAGGTTAATTTAAATTTTTTAAATTAAAGCCAAAAAACTGAATAAATATTTGCAAGCTTTCCGAAGAGTTTAATTGATTTTTCAATAAAAATGTATCACTTTAATTTAAATATGAAAGTTTAATTTGCATAATATAAGTGAACCTTAAATACAAATATGATATTTGAGAGCTTTTACGGGAACACAATCACAAAACAGAATACTTTGAAATTATTTACAGCATTGAACAATAAACAAAAATTCAAATAGAAATGCAAATATTCGTTCAATTTAAAATATAACGCATAAAACGTAAGCCAAATACATTTACAATGTGATTATATTGTGGTATATGGAAATGGTTGGCATACTTTGAAACTTTTATGGAATGCGATAAAAAGAGCTGGTGTTAAAAGTGTAGGTCGATTTTATTTGATAGTTTCCACATTAGCTCGACAAGGAGCAATTGAAGATCTGTATTAAATATAATTTTTAGAACTATGAAGTTTTCAATTTTATTATTATCATATATATTTTTTTTCATTGTAGAAATGAACTTTATTTCTAGAAATTAAACTGTTGTAGATTTTTTAATTCACAGCAACTTTCATTTTAAGACAAAATATAATCCAAATTATATTTAATATTCGTAAATATTTCATGATTATATTTTGTTATTTTCATTACAATTTAAAGGCCATATTATTGATAAAGGGGAAAATATATTAAAATATATGATTATACATTTTTTACTTTTCAATTTACTAGATAAAAAAATAAAAGAATAAAAATTAAAAGAAAAATTGTAGCTAGAATAATAAAATGAAAAAATATATTTTTCAAATCGCTTAGTTACCTAAAGCCATTTACTTAGAGTTTTTCCATACCTATTACGATTCGAATTTTGTACATAAACTAACAAATTGAAGTAAACAACTCCATACATCTCGAAAATGTAGCCGAAGGCTTTCTGCTGTTTCGTACAATGATCAAATGTTTGCTCTTCGTTTCTTTTTTTTCTCTGCCTCTGTACAGAAAACCAATTGCATTTACCCACAACCGAAATAACCAATTTCGGTTGAACAGATGAGCTATGTTTATTCAAATGATAGAGCAATCCATTTGTTATTTTTTCTTATATATTTAAAAACGTCAAGTACAGAACGCAGCTAATCGCAAAAAAGGCTTACATCCGTAGCGACAGTAGAATGATAAAGCATTCAGGATAGTAAATTTGTAACAAGCTTTTTTTATAAGGTTGATAACATAAGTCTACGAAGACATAGTCTTAACTGCAAAGACTGTCCAATAAAGCGGAAAAACTTACGGCCAACAAGGATAACGTAGAATAAGTCACGACCGTATAATATGTTCTTGAAAAAGCAGCCTATCACAAGATATATTTACCTACCTTTTGTTAACAGATAAGGCACAAACAGATTTCAGTAATATACTGTTTTTCAGATGTCCTTTATTACTTTTCGTCAACATGTTGCGAATTGGATTAAATTTAGGCTTCGTTAATATTTTACATGAATAAAAACGTACCATAATTTCTTACTTTTATTTTTAAGGATTAAATAAAATTCATCGGTTTATGAAAACGTTACTTAAAAATGAAATCCTACAGCTTTAAAAATGACATTTTTTACCGTAAAATAAAAGTTTACACCGTCTGATTTATAAAACAAGGGTAATATCATCTTAAAAAAATGACAAGCATAATGTATAAAATATCCTTAAAACTCTAAGATAAAAATTCATGAATGACACTTTTTTTGATTTAACGTTTCTTCTCAAGCACACACCCAAAATAGGAAAAAACAATGTTTATTCTAGTATATATTCCGTATATAAATATGCTCATTCCTTTTTTAACAAATAAAATATAAAATTTCTAAAAATATAATATTCTTCAATAAAATAATACCGTTACTTGTCTGTTACTCCAATGCTTTAAGCACATACGTATTTGAACGGGCGCTTACAGGTATCAAACTTAAGATTTGTTCCTAAGAGTTACATAAAGAATACATTTTAACATTAAAAAAATACCCACCTTACTCAAGAAGAAATATTTCAAATTGAATTTATAAATAATCTTATATTCTATGTTGTGTTAACATCAAAGAAATTTTTTATATAGAAATGTTTCTTTAGGTATTTTATTATATTTCCATGGAACAAGGACCATAGGTAAATTTAGTTAAAAATGAGATTAAAATTATGCATTGACGTGTTTGTATTTGAGATTATTTAATCTATGAGATTTAAATTGCCTTTTTTTCCGTTAGCAGAAAGCCAGGTTAAAGCTCGTTCCCCCCGCACTGCAGGCTTAGGCTTATTTTACTCCTGTTCTGCTCATGTATCCCTGTTGTGCAAAGATCTTTGCTTATTCCAGGTTCAGCATTCTGCCCAGCAAAAGCAGTCCCTAAACTAAGCTTGCGCGATGTGTGTCTGTTTGGGCGTCATAAATTGCCTTAATTATAGACATAATCCTCACTACTATTGAACCAGAAGAGTTTAAATAGTAACCATCGCAAATTATATATTGTATTAGATATAAGAAGCTTAAAAATTCGAAAAATAAATAAAAATTTTCATGGCAGGGCCTATAAATTCTTCTTCTAACTTCTTGGTAACGAAAGTTACTAAATGGTTAAATCTTAGTATTAGGATAAAAACAAAATTATGCTAGTTCTAAATTTTAGTCCGTTTACCTGGTTATCCAACTTACGGTTCGATATTCGCTCTATGTGCCAATGCATTTATTCATTATTCAATACGTAAACTCATGCATTACAGAAATTTGCTGTGTTTAGACAGTTGTGATATGACTTGAGATGTTATGTAAAATACCTAAATATAAATAAAATATTACGTTTTTTTATTTTTAATATACTTGTAGCCCAAGACACCACGTCTTTTTTTAATGTAACTCAAGCAAACAAAAAGGTTGAGCCTCCTTAATTTGAGAGGAGAAAATTCTATTTAAAAATTGCGTAGGATAACTTTGACCCCCTACATTAAATGAGAGGCATCTATATGCATTAAACTTTTAACGATATGCACAACACATACTTACGTATAATACAAGTCAAACAAACTAAATAATACATATTTATATCTTTAAAGTATCTAGCATTCATTTTATTTCTATTTACTTTATTTTATTTTTTGGAAACTAGAAACGTTGAAGCTGGAGCTAGTTTTCCAAATAAAAAGAATAATTTGATTCAAATGCATTGTTTGTAATTTTTACAATAGTGAATTGATATGCATCGTCTGGAGATTCAGGAAGCTAGGATGTTTTATCCAATGACGTATATACGCTTTTCACGGCGACGTCGGATCGAAATGATACAAACTATCTAACTATTGGTTTCAATTGTGTAAGCAGATCGAATTGCTGCAATTCGTGTATAGAGCAGTGTATCGGTCTGTCGTGTTGGGAATTGAAAAATAGATATTTAAAACAAGACGACATTCGCGTAGCAGGTGCTCTATTGTGGGCGCTAAAATAGAAATAGGTCATACTCACCATTTCCCTTCAATTCTTTTATACATCCTTAAAAAGTTTACAGTGCAAATTGTAAATCTCGCTATCGTCTTAACTATTACACGAATAGATTTTTATCTTTATCTCTTGAATATTTCTAGATACCAATCTACATGAGGTTAATCAAATTGTTTTGAGTCTGCAATGTAAAATAATTAAATTGTATTATTATTATTATTGTAGACATTATTTTTCATAAGAATATTATATATATATTTGCTTTTAAGTTAAAACTTTTACCCGCGTATAAATATTCGTTTAGATGAAGCGCTTTTTCATAAGCATGCAAAGAATTCAAGAAAAATAGAAATATATAGATAAAATACTTCACAGAATAAATATAGAAAAGTAGCCGTGAAAAAGTTCAAACAAATTTATAGAAAAGTAAAATAAATAGGAGAAGGTTTGGCTACAAAAAAGACCCATTCCAGTGTTTATGAATCAACAACATGTAATAATATTACGTAAATAGTGAATGCACTTTGGACAGTAGTGTGTAGATATACCTATAGGTACTTGTAAAGTCCAATAGTTTTATATTACGTTGGCGATATGCAGGCAAATGGAAAGGTTTCTATTCAGAGTATAGAAGTCTAGAACTTACTATCACATAGCACACAAGAGGAGAGATATGTATGTGCATTTCAAGTGAAAGACTATCAAGCATTCAACAGAAGCCAGCCCCGGTAACACAAGCAGCGAAAGCACTCTTCAACGAAACAGAACCAATTTCCATGTTGGCTCATAGATATGAAATACAGACTTGAGGCGATTGTTCAGACTGTTTTTGCAAGACTATGTTTACCATATTTTCAAATAACAAATACAATTTCGTTTCTTTTTCAACCCGAAATTGGCTGACTAAAAAGAATATATAAGAAACATATTCAACTCTTTACACAACAGATTTGGATTAAGTTTTTTTTTACCATTCACAACATAACTTTTAATTTATATCCAATTTTTTCCACTTTATTTATTGGTACAACTTTTATTGTTGGCTGAATATAAAATACATTTAACATTAAAAAAACGTTTAAAGGAAATCTTGAAAAACTGATGAAATTCTGTAATCATTTTTTTAGATAATAAACCATAGAATACAAACAACCTATACCACTTACATAGAATCAGCTTGTGAATTTAGAATGAAAAATAGCAAAATGTAATTATTTCTATTAGCATTTTCAGTTCTATTAGCAAAAAATATAAAATTCTTTTAAATGCGTAACTTTATGGCTAACACGTAATTATCATTCTTTTAGCATTAACATCGCTTTCAAACTGAAATTGATCTTCTGTAGCTTAATTTTCCAGTGAAGAAACCATTAAGTTCGTATGCATAGAAAATAATTATGAAATAAGTAGATAGGTAATTGAGAAACTTGGAAACTGACGCGATAACAACATTTTAACACATCACCGAAGTAGGTGGTTGCAATATATGTATACGAGTACGTTCATATATTGAAGATAATCCATCTTTAGAAATGCGCCATGTGGCAGAAGATTACTAGACATAGAAATCGATATTAATAAATTATCTTTGCAACAATGTTTATAACAAAAGAAAACACGGATAATTTATTAGCGAAAAATGTAAAAGAATAATTAATTGATATTTTAAAATGTATCACAGTTGTTTTTACGGTGCATTTTATTAAAAATGATGTAAATAAAAATTAATAATTTTACAACGTTAAACGCGGACTTAATCCATCAATTATATTTCTTTTAGTGGATTTTTATTCCAAATTATTTTGCACATATATGGAGATACTATTCCTATGCATATAACTTTAGGGGCACGTTTTTCTTCAAAATAAAGACGAGACTATTAAAAGTAGTCATCCATAAATCTATATTTCAATCACGTGCATCAAACAACTTTATTGAAGTACATTCGTATGCATTTGAAAATACTTTAACGTATCAATTATAAATTCATACAGGACTTATTGAACATAGAGAACCTCAATAAACGTGATGATTAAAACTTGTAGGGTGTACACACACACGTGGTTTCAATCATCTTTTTATAGACTAAATTTACCCTCTTTATAAACATGACGATTATTTACTATTATTATTCCCTGCAGTCACCATTCTAAAATAATATTGACTTTTCGCATGATATATTATCATTAAAAAAAAGAAACTTGAACTAGTTTAAAAATAGTTTCATCGATATACCTACCTAGCACTCATATAAACTGTAAAGTATCGGAATTAGAATAATATTAGTTTTTTATATATTTCTAATTAATGGTGGGGAAGCTGGTAGGTAACAAAAAGAAAAACTTTTTATTGTAACAATATACATTCTCTCTAAAATGAGCAAAGAAAATGTATCAATGTTGGGCTAGGTAGAATACGAGCTTTACGACCGAATCGTAAAAAATATGATTCTAACCTTGGTGTATTGTATATAGTCTAAGACCATGGTATTTTCATATGAAAACTGTTGTATATTTTCCAATATTATTTTGATATCGAATGATAACTTTATCGACCATTTCAAGCATTTGCATTTTCTGGAATATTTCAATATCACTGTACATGAGCCTGTGTTAATTTTACAGAAATATAAAGTTGCATTAAAGTCAACTAATAATTTTTCTTTCTAACAAATAAAAAATAACATTGTTTACGCATAACATTGCTGCAATTATGAAAGTATATTTTCATGTTTGCTTTTTTCCAATAAAGACAATAACTCTTGTGCTTTATACCTATACACATGTACATAAAACACAACTACGGCTTTATATGAATACCGTTTTATTTAAGTAATACATATACATACCTACATATAAAACTCATATTTGTATTTTTATAGCGTCTGATATTAAATGAAATATTTCTAGACGCTGATCTGCTACTAAAACGCATAGCTCTATCTTAAATAAAAATGAAACATAAAAGTTCAAAAGATTATTGGTAATTTTAAAGTCGATGTTTCACAAATATATTTTTTACAATATGTACATTTGTATTTTTGTAATTATTTTCATAGTAAATAAATCCTATACATTACAAAATTAATACCTTTGAATATGCTAGTAATAAGAGTAAACGTTGCCTTTGGAGTGAGATTTTATAAAATCTTTTAAAAAATTTCCATAAGAATATTAACAAAATATACTTTATTAAATAAATTTAAATTGGAGATGCACTTAAGAATTTTTTTAATATTAAAAAAGGATCGTTTAAACGTTAATAAAAGATCTTCATATTTTGATACAACATACTTGAAATAAGAAGTAAATTAAAATTGAACGGAGTGCAATATGTAATAGTAAAGGATAGTCTCGAGTCTAGCATGTTATAAGCACAAAGATTTAACATTTAAACATACACAACATCTTCTTTGAGTGAAAGCAAGTCTTTGTTGGTTCCAAGCTACACCATATGTGCAATTAAGTACTTAAACAAAATAAAATTACCTTCTTTGTACCATAAAACGTTTCTTCAAACTATTTACATGAAAAGATCATTTTAAACTTGAGACAAGTGTATTATCATTGACAGAAATATGCTGCTCTGTTTTTGCTTTTAAAAAAGCTTTTAATTATAATATAAATAAATCCGGAAATTTTACACATCAATTCCTTTGGTATACCTACATAATTACAGAGTTAGTAAAAACACCTTCGACTCCGAATAAAAAAAACGTAATAGTTTATTTTATAAGTATCTAAGTCATGGGTAGTAACTCATAAAGAGGTACAATGAAAATATAACATATTAGTTACTAATTATATTAGTATATAATTAGTAATATTAGTAATTATTCATCTCTTCAAAATTTTAAATTCTGCTGTTATTATGTTGGTGCACAGGGGATTGTTAAATAAGAAATAAATGAGATTAAATTTTACTTTAAAGATTACTATCGGAAACTTTCCAAATAATTAATAATTTATTGTACCTACTAATGAACAGCTGGACAATAAGAACCATATAGAATGCCATGGTTTATATCATTATCATAGTTAAATAGTGTATGTAGTCGTTGCTGTCATCTTTTTTAAAATGCATTTAAACTTCTTTAACGAATTTTTAATTTCATTCATAGTTTTTTGTTTTTTTTTAAATAAAATTTACTAACAAGAACCAATAGATTTTTTTGACGTGACAACGTTTTATAAATTGATGAACTACGACAACAAGTCTGAAAAAGTTCGGCCATTTTGTCACGTTACCTACATTTGAACCTGTGCGTGCAAGCGAGAACGCGATACAAGTGATAGAGAGGCACGATATTATTGTTGAATCCTAGGCAACCTATGGATGGGCCGGATAACCTTGGGGCCGGATGGGCAAATGTATAAAATATATCGATATACATACATATATCGTATCGATATTTACATGCAATATCGATAGACGCAGAGTAAAAAATATCGATACTTCGATATATCGATATTTTCATCACAAAACGCGATTACTTGAAAAATTGTCAATAACTATAAGTGGAATAAATTATAATTATTATAAAATATAATAAAGCTCTTAAAAAAATATCGAATTTGATGTTCGGAAATAAATATCAACTATCGATATTTTGATATATCGAAAGTTGGTGCCTTTACCTAAGACAACGTGTTTTGAGTTTTTCTTTTACAATTTACTTAATAAGATTTAATTGATTTTTTCCTTCATTATTTTCAGTCTGATTTCTTATTGAAAAAATCGTTAATTTTCAATTATCTTCTTTGTATTATACAAAGTAATGATAACTCAGTGATAATAATTCAATTCATAAAAGTACGCAATTTTTCATTAATTAGGTGTTCTTTATGACGTTATCACGTAAAACTATCGTCCGTAAACCGACTTTACAGACAACCATTTTTTTTTTTTTTGTAAATTTACATACTAAAGTATTTTAAAATGACACATATCATGTCTGCTTACGTTTAAGTAAATGTATAAAATTATATTTCTAAAGTATATATGGTAATACAAAAGAATCTATTCAATAAAGGTACTTAAAATTAAAGCATTATTCAAACTAAAAAAATACAATAAAACTGTATGCAAATGAATCCATTTATAATTCACGAGGAAAATAAGAAATATTTGTTAAGAAAAGATTAAGTTATGCCATTTAAAATAGTCTAGTTAATTAACAAAAAGCTAATTTTGGTTTATCGTGCGTTTATGGCATGTACCATTTAAAAAAAAACTCAAAATATGAATAAAACAAGATGCCATACTAAAGGAAACTAATCAATTACAATATTTGTTATTCATATGAACGCAAAAATGTACATTGCCTTTACCATTCCCAACAGAGTCATACATTGGATACCAATAAAATTTTTATATACACTTTTTATTACAAATTAACTATATTTCAACTAAAAGCTCTTATCAGCTCCGGCTTCTGGTTAGATATAAAAATCGACCAAAGCTGTAAATTCCAGTACATACAATATCCATAATGTATTTTACATTATTCAATAGAAAAACTTTATTAAAACAAAAACTATACGTTTGAAGTAGTGATTCAAGCCTTTCAATTTGCCCCGAACGTTTCAAAAGTAATAAAGAAATGACGACTATTGGGTAAATTGTAAATGATTTGATTTATTTTCTTTAACTTTTGTTCATCAGGATGTTGGTATTACTTTTCGAATAAAAACATAAATTATTCATACGAATGCTTACGGTCAGTAAAATATTCAAGAAAAACTACAAAAACTTTACGTTTCATAAAAATAAAATGGTTCAATTTAGCCGAGTAGAAGAAACATATTAGGGACTATATTATCCAAACACGGAAGCGTATATTGAAATTGTCATATTTGGCAAAAGCGAAAAGTCTGTCTCGATAATCTAATTTGTAGCTCTTCGGATCACAAATGAAAACCTTTATTATTGGTACTGAATTCACGGAAGAAATAAACTTTTGAGTTATGCACATTTTGCTTGTATTGAAAACGTAAAAAAAAGATCGGAAAGTTTAATTTCACATATGTAGAGTATGTGGGGAAAAACTTTTTAAGTTTTAAGTATTTGGGGTTCTTTCGTCACCTAACCATAACTAAAAACTTATAGAAAATTGAAGAGTTTTCATCGTGAAAATATTGTTAAAAGTAAGTTGAAGAATCACTAGAATTCAACACATTTTCATAATTTTTCAGTTATGAAAATTCTCTATATTGTTGTAAAAATATTATAAATAATTTAATTCAACGTTTTTTATTATTTAATTTTATCCTATTGAATACAAATTTTTTGTGAGGAAATTATTTTATATAGTTACATGTTCCAGTACTTTCCCGTATACTATGATGTAACTAATTAAGACGTGTGAATAAAAAAATCAATATTACCAGTTGATAGAAACACTGTAAATCAAATTTGACGTATGTCAATTTCCTATAAAGCACATGTTAAATGTTCACACTTGGTTATAATTCTGAAAGGATTCTCACGAAGAAGTACGAAATGTAATTATAGAGTTCCTTTGGCAACGACATTCCAGATTGTGGCTCTTCAGCAATGTCATATGCCACGAATAATGCATTAATGCCACATATGCCAAAGACCTTCTTGAGTCTGACAGCAATTCACTCCCACATCTTTCAATTCGACGAACATCCCAATGTGCAAGTGCAATTTATCCTGAAGCGCATTATCTCATACTACATTTGCACTGTCTTCATCACTGTACCAGCAGCTTTTCCAACTTCCAATTAGTGTGTCATGTAAACAGCCTTTGTTATCAATTATTACTAATACCTATACCTACACACATATTATGTATCTACTCGTTGCTCATCCGTATTGCATTCTAATCACTAGAAAAATGTTGAAAAATCACAAGAGAAAAAAAAAACACAAACGAAAAATAATTGTTTTTACTAAAAGAAAATAATGAAACAAGATTAAAAGAAAGCCTTAGAAGTAAAGCAATTAAAAATTCATCATTTCCTGCTCGTAGCAAAATTCAACTAAGGTACTTAATTTTCTAATAAGAATATACCTCTACGCCTGAACTCTTCAAAAAGGAATAAGCGGATATCCGTTGCTTATGGAAAAAAGTACTTCTGTAAATTATTAATTATTAACTTGTTTAAGTCGTAACATCAAACTTTTATTACTCTTATTGTTTCAAATTAAAACGTAATTAAAAATTTAAAAAAACAAGACAGAAAGTTATTTTAAAATCAATGAAGATTCTAATTTGCATACTGAAACGTTTTTATTTTGATATCTCACTTTTTCTTGTATACTTAAAAAATCACATAAAATTGAGTTAGTGATGATTGTAAATATTGAATCCCAATGGATGAGAAGGCGTTACAAATACAGTCTAAAGCTTCCATGAAAAGAATGGATTGGAAAACACATGTAAATAGCCGCGGCAAGCTACAAACCCACAACAGAAGCCATTAAAATTACACGCATATCCTTGTGTGTTTGTGAGTTTATATGCTTTAAGAGAGAATTATTGTTATATTGGCTACGTATATGAGGAAATATTTGTATAAAACATGCACACATACTCGTACTTATATATGTATGGTTCGTTGACATTCATTTGTACTGTTTCTATCATCGACTTTATTTATATTCGGAAGGGCGCTAAATTAAATAAAAATATATAATGTAAACAGTAAGTGGTTATATATAACCCACGTGCTCCACTAAACAGATGGTAGTTGATAGGGGTCCGTTCATTGGAATGTAGCTGCTGAACATCATCACCGCAGAAATGAACCACATCCTCATACCTAATCCCATTTATGTATATTCCTCGTCTCTTCGGTTAAACGGAAGTCTAGCACACGGCACCCAAACCAGATAACAACCGAAATTTATCCTCACTGATAGTAAAGATGTAAAGACGTAGGTAGATTTATTATATATATATCAAATGAATAAATTATTATATTTACTCTATAAAACGAATCTTTGCATGTTTATTTAATAAAGACAGGAGGTGAAATACTTATTTCAGCTTAAGTAAATCATGAAAATTAACTACAAGTTGCTATATAAAACATTTAGATAATAAGTGAAACTTAAAAATAATGATTTGACACGACTTCCAGGTAGAGTTTTCTTATACTTAATAACAAACGAATAAGTTTTTCGTAGAAACCGTTTAAAATTATTAAGTGCCTAGAATATATTTATGATATTGTTATACTTTTTAAGCAAAACAACAAGCAGGTATAAGAAAATATTTCGGTCAAAGGTCAGAGGTAATACTGAATTCAAAGAAAGGTGTATTTTAAAGTGTAACGAGTTAAAATTAAAACTACAAATTTTAATCCTCCATAATATCAGCTTAAATGTTTAGCTCCAGGTCATTTCACTCATGTTAGGTATAAAATAATATGGTTGAAATTATTGTACAAAGATTTCGGTTAATAAGATAATCTTCTTGTTTCTCCTCTCTAGATAATTGTTTCGTTGTTGTTATTGAAATGCTTAATTTAACAATACCTCTTATCAGACATATAAATACGAGAGTTTGAATTTGAAATATTTCAGAAACGTAATATTTCTTCACAAGAAACATTAGTAATAATTGCAATTTTGTTGAAACCAACAATGGAAGAGTGGCGTACCTATGAGAGTGAAAACTTCGTCCTAGTTGTTTCCAAATCTAAAGTTCATAGCTCGTTTGATATCAGTAAACCAAAACACAAAATAATCGTGGAATCGTTTAATAAACGTGGCTACTTAACAAAATTACATAAGAAGAATACTTCGATGTCAGTGAAATCAATTAAAAAGGATGGAACGAGTTGCATCAACGTACGGAAGGTGAATTTATCGACGATTTCGGGATGTAAAATAAAAAAAAACACGAAAAGAGAAATGCTGTCAAAAAAACAAAAACGACAACGATTAGAACAGATTATATCCAGTATGTACGATATAAAATTATTAGGTGATATTACCAACAAACTGAAGCGCTTGTAAATGAGATTCAATTTAATGTAAAATCTAGCTTTGTAAACATTATTTGTAATATACCTATGTACCTTATGCACATTAAAATAAACAATTATTATATCGAAATTGGTATTTTTCTATGATTTACCATAAAATGGATTATTTGTTTTGGATCCGACTCGTAGGATTAATGCATTATATCTTAAATTCCATTAAAATAATTTTTTCTTTAAGTTTTTATTTTGTATTTCCGGTATTTCTATTAATGTTAAAGATACAAAAAATATCTTGGTTAGTTCTATTTTGAACTAATTGTAAGATTTGTTTTGTGGGGAAAAATAAACACTTTTTAAACGTTCTAAAAGTTTTACATCGGAAGAATCTTTTTTTGCAAATCAAAATAAATCACAGTAGTAACGTATTTTATAATGCCTATATTGAAAATAGTAATTTATTTTGTTATTAGGCCAGATGTTGTCTTCTGTTAAAATATGACAGTGATGTGCATGTGTATATGTGAGGCGACTTAAACATTTTGTGTCATTAATAACTGTCTATTTTAATGGTGGTCAATGTTAGAGTTGTGTGGATGTTTGTGCGAGATATTTACCCCGATAGAGAAACGGAAACATTGTATAATATGTGTGTATATTCGAATGACATTTTGACACGTTCAAAGAAGGGGTTCTTTATGTATAAACTTTTCCACTCCTTTATTTTTTAAGCTGAATACTTACTTTAAAACTATCTTAAACTTTAAATCGAGGTGAAGAACTCATATTGTATAGAAATTCACATAGTTAATAACAAAGAATCCAAAAAGTAGCCCCCAATTAGATGATAAAATTTGCTAACAAAAGACGTTAAATATCTACAAAAGAACACTTTATAAGTTAGTTTTACTAAATGATTTCATTCCAAGATTTTTAAGCTGTATTAAACAATTTTATTTTACTTTATAATATTTTAAATTAAATTCAAGACATAATGTAATGCAAATTCAATTTACTTCATATCTTCAGATTATAAATATAGGTAGATACTCTTTGTTCCAATCCTGAAAATTACTTAACAGATAGATTACATTGTTTCAAATAAATTTGTCACGCAATTGTGTAATCATAAAACTATATCCGAAGAAAGAAGACAAAGTTAAGAAATATGATTATATACTTCCTTACTAGCGTTTATTTTTACTTAAAAATTAAAATTTAATTTTTCCTGTTTTTGATTGAACTAAGTAACTGTGTTTTTCATCAAACGTAACAGAAATTTAAAGTTCTACCGTTGGTAAATTATCTACGCATTTACAAGTACTTCGAAAAAAAATTAAATCGGAGCTGTCAACAAAATTTCGTTGAAATAAGTAACCGATACTTTGCGCCGACAATTAGCGAGGGACATTGTTTCTAATTATAGCTAATTAAACATAGTATTGCACCACCAAATTCATGTTTTGGATAGATAAATGAATAAAGTATGAAGAGGGTGCAAGTAAAAGGGTAAATTGCTGTAAATATAATAAAGGACTGAAAACTTTGTTTTGTTTCAAGTAATGAAAAGGGACTGAATTTTGAACGCATTAAAATTATTATTGAATTAGGTTTCGAGTAAAAATTACAAAGGGTTTTTGTCATATCACATCAATTTACGATTCACTCAAAAGAAAAATTATACTGTAATTAGAATTTTTGTGAAATTTAATTTCACATCTCTGATTTCCACATTCTTTTTGTGTTTAATTTTCCTGTAACTTGGTTGTTAAATGTACTTTAAAAAGTATTACATGATACGGTTTGTTTATGCATTTTTATGTTGAACGAAAAAATATCAAGTACCTTTCTGGTTTTTGATCTAATTTCATTGTTTTTAAAAAATGCTAATTTTCGTTTTAATTTAAATATTGTTACTGGAGTAAAACATCCTAAGCATTTAATTGCTCTAGAGATTTTTTTTCAACAGGAATATAATGACAATTTTAATCTTACCACTCGTCATATTACAGGAATGCTATTATATTCAAATGATTTATCCAAAGTAAGAAACGGTTTAAATTTTAAAATTTGTTAACAATTGTATACATCCCCTGTTTGGAATAATATAAAATAAGTCAAACTGTGGTTGGTAACGTACTTCTAAATTGATATTTTTGTCTACGAAATAGAATGCTGATTCTTCAATCTTTAGTATCATCCTCACCATTCCTTTATTATTTTTTTTCCGATCAAAAAGAAATTCTTTCATATTGTTGATACTATAATCAAAATTCAGGCAACACAACATCCTGTTTAGAAAACATGACCGACATGTCAAGTGTTGAACAAAATACCTAACAAATAGTGTTTCGCTTATACATTCAACATCGATTCGTTACTGAACGCAGCTACATATAACACTTCCGTCGGAGGGTGCACAATATATCTTCTTTTTTTACAACTTTTTAAATTAATGGTAAATATAGAAACGACAAAATAAATAATTACTAGTTATTTCACTTGAGACTAATCATTTCATACCCAATTAAAACATAAATTATTCCTTTCTACATAAAAGTTTTCTGTCAAGTTTCATCTTGTCTATGTTTTTTCTAGCTTTAATCGTGTTTTTATCCTTAAATTTATGGACCACTCAGATAACCGATATGGTCGAAAATAAATTTGTCAGACCAAAAAGTGAATACAAATAAAAAAGAAAATGTGAGACAAACAAGATGCATTCAGTTGACTAGAAGTCTTTCATTTAAAACAGTTCACACCAATAAAATCAAAGTATTCGATCCTAGTCTAAATAAATTTACGGGTACCTAAGTAACTCTATTTTGATCAAAAAATTAATAGATAATATTAAAGATTCATTATTTACTGCCATAATTTTTACCTTTACTTGTGCTTAAACAAATGCACTATCATTAGTGTTTGAATTATGGTTAATTTTTGAAGCAAATGTAATGTGGATTCTTAAAATATTTAATTAAGAAATGCATTGAAATCAAATTAGCTTTAATTTTTCATAAAATAAAATATATTTAAATTTATCTAATTGAATTCTCACGTTGATGGTCTAACTCTATACGGAGAATTTTGGTTTTATGCAAGTTTCCTGTTTTTTAATAAAAATAAATTAAATTGAAACTAACCTTTTCAAATGAGAGAATATCTCTGCAATTTTAATAACTTTAATAACTGTTAGTATTTTTATTGAGTCATTAAAGAAATATTCTATATTCGACATTGAAATCGTAGTTGTTAATAATATTACATTTACACACGTATTATAAATATAAATTAATAATGCAATAATTTTCATCAATTACCTGCATTTCCATGAATCAAGTGAGTCATTATGAAAACATTGAACAATTTCCTTTCACACATACCTGAAAATAAAATAATTTTATTAGTATTTAAACAGAAGTATGATTCTGAAAAACTATTTTAAAACAAAGGATTAAATAGTTAATTAATGTTCTTTTTTTTAATTTCCAAAAATTCAATTTAAATGAATTACATAAGTTATTTTTAAATTTCATTACCAACGTTAATTTATTTAATGAATAATTAAGAATTTATTTTTGCATTTGCTAGATGAATTAAACACGCCAAGGTCGTATTCAATAAGATTTATAAAAAGATTCCATAAAATTGGAAGTAGTGAAACTATTTGAAAATTTTGCTTTTTTATATACGAGCAAGTTATTTTCTTCTTTGGATATTATGATTTAAAAAAAAAAATTTAAAAATAAAACGAAAAGTTTTCTTTTTATCAACTCTATTTTCTTCTATCCTCACACTGAATTTCACTTTATACGCAAAGATATGAGAAAAGTCTTTTAACAATCTCAATATGTTATCCGAGAATTTTTTCTCCATCGACATTTTGTAATGTTGCGTTGTAAAATTCTTTATTATATTCTCGAATATTGATTATGCCCCAAAAATATACAACCGTCAAACGCTGTATTATGTTTCGCACAAAAGTTTACTGTCAATTTTCTGTAGACTAGAGTAGAAAACATACTCAATACTTTCTCTCGTCTTTGAAAATACTTGATAAATTGCTTTATGTGGAAATGTCGGAATCTGAATTATACTCTTTTATGTGCGTAAATATTTTTCACAGCTCAGACACTGGCATTCGATAACAATAATTTCCGATAATTTGTTCGTCCTGTTAAGGTGTATTAAAAGCATTAAATGGCGATTTTATAAAAAAAATGTTTTTGATAATAATATAAATTGACATATTCTCAAACAACTGATTAGATTTATTACTGTTGATTTAAAGATTGCAATCAAATTTGTAAATATTGATGTAAACGATTAATTGATTTAAGAATAATCTGAATTCTGAAATTAAAAAGATACTGTTAAATAAATTAAATCACTATCTATACAAATAGTAACTATCTTCAATATAGACCCATGTTGATAAGGTAAATATTTTATTTTATATTAAAAACAGAAAACCTATTAGACTTTTTAACATAATTTTGTTTGAAATCGGCTAAAATAAATACAGTCTGTATGTGTAGGTTACACTTCAGGGGAAATTCCAATATTGACTTATTGAAAACTTTAAAGGATTTTTGTTTCCCTTTTTCCGTATAAAAGCCTTCGGGCTGTGAATAATTACAATTATTTCATATTATAAATAACCTAAATTTCCCAAATGAAAATTTCAAATCACATCATGGCTTATAAATATAGAAGTACCTACTGTCTCAAAATATATGGTAATATAAATTGTCAGGAGATTTAAGATGAAATTAGAAGGTTAGTTAGTTAATAACAACGTTGCTTTCCAGAGAATAGAAATTATTTATAATGTAACTTAAACAAGGATAAATATTATGATGCGATCGTTTAATTGGTTCAAGCCAACAACGACCCAAATTTTCCTATTTAATTTTGTTAAATATAAACTTTTATTTACTTATTATAACACCTTTTATAATTCAAACAGAATTTTATTATGTATTAGCTATAACTTCAATAATACTAACTTTTTAGTACTCTATATAACTGGGTTGAGTTTTTCTCAATTCAAATTTGTATAGTTTCATTGTCGCTAAATACATTAAATAAAATGTATTTAATACATTTATTTTAATACCTAATTTATTAAGCCATTTATATCCCGTGAAGTTACCATGTAAAAGATATGGAAATGACATACATAAATGACCTTTGAGCTTTTGTGAATTGTTTAAGAACTTATCTGTGAGATATTTGTGCAGTGCATGAGATGACACTGTGTATATGTGAGGCAATGAGACACTCTGACATGTTGTTAATGAATATGAATGTGAAGATGGGAAGAAAATGGGCTAACATTTTATGCATCCTCATCTTATTTGAGCTAATACACACTCCTATTATACATAATGCACTAATCGGCGCCAGAACGGCTCATAAAAATGCAATTTTGTTGTCGCCTTCATGCATGTTGCCATGCATGTATCGTATAAAATATTGAATGACTCAAGTTTGTGAGCGTGGAATGAATCACACATTTTTCATTGCTTCAAGTAAAATTAATAACTGTTCACATATTTGGAAATTTTGATCATTACACATTTTTTAAAGAAATATATGATTGAATTTTTTGAAGAGAATGTAAAAGAAATAATAAAATTGATCCCTTGATTAACAGATTAGTCCAGGTTGATATATTATTGTTTAAGTGAATTTTGGTGAATGAATTTTTTATTTAATTCCCATTTCTCATCCATATTCGAGGTTCCCTGATTTATTTTAATATTGCTTATAGTTTTCGAAATATGTTTATAATATAAGGCTTTAGTACTAAGTATAATATTATATTTATTTTCCCCAGTTTTTGTTTTTGGAATATAAAGAAACATTTCATACATACATATTATTTCTGTTTATTTAAATTCGCTGAAACTTCTATAGTCCACCGCCGAATCTTAAAATCTAATGATTAAACCTTGGACTTTTAATGTAATTCGAATTCTAGACGCTGCATAACGACATAACACCAAATTAGTCACTTCGTCACTAAGCGAGTTTTCTTATATTATGACCCAAAAATTTATGGTAATACCTTAACCATAACCTTACCTTAACCTCAGTGGAGGATTAACACATTTTCTGTCAGTATACTATTCAAATTTGTTACCTCTACTGACCTATACCATTCGATGCCTAACTCACAGTCATATTACGAGTAATTTTTTTGTCAGTAAAATTTTAGTTCTGTCTGAAATAACGAAAGTGCCTTTCCTTCCTAAAGTAACAACTTAAAAACGAGGAAATTGAAAACCTTCTTTAATTTTATATAGCACACCTGTAAAAAATCAAATTGAAGAAAAACCAAACAATTAAGGAAGAAGTGGTCGACAGAAATTTGAAAAAGATGTTCGAAGAAAGTAAAAGTGACGAGGAGGACTATAATTGTATATTTTGCACCGGAAAATATGAATCTCCACTTGCAGAAGATTAGATAATGTGTAACTTTTGTAGCAAATGGGCACATGAACACTGTAACAGCGGTCAATCAAGTAGGGAGTATGTCTGTTATTTGAGCGAAACATAGTAAACAATGACTTAAAATGTAATTATGTCGTTACACAATTTAATTCCTAATACCCCCGCGGATTGTTCTAGATTTTCTCATACCATATGGGTTAAATAAGAATGCCAACATTTTTTATTTTGTTTATTTTTGTGGTTATACTTAATTTAATTTCGGAAAGTTTTAACTTAAACTTTTCTAGGTAAATAAATAACGTTCATAATATAAGAAATGTTTATAATATTTGATACTTTGTTTTGTTAACTAAAAGTATTGTATGTAAGGTGTTCTCAATTACTCCATTTTCCCTTATATGCTTTGATTTGAGTTGTACCTGGTACAATTTTCAAACAATGCTGTTTTTGTAAATAATAAATCGGTATTTATTTGAAATGATTGAAGTTTTAAATCACCATTAAACCTTTATATCATTTAATACTCAACATTTCACTACTTTTTACTTAAATAAAGAGATGCACTAAAATTGTTAAAGATACCAAGAGAAGTTTTACACGCAAATATACGTAATTTTGAATTTTATGTGATGAAAAGCCATTCATATTTAATTTCATATAAATATCATCTGAAAAAAAATATAATCACATTTGAAGAATAGGAAAGTAATAAGAGGTCTTTCATATTTAAAAACTGAATATTTAATTGAAGTGATCCCATTTTTATGTATGTCATCATTTATTTTTACGCCTGTAAAATATAAAACAACCCCACCCTTTTAATGTTTTGTAAACATAACAAGTGCGTATAAATTTTATTTATCGCAATAAATATCCCCTAGCGAGGTAGTAGGTAATGCTTGTTGGTTGGTGGAAGTCATAACGGAATTCTATATGCTCATCTAAAACGAAAATATACCCCGTATAAATATTTTAAAACATTCATATAATAATATTTATTATTTCATTCAACTTTATAAATTAACCGACATTTAGATGATGGTTTTACAAAATTGCAGAAAATGCTCGTATTTATTTAGTACAGTATACAAAAGAATATTGATTTGGTTTATAATTTCGTATGATTAATAAATTAGTGTAGACTTTTTTCTAAAGAAGATGATAGCTCATAGAAATTTTTATAACGCAAACCAATCAATAGACTACACGTGCATTTAATAACATCCATAAAACTAGGTCAATTTTATGCAAAAAATGCGTATGTATAAATATGGTAGGTACTGTAAAAATTATATACAGATGAAGATGTAAAGAGTAAAGACCGGGGACATGGGATGCGAATATAAAAAACTATCAACGAAATGAGACAAACTAAAACGAGTCAATTTAATTATCATCAAATATTTAATATGAATTATAGTGCCGTAAATAGAAGTATATAAGTACACATATTTATATGTACGTATACGTATGTAGTCTACTCAATCAAATATTTTAATTAAAGTTATCACAAAATAATATCAATGGATTAATGCTCAATATGCAAATACCGGATGTTGCAATGAGTTATGAGCAACTTCAATTTTCAAAAAGTGAAATGTAACGTTATTCTATTTGCTCCACACTAGCTTTAAAAAAAGTAATATGTATAATCAAATATAAAATATTATGAAGATTATTAAAAAGTATAAGCTTCCAAAATAAAAGTTATTGTTTGAAATGTTGTTTGAAATTGTTGTTAATGCAAGTTAAATATAAAATTGTATAGGTCGGAGTTATAGCGGTGTCGGTACCTATGCTTAGGTGTAATAAAAAATTTCAAAAAACATTACAAATTTTAAAGTATTTTTAATCCAACTTATTACCGCCGTAAGTTAATTATCACTTCATGTACCTGTGACTATTAATTTGATTCCCATCTAACCAAAGCTTTTATTCTGATTTTTTGATGCCCAAAATTAGCCATACTACCCTACTACACTACACTACCGTATTGATACACAAAGAAAATTTTTATGATCGTAATATGATCTTTGAAGTAAAATACGTTTCGAATAAAACTAGAAAACAACAATGGCACTTAATTTGGTTAATCTGTTACGAAGGTATATAAAGGTTAAACAAAACGAAGTATAATATGGGCTGAGACACTCTGACCTCCCTTCACATGCTTATCGGCCTTGTGGAGTCACTGAGTTCCAATATAAAGGAACAAAATTATTTTTATTATTTCGGAATATTTTTTCACTTTTGTGTCACTTTTGTCACTTTTTTTTTTGGCCATGTTATATCCTTCCTCTTAAGCCTTCTAAGCCAATCAGTTTGTGATTTTTTTTTTATGTTTTTTATAAGCCTTAAACAAATTTACTCTTAAAAGGCACAAAGCGGTAGGTACATAATTATTAATTAATTCGATCAATTCAAAATTGGCGCCACATAAATTATACTCGTAATGATAATAGTTTGCACTATTGAAATTACTGAAATATTGTTGTCTGTCTGGACCTCCTTAGGACGAATAAGAGGATAGGGCAAATACGTTGATTGTCAGTCCTCTGTTATTTTATGAATGGCTTATTATTAGTATAAATAATTAACCAGTTATTAAACAATTTCACTTTTACAAAATCAGTTATATTTTCAAAAATTGGCAAGTTATACTCTTACTGCAGATACTTTGAGGTACATGTATTGTTAAGTTTTAAATATTGAACTACTTTTTCCAATGTGTTCCTGCCAATATGATTACAGAACAAACCCTTGCTACATAAGTTAAATTAAAATCCTCTACAATTAATTGAAGCGATAACAAACGAAAACGTTTTTGAAAAAAATTTAGCCCAAATGAAACATTAAATCCTATAAAATTTAATTGTTTTGATGAAAAAAACCCACGAACACAAAAAAGGCACAAACGAAATGAGAACGAGAAAAACGAGGGATATCATTAATTTCATACTCCAATAGTGGCAAAAAGTTTGTAACGAAAAAAAGCATCATTTAAAAAACCCAACTCTATAGTAAAATATAAGTAAATGATTAATGTCCAACACAATTTAAAGCAATTTAAACTATCCCCAGTTCTTGATTTCAAAAGAATTTGTAGTCTAAATAGTTACATAATACTTTATTTTATTTGTTTGTTTTGTCTTAAATTTTTATGGAAGAAATATTTTTAATATACTATTCTATAAAACAAGCGGCATTACACAAGGCAAAACCTTTTTGAGTCGAACTATTTAATAAATGAAGCCGTATTATAATAAATATAAAACAGATAGGAAGAGAGTTCCATTGGATTTTTTCCTACGTAGGATAATAAATGCGAACTTCAACCCAAAAATATAAATCTTCAACAAATGTGGGAAAAAAACTGTGCTTGACGTTTCGTAATAATTTTAAATATATGACAATAAATGGTCTGAAAAATAAGTTTTCATAATAATAATAATATATTGATATAAGAATAGTATTCAAAGAAAAATCAACCAACAAGTACCATTACTTGGCGTATAAAAACTTTTCAATTTTTCAAGTCATACTTTTATTCCGTTTCCAAATTTCAAATGGCTTTCTCACATAAAAGCACGGAAGTTCTCTGTCTACGTATAAAGTATATTTACATATAGAATGCATTGTAAAGAAATAGCATATTGTATGTGTAGAATCGCTCTATATGCAGAGTTAAACATAATATTTCGTTCGATACACAACGAAACTTCCATTTTTGTGCTCACAATTCATCTTCATACCAATACGAATGGATACATGTTTCAAACGGACACATATTGTTATTATTAACGTCACTATACATTACTCACATCATTTTTATCACAAAAATTATTAACAAACTAGTGTATTGTTTTATATAATCGATCCATAAACCAGGCATAATTTCATATAAAAAGCAATTACTCTTCTTCTCACATCATCATTAATTATCTAATCTTAAAATCATTGTTCTTTATTAATGTGATCACTGTTCATGTTGAACGTCGTATCTTCTCATTCTAGATTTTCCTTATTCTTTTTTCAGTTTTGTAATTATACTTTTCAAGCTTAAATTGCACCTTAGACACTCATTAAAAATTTAAAACTAATATAATTTATTGAAAAGTTTATATTTATTTTTTATAGATGCATTTATGAGATCTATAATATAAGTATTAATTTTAAATGAAAGCAATTACATTAAGTTTGAAAAATATTATCATACTTTTTAAATATTTTTTTTCATAACTTTAAATTGAATTTAAAAGAAAACGCATTTGAATTATTTAAAAATAATTTTAAGAATGTGCATTTTAATTTCAAGTGGTAGGTTTTTATAAAACAAGTACTATAATATTCTTGTGCATAATAAAAATATTAAAAAAAAAACATTTTTTTTATAATACTTTATGTTAACCTACTGGCCTATTTCGATAAACTTAATGGTGCATATAACTGACCACATAAGCTTTCTGCATTGAAAACAAGTAAACGATAAGATGTTAATCTTAGGTATATGCAATTTTTACTGGTTTGAATTTTGAACCTATCAGTAATACTTTTCATTTTATTATTATACTATAAAAAGTTTTAATTGTTTCATTGGCCGAGTAATGCAATATTTTATTATTTAAAATGTTAACAATATATATCAAACTTATTAACACTAAGAGCTATTTTATAGAAGTAAATCAAATATAGAAGTACGTAAAATCAAAACATACAGATGAGAATTGATGACTTTTTGAAAATAGTTGGCTTATATTACCGATAGGTCCTAAGAATAACATAACTAAGTTATTTGTAATGTATCTACGCTTAAAAAAAATCTGATTTTTATAAGAAATACAAAATACAGATTTAATAACAAGTTTTAAAAAATTTATAATATTGCAATGAATGAATGAAGTTTTTTTATTTCATATCAGTCTTGCGTTTTAATACGAAAATTTAAAAATTTTATAATGTTGAAAAAATTTAATAAAGAATAACGCGATGAGTAATTATATTTTAAAAAATAAAATGTTCATGTATGTGTTTGGCTAAGTAAATACAAAAACGAACATAAAAAAAATAAAAAAAATTACCCAATAAATAACTAATAAGAAAGTAAATTCAAATAAACAGAACTGTCAAATAATTTTGGAAAGCAAGGCCGAATGAAAAACTTCATCAAACTACTGTTTTATCTTCACACCAGAAGCAAAAGCTTCTTAGCGAATTTGAAAACTTTCATATAAATCTTGGGAGTTTGGCGCAGCTTTTGTGACATTATTACGCCATACCATAAATTACATTGGTCTCTAATCGTAAAGTCTTACATACGATTTAACAGAATTCAGATAAACGATAGCGCGTTCTATATTCATCAACTTGTTCAGGAAAAAACGAAAGCTTTAAGCTTTTGAAACGCGTGCAATTTGGAGAAAAAACGCTCCAGATATAATACGATATTTGTATTAAAAGGATAAACTCGTTTTAATATATGCTTGATTAACTTAAGAAGCAACAAGAAAAAACGAAAATGAAATAAAATCATAATAATAATCTACATTGATTTTTTTATAATTTAACTCACAAAGCTTTTTGGTATAATTTTTCTTTATACAACGATCACTTTCACATTCTTGTTTGTTATGATCAATATCGTTATTTGTTCATTATATTAAAAAAACGCTCTTTTAGAAGAGTACTAATATTTGTAAAGGCAAATAAAACATCGATTAATATAAAACACCAATGAAATTAATTTCGTTTATTATCTTTATAACCTCAATAATATAATTGGCATTTTATGGTTGCCTATGGCCGAATCAATATTCTCATTGTTCCTGAATTTAATTAAAATTTATGTTAATTTTCAAGTAAAACTCAGTTTGCTCAAACATTAATTTGTATAGAAATGAACTTATTTGAGCATTAAGAAAAGTAGAATAGATAACATAAATTTCTACATATAAAACAGTACTGTAATTGACTGGCAGATACGCTAGGTTACTTTTATGGTCAATTCACACTATACGGGCAGAGCAAGGCAGGGCAAGAACGGCGTAAAGCTCGGTTTTGATCGATCTAATGCAAATGTAATTTTTCTGTTCACACACAACGTGAACGGTCCACCACGTGAACCATGCCTTGCCGAATCCTTACCTTGTCTTGCTCTTCCCGTATAGTGTTAAGCTACCTTAAACCACTAAAGATAAAAAGTAAAAAGATTTAATTTGAAAGTGTTATCCCTGAGAGGGCTGTGGCTTCCCCTAAAGGAAAGACTTTTCAAAAAATTTTCCCTTAATGGCTCATAGAGGGGGTTGAAAGTCTTAAATTTATAAACATTTTCTAAACTCTCACATTTCTAGTTTAACAATTATGAATAATGCACATGTAAAGAACCTCTGCTTTTTTTTATCTACTCTCTTAAATCGAAATAGTGACTTTCGACTACAAATAGTGAATAGTCACTATTTGTAGTCAAAAGTCACTATTTCGATTTAAGAGAGTAAATTTCTTCATTTAAGAGTCGGGTAAAAATTAAATATCTTTAGATATAAATGCCTAAATATTGTATAAATCTTTTACCTACCATTATTTTATATATAACACCCATAGTAGAATAACGATACAACTCAAAATGTGGGTAAGCTGAAGTTTATAAGTAAAGAGATAAGATAAGTAGAGCCGTAGCGTGATATTATGGCACCCTTTTTCCCCGTCTTAAAATAATATTGGAAAACTATAGAATAATACTAAATTAAATGCACTAGATACAACATTACAAAAACATCTTTCAAGGTTAAAACACTATCTGTATTGTTTGCTGTTTTTATCATTCTGCGCCTGGTTCAAGGGTACCGCTCGCACCACCTCCGGCTCTGGGCATAAGTATATTTTACTTTTCTTCCGTAAAAAGGAGTGTGAATCATTATTTTACGCCTTAAGAACTTTAGAAAAGAACTTTAGAAGCGATGTATTCAAGACAAAAAAAAATTGCGATTGAAAATATATTTTTTGTAATGAAATTCTCCGGAATTATTCTACTTCTTGCATTACGATTTTGTATTAAAAAAATTTTTTTTTCTATAGGTAAGGGTTTATTTTTTTTGGATTAACTATATATTTACTTATTTTTTGAACTTGACATTGAAAAAGCGATGACAGGTTACCACTAGTTTAACGTAAAAAAATTAATGCATTACCATTTATTTCTATTTCGTATTGCTTTTTAATAAGCGAAAACCTCGTATACTAGGTAAAAGTTAGATGATTTATTAAATATTGTATTTAATCTTGGCGTTGATGTATCTTAATTACTAAATTATTCTTGACACAATATGATATTGGTACTGTGTGTTATAAATATTTTAATATCTATTACCTAGTCAATATAACATTTAAAAACAAGATGTTACATGGGGATAATATTTAAGGGAAAGATAGTGAGTTAACGACGCATTTGTTATATTTTTGACATGAAACAAGGCGTATAATCGTAAAAGATAAATAATTCACCGATATATTTAATATATTAATGTGTCTAGGATCGGATCAGTGTTATTTAAGCCCGCATGTCAACATGAAAGGGTTAAATTTTGGAAGTGAACAAGGAATGGTTGTTGGTAGAGATGGCAGATTTTGTAGCGAATTGGTAGTAAGCGTAAACAAGCCACTAGGGGGTTTATGGGCTAAAGTCTGTGCAGATCGAGGGCCATGTGAGTGTGACACGCTCTGACTGGCGCCTGCCGCAATCGATATGTCTGTCCCTTTCGCGTCCCACCATCCGCGTTACGTGTGTCCGATAGTGAGAGCGACTACAAACCGCATCAGGCATCAGGGCATCGGCATCAACATCGACGTCGACGTCGGCATCAAAACTATTCCACATGGATCGGACGGAAAATCTATAGTTATACCAATATACACACACAAATACTACTTGATATACGACGGATAGATGAATAGACTCGGCGGAAGTAAATACTCGAGCAAATTAATGCAGTCCAACTCTACCTATCTCTCGTTTCATTTAACACAGAAGAGTCATCGATATCTTCATTTCGTTTTTAACATTTCAGAATGCTTCCTTTTTAGCCGCGTGCATTAGCACAAACCACGTAAAATCATAAACATATTATGTATTTGAAATGGAACGCTTTTACTGTATTAGTGTCAACTTTTCTGGTTTAACCAGATAGACCCGTCACGCTGGCTTACCTTTTGCTTTCAACCATCGTGCACAATATCCAAAAGGATATTAACCTTATAGGAAATAAACTTGTAAAGTTGTTTATTACTACCTTTTATAATTACATCTAAATCTTTCGGTATTAATCAAGTACCACTGTTATTTTTTTCCACATTTGTAACTGAAATTGCAGATGAGGAGGACTAATCCCTACAGGTATTTTTGATATGTATCCTATGGCTTGATATGTTAAGTATTTGTAGCTAAAGCCAACAAACAGTTTTCCCAAAATTGAAAATATTTTTAGCGACACTAATTTAATAAGATATATACAAAGTATTAAGTAGCTGGATCAATATCATTTATTTTAGCTTAAAACTAAAATATCACAACAATGTTAGTAACAAATGTAATTGTGTTATCAATGCCCAAAAGATTATATAAATAGTTTTATATAGGTTCTTGATTAGCCTTACGAATCAAAGCTCATAAGACAGCATGTTATTGAAAAATAATTTCAGTTATCTTTTCAGTTATCTTAAAAATATGTCTCTATTTTATTCTTTCAATATAAACTTTGCTTGTTTATGAAATATTCGGTAAAATAAAAACGCAATTATATTACCTATATTTTTTTTGTAACTATGTCAACCAATAATTGAATTAAAAATCATCACCGAATAATATCTATATCTCGTTTACTTATTCAACCTTCATTTAACTCTAAACACTGTCTTGGTATACCCGAAACTAAGTCACTACCATCATTTTTGATTGCGGTGGTTGTGGTTCAGAAATGTAAATCGACCAAATTAAATTTTCTTTCTTCGTTACTTTTTTTACCTTAATTTTCATTGTTTCCGATATATTTTTATTGATACTAAGATCTGGATACCTATTAGCCATGGAATTTCGTTACCATATAATGTTTTTGTATCCAAGCTCAAGGCAAAAGTATGGCATCTGGCAATACGTTACTGAAAATGCTACCAGTCTAGATATTATAAAGTAGAGCCTTTTCAAGAGGTAAACCATTTAAAATCTTACAATATTACTTTCTTTTACTATTACATACTATTACATAGTTAAGGAAGTATAGCAATCGTGTTGAGTTTTAGATTTCGAGTTTTCGCCGGAAATACACGTTCTGAAGTCTCCTGAGTTCGAAAAAGTGGTTTTTAGAAAAATTTGTGTATGACAGGAACATCGCATTAAAAGCTTTATCAAAACTTACCAAACTTGGAATTTTGCCTTCGTATGTCATCTAATTATGCTGCGAAGCTTTTGATTGAAATCAGTTAGCAGGAAACTCCACTATTTGATATGGGGTTATAGATGCTTTAAATTTTTTTAAAAATGGCTCCCTAACGTTTTTCTATAAATTTGTTATAGTTATTAAACTCTCCAAAGCCTGCAACGTTTATTTGCAACTTTTCCCTGGGAAAATTCAAATGAGGCAGGCTCTGGGATAGATAGTGGGTGTTAGTATAAAATAAAATCATAACTCAATTCATGGTTACTAGCGAAGCATATTTGTGGAAATTATGAAACATATTTTACTTAACTTTTTATTTTAACCAATTGTTGGTTTTGTTTATGTTCTTTAAACCAATTAAAATGGGTTTCATGTAAAAGAAAGTTTTGTGACGATGCAGCCGATATTTATTTAGAATATTTAAAAAAAGAAATATCTAATATTACAAACAGAAGAAATATTCTACTCCAAATACTTTTTGACATAAAACAGTTAAAGGCTTGTTTAAAATTTAAAATTTAATAAAAGCTATAAACTAAAAGTTAAACGATTGATTTTTGAAACAATAAGTTATTATATGTAAAAAATATAACAATAATACATAGCCCTGATTTTCTGTTTTGAAAGCAGCTAGTAGCTAAGTCAACTATTTGGTCTATTACGTAACAAAAATAAGATATTTTATTTAAATAAGAAGGAAAACGTAAAGCGTATATAAGTATTTATCTACGTTAGTTTAAATGTTGAATACATCTTAGTTGCCGTTGTAAATGTTTACTGTTAATGTTTGTAAGTTTGTAAAAGCTGTGATAAACTTTCCGCAACTTCTGTAGATAACTTAAGATAGAAATTTCCAACGAGCCGATTAACAATGGTCTGAGAGTTGGAACAAAATTAAATCACCTTTTTAAAAAACGTAGGTACATACATTTTTATACGCCAAAAATTCGAATACTTTTAATTGAAACTATAAAAATTTGCATTTTTTTAACAATTTATTCGCGATTTGTCCTTTAGCAATAGGCGAATCTGCTGAACGTACACGTTGTAGAAGGCAATAATAAAAAAATATTATAGGTATATAAGAACCCGTTTAATTTAAGCTAATCGTTTTACGCGAACAGTTGAGAAAAGACTAAAGAAATATTTGCGCGAGCTTTAAACAGGGTAAAAACGTACTCAAAGGGAGAAAGACTTTTAATAGCGGGTTGTGCTTATTAAGATAGTCTCATTGCATGTGAAGTATGAGTCATGGGGCTCAACAGACCGCAAACGAAACGAAGCCAACTACTCAACTACGTACTTATTCTCAATCAGTTCTACCCCTTTTTTTCGTTTCCGAGAATTTAATTCCTGCTGCTTTTATACGAATCATAACATTACGTTTTCATTAAACACAAAGATAATTTTGTCATTCATAATTTTCAGGAAAAAATTATGTTATCTATGTCTAAACAAATTTAATAGAATTTCTTTTTTTAAATAAAATAATACCAGATACAACCCTAGTTTACCCTCTTGGAAATTAAATTAACTATAGGTAACATTTTTAGATTTTATCATACAACTTACTGTGCTTAACTATATAAAAAATATGCAATGAAAATCGTTTGCTATAGGAAATTATCAAATTTTCTTTTCTTGACTAGAAGCACGTTTTTAATTACAGCAAACATAAAGTGATATAAAGTATAATTTAGTACCCATACCTTACACGTCTTCTATTATAACTATTAAAAACATCATTACTTACTTAAGATTGTACAACAATCACAAATATAGGTAGGTACCTATTATAATTAAAAATCAAAACCATTTGAATAATTTCAAATCTGACTGTAAAGTATTTTTAAAATATTAGTTCCTTTGAAAAAGTATAATAGCTGTGCTGTGGCGGAATTCTGATTTGAATGCTTCAAAACCGACTAAAAGCTCAAATACTCTTTGATTGCAACTGAAAATAATGCAAGTGTTTAATTACAATATGTATTGTATAAACTCTTTCATAAACATTTTTTCAAAACTCTTTTTATGCAAACAGAACTATTCATAAAGGTATACGATTGTGGAAAAAAAGATACACAAATAACAAATATTTTTTGGTGAAAAAGGTTTAATCACACAAAAACCTATAACCTCATTTGTTTTTGAATAAACGCTGATGAATAATAAAAATTAGTGAATGAAAATTTTTGTGAAACTTTGTTTTAACTTTTAACGTTATCTTTATTCTATAGAATTTAATATGGTTCAATATCTATAAAATTAAAATATAATCGAAAGACGTAAAAAAGGTTTATGAACTTTACGTTCAAAAAAGTCCATATTATCTTAGCTCGTCGCTTTCATTCTTATTAACTTGAGAAATTATCAAGTGTTTTATGATTTATAGGTTAGAAAAGTTTGTGTGGGAATGTGGTCTTTATACAACTATCTTAACTATCTTTTGTATTATTTGGCCTTGTGCCATATTGAAAAATATGGCCACATACGTATCTCGCTCGGAAACATTTCGATTTCTCGAATATAAAGCTTTGGCGTTGAAAATGTTTCCTCTGTTGTATTATTACTTCAATGTGCTGTCATTGCCAATTCATACTTCAGTAGCACTACTCACTCTAATTTAATTTTGTAATTTCGTGAAAAATATAAAAGATTTTTTTAGCTTTATACTCACTTTTATTTCAAGTAGAATTAGTTCAAATACTTTTTAAATTTGTTCTGACAATCAAAAAAAAAAAAAAAACTAATGTTTTAATTTTAAAAATGTATCTGATCTTTTACCAATACTTGATTTTTAAATACAAAACTAGTTACATAATTAAATCATAAAATTTGTTAATTATCAAGTTTAATTTTAAATTGTTTAGAATAATTTATATTGATCCCTCAAATGAAATGATTTCATTACTTACAAACACAGCGAAACATTTTATAAATTATATGGAAACAATTGAAACCTCTTAAGCTCAAGAAGCGACACCAGCAGTTTAAAGGACCTTTTAGAAGGACCAGTAGAGTACCGCTCCGAACACTTGATGGAAAACATTGCGACTTATGCATTTAAATGTTAACAAGTCAAGTCCACTTATTTCACAAACGTCAATGAAAATAATTGCATAATTTAAACATTTTCAAAGTAGATATAGTTCTCATATATATAATATATATACATTATTATTTTTGTCCCAAAACCCATATTGATTTTTAACAACTTTCTTATTTGATTAACAATTCATAACTACATTAAAAATTAATTAATGAGATATTATCAATACGAAGTTGCCTTTAAATATGATACGTTTAATTTTGATATGTATGAACAGGACCATACGGAGACTATATGGCGCCTTTAGGCAAATGACTAATGCTGTCCCTTGAATATTATACAATATAGGTAGAACTTATCATAATATTAATATATTGCAAATTATTTATTATTTCCGGGTTACTTTTAGTATTGCCTACATTCCCTATATTGAGCCAGAACTTCAATAAAAAAATCAAAATAAATTACTAAAATGCAAATTTGTGTTGTTTCGAAGAATATTATGAATACTATTATGTATGTTTTAATTACTTATAAATGAATATAGATTCTGATGTTTACGAAACGAAGATAAGTCGAGTCTAAATTTTATCAAAAATAATTAAATTAAATTCATTATTGCGAGGGTAAATCTACTTTAATCATCACAAATTAATTTTTAATGTTCGCTTTAGCTGTTGGATTTTGTCAAATAAGATTAATTTATGCATAAACTAACATTGCATTTCAATTAGTTATTTGTTCTACCAAGTTTCAATCTATAATTTTACGACTTTTTACCACTAATACACTTCGTAGTATCGCTTGAGTGAGCAAATATATACCATAGTATATGTTATCGTAATAAACTAGCTACTGTAATTTTTATCAAGTACTAACAACCATTTTATTTTCTTAAATGTCAAAATTCAAACGATCATTTTTCTGAACGTGAAGTCCAATATAAAGTTATTCATTTGTAAACTATGAAATTAATGGAAAAAATGCCAAATACAGATTATATTCGAGTCTATGATGCATGGAATTTGGTGCACGTTTGCTTGTCTCGAACTGGGTCAATTTAACGAGAGTCCAATAAAGAAATTGTTTATCACTTCACTAAGAGTTTGATATTGCTATATCTATATGATCGTAACATGAAATGGAAAAAAATGATTTTTAAAATTTCCAAAATGATTTCATCTACAAAAATTTTCCGTATTTACGCTCATTTGAACTGCAAATTAACGGTTAATGAAAGCTTTCTCTTGATGTGAAAGCAACGATGCTTCATGTTTATTTATCCGTTCATTACTTGTAGCTAAATTATTCAAATGAGTTTGGCAATATCGATATCTCGTTCATTATGGAATATTTTAGGATCAATGGTTACCGCATTGATTGAATTTGAGGTAGCTGAAGAGTTATTTATATTGAGAGCTAACAAATATCTAATATACCTACTAAATTGATTCAGTTGTAAATATGATATTTATTAGTTACCTATTATCATTGCCAAATGAATATTAAAGTTCCCAGCGATAAAATTTTGAATCAACCTTGTCTATTCATATACTTGAATACTAAATGAAGGTTATGTGTATTTTACAATAAATTCCCCAACCGTGTAATAAACATGTTTAAATATTAAAAATATTTTATGTTTTAATGGTTTCCGACCACTGGTCTGGAGAGTGTTTATTTTTTTTTTGCAATTCTAAAACGTTATTAGTGAAATTATTATCAAATAAAACATATTGAGTTTGCGTACGCACGAATAGTTTTTACAAATACAATTTCGAATCAATTTGTCAAGCACATATGCAATCAAATTGGACAGAGATTTTACAAATAGTGTGCATTTTATATTGAATTTTTGATTGAGATTACATGGAAAATGGACACTCAACTATTCCTATGAATGAATTGACTGATGTACATTACGAATTTTTCGAGTAGACTGCAAAAAACAGTGGAGGGAAAGAGGCGTAGATTTTATTTCTCCGTTACAGTAACTAGAGTAAATTATACTACGATCGAGGCAGAGGGTAGATTATATGTGATGAATACAAGTGCTCTACACTGTGTTTTTTTCTCTATTTGTAAAAGCATTATTTATCTCGGTTTCAACAATACTTAATTATATTAATTTTCCTGTAGGGAAAAAAGGGTCAGAGACAACAAACGTTGTGGAAAAATATAATCTCTTTGTGCCACACTAAACAGATTATCGCATCGCGATGAATACACATAAAGCATAGAATAAATAATCCTATAAATTCAAAAATGGCATAAAATGTTTCAATCGGTTTAAAAAACAAAATAATAAATAAATTTTATTAAAATTACGCCACGTTATTTCTTCCAATCAGCTGATTCAGTTGAAACAATGGTTAGCATTTTTCTATATACTGAACATATAAATGACCAAATTGATCATTGTCGCGAAAAAATTGTTTGTAGAAAAAAACAACATATTTTATTTTTTCAAATAAAAGTCGGAAGCGTTCCCTCTCACACCCATCGAAATCAATGAACTCAACCCTCTTTAGTCTGATTTAAAATTGAATTTGTCGCCCAATTATAAAAATCAAACAGATAAAAAAGAATGATATAAATTGGTTTTTGATGTGGGTGTTGATTGAGCACGCGGTGCATTTCGTTAATTGATCAAGTTTGGCTGATTGGAACAAATTTGTTGGAACCTGATGGTGATGCTTACAGGATTGGTCAACAAGCAATGTCAGTTATAATTCATAATTACGAGCATTAGTTCATGTATAACGAGCACTGATATTAATGTGACACGACTGTGTGTGTTAGAGAATGGGGATGTTCGGGGTGCCAGAGCATACCGTCCCTCCAGTATATATGTTACGACCTCCAATAATGTATGATATTCAGAATGTACATACTTCGAAATTATACATTAGTTTCCTCTTCAGTTGTGTACATATATATAAAAGAGATTTGCATGTGTGTACGCAAACACGCTTGTATGAGAGACTCTCTAATTTGATTTAATGAAGCCAATATGAACTCATACTCACCCTAAATTCATATCAAGGACGATTACTTGAAGCTCTTAAATCGATTTAGCTTTCTACTTGCACTACTTATGTTCAAACGTTTTATTTTTCAGCACCTTTTCTTAACAACTATACAATCATATTTACTTAGAAAATTAATAAATTACTAAACACAATAATAAAAGCATTAAGTAGTAAGAAATCAATAAACTTATGTGCAGTTATAATCATAGTATTAAACACCATCACTGCTGAACTTTATTTATTAATATTTTGTGAAACTAAGATAAATATTATATCCTAATGAAATAGTAATCAACAAACATAACGTCAATTAAGTTGAATAAACGCTATATGTATTAATATTACACTTAGCATTTTACTATACGAACTTTGTAAATACATAATGTTATCATAATTACAGAAAATCAGCTTTCAAATAAAATTAATAAATAATTACATGAAAACATTTAACGTCCGCTTACGAAAGCATTCACGCGGATAAACAGCAAAACGATAATACTCATTGTTTAATTCATATATCTTATGCCAGACATGATTTAATGATTTAAAATGGAAGGATTTGTCATAGCTGTGAAACGTTCAGACAAAACGATCAAAAAGAATTGAAATGTGTTTAACAATAGCGTTAAAAATTAAATCTTTCTTTTCAAACATTAAATATAAACAGTTATAAAAAATCGTGTTTACATTTTACTGCCTTTTTTATTTAAAATTATTCATATCAAAAATCTAATTTATATATAAAAAAATAAATTATAGTTTTTGTTAATATATTTTTTTTTTGAGTTTGGTAAAATTAATATTTAAAGGTTTATTTTACTGATAGATATAAAAATAAAAAAGAATATTGCTTAGACCAAGTTTAGAAAAAAAATATTATTAGATATATTTCTGTTAAGTAATTAGTTGCTAATTTGGATTTTTTAAATAAATTATAATTGATTCGATGAATAAAAAAAAAATCAATTACTAGTTAACACAGTTCATAATTTTAAAAAATGATATAAATCGCAAGACAGAGCTTTTAATTAAAATAAAAGACTTAACATATGGCTGGTTTCCGTTTGCACGTACTGAAATTCAAATCACACAAATTACAAAACTAGCAAAGTGAAAGAAAGAGTTAGATATCTATATAGAATGGTGGTGCCCGGATAATATTCGCACTGAATTATTGATATTGCTCTGGGGCAGTAGTGGCATCGGTATAGCAGAGTATTGCCGCGTCATCGACTCGAGAAACGCGTTGACCGGTTCATTGAGCTGTTCGGTATTATTTTCAAAGACACAAGAACAATTTTACGACGGTGTGTGTGTGTGTGTGTGTGTGTGTGTAGGATTTCATATGAGTTGTAAGAGAAAAGAGAGTCGCTGGAAGGATTTTCTATTATTTTATCTCGGCGGCAATTGCTGATTTTGATCAATATAGAAAACACATACCTAACAGCTACGAGAAACAGAAATGGTAAAAACCGGAACATGCCAACGACCAGCTTATAAATATTTATCGTCGCCAAATCTAGCGATTGGATTGGCAATGGTGAAATTTGCTGAAGCTTGAGGGAAATGTGTAGACAATGATTAGGAAACAACAGAAACTTCATACACGTTCCCACTCTTGTCATTATTATCTGAATAGCGTGACAATTGTCAAAACAGCCGTATACTCTCTTCCATTTCGGTGTAAAATCATTTTGTCAGCTATTGTGTTCATAACTTTCATTGTTCATATGAATTGAGATTAAATTATAAATTGTTTACAACGATATCACGAAAAATACTCTCTCTTTTGTACGGATGTCAAACAAAATTAATTAAATAAGAAAATTACTCAAAAAATTGTTGTCAATATTACAACCATCGAACATCATTTTACTAATGATGTCAAGTTAATGAAATGGAAAAAATGCAACGAGTTCATTAAAATTACAATTTTGAATTCAAAACATGTAGTTACATAAAAATTTTTATAAAAGGCATGTTTTAAGAAGATATATAAAAGTGACATTCTCGCAAAATTAACTTTAAGAATTCTTATTTACCTGTGTATAAAAAAACTTGAATACTTATTCAAGAAATATGTACCTCTGTGTAACTATTATTCTCTTGTTCATAAGAAGTACATATATATTATATAAAGTAAAATTTTTGTTTGAATTCCTCATGCTTGAAAAGATCGGTACCCTCTTAAATCGAAATAGTGACTTTCGACTATCAAATAGTGACTATTCACTATTTTGTAGTGAAAAGTATACCGCTATTCGAATTTAGTGGTATACTCTGCACTGAAAAAATAGTGAATAGTTACTAAAGTCACTATTTCGATTTAAGAGAGTAGAGAGTAATTTAGTTGACCAATCATGTACAATAAATCAATTTATGTCGAATTCATATTCATTTAGGTTACTTTTAACTGAAAACTTGAACATACCACAAAGCACGAAATTTACTTTCCGGGGAATGTCGCACATATTTCTACTTTTCACAACACAAGTCAGAAGCATTAATTTTAAATTATTTTTATAGGGACTAGAAACTTAATATCGTAAATCTTATAGGAAGACACTCAATGCATAAAATTCATATATATGTATTTTCTTTGGTAAATGGCATTAGAAAAGCCCACATGAACTTATATTGAGATTCCAATATATTACCATTTGCCGATGCTTGGAATCCATAATTTGATCAAAGAACTTTTTCCCTCTGCTATGTCATAACATTGACACTGAATTTACGCTCAGAGAGCATATGGGTTCACAAAGACATTGAGTATTGAAAGATATTCAACATTATCCTGCAAAAATCCGAGCAATGAGTCAAACAAACTCATACATGTTTACGTCGTTATGTTGATGCTGAAAAGTTATTGGGTTAGATGCACATGACACACCTACCCCTAAAATAACTGATAAGGTTGTTAAATATATTCAACATGAAATGTAGACAGACGGGAACGCGCGCGAGTGATATCCCTCGGGACAGTAACCCGGAAACAGTTTCCAAGGGTAAACATGGGCGCGCAATGCTTCCGGCGTCACGAGAACGAGAATTTAGCGACGAAGACATACTGGATATATGTGTGTATGTTGGAACAGCTACCGCAGTCTCTTGTATTATGTATGGACTCTGCAGCCTGTCTCAAACTCTCATCGTGAGAAAATATAAAAGCTTGGCAAAAGCTACAACTGAATTGGTGAGAAGAGCGGAAAAAATAGCGTTGGCCTCTTTTCACGTCTTAAACTACTCTCAACTAACTAACCACATATATACATTTGTATGTACATTTTAAACACGCGTGCATTGCACATCTCGTAGATATTCTCTTTGCACATCCACATATTGTTCGTTTGGATTTTTGCCAAAATTCATGACTGGTATGAAAATTGTATGTACTTATGACGTTAATCTCCTTTCCAACGAGATAAGGCAATTTTATCCTTTCTAACTTGAGCCCAATTAAAAAATAGTTAGGACCTTGTTACTCTGTATAACAATGTAACATTATAGATAATAAATCAGAATTAACACGATGAAATTTAACATAATATTATAAATACACAACAACGGTTTAATCGTAGCAGAGCATAAAATGAAATGCTTGAAGCCTTTACAAAATTTTATGTACGTAGGATGTTGAAACCAACAAGATAATAATGAGTTAAGGGTTTTAGAAGAACATGAAATGAAGGATGTTCTTTATAATATTGATAAAGAGATGCACAATAAAATGATATAGAACTTGGTGAAGTGGCTAATTAATGCTAAAAATGCGAATATTATTTTCTATTTACTTTATTCAACCAAGCATAATTCTCATCTACATATAAACATATTGACTATATGTACTGGAGAGAAGGAATGAGAAAATATAACAACACCGAATAATCATCTTGGCTGTGTATATTTAAGATATTCTATAATTTTCTAATTATTCACTGTTTATATTCGCCGATTCTTGTTACGCAACAGCTAATAATAATTAAAGATGCAGAAACTTATCAAAGCGCAGGTAATGTTGATTTAAACGCTTTGTTAAGGTAATTGATGGTAATTTTAACCGCTGCAGCTTGTCATTAGTTGAACGTTTATTGAATTTCTAATGGAAAAAAATGTTCATTTTGTTCACAATATTCGTTCAAGTGCAACTAATCTTTCGATTATGTTCTGAAAAGATGCGTTTGAAGAGAAGCATATAGAATATTTTAGTAATTTTATATTCATAAGTTTTGTATAACGATAAAAGCTGGTCTATTCGAGCTTTCAACAACGGATTACTGCATTGTAAAAATTGACATTGACTTAAAGAAGAGGATTTGTTTTTTCTAATTCTATACTTTGGAGATTCTCTCAATGTCAACATCCCAAAGTATTAAAGTAAAGGATAAGCTGCACACATTCAATAGTCTCCTCATTCATGTTGGCGAGCTATAGTCGAAATCATAAACATTTCATATATAGTGTCAAGTATTTTCCGACATCATTCCGGCTCATTCTAGACTTGTAAATATGAAAGAGGGAGTCTCAAATTTTTATTATGTAATATAATGATGATGGAATGCTTGAAGAGTTGAATGAGAAATTCAACAAGGGGTCATAGCATAAATGAACTAGCCTCGAACATGGGTAGTGTGTACTAAGTAGCAACCCTAACTACTTGACTCAGTTGACTTAGTTTTGTCGCGGACGAAGGAAAAAAACATTTATTATTCTGGTAGAGCAACGTGGATTGCTCACTCGGGTGCCGTTTCAAAAGACTCAAAGCAAAGAAACGACTTCAACCCCTTATAGTTTACTGGTAAGCTATTGTAGGTGTGCGCAAATGTAGCTGCAATGACAAACTCCTATTTCTTACCTCCCCCACAAAACTCTCTCATTGCTCGTTCCTACAGCATGTACTTGCAACGCACTGTTTCATGAACTAAAGTGTTCATTATCATTCTTTAATTTCAAGAGAGAAGTGCATATAATGAAGGGTAGTCTTTCATACAGAGTGCTTTTAATGTTTCTATACAAATATTTTAGCGTTCTTTTTTTGATAATAAAGCTGTTTCGTTTGTGGTTGTGTTTTATTTTGAAAAAAAAAATAAACGCCATTATTACGATTGAAGCAATGCATAGGTGCATTAAAATTTATAAATTGGTAAGGAAAACTTTTTTTTGTTTTTGATCTAGTATTATTATCATTTTTATGATTATATCAACACACAGTTTTCTCATTGAAAATCACACTTTTAAAATTGATATTTTTAACTGTTCTTCGTTGATACATTATTTACTTTTTAGGAGGCAAAATTCAATTAAATATACCGCCTGTGTTAACATTTAACATCGGTTAACATTAAATAGTCGAACAAATGTTCCTATAATGGCAAGAAATCTGACACTTAAATAGCTAAAGTACAAGTTCTATGCTAATTGGCTTCCTAACGGTTTACATTGTGGAGTGAAATTGCCTTTATTTCAATAATTTTATCAAAAGCACTTTGAATAATATAAAATCGTTTCTAGAACATGTTCTATTATTATCTTACTTAAAATATCCTCAAATCCACATAAACGATTGTTCCTAAAAACACATTTTAGAAGAAAAAATTAAACTGAACACCACTATTTAATTATAAATATTTGGTTTCCATAAAATTAAAACAATTAATAAAACAATTCAGTGGTTGATTTAAAAAAAATATATATAATTTTTTTCTTCATCTTTCATAGCAGATATATTTTAATATTAAATAAAAGAAGAAAAACTTCAATAATGCAAGTTTATAATAATATATTTATTTACATTAACTGTTTTAGATATAAAAAATGAAACATCGGAAATGTATCTACCTTCTTATACAATTCATCATGATTATCTCATCCAAATAAAACATTAAGTTAGGAGATTTTTTAAAAACTAGTCAGTTAAATACTTATACAGTTTTAATTCTCATTCAACCTTTTGGTCAATTATGCTTACTTAAGCTCTAGTAATATGAAGCGTCGACATTGCGAGATGAATTTTTGGGTCTGTGATACATTTATGGTAAATATCCTCCAATGTCCTTTGTTGAAAAAAAATTAATAAATACAAATAACTTGAGGCAAATCGACATATGAAGTCCTTGAAGTCCAAGTTCAAGACAAAATCAAGAATGTAAACCTCTTTAGGTACCAAATAGCCCACAAACTTTGGAAATAAGTATAAAGTTAGTTTTATTTATTAGTTCTAAAGGGGTTAAAAAGTTGAAAAATTTAGCAGGTGTTTCATGTACCCTATGCTATAATAAAATATCGATTATGAAAAATTCATTTTTCATATTTGATAATTTGACATGGTAGTGACGATATTTGAAGGGGAGTACAACAAATTCAGTGCCATTTACACATGTAACTTAATTAATGGAATGAGATGAACAGGGCTGTAATAATGCATGATGTAATGAGATTTTATGAACATTTTTAAATAGTAATATACTCAAGAAATAAATCTATTTATTAGGAGTAATTACTTATCGACAAAAAAAATGTCATCTTATTGTTCTACGATATCCATATACGATGGTAATATTTTATTTCTATATTTTTATAAAATTATGGCAAAAAAATTTCTGGATAAATAAACTTTCGCTATACTCAACTTATTTGTTAAACATCCAAGAACCACTTTCTTTTTTTGTTAAATGAAACAACTTTAAAATATTGTTTATTGTTAATACAATGTCCCTTCAGTAAGTTAATATTCGTAACAATTATTTATTACTTCTGCTTTAAGCCTTGGACTCATTAGCGAGACTAAACATAACATGTATTTGAATTTTCCTCTTAAAATGACGTAATAATGGAATGCACTTATTAAATTATAATGCCACGATCTAATATTAGTTTTAGCGGTTTATTCTGATTGTAACTATAAAGGAAAAAGAAAAAAAAATTTCTTTCAAATCTTTCTGTTGAGTTGTTCCAATAAAAACATTTACCAAGCAATGTTTGGATAAAATCTAAATTTTCAAAATATATTATACAAAGTAAAGAAGCTTCATAATGTTTACGTTATCTAAAGTCGATTTGAAATTTGTTAATTTTGTCGTGGTTTAAAAAATATGTATTTGAATGTTCAACATATTGTGTTACAATACTGGTGGTCAGCTGATGCAACTTTAATACATATATAGATGTTTTAAATTGTATTTGTACGTAATAATATTTTACGAGTGCATTTACTATGGGAGTAAAAGCTAAAAGGGTTAACGCGCTTTGATAACGATTATTCATTTCATTGTTTTGGAACACTGACGAATAAAATATTTACCACATATATTATGTTATAAATGTATTTTTTCTTGTTTATGTATGGTATAGGGTAGGAATTGTTTATCGGATATACTTAATCAATAATTTTATTCGAATTTCACGCACATATTCATACCTATATAGTTTGAGTTTTATGAAAAGTGAAAAAGGAATAATTTCACACTTTTTGAATGCAACAAAAAGATTACTGAATAATTTATTGTTCAAGTTGAAGTAAAGTTGAATTTTCAAAAGCCTTCTAAACGAATAAATCAATGTCACTAGTATTTTAAAATATAGGAATTTACTCGAAGTTGCGGATAAAAGCTTTTGGGCATGTATTTAATCGATTTTGATCAATATTTAAATTTAGTAGGAAGAATTGAAAATTTATTTTTTTGTGAAAAAATATGTGAACTTTTTTAGAAGAGCAGCGAACGTTTTTATACTTACGAAGCAATAACGAGTTGTTATTTATATCTTTAGCTTGTAAGAAAAAAGATATCTTTTTTAAAGATATACATGTTGTAATAAATAATATAAATACTTATATATGTAAAAATTGCAAATATTTTATGTAAAATGCATTTATTATATACCATTTTTCAATAAAAGCATATATGAAATACAATACCTAATGGGCATCTATACGCAATTAATTTTTTTTTAAATTATAATTTAAGTTTGTAATGATATCGTACGTCCACATAAGGAACATTAAAATATATTAAATAATTATCTAAAGCTGCAATTAGATTCAAACGGTTTATTTTCGCTGCAGAGCAATTATTAAACAAAAAATACAAATTGAGAAAAATGCCATTTTATAAAAGAAAGTATTATTCAAGTAATTAAAGATGAATCCTCGCCCGTGTCAGTGTTCTTGATGCCAAGAGATGTAATCATTTCTTTGATTGTGATTTGTTCTGACCTAATTAATGTTGCGCCCTTCACGTTTCAAATGGCAGCAAAAGATCAAAGACTTGCTTTGGAAAAGAATTGTGACTCTTATTGAGCTACGGCAGTTCTATCAACAGAAGAGTATTCGAAAGAAGCTTCCATTAAAAGAAATTTGATCAAGGTTTTCAACGCACGTGATGGCACTAAAAGGCATTTTGCCTTTTTACGGAGATTATGCATTTCATTCGTTCATCAATAAATAAAGATAAAATTCCTCGGTATGAAAATGTAAAAGAATTTTAAAAAGGCTAATATTAGATTAAAGGATTCGTGCGTTTTCACACGAAACGCTAATTCGTGTGTGTTGTTCGAGAGCATTGATAAGTTTGAAAGTAAAGAAGGAAGAACAAGATTAAGAAAATTAACAGGCTTAAAAACTGATTAATCAATAATACACTTCTCTAATAGCTTTGGTAACTTTTTTTCATTGCAAAAGGGGAGTTTTACTGTCGAGTAAGCATTTATTTGCAACTTCTAAAATAACGGTCACTGTAACATATATTTAATGATTTAATCAATTATCGCTGTTTTGATTGAAACAGTTTCAAATCGCAATAAAAAATTTAAATATTTCCACCAGTCAACCAAGTGCCTTTTGTTTTAATTGTAACCAGTTTCCTAATTACAATTCTTGTCTGAATAGGTTTTGATCTATGCAAAATTCAACATTAAAAACTACAAACTCCACGTCATTAAATAACGATTTGAATTGCATTAAATTACAAAGAGTAATTCAAATTGAAATAATAAATCTATCTTTATTTATCACACTAAAAAACTGTTTCTAAAAATCATCACGAGTTTTAATTTTTGGTGTGCATAAATTACTGCATCATAAATTGAAGATTCAATTGTGAATATATGAAAAATATAATGCATTAAAAAGTTTTCAAAGTATATTTTAACTCTTTGTAATTTTTATAACATTAATTTTTTAACATAATTCTAAGAAATTAATTATAATTTAATGAATCTAAAAAGAGTTCATTATCTTTAATGGTAAATTTAACAAATAACAATAATACGATTTTAGGTAAGAAAATGAAAATTAATTTATAAAATAATGTGATTTGAAGAGGGTAAAAATTCATCAACACATTTATAGGATATCTGGTTTTTTTTTATAAATGATGTAAAAATGCTAAATAAAGTAATTATTTAAAATTAATGGTTAAAAATAAAACATACTAAAGTTGGTTTTAAATATATTTATAAAACCCGGCCTAAACAAATTACAACGGCATGATATGTTTGCATAAAGAACAGTTTGCGAGTGGAACGCACTGAACCATAAGGGGGTTGTGTTTCTCTTTAACGTTCTCATAACAAGTGACTGCAACAGTAGGGGCGGTTTAGGGACGTTTGTTTGTCTGTCTGGAAATGCATCAAGCACATACATTGTAGACCTACATATATTTATAACACACACATATATACACTGTTATACACACAAACGAATAGACCCCAAAACGTTATTACGACGTTGTACTATGCGTGTAGAGAAACTGCACGGCCCATTTTCATCAATACACAAATAAATATTGCAAACGATGCACTCCCTAGCATAATATATAATATGTAGGTAGGTATAATAGATTGATATCACATTGGCCATGACAATAACTTATGTATCTCCAATTTACTACCCCAAATCTCTTTTGCAATTTTGTTAATGTAGTATATCTAGTGAAATTTATCAACGCTGCCCAGTGGACACATTTAGTCATAATGACATATTATAAACTCCCTGAGTAAAAATACATAGTAGGTATATCCGAAACCTCACTGAAACAAATTTTCCCCTTGAAATATCTCCAATTTATCAACTGATAAAAACCGAATAAAACATTTTCAACTAAAAATATTTTCAGTTTCATCAAATAGCTAGCGAACAAATACGCACGTAAATATGTGTCTTGTTTATGTAAAAACCGCGTTAATATTTTCTTGGTTCGTTCAATCGATTAACAAGATTAAAAAATGTATCGGTAGGAAAAATCTAATAAAGATATAATAAAGATAATCAGGGTCTATGAACGCATTAACCCACAGAAACGTGTGAATCAGATTTAAGCCTCATTATCAAACTGCACGCTAGTCAAGAGGGTGAACGAAAAGGGTGGATTGTAGGGGGTTCGTGTGGAGATGCGTGATATGAGAGGGGTCCACGACGGAACTGCACAAGACCAACATTCACCCCTTATCTATTGAGAAATACTGCATCGAAATAATCGTAACAACACCTCAATATCGAATCCATTGACTCTCCAATTTCAATATGCTCTCTTAGAATGCACAAAGCGTTCATTTTATTTTAATTGCATTTAAAATGAATAAGAGCCATTCATGATCATCTCTTTAAAATAGTAAAGTGTTAGTCTTTTTTAAATTTTCTCAAGTTCATTGTACTGTCATTACATTATTCATTAAATTTCAACAGACTGCAAATAAAATTTTTGTAACGATTCATTAATTTGTGTAGGTTTGTAGTTATTTAACATTCTGGATGGTACATAAAGCTGGCATTTTTTACTTTCTTTTCCGACTACAGATATAGTAAAGGAAGTATTGTAATCGGGTCGAATTTTCCATGTTTCAACGTTTCTAGAAAAATGTCTCTCTGTGTGTATGAGATAGCGATATCGAATCGAAAGCTTTATCCGGATATCACCAAACTTGAAATGTTGCCTTAATACTACATCTAGTTGTGCCGCGAAGCTTTTGGTTAAAATCAGTTAATCGGAAGCTCCACTCTCTTCTATGGGTTTTTGAGCTTTATCATTTTTTTTTCGAAAACGGCTTCAACGATATCCTTTAAACTTGCAATAGTCCTTAAGCTCATTAATACAACTTTTATTTGAATATTTTTGCTAGGAAAATTCAAATAAGGTGGGTTCTGCAGTTAAGGGTGGCAGTTTGTAAATACATATATGTGTAGGCTGTAAACATCAAGTTCTGTTTATAAAGATAGTTAGGTAAATATTTTTAAATTGATAATTTTTTTATCCAATCGTAGGGTTAATTTATTCTCTTTTAGCCAGTTTCATGTAAAAGAAAGTACTGTGACGCCTTGCAACCGATTTTTTCTAGCATTTAAAGTTTATTATAAGATTTATTTAATTTTAAAATTTTGTCCTCGTTAGTTACTTTGTCATGTAGGTAAGTAATTAATAAAGTACAATGCCGAGCAAAATGTTATATACTCTCTTAAATCGAAATAGTGACTTTAGTGACTATTCACTATTTTGCAATGCAGAGTATACCACTAAATTCAAATAGTGGTATACTTTTCACTACTAAAAAGTGAATAGTCACTATTTAATAGTCGAAAGTCACTATTTCGATTTAAGAGAGTATACATCACTATTTTATTATTCTATTTGTTTTTAATTTAAAATATTTTTAAAGTACTCAAACGTCAAAAAACAACTAAAAGTCAATGCTGACAAACATTATAACAATGAGCATGGTCATCTTTTATAATCTGATTACAATTTGTACCTGCAGTAAATGTTTTATCATATCAATATAAAGTTTTAGCATACTTTATGAGTGATGGAAAATTAAACGCTCTTTCCATCCGACAAGAACGCGTAATCAAATATATTGTTCTAAAGTTTCAAAACTGACTGTTGAAACCCCGTTCTGTTGATAATTTATTTACTTAATTGCTTTATCGAGCATGCATTCTGCTATTTTCTTTTTTATGAAACAATCACGTCACAACTTCTTTAGCGACTAATTTTAAGCGAATAATGGAAAATATATTTTTCACATTATTTATTGCATTTGGAATAAAAAATAACTTCTTTTATGATGAGGTGATTACATATGAATAGTTTCAAACACATTTCTAAAAATCAATGATGTAAAATTTTATTTGAATTTGTATAAAAGTACAAATAATTTTTTCAATAAAAATAACTTGCATGAAAGAGTAGAATTCTTTGCAATTTTCAAAGTTTAGATATACTTACTGTTGTTGGATAAATCAATAGTGGTCGAATTTGATAAATTAGTAATCAATTTTATGATTCATGAAGGTAATAGAAACACAGGTGAAGCCTATATTCGACGAGTAATAGGCCCTTCCGTTTATTCTCAAAGGAAATATTCCATTGTCTCCTACATTCTCCCATGAGTTTATCTAAACTAAATAGTCGACCCCTGACATTTGTTGATAAGACTCCGTTAGTATAAGTGCTATAGTGACTAATGGAAACGAGAATTAGTTTGATTATCCGAAAACTGAATTAGGGCTTTTGATAAATGGTATCTAGATTTCGAAATCGTTGGGTAATTTTTCAAACGGGATGACTGTCTTCTTGCCTAATTGAAATAATTTCTATTTCATCCCTATAATTTGATAAATTTCACAACATTTTTTAGAATTTCTACTTAAAAAAATAAATGAAAAATGTGTAGGTAAGTAAGCCAAATTTTTAAATTTTGTCTCCCTTGAAAACACAATTTAATTTGACAATATATTTGAAAATTATTATTAGTGAATGTTTGTGTACAGAATAATATCTAGTGCAAATGTCTATTCATTTATATAAGTACTATTTTACAAACCGAATATGGTGCTCTTATTAATTTGCCAATTATTTGCACTGAACTACGACCCTGACCACGATAATAGTTTTGTATTATTCAACTGACCGATAGAAACCAGAATAGACATGGAGAGTTATGCATATATATAACTATTATTATCAAAGCCTGGAAATTCCTCGTTGTCATTATCAAACGACTAAAGATTGTCTAGACTTTGTAACTATTACTTAGTTAAAATGTTTAAGAGACCTGTGAAGTAATTTGAAGACAGTACACTCCACAAACAATATCTACATATGCACAGACATGTTTCAATACTAGCAAACGCATTTTTTTATTAAGTGACTTGGTGATAACTCGATATTTACAATATTAAACTTAAGTGGCTCTATCTAAAGTAATGACCGTCATCATCATTATGGTCCTAAACAATATCATAAATCTCTCTGAGAAATACATACATATAATAATATAATGTGATTTATGACTTAAAGATAACTACCACCATTTCGTACAAATCATTTTCAGCTTAATCCTTTGATCCTATTCAAATTATAAGCTTAAAATATATGCTTTTGAAAAAGAAAAAAACAAGGACAGAACAGGAAATTTGAACATTCTCACCCTTTGTAAGATTTATAAAGTGCTTTTTTTCCATTGTTCAAACACAAAAAAATTGAATAAATATATTCTTTAAAGCGATTCCTTTGAACATAACAAAACTAATTCGGCTTTTTAAGAATCATAGATTTAAAAAATCGGATTTTTATCAATTCAATATTTTATAGGTTTATTGCGTAGGTAAACCATAAAAAAAATAGTTACACATTGTTAAACTTTAAATCGCGCTACTATAAAAAAATAAAGAAATTGTTAGAAATATGTCGTTAAAATAAATTTTATTAGAATTGTTTCTTTAATTTGTTAATTTTTGAGATAAGATGTAATGCCCCATCTCCTAACAATTTTATTTATAAGTAATAACATATTTTTGCACTTACTGCCAAATGTTTCAACTTAAAACTATAAAAGTTCGAAATTTAATAAAATACCAGGACAATACATACAATAATTTAACAGTCGCCAGATTTAAGGGTGCATACGGCGCCAGTTCTTAGAAATAACTAAAACGAAAATTAGGAGATCGTAAATGGAATATTACATAACTGGCACCTACCGCCTGTAGAAATGGTGCTTTTATATTGCTATACGGCAAACATATAAAACGCTAAAACACACAAAAAAGCTATAAAAATAATAGAATGAAGAAAGAATTATTTATATAATATGATCCAAATATAATTATTTTCATCGTTATTGTAATTGGAAGCATGAAACGATTGCAAACGTAAAAAGGTGAAAATGCGATCTTAATGATTAGTAACTTAAGCGTTAAACATAAAAAAAAATTTTTGACAAACATTTTGGTAACTGATACTTAGTGGAAAAATTTAATACTTATACAACTTTTTCTCATTTACAAAATACGATAAGTGGGTATAAATGTTTAGCGTGAAGTTTATCCTTTTTTATATTAATTTTTATAGTCATATTTATAAAAGAATGGCAACGGCTTATTTTTTAGAAACGTTACTAAATGTCTTAACTAAACGTTACTGTGTATATAGGCGTAAATGTAAATAATTTATGCTTCAGCCATCTTTTGCAATTACTCGATTTGATTTTATATAATCCTATCAATAGTGAGCTTTCTCAATCTTCAACATGTGTTTTAATGAATATCTACGTTTAATTAATAAACATTGGTTTGATTACAATTGAAAAATTGTTACGCAACTGATTTGAGTTAATCAATTGGCCAACAAATGGTCCCAATAGTTTAAACCAACTTTTAACTAGATGTGTATTGAAGTAGATTGTTATTGAATTGTTAATAATCCTATTATATACCTACACAAGTTTGCATACAATTTGTGTTCAATGGTATGCGCAATATTTTACGTTAAAATCAAATTTCAAAAGCCTCTCAAGTTCTTATTTGAAAAAGTTGTAAAAACAATTTATTTTGACCAAACTCATGTGGAAAAGTTTTCAAGACCTCCGATGCGATGGTATAGAATTTTTATACGCACATCTCACGTCTACCTACTTACATAATAAGTACTTCAATTGAAACCCAATTTGTACCTGAAACAAAACAAAAACAAATTCAATAAAAGTCGCAATCAAAATGAACGGAAATAATAAAGTTTGCATTTATTCGAGAATAACGATTTAAGTTTCCTGGAGTGAAAGCGAACGTAAAATTGATATATCAAATTGCAAAACAGCGAATAGCTTTGTCCATATATACATCGTTGGAGCCGACTAAATGTCTGGACTGCATTAATTCAGTTTAAGAAACCGGAAACAAACGACGTTATATTTAATTTGTATTTTACTATACCGTTGCATTTAACTGCACCGCAATATGTCTTTAATGCCCATACATTCTTTTCTTTCAACCAACACAGATAAACAAGCTTGCATACATATTTATTGCGTACACATTGTGTTATATTCCATTCATAATATAAAGTATATAAACGTTTTATTTGAAACTTTAACATACATAATTCAATGTTAAAAACTTTTTAAACCATATATAACATAGATACGAGTATATTTTGTACATAGGATACGAGAATGCCTAGATTTTAAACATATTACGTTATCACTTAATGAATCATTCAACTTTTGTGTAAATGAAGGAAAAAATTAGTTTTTAGAAAATAATATCTAGAAGTAGGAATTTTTTTTAGACTTTATTTTATTTACTCAAATGAATTATGTTTGCGTAACGAGGTTTGTTTGAAATATTTGTTGCACATTTTTAACACGAATAGCATAACAAAATACTTCGCATCCCCACTAAATAGATTTTATCTGAAATCCATCATTTTATTATCAAGTTTTAAATCAATATTAATAGAAGGTAATATTTATTTTTTCTAAATAAAATTGAAAAAAATGTATTTTATGTTCACTACGCCTATCAGAGATTTTTATTTAAATAAAGAATTTATTTCAAAAAAGTTTCACGTAAAAACATTTATTTCAACAAATAGAATATTTTTTATTTTTGTATGGAGTATAAAAAGATAAAAATAAGTATAGATAGGTATACAATATATTAATACCATCATCTTTTAATTTAAAACGTGACAGATTTAAAGTTTTTAACAATGATTATACCTATATTTTTTTCTGTAGAAATAATTAAGGAGCGAACGTTACTTTTCAACTTTAGAAAACTAAGAAGATAAAACGTTGTATCATAATTGTTTAGATTTTAAAATATAAGTAAAGTGTGTTTAAAAATAAATCATTTTAAATTTAGCCACAATATATTATATCAAGCCTTGTTATTAGATTTTAGTCAAAAACATTAACATGTGAAGTAAACATGAAGTTTATAAATATGCACGTTAAAACAATTTACGTTACTGTGGACATTTAGTACCTTAACTTAAAATACACAATTAAATAGACACAGAATATCTTAGATATAAATATAATTTATCTTTGAACAAACTTGGATTAGTTGACTTCAAATTTTGTTCTCATCCAGTCGCAAATATATTTTCAGCAAAATGTGGTAGTGTTAAGGAATTTTGGAAAATATTTTAGCAGAATTGTAACTATTTCCAGCTGTAGTTTTTTGATTTACTTGTTTCTTTGAGATAAATGAATTACCGAAAAATCGCACGCGTCTCTATAAATTAAACGAACATCTGTTTGAAGAAAAAGAAAAAAATAAAGCGAAAAAAAAGCAATTCATCAACCGTGAATTGCGAAAGAATCAAGTCAGGCTTGATATGTCAGTTCAGCTAAAACCAAGTTGAGTAGGTCATTACTCTCAAGCCAATTATAGCTGTCATATTTTCAAAACCTTGCGCAAATATGTATGTATATAAGTGAGAGTATAAGTATACGATAAGTATTTTTTTCCTTGCACAGAAATTCGGCACAAAAGCGAAAGCAAAATCATTACCCTAGGCGATGTGGTGAAGACTTCAAAAATCTCGTTGTAGGCATGATCAAAGAAACACTTCTTATCATATTCATATCATCTTTTCAGGCGACATTTCTTTTTCAAATGGACTAATGATGTTTTGCTTTTAAGAATCAGATTCAGATTGAACATTTAACGAAAATGTTTATAAAGATTATTAAAATGTTTATAGAATTTTTCATTTTACACAAATTTTTGAACTAATGGTAAACGTCTTTGCAGGAATCAAAATACATCGATTAAAATTGACTAAAAATAAAAATAAAATTTTTTATTTTTTAAAAATTAAGTTGAACTTTTTTATAATAAACTATACCATATAAAAATTTCTTCAAACGCTTAATATAAAATGTGTCAAGAATAGGACTGTATATAATAATAGCAAACCCGACAGACGTTGTTCTTGTACCTACACACGTCTTAAATACAAAAATTTCAACCTTTTTTAAATAAGCTGTAACAATCTGGACCGTTTTGATGTACCAAAAAGTAGCAAATGAACTATCTTAAATCGAAATAGTGACTTTATTGACTATTCACTAATTTGCAGTGCAGAGTATACCACTAAATTCAAATAGTGGTATACTTTTCACTACTAAATAGTGAATAGTCACTATTTGATAGTCGAAAGTCACTATTTCGATTTAAGAGAGTACAGAAAATTTTTCTGGATCTAATCTCAGCGCTAGCTACCGGACAGAAAAAAATAAAAAAACACATCTAAGTAATTGTTAATCTAACCAAGCGGTGTCCAACTTATCGTATCTAGCCAGCGAGCCATTTTTTCTTTAGGAAATATTTCACTGGCCAAAAAAGATAGGTAAATGAAATGTCAGTTCATGTCAATTCAAAAGTTATTTTATATATTTCATAATTTAAATGTATAGATACGGATATTTATTTAAAATGTGATGTAAAGTTTACTATGACTCACGAGCCGTAAAAAAATTTTGGTCGAAAAAACGAAATGGTCAACCCATTCTGAAACCTATAAATTCGGGTTTTAGCCATAATATAGCATACAATATGTAATAATTAACTAATATCCAGTACATAAATAAGTTAGGTATGCACTATCCCTTTCATTATTGTATTTTTTTATAAACATTACCTTTTTATGAATATTACTACATAAGCATTGTTAGACAGGTAATTTTTTAACTATAAACACATTGTTAAATTTGAGCTTATAAAAAAATTTAACGATATATACTTATACCTGCTTCTCTGATACCAAAATAAATAAACATATTAAATTTTGCAAAATGCAAACTATTGGGAATCCTAAAGCTACACTTCACTAACTAACAAAAATAATCGTACAAGATATTTAAAATATGTAATTTAAAAATTATTTTCAAACAGTTTACTAATAAAATTTAAATTATTCTGATAGCCTTAACTAATTTAGAAATTCAATATGATAATGTTCCCCATTATCCTTGACTGCTCGATCCAATATACAATCTAAAGAAAATATAAACTGATAACTGGTTATAGAAATGTATTAATTTTTAGAAAAAATGCCATAGGTACTAAAACATTAAAATATTCCTAATTTTAAAAAATGTTTTATTTCCTTCCATATAAAATTAGATGCCGTCAATAGAATAACATAATATAAAATTGATTGCAAAAGTTTCGCCAATTATCAGGTCATTTCATTTGATTCATATTTATCAAGCGTAGAAATCAAAAACAAACACCGACATGAAAGAAAAATGTCACCGATAGTAAGATAAGACTTTAGCAATATTCAGTTTGTGCAACTTTCGTAAATAGCACAATAATTATCTTATTATCATCGTCAGTTATAAAATAACGCAATTCACTATTGAGTTCACGAAGTAAAGGAACAAAATGATATTACGAAATAGTAATCAAGGATCTAATAGCTTCTCTTCTAACCATAAAGCAACTGAAGAATGAATAAAACGTACTTACTATAGATAATTACTCACAAACAAGTTTTTCTTTGACAGAGTTTTCATGTCTTTATTTTTTTTTATTCTTCAAATAATTAGAACTATATAACTATAAGAGTATATTATGTATAATATACATAAACGAGATGTATAGTACATACTTAAATCTTACTCCTATTTATTTAAGAGCATAAATACTTATCTTGACAAACTTCAACACTACTTCCCTAAATACGAATAAATATTTATGAATAACTGGAAAAAACTGTAAATTTTCTCGATAAATTTTTTAATCTAATATTAAAAAAAAAACTAAATTCGATACGAAAGGGGCAGGTTGGTAGATGCATGTACATATATACGTACTGACTTGCATAGTGCATTAAAATGATTGTTGTCGTATAAAGACATTACACACATGATCACTTTAATGTTGCACACAACTGTTTATCATTTGTTTTAGGAAACCATACGTACTAAATGCTAATCAAACTTTTCGGGGGTTTGTAAATAATTAAAATCATGTTGTCGATTGAACGCTCTTATGCATTGTTCAACCAATATACCAGCCTATTGATTTGGTTTCCTAATTGCAATTGTGATTGTTAATCTAATTAAGAATTCTAAATTGTATCATAACATGCTGAGTGCCAATAGATCAATGGATTGGAATGCGGTATACAAATCTAATTTCGATACCTCTCTATGTACCTATTTGATAATAACATAAAATTATAACCAACGTTGCTTACAATTTCTCTGCACGCTCTTCATTCAAGATAACTACCCTGATATTATGAACAAAGTACGCAGTTGATATCTAAACGTTATTACTCTAGATAATTTAGTGATGTTTATGTAGTATCTGTAAATAATCAGTTGAATGTTATAATAGAGCTAATGTTTAGAGGAACGACAAACGTTAAAAGCTAGAACAAACACAAAAATTGATCTAAATATTTTGAGTTATTTGTTTATTACAATAAGTCATATTTTCTTTTATTTGTACTTTATGAAATATAAAATGTGTATGAATATATTTTTATACAGTTACAAACTTTTTTAAAGTGAAATATTACCGAGATTTAAAGATGATTTACTCTTGTTAACCAACGCTACATTTGTTAAGAAAACGCAAAACAGAGAAAAACTGAAGGATTGAATAAATATTTAATTTTCGTTATTTTTCCAAAAGTTGTTTGTCAAATATTGATAGAAATATAAATCATTGTACGAGTAGTTGTTGTAAATTGAAAACCGGTAAACTGTGAAGAAGTTTAAACTTGAAAAAAGCTAATACTTAATTTAAGAAAATATATTTTTTAAACATTAAATCAAGTTTTCGCGAGTTTGAACTAAACGTTAACTTGGTAATCGTCTGAAGAATAAATTATAATTTTGTACAAGTTCCTTAAAACCATAACAAATCCCAAAATATCTCATAACAGTGCGTTGATAAAAAGTTTTATGAGAAAACTGTCGTCATGATGTAATAAATAATGAATAATGTCAGTACCATATCTTTCCGTCCTTTCAAAATGAAATTTTATTTAATAATTCAGAACAAAGCAAATTAAAGATTGGTTTGTATTACGAGCAACCCCTCTATCCTTTTGAACAATTCACAACTTTTGACCTCATTAGTGAAATTACAGAGAATATTTATAATTTTTACTATTTAAATATGAAACGATTTATAAGTTTATTGTTCCATTGAAAGAGGAAGATTTTGTAATAAAATTTGATTTATAATTTCATTATTTTTTATATTGTTTAAACAAATTAGGTAAACATAAAAATTTTCAAAACAATTGATCTGAACTTCAAAAGCTTGTGCCCAGAAGAAATTGTTTTCATTTCACTAAATATAAAATTAAAATTTTCATACATACCACTTTAATGTGAAACAAGTAATTAATGGCCAGGAAAATTAAATTAACTGGAATCATTGACATTCTTTACCCCAAATTGAAATTAAAAATAGATTTCTTACATTATTCATATCAAATTATAAATTCAAATATCGAAAGTCATATTTCAAACTCCTTTTTTTAATATTGTATCAACAATATAATTTATTGCTAGCAATATGGCCGACCCACGCTTTCAGCTTGCGAGATATTCAAGCTGCGTGCGTTGAAGGCTATTTGCCGCGTTTTCAATGTTACAGTTATTTTTAAATACAAAAAAAAAAACAAAAATAAGCTCTTTTCATCAACCACAAAACAAAATCATTTTCTTGAAAATGAAAAAATTAAATAGATGCACAATTCATTTGCATTTTTACAGCCTCGAATACAGTATCGAAATTTAGGTCATTGGGAAATCAATATTACTTTTAAAAGTTAATCAATTCAATTTCACATCGACTTTGGTTGTGATTTCAACTAACTACACAAATTATCCTGTGTCCTTATTCTGTGTTTAATTAACTTAACAAGTACTTGAGTGCATAGTTAAATCATAGTGAAGTTTTAATTATTAATTACATAGCAGACTGTTGAAAATGTTTTACTTTTAGCTATATATATGTAATTTCATTTGTAATTTAAATATTTTGCTCTCAAAAAAGCAATTTTTAAATGAATCATTGGACAATATATGTGTATTGATTCTTCATTCGTAATCACCGCACATATGTGTGCAAATAAAAAAGTCATGATAAAAGGCTTAAAATTAATTTCATGGCACGCATTTAAATAAAGATCATGTAAATACATACACACTGGTAAATATAAAAAGCCTATTCACTTACGATATATCTGTCTTCTTTTTCCGCTATAACTTTTTTCATATCAATTTTCAATATTAAATGTTAACGAAGTAAAAAGCAATTACTGAAACCGTTTTATTCATACTCTATTTTATTTCAATATTTTTTTAACAATTTTGTTATGATAAAACTGTTGAAAATTTTAATAATGTTTTTAATTAATTAAATTTTTTTTCTAGAAAATTATTAAAACCAGATTTGTTAATATATAGAGCCGCAAGCACTATTCGTTTAAAAATAATTCAATAAGTTCTTAAAATATTTGCCTATAACTTGAAATTATACATATTATACCTACATCCGATCTGACGAAATTAATAAAAGAATAACACATACTTACATGATACTATTAAAAATAATTGTTCTTTTTAGAACTTTGTTGGGAAAAAAATAATTTAATTATATTTAAATCACTTGCGGAGGCCACTGAGGACGCCAGTTGCCAAATCAATTCGTCAAAAATCAACTAGACAATATTTTAATATAGGTAACAGTTATTTTTCATAGAAATCAATTCTTTCGTTAAATGTTTAACTAGTATGAATTTAAAGTATTCCTTGGTTCACTTGATGGCGCAGCGGTTAGATCTCTGCTCCATGCGTCAGTGGCACTGGTTTCGATTTTTTTTGAGTCTTATAAATTAAGACATATGTTTAGTAAGATTAATGACCGATAGGAATCTTCTGTGAGTATACAGGCATGATATGACCTTAGATGTTAAAGCAAATTAAAACACAAAAAAATCCAATTTAAACAGTTACATAATATGATCAAAAGCTGAAGACTCTACTGTCTTACTCATGTTATTACTTAGTTCAAGACTACTGTCAAAAACGAATTCTGGTTTCCACCATCTACATAAATTTTAAAAAAATCACGTATATTCAATTTTTAATGTCACTATAACTTATAAAATTTTTATTTTTTGTAAGAAACAAGCTTGTAAAATTAGTTACAATTAAATTGACAAAATTTTCTTCATAACACTGCTTATATGGAAAACTAAAACAAGACACAAATGCTGAGCATAGGTCAGAGGTATTGTTAATATTGTCACCGATAGAATAAAACATTGTAAACTTGATATATGTAATTGTATGTATTTGCTTCTATTGTACGCAGAGCCTGATGAAGCCGTAATATATGGCGAAACATTGCAAACTGACACTCTTGGTGCATTTATTGTAAAAATTCCGATGCTTTACATCTAATTACACAATCAATAAAAAATAACTAGGATCTGAAGAAATATTAACAAAGTATAATATTATTATATAATTAAAGCTTAATTCATTGTCTAGATGGAACCTTCATGAAAAATAGCAATTCATGACAAAGACTTTTAGGAAGGCAAATTTTTTGTGATGCAATTTTACGGTCAGTTCAAGGCCAATTCTCATAAATTGTGCAGCAGACAATTTTTGCAAATTAAATCTTTTGTGATTTAAGTAAAAATATTTGATTTATTTATAAGTAAACACAAAATAAGTTTTATCTTACTGCGTCTCTTGTCACACTAGACGATGGTGAAAAGGTTTATTAACAAAATATTTCAATATATGTTAAAATATTAAACTTTTGAACTATTATAGTTTGTTCTTATATTTACCTACTCCCTTAAACTAAAAAACAGCATATATTTATGAATTGTTTAAAAGTTGAGTATGAATCGTATACTTATAAATAAATGGTATTTAAATGAAAAAATAAATAAAATTTAGAAGGAAATAGTGTTGAAAATGAGTTATAAAACAGAACCTTTACCATTTGATGTATTGTGAAGATAAAAAAATAAAAACAAGAAGAAATGCATACCGTTTAAATAATTACTGAACCGTTTCAAGATGCTTAACCTTGACTGAGAGATTAACCAAATGTTCAACGCCATTACAACCTTCACTTTCAACGGTTCTGCAGCGAAATGAAAGGTATCTCTATCTTTCATAAGCCATCTCGTTCTTTATCCGACTTACAATTAGCATTAACGAAAGACTCTCATAAGCTGCAAAGAGGAAAGATCTGAGAGAGCTCAGACTGGCCAAGTTTGGTCTTAAGTTAAAACGAGTTGTTGTAGTCAGTTATATTCGACAGTTACGTCATCTCGATGACATTCCACACAAAATTTATAATGTTCGTAGTATAGTGTTGGATTTTAACGATAAAAGTCTATTTAAATATCACTACGACATGGTTTAAAATTTCATTGGCTGTTCAATTTGATGAATAAAATCTCATTTGTAAAATATTTTGTTATAAATTGATTTGATATAAGACAAACTAATTACTATAATATATAAGACTAAAATGTAACTAATTGTAAATTACCCAAAAACTTACGTAGGTACTTATCAAAAACGTAAGGGAATTACTCTTACAAAATTCCTATGTTTGTAAAGTTTATTTAAGTTTAAAAAAACTGCGGTTTTAATTCGCAACAATACGAGTTTCACTATAACCATCCCTAGCCATTAATTAAGAAATATCTTACGTTACGAAATAAAACAAAACTATTCTAGATTCTCATATTATGCTCATACTTTACCAGGAGAAATTTTAGATTCAAGATTTAGGTGTTTAATGTTGTCTATTTCGGTTTAAATTAAATTTTCTCATTTTCCAACTGGAAATATATGTGAAATTACATTCTGTATATAAATATCCTCTGTTATTTCTTGGAAACAGAATCACTATAGTATAGTATAGTGTTTTGAAAATTCCGAAGAAAAATTCTACATCTTATACAACTTCCAACACTGTACAGACCTAAATGAAACTGAATACATTTAATTATTTTTTTTTAAATACTAGACGTAACTAATTCTAGAAATAAAGAAATAGGTATATAAAATTATTTACAAAAAATAATGTTCTATTTAGAAAATCGTTATAATTCCTAGCATCATTAATAAGGCGTTTAATTGAATTGTTTTAAATTTCATGTTTAATTAGTGTACGTTTCCGTTTCAGTTTGACTCAAATAACCTCAGATAAGCTTTGTAATATATTTTATCGAAAGGTTATTTACGTTTTGAAAACATTTTGATTAAAAAAGTCAATCCCTTTTTTGTGACTTCGCTCCACACCACCAGCTCTTATGAAAATATTAATCGACAAGAATTTCTCTTTTTTATGTGGTAATTTTAAGCAAATATTTCCAGCTAAAGAAGAAATGAGAGTTACTATATATACTCGTATACATATATATTATATACACGAGTTTTGAGTGATTGTGGTATTCGCAACTATAATATAAGAAAAGGAATGCTGTAAATGACAAGAAATTAAATTGTTACTTGTTTGGTAGACTGTGAGTAAATTCATTTAACATTATTTTTAATGCCTTGAATATTGCCTTGTTTAAATGTCGCACATTACCTACGTGTTTATTAAAATATCAATAACCGCTTCGTGAAGAGATTGTAAAAAACCCTTTTTCAACCACGCACAAAATATCTTCCAGCGATACACCTGTTTCTTATAATAAATTCTATCGGTTCGAAAATTTGAAGCATTTTTGCAATTATTTAATTAATTATATTAAAGCTTATCGTTTCAGCGATAAATTCTGTTATGACATAACGTTATTAACGTTGTAATTACAAAGGTTAACAATTCAAATGGTGAAATTTCTCTAAAACGTTTTTAAACGTTTCAATTTGAATATGAACCAAATGTTTGCCAACTAACGAATCGTTAATCACCGACATTCGACACAGTAAATTAACGACGATTAATGAAAAATAGCTGTCATTAGTTTTTCAAAGACGTCGTGTAAATAAATTATAAATTTAATTTCCTGAGTTCAAATAGGTGTACGTACGATTCCATTTTTAAAATTGAAATTAATTATCTAGATGTAGAAATTAAAAAAAAAATCAATACAAACTATTTTCAGTAATTAACGCATTTAACAAAATCCCAATCAAATTAAAACTTTTAAATTAATCTGCTTTTTAAAAATTATTATCTTTTTAATTTCATTGATTAATTCATTCATTAAAGTTATCAATACTTTGTCGTTGTTATAACTCTCATTCGTTCTTTTCGAACTTTTTATCAAAAAAACATTTTTAACTGAAATATTTCAAGAAAACGAATTTATATATCCGAGTGCGATTTTAATTTTGTGCAATGGAATATTTTGATCGTTTGTGCATGGGATAATTTATATCTAGTATATACCTAGGACAAATTAATTAAAAAAATTTCGTATTTAGTTATCATTATATAAGTTTAATCTGTTAGCCATGTGCCTACTTAGGGTAGGTTCTCGCATTCACCTTTTTTATTCAAACAAAATGGCTGGATAAAGAAAATTTGTTCTACAAAGTTCATAAATAAAGCTCGGTTTCAAAAAATCTAAACTGCCAACATTCTATCTCATATTTAATTTTTTTATCTTTGTAATATTATAATAAGCCTCTTCTACATACGAGCCGAAAGATTTGAAAAAAAATAAACATTTGTTATAAAAATAAAACAATTTGTAGGCGCCGACAAAACTTGAATATTATCCAAGATTTTTTGCAGACCCGGATATTTTTTTTTATTGTTGTTATCATAACAATATAGCTATGTATTTAAAACATAAATAACACTTGGTAACATGTTTTATTAAATTACAATTTGAATAGTTTTGAAGAGAAAAGTTCTCTAAAATCTAAGTATTATTTGTTTTGAAAATTCGATTTAAATTTTTGATTTGATTTATGCGAGTGCTTTACTTTTGAAGTAAAACTTTAAATAGGCGAACAGTAATAAGTTTTAGTCTTGAGTAAAACGAGCACGATGACAAAATCCGTCAAATGCCTATTTGAAATTATTATTAAATATATTTATTATAATATATTCAGCAGACTAACAGAAAATATTGTACCATTTCATTATTCACATTTAAATTGAATGGTGTACGAAAATTATTTAAGGTTGGGTACAAAGGAATTTAATTTCATATTTGATAACATATTTTCAGTTATTATTATTCACGTAATGTTCGCGTGGATATCTCTGTTGTATGTCTGTATGTGTGTAATTTACAGAAATACGAACACAGATTAAAATATTAATATAAATTATTTATTCGAACATTAATAGAAAAAGTTGTTTTTATCATTCAAAAGAAGATGGAATAAGTTTTATGTTTTAGTGAGACGATGGAAAAAAATGAATTCAACGCATACAAACAGCCAACGAACCATTCGCTGCTCGCTCGATGGTGGTTAAATGGAATGGTAATGGTGGTTGTGGTCGTATCAGATTTTTATCGTTTCATGCTACTGAGCAATTGGGGGATGAACAAAGCATTTGCCTTTTTCTTCTCATAATATAACGAATTTACCCTCCCAGAATTTTTTTGTAAAAGAGCATTTTCTAATTAGAATTTTTCAAAACCTAATGTTTTACTTACAGAAACGTTATAAATTTTATCTTTTGTTATAGGCGAAGTGGAAGAATAGATATCCTTTATATTGCTCGAAATCAAAATAATATAAAAAATGCATGAAAAAAACATCGCGCTACCGGAAATTATTATAGAATTAAATTTCACGACGAAAATTTATTTTTCATGTTTAAATCGCAATGAAGCTTTAGAAATACCTATATAATATTGGCATTAAAAATAAACAAATAAATAAATGTAATGTTAATTTTAAGTTTAGTTACTTATATTGGAAACAACCGAGACTGGGGTATTAAAATTCTTTAGAAAAAAGGTTATTTTTACATACAATTCAACAGAGCATTACAATTAATTTGCAAAATTAAATACACTAAAAACATGATAGATACCTTGTAATGGGGTTTTCATGCAAAAAAATGAGACCATTTTGTATATGTAATTGAAAGTTAATGTCACTAAAAAAAAGTTTTAATAATGTTTTTGAATTAATTGTATTAATATTGAATTTCGAGCAGTTAAAAGATCAGTGGTTAAAGTTTTCTTATTGACTGTTAAAAAGTGACATCATCATTTCTTTTCAAATATGTTTCTGTAAGTTTAATACAATTTAACTATAAATCAAACAATCAATTTACATCAAAGCTGTCAATGGATGCATTCAAATATTGCTGAAAATTTAAAATGCACTTTTTGCTTGTATTATTAACGGCTTCTCTACCAGCTTAAGAAAAAGAAAATATTATATGCAAAAGAAACACTGAAAAAAGTGCAACATTTCCATTATGAGTTAAATCTACTGTAATATCATGTTTTGTTGTCAGTGAAAAAACATAAAAGATTGCATGTATCAGATAAGGAAAGACTATACCAACAGAACGGTGTTTTAAACAACAATTTTATAATAGATATTACATTGAAGTATACACTGCATTTTTCACGGATTCACTTTTACATGGATTAAAATCTAAGAAATGTCTACAATCTATCATACAATGCTCACTGATCAGCATTTTATCACACTGTAAAGATTTATAAAAATACAATGATCAAGTAGGTACTCGTTTCGTAAATTAAGTGTGCTCCTTGTCAAATGTTAAGAGTAAGTGTGTCATAAATCATAGTTTACAGTTTTAAATACAAATATTACCAAGTGCCTATGTTGTCAACAACGTATAGACACAATATGTGACACTCAAATAAAGACGGCTTATAAGACAATGAATGTTATGAAATCTAATTGCTGAGCTATCAGCAATTATTCAAATAAATTGATTTATACAACTTATTGAAAAAAAAATTTTTTTTGTCTAATTGAAGAATGCAAGAGTTATTCTTCTTTGAATCTACATAGTAACAATTTTCTAACAATTGCATCGTACATGAGAAAAAGAGAATGAATATGATTAGATAAGTTTAAGAAAAAAAAATACAAAGTCCTTGAAAATTTAATAAAGTCATAAAGATATGTGTCATACAAACTAATGAATAACTTATTTAAATAAAATATCAAAATCAAAGAGAAGTAACTCAATTTTTTAAATTAAAAAGGAGAACTATAAGCATTTATTACGTAAAACACGTGGAGTAAATGATTTTAAAAAAAATTCCAAAACCTTGAGTATAGAGATAAATGGTAAATTGGCTCTCACGCTAAACATAATCTTATTCATCATAAGTCATAGAAATCGTATGCACTCTATGCAAAAAAAAATATATAAATAAGTTTAAATATAACTTGCAAATCATTCTCATAATTAAAAATTCAAAAATAGTAATCTTGAAGTTTGCTAAAAATATTTATAAATTTAACTTTCTATACTATGCACATGTTTATAAAAATGGATGTAATAAAAAAATAAAAATCCGTATTTAATCATAAAATTTAAGCACTTTTATTCAATGTACATTTGCATAAGTGCTTGTTTTCTTTTCATCTTCATGTGTCAATATTATAAACGAATTTCAATTAGCGGTGAAGAGTTTGAAACATATTTTTCTCATTTTCTCTTTACGAAATGGGTAGGGTATATAAATGACTATTTGAATGGGTGCTAATAATCTATTTTAATATAACGACGAGAAGAAAATTAAAACAAAATAATCTCTCTCCATATAAAATAAATTCACTCATCAAATATAAAATGAATGAAAAATCAATTGCTCATTAATGAGTCATTATTTTCCTGTCATTAACAGAAAATATTTGAAATTTTCAATTGTTCAATCGTGATGGTCTGGAACGAAATATTTTTTACCTTTCTAACATTGCCAAATTAACACATACACAGTACCTACCTACATGAGAAATTATCGGAAAGATGGACGTAATTACAGAAATACGTTTCGTGATATTAAATGGAAGCTACCGAGTACGTGGCTTCAACATTTCATTGACCTAAAACGTCTTTTTAAAATTAACAGTTACTTTTTGCGATGTGCCGTTGCGTAGTATTACGTCTTGATAGTTGTGAAAGACAAACTAGATTAGCTTTGATTTATAGTTTTATTACTCTTGAGATTCGCAGTAATTTATCAAATCAAATATGAGTTGACTGAGCTTATAAACGACTTTAAAAATGTGGAATCAGAAGTGAAGAGAAAAAAATAAATTTTTTGCTAGCATGTCATTTTTATTTATATAATATACCGAAGAAAAAATATGGGTTTAACTATCATCGATTTGTTAAGTTTTTTTAATTTCAACAAAAGCGATTTTAATCAGCCACAATGACAGATTGATAATATCATGTCAAATGTTATATTCACTTAATTTTCTCGTACTTTCTTTACAAGATTATGCGATTGTAAATTCGTTTGATTGCATCGAAACGAAATAAAAAAAAATTGTCAATTTCAAATAAAATGAAAATATTTGCAACATTAATTAAGATTATAATGTTTGCCAGTTTCGCATTTATTAGTGAATGTTTTATCGACAGGAAATTGAAACTTAATTTCTGATAAGAGCTGACCTAAATGTTACCATCATTAATCATAGGTAATACTTGTAATAAAATTCCAACAAAACAACGTTTTATTATTTTAAAACCAATACTAATTGTAAAATTATAAGTATGTACATATGTATAAATGAAAAGTTTATTTGAATAATGCAGTTATTTTAAACGGGGGTTTATAAGCAGTAATTGCCAATTTAATTTGTCCAGTCGTCTGCATTTAAGCTTAATAATTAAATTAATAACTTTTTTAATCCAAGAAAATGTTACTTGCGTAAAAGAAATATACCTACTAAATATTTAATGGAAATTGTTAAATGCAAATATTATCTATACAAAGCATCATTATTTTTTGATTTTGATTCCTAAATTATAATACACTTAGAAATTATAACATACTTATTATATTATTGCATTTTAAAATGTCTAATTGCAAGTATAAATACTTTAAACTGCACTCTTATATGTATTGAAAAAGGGTTCTTTTTTAATTTTCTAACAATATGACGGCAGAACTTGTAAAATAAGTTCTGAGCCAATTAATTGAATTTTGTAGAAGTTTTTTTTCTAATATCTTATGTAGGATAATTAAACATTCAATTTATTGGTCATTTTAGGGTTTTCCCTCATCAGCTATTGGCATATACGCTCATACACATCTTACATTCGACGTCACTTATGTTAATTATGATGAATCCAAAATACTCATGAAAAAAATCCTGGAGTTTTATTGATCTTCGACTTTGCACTGGTGTACAGCGCCACAATCTTATTACTACACCACCAAGTAACCACTTCCTAATTGTTTAAAAAATATTTTAATTTGGAATATGTACTTAATGAAAAAAAAATAAAAAATAAAAAATACGTACATTGTACAGGAATACGGTTATTGATCATGGGATTTTGGATATTCTATAAAAATCTTTTTCTTGTTATTAATGATTTTTGTACAACGTTTCGTCCCTTCCGAGACTTTTCAAGTATTTTTATCAAGTATAATGTATATTAATTATACGAAAGTTTTTAATTTATAGTTTTATTCGTATAAGTAGGTAATAATGGATATGAATCTTGTTAATTAATTGAACGGTAAAATGTGTTGTTATAATACTATATCTATCAAACCAAAACATAATGATTATAAGGATTTTATTTCAAAATGTAGCAGAAAGAATTTAGTGTAGATTTTGAAAATCGATCAAAAAAACATTAACTTATAGTTATTAGCAAATGGAATATAGCATTAAAAATATTTAGTAAGCGTATGAACTATAAAATGTTTGCCGAGTGAGAACATGTGGATCAACTGTGTAAATAGTTATTCGTGATAATAACAACATCCGGCTGTGGCGGGCTTGGCGCGAGGAAGTCACATCTGTGCAGATACGATATCAGCAGCCCTCATATCATCAGAATGTCACTGCAGCAGTCAAAGCACGCACATTGTACGTTCGCTCTAATGAGCCAAACCAAGTCCAGGCCTTACACTGTGAAGCTTAAATACGAATCTGTCGAATACATACTATTTGTATAACATACACATAGTATAAAACATGTAACCTACTCACAAACCATATGTACAAAATATGTACACATAACGAGTTATATTAAAATCATTACGCACAAATTCTAATACTCAAATCTCGATTCTATTCTACTCTCTTCCGCGTCCCTATTCCTCATATTACTCCGCTGCATTTTCAAGAAAAAAAATCTAGAGCTTCAAAAGATAAACATTTACAACTCACACACACATACACACACACTTTTTTAACTTCTGTTTTTAACATATCTTGTATTGTATTACACATTCCATATTAATTTAAATGTGATGCTGCGAGGACGTTTTTGAATGTCAAATCGTACACCCAATAGATTGTAGGAGTCATCCGGGATGTTCATTATATGTGTTTTTTAACTATGAATTTATTTGCATGACGTACGCGTATTGTCATATAAATGGTATCATTAATTATGCAAAAATATAATATGATATTTATATACAGTATCTTAAAAGTTATCGTACTAACTTGAACTTCAATTTGAAATTTGTCATTGATATGTATATGAAATAAAAATGTTTTATGAAAAAGCCATGATATTATTTAGATGAAACTTTCTATATTAATTACATGATTAATTTTGCATTTGTATTCAATATTCGATTACAATATCTAGTTGATAAATGAAATTGTTAATATTATGTATAATAGATGGAGAAATATGTGCATGTGTTCATAAATGTAAACGGAAATTAATTTATCGTTTTCAGTATGGAGTATATCCCATACAAAGTCGCCGTTAATGACAAAAGCCCCGTTTCTCGGCCGATGTCTGGCTATCAACGCTCGGCCTATTAATGGGAATTTGTTAATGGGCCATATCTGGTTAATTGCCGGTCGCCGTCTATTCGATCATCATTCAATATTCGTTCGTCGGCCAACAATAGGCCGAAGCCTGGCTAAATAATTTTTTGCTCATGCGCAAATAATTAAAAGTTAGATGCCTTACTATAAACCCTAAGTACCCTGAGGGGGCCCTAAGTCACCCTGAGTTATACGTCACTTTGAGTCTATTATATTTGACTTATGTTTAAGGTGTAATATGTTTTAATATTATATAAAATAAGTTGTGTAAAAAGAAAAATAATTGATAATGGATCAAGCGTTTTTTTTTTAAATAATGTGCTGAAAGGGACGAAACGTAATATGACGATTTAATAAAAATCATTGAACATTAACTAATATGCTATATTCATTCACAATCCCATGAACATTTAAATTATAAACTAATAATGAATATGAACAAAATAAATCTATTTGAAACATAAATTTTAAATGCATTTTTTTTTTCTCTGCAATTGCGTCAATTATTTTCAAATATTCGCACCATATAAATACTTTCCAAATGTGTTACAAAATTAACCAATGAACGCAAAGTATGAATATATCCTTCTTTTAAGTGCTATCTGGCGGTAAATTATTATACTTTTAACGGGTGAACAGGGGTAAGAGGATTCGTTTCGTTAACACAGAAATTGTCGTTAACACAATACAGTCGCATGGTAGTGTTTAAAGTGTATTATTGTATTTCAGAATAGTTCGTCTATTACTATATCGCCTGTTGATAACCAGTCTATTAAAGTCTCTGACTAAAGTAAGTAGTTCTATTTAATAATTGAATAATAATATATTCTCTCAAATTAAACTATAGATAATTTATATTTATTTACCTGATAATCTAATAGTTTTCTCATAGTGTGAAATAATCAAATAAAAAAATATTAATAGTTAAATTTAATGTTACAGATGGAAGGATTTTATGGTAGAAACTCTACGCAGTCGTTGATTTTTTAGAAAATGTTGACGATACAAAAACCATTGATCTAATTCCATCCAAGTGGATTCTTATAGAAGAAAATGGCGTTTTACTTTGTAAATATCCACCGACTGATGAGTATCCTAAAGTTGATAAGTTTGCTGCAGACTTAAGCGATGCAAATGAAAATTGGGATAAATATCTAGTAGAAATTCTCTATTATGCAGGTGAGTCATTTAGTTATTTTTCTAGAGACTTTTTTTTCATCTTAAGATTGGTTTTGCAGTTAAAAATTATTTTCATACCCTTATGAAAATAAATCTCCTTTTTTCGCCGCTTATACTATTTTAGTTCTAATTCCTTCGCTCACACATATTGTGTCTTAAAAACAATGTTATTTATAATTGATTTTGCATATTCTAGATGTTGTAAATGAAAAGTTTGAGGATGCAGAGGAATCTAAAAATTTCGATGGCAAATTAGCCCTATGGCTTTCTGGTTGGGTGGACCGTGAGAATGGGCGATAAGAAAGAGGATCTTCATTATAAACCACCGAAAATTCCCTTTTAATTTTAGAGTGCGTGTTATGTACGCCAGGTTTAAAATTCTACTTTTGTATTAATTATTGATTTTGTCTGATTTTTTACTAAGATTGTATGTATTATAAAGTGAATAAATGATTGTATTATAATAATCGTTGAGCTGATTTTATATAATTTTTTTCAGTATTTAAGTAGTTTTATTAATTTATAATATTTGCCATTAACGGCCCAGTCATTTTTACTGCAGTCGGCCGATTGTTGGTCTCTATTAACGGCCCGGTAACTTTTGCTTCAGTCGGCCGATTGTTAATCGCCATTAACGGCCTGGTAACTTTTACTGCAGTCGACTGCCATTAGCGGCCCGGGGTTATCATCCAGCCGGCAACCGTAGTTGGGCCGTTAACAGTTGCCAATGTTAGGCCAACAACTAGCATCTCTGGCTAAGCAATGGGTCATTAATGGCCCTTTCGCCAAACTTTGTATGGGATCGTAGGTAAATCGTAGGTTTATATATTACATACTCGTACATCAGTAAGTATATTATATAAATTCCTTCATATATTATATAAATTATAATTGTCAAACGTTTAATAATTATTGCATAAACGAATCAAAAATTTACATCATTGTTATTATTTAGTTCAATTAGTTAAGGACTGTCGAATAACAATACAAAATTAATCATTTTATTTATCATAGTTTTAGTTTTACAAACTTGAAAAATCGAACAAGTTGAGGATATTAAGCTTTTATGTACAAATAAAATTAAACATTTTTTTTCATATTATTATAACTACAAATCTTCATTATGTTAATTTACCTTACAGTTTTTTTCCAAATGAAAATAATGACAAGAGAAAAAAAATGTAAGAAAAAACCTGAAGGTCGAGCAGATAAAATATGCTGCATGGCGTGATTATTTTGTCGTTGCAGCAATTTATCGTTGAACATAAATGTTTTGTGTTATATATCCAGTGTTTTTACTTAAATACGATATTCATACATGTTTTATAAGTGAGCAAGGTAATAATATACTTGAGATATTAATAAATGCTTCCTGTAACAATTAGTAATACTTTATAAATTAGTTGAAGATAAACTGCATTTTTCACTTTGTAACACAAAGCTATTAAAAATCACGATGGAGGTTTAATTTAAACTATATAATTTTAAAGATTAATTATTATTTTATGGAGATGAAATTAAATAATCAAATTTATATTGGAAAATAAACTTTATATTTGTCAATAATACCATCTTTAAACTAGATATTGAGATTTAAAATTGTTTTGGTTTACTTTACATTTTCAATAAGATGGTTTTCTCTTGCCTGTATTTTCTAATATTTTACCAATAAAATCATCGAAGCTAAGTCTCTGAACGACAGGTTTCATATAGAACAAAGATCCGATTTGTGTGTAGCAAAGCAATTTACCGTCTATTTTAGTCAATATTGTTTAGTATTTTCTGTTGTGGAAAAGCCAAGTTTCCACTGTTTTGACCTGCAGCTATTTTTTAAGCTTAGAACAAAAACAATTTTCTGCTATTATTTACAGACTGAAAAATATTGACAGTAGAAATTGAATTAGGTAAAGTAATAAGTAGGTACAGGGGCGAATTCAATGTTTCTATTTTTAAATAGGTAAGCAATGTACCTACGATATATGTTTTCTTTTTTATTAGTGTTCTCTAATTTAGAATTCACACGTTGTGCTACAAATTTAAAGAAAATAGGAACAAAAAAAAAAAAACGGAATACTGGAACACGACACGTAAAACTTTTATTGATCCTTAAGCAACAAAAAAGGTTTAGTTTGTTTGGGTCTCATCTAATATTTGTTTCAAACTCTATAAAAATGTTCTTTACCTTGTTATTTACACACATACGCATGCAGGATACTTTGTATGCTATCTATGAACATTGGCCATACATACAACTCATATTCTATATATATTTTTTTAATTTTTCACAACATGCTCTTTGAATTATCCGGTAACATTATCCATTGCAATAAAAAGCATATGTAAAGTACAAAATTTAAACAACATTACCATATTTTAAAGAAACAAAAACTTAATGAAGAGATTTGAAGCCATTCGCAAAAGTTTAAGTAAAACTTGTTCCAAGCCGGTGAAGAAACATAAATTTTGTCAATGTTAAGTGTGAAAATATGGAATTGTCGAAATTTAATTTGAAGTACATAACAAGGCAATATAAGTACGAGAATTACTTAACGAGAATGTAGTGTATACGAGTGTTTCCAAGTTCAAACGTAAAGGTCATATGGTAGTTTTAATAAGTAGACAATGTAGTGCTGAAAGGTAATATTGTGTTAAGGCAAGAAATAAGGTAGAACAAACGACGCCATTTCTATCAGTAAAGCTAAACCTTCCTCTATTATACTTGCGTTAACTATCTTCACAATCATATTATTATTATTTAACGCAAGGATTGTATCAGATGTGAAAATAGGGAAACGAGAATTTTGTTAAGAAGAAATTAGTTTCTATATCCTAAGACCGTGTTTGCTAAAAAAGGATTTGCTTTTTCCAACAAGAACACTTGCAGTATATTTAATTGAACAAGAATAAAGCCTTTACTTCATGTTCGCGTAATTTGCGAAACATTCTTGAGTGCAATAGAGACAGAATTCTTTATACAACTTAATGCATGAAAAATTTAATAAACTTCTAAAACCACTCGAATAACGAGTACTCAAGTGTAGGTAGACGAAGAAAACGTAAGGGCAAATTAAATTAAATTCATAATGCAAACAATATGGATTTAAATATTTGTCGAAACCGGGGAAACTGAATATCAAAATATATGTACGAGTATAAAAGTACATGTACATATAATTTTATAATTTGCAACATACTTTTTATACGATCGTAATAAAAACAATTATTTCAGATAACTTTTATCTTGATTGCCGATAATTTAAAGGAAAAATAACAGAACAATAGTTGCTATTAGGTTTAATTTATATTTAATCATTTTTACTTGTAAAATTCAACCGCAGCATCGAAATAAACTACAGGAAGAATTGAAGATTGTAAATTTACTTAAATGCAATTTACATTATGAATCAGAAATATGTATATACCATAAAAAGTTTGGAGCATTCTCTCTTTCTACACTTTTAAAAATTAACTTGTAACTAATTACTTATTTATTTATGTGACTATGAAGAAAGTGAAAATCTTGTAAAAACAGCATCTCAAATATGTATAGATAGATATGAACCTCATACATGATGTATTTGAAGTTTACATCATGCAACAAAAATAATTCATGGTCAATTTCCCGATATAAATAATTCTCCACAATGTTATCATCACATTTACATGAAAAAACATTATTCGATATAAATTGATTACCAATGAACCAAAGCAAATTTATCATGTAACAGCGGTTTATTCGGAAGTTGAATAATAAAATAATTTAATAACTAATTTACAATAAGAAAACACATTTTTAATGCAGCTAATTGAGATAAAAATGTTATATTTTTAAGCTTATGGAAAACTTGATTATATTCATATTTAACTACATACATAAAATATATTATTAAGTATACATAATGTACTGATTTGATTGCAAGAATTGAATGATAAAAGTGAACTTCTCGCTGTTTAGAGTCATATTTTTCCACAGAGATAACACACTAACAAATGAATCATTGAAATATTCCACACAAGTCTTTATATGGGTATATTTTTATGTGTGTATCCCATGAAAGAATAATTGTAGCTTAAAAAATTAAGGGAGATTCATGTATGTGTATTGAATAAAAATGTTAACGTTAAATGGCAAGAAAGAAGTCAAATAATGTAAACCAAATCAGGTCAATTATAGGGGAGTTTTGTGTTTCAATAATGTTTTGTTGGTCGAGTCGGTGAAGATATTATATTACTGCAGGCGTTTTAAGAAGCTAGTTTTGAAGTAATTATAGATATAGGGGCACATTATGCGTGCTATCAGATATTATAATTTCTGTTATATTGTTGTTTTGGCTCTTTTCTTAACCCTCTTATGCCACTTGAGTGCCATTGAGCATCAATAATATCTTCAGAACTGGAAGGTTATTTTTTACAAAAACATTTTACATAACAGCATTTTTGACTACCCATGATAAGAGTTAAAAAATAATGTTGAATAATTAAAAACAATGTTCTCCTATAATTGTCTCAATTACAAGAACAACACTGAAATACGTAGCAAAATTACATTTTTTATCATTTAAATAGCTCCCATTTACGTTAAAAAAAGTAATTTTGGTTTTAATAGAAAACTAAAAAATAAATCCTTAAAAACAAAACACAACAATAAATTTCGAAAGAGGTAGAAAAAAAGGAAAAATATTTTCATAAGCACACACATACAGGCGCAGATTCAGTGAAGTGTATGACCAAAAGAACGAGGCAAACAAAGGAAGATAGTATTAAAAGAACATCTAAGTCGGGTTGTATTTTGACTGTCGGAATAATGGGGATGAAATGTGAATCGAGAATTCTAGTCGAGGGGCTGGTGGCGTTCAAATAAAACATCCTTTTAAATCCAAACTGATGAGCACAATAATAGAAACATATTGTGCGGCACATGACATCATCACAACGTCACAAAAGTATACCAAAACACAACACTCCATGGAGCAAATAATGAGTGTTCCAGTAACGACAAAAAAAAATAAAAAGAGAAAAGGAAAAAGAACCACAGTGATCATTATGTGAACAAGAATGCGTATATGTAAATACGTTTCTGTGTGAAAATATACTATACAGACGACTCGTTCAAAAATTCCGCGTAATTTTAGCACAGTACAAGGAAAATCAAATCGAAATTTAACAAGAAAAATGTTTTTCAGTAAATTTAATACAAAAAGGTTTTTAAATAAACACACTTCATTAAATTTGATAAAATTAAAAATGCATGAAATTAATACAGATGAAGCACTGAATGAATCACTACACCAATACGTTGTTTTTCGTACATAGGAAAATAATTACTTTGAATTTGATTTTAGCATGTCTTTGTAAATAATTGATAAAACAGATTTTTTTTTTGTATTTTGAAAACAAAAACCGGATACTGATTCTTCAATAATTGAGAAAGACGAAAAAAAACATTAATTTATCCATGATATTTTTCAAGTTTTAGGAAGGAAAACGCAATTTGTTACGGCCACTAAGCAATTTTGTCGTTTAGAATGTTTCATTTTTGTAATAGATTAATGTTGAAATCCAATGTTGTTTCCCTTACCTCTACTCGTCTTGATTCTGTAACATAATCTTTGACGTAGTTGAAAATAAATTATAAAAATGACAATTATTTTCAAAGAAATATAACAAGGATAAATAAGTTCCTCCAACATACACAAAAAAGCTGATTATAATCTTCAAAATGTGTTTATAATGAAAGTAATTTTTTTTTCTAATTTCCAATAAATTATTTTGAAATAAATTTATTTGCCTCATAAATTCAAAGTTTTTAAAATATGGGCCTTTAGCTATGTGATTTTATTTTAACAAAACAGTGGTTATGTAAGGATTTTTTTTTTAATTTCATAAAGAATAAGCATTTTAATGAAAAATTAAATTACAGAAGGTTTAAATAGGAAAGAGGATTTGTGAAATAACTAAACAATTAAATTCTGAAACTAAATCTGAGCTAAAATGACGTTTAATATACATATAAAGTAAACATATTAAGGTTTTTACTGTCGAAATAAAAGAATAATTCATCTGAGAGTGAAATTTTATCTTACAAACCATTTACTCTGATTTTCCCATTTACTCTGAATTCTATGAAAATTATTTTTGTCTATAACAGCAAAACTTTTTTAAATTAAGTACATAAGAATTATTAAGAAAAAGGATATTAAGTAAAACTTTCATATTTTTAGGTACGCCTATGTATTTGATTACTTTAACTTTGTAAAGATAAACTGTAAAACTATCCTTTGAGGCATCTTCATTAATATTGTCATTATTCATATTATACTTATATAGGTATTTTTAATTGAAGAAAATTTTATAAGATGATCATTAAAATAATCTACCTATGCATGTTAACTTATTTTATTAATAGTTTACATAAAAGTTGATACCATTGTGCAAGTATTAATGTATCGGATTAAAATGTTACATTTATAACAAAGTATGATTAATTAATTATTGAAGCCAAACCATGTTAAGATGATAAATAAAAATATCTGTAATAAGAGTGCGCCACAAAAATATGTTAATAGAAAATGATGCTGAAATAAATCAAATTATGATTCAAATATTAAAAATCTGTATAAAGAATACTAGCGACTACCCGAGACTTCACTCACGTAAAATATGATTAAAAATAATATAGTAAACAAAGCCTCGCCTTAAAATATAATACTTTGTTAAGAGAGAAACCACCTAAATCCCTTTACTGAAAAAAGTTGGATAACTACTGGGAGAATAGCTGTTGGTGAAGGAAAGTGTTCAACCTCTAAACAAATGAATAAAAAAACTAAAAAGTAGAGGTTGTCAGCATTTTCATGTTGATTGATAATTGTAAAATTAAAATTTGAAAAAATTGATAATTTAGGAGTTAGACATTAAAAAGACAACATATTATACCCCTTATTTTAGCTACACAAGGGTGGAACTTCAAAAAACCGTTCCTTAGTAATGACCAATTTCCACTCAGGAATAACACTTTTAAAATTAATATTTTCATCTTCAATGTTTAACCTCCAGCGTTTTTGTCAGCCAATCGGCCTAATATTTTATATAATATAGAGATTATTTTAATAATATTTACATTTTCAAATCTATGATTCATAGGTAAGTAAATACTAAAAGAATATATAACTTGGTAAATATTTTACCTTAAACTATGTATGGAAAATTCTTAACCCGTTAATTTTAATATACCTACGCATAGAAAGTATAAAACAAATAAGAAAAGCCATCCAATTTTTAAAATTACAATCAAATCACCCTTTTAAACAATAGTTTTGGATAAGACTTCACTGTCTGTTAAAGTCTTTATTAAAAATAAAAAGTCGCTATCTTCAACATGAGTATTGATAAATTACTATGTTATAACATAGGTATATATATAGGTAATAAATATAACGAAAAATACATTGCGTTGTCAACTAGTAGTCACTTCATGAAGTATCGGCACATTGATATACCTAATCAAAGTTTAACTATATGGCTATAATGCTATGGACCACAAATGAAAAATTAAAATATTTTTCTCAAGCCTAAATTACAATAAGCACAATAAGTACAATTAACGGCACACAATTCGTAAGGATAAAATGAATATTAGATGTAATGAGTAAGTAAATATAATAATTAATTATAAAGAGTAACATTTATTTTATTAATATTTGTGAATTTTTATGTGTCTACTTTATTAATATTTCTGAAGAAGTCAAAAATATTAAAATAAAACAAAGGTTTACTTTCAATTATATTTTGATTTTTAAAAAATTTATTTAAGGAAACGTATAGTTACTTTACTATTTACAAAGGTAGGTAATCATTTAGAATTAGTGTGTCAGTATAAAATTAAAGTGATAATAACCAAAACAAATATAGGTGTCTGCCTACTCAACTTTGTTACCGTATTATTATTTACATAGCTTGTAATTTAATTAAATAATCGCATAATTCTGTATAATTTCACATAATTTAGGACCAGACATTATATTTGCGAATAAAATATAATAATATATTCGTTGGTAAAAGAAATTTTGCACTTAAATTACATTAGAGTCAAAAATAAAAAAAATAAATGATTCATCTTTCGTACTAGCTTATTGTAAAAATATCAGTTTTTTGGTTCGATAAAATTATCATCGAAAAATTCAAAGTACGGAAAACAAAAATCAGAAATTGATTTTTTTTATTTTCATTGGTTGTTTCTGAATACATGAGAACTTTTATTATGCATGTACGTATCTATACTTGTATCATCCACGCACCTTTTTGCTATATGTGTAAAATATAAAAATGGCCCAAAAGGGTGTTGTTATCGATACGTGTCGTTGCGAAAAATGAAGTTTTTATCATACGAAAGAGCGCAAATGCCTTTCACCTATTCTCAGCACAATTTTCTTCAAGTCACTTTCAATATTAAATAATAAGATAGCATACACCACCAACAGTTTTAGTGTCATCAAAAATAATCAAAATGAACAGGAGTTAAGAAGAAGAAATGAAAAATTCGTAAAAAATACAACTAACTCATAATTAAAAATTCTTAGATGGAAACTTTTGGTTCTTGTTCGATATTTTAATTAAGCAATTTGAAAATGTATAAATTTTTACGAAACGAAGCATTTTTTTAATCAATTTCTGAAACAAAAAGAATTTTTAAATTTATTAAATTCCTTTCCATTGTTATAATTAACTAAAAATATTGAATTCTTTTTCTTCATTATGTCAACATTAAACTCTAGGGTAATTAAAATATAGTATGTGCATACTCTTGGGTTTCCATTAACATTAAAATTAACGATAATTAATTTTATTTTTTTATAGAACGTTTTGTAATTTGGATTTGTACGAGAGGAGAATTCATTAAACGGATTAAAAAAGTATTTCGTATACATGAAAGAAAAAAAAACTACAATAATAAAGACAGTGTAGCCAATACGATTGTGGAAAATATCTGATCTTAAGACGGAAAAATTATAAAAGAAAAAATAGAAATATTCTCTTTTAAAGTGTTTTTAAGAATGACATATTAAAAGAGTAGTCATGACATAATGACATAATATAAATTATACATTGAGATGTAAAATATTTTAGCTTCCTAGAAACATTCGTGCAATTCTGGAAAACATCGTAAAGTATCAATAAAGCAAATAAGTCAATTCCTTACAACTCTCTTGAGCTACATTTTTAATTAAAAATGAAACGATTACACGTTTACGATAATAAATACGTGAGTATAACATGTATAATATTTATCACGAACTCATTCGTAAATCTTATGAACGTGTCTATGTCTAACGACAATAAAAATATTTATGTTTTAAATATAAATATCGTTTATCGTACCTAATTTTTATACGAATATATTATACAATAGCGCAATTCACCAATACAATTTTATTCTAAGAAAGCATAAATAATAAAAAATGTAGGTACTTTAAAACGATTAATAGCTTTTTAACCGACTTTTTTAATATCTTGAAATTATGAAGGAAATAATTTAATTTCCTTTTCCATTTCTGATTTATGTTATTTAAAAAGTTCAATTGAATTATAAGAAGAAGGACTTGGCAGGAAACAGGAAACTATTCAGTTAGTGATTCATGAAATACTTTTATTTGAGAAATGATTTTTAAATAAAATTTACTAATAAACATTATTGTAATGCTAAATTTTAATTTATAGATAAGCCGTTTTTAAATGCTTTTTAAAACGAAATATTGTAAAAATTGCACCCAAGATATTAGCATTTATCTTTAAAGACTGAAGAAAACCAATGTGATCGTCAACTCATTTAACGTTTATTTTATTTTAATTTGTTTCTCTACCATTTATGAAAAATGAAATTCTTTACCAACATCGAAATGTTAATCGTTCTATTCGCTATTGTCAATAATAAGAAGAAAACGTTACCTTATAAATGTTTGGAATTTCTTTGATGTCTTGCAAATTAAAATTATTTCTCAATCGGTATTTGAAATGTTTCATCATATACCTACATAAATTTTCTGCTCATTTTGCAATAAATCTGCATTCATCTCAACTTTTTCATTTTCAATCAGCATCATAAATAATTTCATAATCATTTTAAAATAAAATGCGATCATCTTTAATTGAGCTTATTAGCTTTAATCGTTCCAATTTGAAAAGTCCTCATTATTAATTTGGCTCCTTCAATTACCAAGAAACGATTATAACTCGTAATTTTATTCTGGAAAAACGTCATGTATTTATATAAAGTACGACTCTCTTTAGGTTTTGTTATTCGTTTCAAATTGAGAAAAAGAAATACTAAGTGAAAAAATATTATATCGTACATAATATACCATTACCGTCATAAGAAAAGTTTTTCAAATACAAAAACCATGCAAAATTTTATGTTGAGGAAAAGAGAAAGGAAAGATGTACTCTATCACTCTTTGCTACAATAACAGTGAACTTTGTTATGTTGCAATTCTAGTGAGTTTCCAGTGAAAAGTAGTTATATAAATGCATTTATTCAAGTGTGATGTGGGGTACAAAGAGGATGTCGTCAAGAGTATATTATATTGTATTATACAATATTGGTGTATGCTGTATGATAATGGTGATGACGATTACGCGACGTTGTATTGCACAGCCCTATCATCGATTATTTCATATATCAATGGTAGTATAGAAATAAAGTTCAGAGGCGCAAGTTTGAATGTACTAAATTTTTACTATTGTTTTTAAACAAGAAAAATAAATGCAGTATTAAATGGATCCCATAAACAGTAATATACAACGCATATATTTCCTTGGAAAAAATGCAATAAAGCTTTTTTTATTTATTTTACTATTGCATCGGTCCTGTGAAAATTCGTAATGTGTATGCGATTCTTTATGCGCGTTGATGTTACAAAGCCTTGCTATTGTCTATTCTCTTCCGTGCGACATCATCGCATTTGCGTTCGCTTGAAGAAATCAGAACTGGTCGTGGTCGATGCCATTTTCATTGTCACTATCATCAAACTCATCCTGATAACAAGTAGTTTTGTTTAGTCTTGTCTATTATCCACAATAAGTTTCTCTCATTAGAAATTTTAATGTCTTTTTTTAAATTCTTTCTGAATATTGAAGAATATTAAAAGCGACTTCATTATCTACACGTTTGATAAGAAAACCGACAATTAGTCTCACAAGAAGAGATTTATTTTTAAACATTGTGCAACAAATAAAGCGTTTTTAAAAAAAAGTATTTCAACATTTTATACAAAGTAATCTTAGTTATAACTAATCGTCACGTCTCCAGATATCATTAAGCAAACTCAACTTGTGCCTGTTTGACGGTTTTCTTGTACATTATTGGATATATAAACAAACTGTTTAATTTCCCTCGGGGTGTCAAATTTTCAGAACTGTTTTCTTTCAGTTTTTGTTCACTTAATAAAATAAAACACCAATTTTTAGCAAAAATATTTTTTGATTACAATACAAAGCTAATGTTAAGTATAAAAGAATTCCAAAACTAGATAATGTAAATAATCCAAATTTGGAATTATTTTACTACGAATTTTTCCATTTTTGCCCTGTAATTCAGCTGCATTAGGTAATACGAAAAGCATGTTGAAATTATCCTATTTTCTTTTAAGCTATCTTTTCTTATATCATATTTTTCGTTTCATTTAGAAAACTTTTGGGATAAATATAAAATACATTACAATATACGATAATTTAAACGATTATTTATGTGGAAAATAAAAGACAGATTTACGAGTATTTTCCGTAAAAAAATAATATAACCGAAGAGATTTCATTGGAAAAGCAAAAGTTATTATTTCACTTCGATAGCGTTTAGAAGAACCAGATGTGAAAGTAAGCAAAAAAGTAACTATACAGTGACTATAAAATAGATAAAATGTAATCCCAGGATTGTTATATTTTTAACTACAAACGCGCAGCTAACAAAATGAAAATCGATTTTCTTATATACACATAGACAATATAATTACGTTAAAAGAGAACGAGAAAGATAGAAGTGGATATAAAAACGGTGGCTTAATGTAGCCTTTTGTAACGTTTTGTGATCACAGAAAGTAGTAAACACATTGACGCCGTATGCATATACGCACACAAACATTTTTTTTACTACATTGAACAAAATATATTCAGAGCACTTTGATATTACAAAGAGTTCCCTTTTCCTACAGAATTGAATCGACAATCAACGAACGAGACTTCGAACGATCTACACTGAAGCTTTTTATAAATGTAATCCACGGAAAAGCGAAAGCACATGCACGCACGCTATCAAGGATTACAACCAACGTGTGATTAATGGTCTATGACGATTTCTTACGACCAGTTAAAACGTAATTTAATTTTAATCTAAAATTATTCCATTCATGGAATTTATTCGTTTTGACAGTGAACAAAAAAAAATAATATAAACACAGCCTAACATAACATTTCAACCCTCTAACAATAGCACAAAAATAATATTTCAATTTTTAATTTTGAAACAACCACACATCGTTTTACTATTCTAGGTTTATGCATGTTTATTTAATTATGCACACACAAAAAGAAAACTTCTCCTTCCGTAATTTTACTTGTTTTACAAATTGGCAAACAAAAGTATTTTAATATAATTTAAAGAATGATCAGCTAAGGATTATTTTGAATGGTAAAAAAGTGAATATATTATACAGAAGACTAATTAGGGGGAAAACGAATAAAACACCACAATTAAACTCGGGGAAAATCAAAAAAGAAAAATTCCTAAGGGATGTTTTTTCGGTTCATAAGTTAAATTTACTGTTTGAAAATGAACTCCTATATATTTGTTAAAGTAAAAATTAAATACCTTTATTTTTTTAATTCGTTAAAGTAAATATTTTAATTTCGTTTGTGGTATTTGGAAGATTAATGTAAATAAAATTATTATTTCCACAAATGGACTACTAATTATGTATAAATTATAATTTTAGTACGTACTTAAAACAATTTTTAAAAATATTAAACAAACTTAATTTTTCGAAATATTTTGAAATTTTAGTTTAGTTAAAAATAACAATAATGAAAGCTTTAGTTTTTTTTTTTTGGCAATTCAACATTTTAATTTAGAAAAAATGATTTAACCAGAATCTCATTAAGTAATTAATATCATACAATAAAATGACTAGGAAATCGTAATTTAATAGGACAACTAATTATAACATAAAGTAAATGATGATATTGTTGGTCAAACAGTAATTTAATAAAAGACTATTGAATAAATCTGCTTCAATTAAAAAGTAAACGTTTCATACCGACAACAATTTAGCTGTAACGGACAGCGCTGAGTGTTAAACTCTTTATGAAATAGAATAAAGTGAACGAAAATTAATTAACCAGGATAAAGGTATAGTATGGGTTTGAAAGGAAAAAAATGTCGCTTGCATCAGAATTTAATTAAGTTAAAAAAAATATGTTTCATTTGTACAGCGATTTTTTTTTAAAACTGCTTGAAGTTAAAAAAAATGGTGACGATATAAAAGTAATTGAGAAATGATTGTATTATTAATTACCGAGGGTAATTATCCGTGCATTGAAAATACGGCGCCTCAACAACGCTGGCTATTGTTACCGGCCAACCACAATATACGGTCTGTCGCTTCGTTTCTATAACATAAATAGTCCAACTCCACTCTCAACTATGTACGACTACATGCAACCAAGTTTATCATCAAACACCCGTAACAATAAGTTCCCATTCTATAGATTCACTCCCACTTGAGTCGCACGGCCAACATTGACTTTTTACAGGAAAATTAATCTCGACTCTCTGGGACATGGCCAAAACACAAGCAATCTCTTCCAGACTGAAAGACCTCTCAATATTAAGTTAGCCAGTAATGTAATGCAAGCAATCTTTTACGCTGAGACAACATTTTTCACAAAAAAAAAAACAAAACAAAACAAAAATACTCTTACGCGATACGTACTTTTACACCCGTATACAAAATTGGAATACTTAAATCATCTTCATCATCTTCTACCAGAAATTGTTTTATTTTCCACGTTTACTTTTTCAATAATTTACAAAGCATTTAATATTTGTACAAGTATTTTTATTCTAAGCAAAAACCTAATATAATATATGTATATATGTACTATATTTATAATGATATATATTCTCTGTAGAATGACAAATATATTTTCATTTACATAATGGTTTAAAGATAAGAAAAACTTTAAAGACGTTTTTCTATGAAATAAATAAATCAAACTTTAATTTTATATTTGAATTGATGCATATTTCAAAAGATTACATACTTATCGACTGATAAACTATACTATTAATTACCTGCACATGATAGGAAATGGATATCGAAAATGCTTAAGAAAAATGTATCAAGTTGTTGTAGGTATCTATACACTCAATATTACACCAAAAAAAAATGTTTATATACTTATATATATTTTTTTTTTTAAGAAGGTAGAGGTACCTACGTGTTTTTTTTTTCGGTTCTGCTAATATCGGCTATACATAAAAGTTTTCATTCTACTAAACTCACATACACCATTGGGAGCCTCGTTGAAATCCCTTCTTCTTTTTTTTCACCTAAGTAAATACTTTCAATCATTTTCAGCAAACGTCCTGAGGAAACCTGGCTTTTAACCTCCCTTTTAAAATTATTTTGATAAATAGTTACGAAATAAAATTTTTAGTAATTTTTGAATTATAAATAAAAGAAGCTGTGATGTACCAATACCATTCGTTGTATACGGAAATAGGTTCCTTTGAAATCGTGTAAATCGAAATTATAAAGTTTTATATTTAAAAAAGCGTAAAGCGAGAGTATTACTAATTTATTAAATTTGTATCAGTTTTTGTACTACCTTTGCAAAAAGCTAATACACAAGCTATGCACTGCTATTTATGTATTGAACTTTTTATTTATTATTACTTACAATCAATTTTTCAAATAATTTTTTGAGTACAGAAATAAACTTCTTTGAAACAAAAATATTTAAAATTAATTATTGACTTGTCCAATTCCCTGTTGGCTACTGCCATAGTAGGCACTATTTATAAAAAGCGTTAACGTCATTAAGCGAATAGAAACAAAATATGATGGTAAAATTATTTTGAAATATTTTTTAAACCATACAAAAGTGAAAACATGTAAAACAACCTAAATCGGGAAAAAGGTTTATTTGTTTCTGTAAGAAGGGAACAACACTAGGTATACAGTACCTGAACATTAAAGACACATTAAAGAATGTATGTATAAGATAAGGAAGCACTGCATAGATAGAACGGGGTTTAAACATCAGTTTTAAAACTTTTGAAAATACATAGGTTGCTTTCCATTTACACCAAAAGCGACCGCTGTGTAACGCAGTGTTCGTATATGCGCTTTCCATTTAAGACAATGTCGAACACGGCTGTACGCTGCGCGACACTAGAAAAAGCCGTGTTTCACCGTGTTTTGCCCAGGATTACCAACACAAAAGAGAAGAATTCTCTTCTCTGCCTATGATTCCCTATGCTTATTAATTATTTAGGTTCTTCAGGTTGGTATTAAAAAACCCAAAAATGCAGTCTAGTATTTGCTCTAGTCGCTCTAGTATTATTTTGAGATAACTCTGTTTCAATTTGCAGTGTTTCGCAGAGTAACGCAGCGTCGCTCTGTGTTAATAAATGGAAAGCAACCATAAATACGTACTTTATATTACAGATTTAAAAACTTACAAAAAATGTACGAAAAATCACCGATATAAAAAACTCAAAAATAAAACAATTTTAGTAATACTAATGTTTAGGTAGTTAATTCTTTAAACTTTAATTACAACTCTAATACAATTTTTCAGAATATTTTTTCTTTTGTTAATATGCATCGGTATTGTTATAGAAGAAATTTATTGTAATACACCCCTTAATTAAATTTTTTGGTATTTTTTTGCACAAGAAATTTAATTGAAATCAAGCAAAAATTTAATGTTTTTTTTAACCAAAAATATGTTGATTAATAATTTGTCTGTTGAAAAGAAACATTGTTTTGATGTTACAAAAAGATACTGCTTTGATTAAATTCTTTTTGATATTGAAAATTAATTAATATCAATAATTTAAAATTAAATTCAAAACGATTCTTTAGCACACATATGGACTACTTACAGTACAGTGAATGGTAAAAAACTATAAATTATCTTGAAACACGTGCAAAAATTCCGTTAGTCTAAGCGAAGAGAGAAATGAAATGCAAAAGAAAAAATCAGAGAGTTAATTGTAAAACTCTTTAAATGTAAGTCGTATAAAACATTTCCAGGCGTTTTTTAATGGTTTCTAATTGCTAACTGTAATAATGTGATAATGAAAATTTGATTCTACCAAAAAAGGTAAGAACAATTAATTAAAAATTACTTAGAATACAAGTGAATGTATTACGAGGATGGCGCCAGCAGTACACAAGAATGGATAGATCGAGGTGTGAGGTGTGTGGGTGTTTGACTTGTCGGGATGTAGTGCGGTTTGAAGAGAGCAAGAGGTGTTTGATATATTGAAGCAGTGGGGAACAATATTTTATGAATGAAACACTGAACCAAAAACATCGTGCCGCCAAAATGAATAAAGAGTAAAACAAAAATAAAAAGTATGTCAACGTTTTAAACGACAGACGTCTTGGATTTGAAAATTCACATACGACAAAATGCATACGACGTATGAATGTGTGTTATTTTTATAAATGACGAAAGTTTTGACCAGCTCAACAAGACTAGACGATATCGTGGACAAGGCATCAATGTTACAAATGGGACCACAGAGTATTTGGATCAACACGCTTGATGTGGTCGTTGACCGTCTTTCACGATGTTTTCCTAATAATGTTAAATAGCTATTTTATTTTCCAATCTATGACTTCAATACTGCTAATATTTATATACGAAGCGAATAAAAAATATAATCAACTAATAACAGTTATATAAAGTTTTTAATTGAATTAAATCACCATTAAGTAATAAACTCATGTTTGTCTACTGAGAGAAAAAAAATTACATCATTAATAACACTAGTTACAATGAATAATTAACAAAGATAAAAATTGTATTTTTGAGTTTACATTACCATACTTAATATGCTTTTAAATATTTTTTCGGGTAAGGACCTAAATATTTAAAAGCTGATTTTGAAATATTAAACAAGAATTCAAAAATTGATTCAAAATTGAAAAATGACATATTTTTTATATTGATTTGAATCACTTAGTCTTAAAATAGAACAACAATACTTATACTAATAATTTATTTTTATCCCAAGATCCTTGGTATTCATCTTTAAATCTTGATAAAATCGTTCAACATGTTCATCATTCATATTTTAAAGGTACTAGATAAGGAAAAAAACTTATGAATATAAGAAAATATAATTTTCAGAACATCCCATCTTACATTTTTTGAATAATATAATAAATTATTATTTAAAATTATAAATATTAAATTATATTTTTATTAAGATGGAGAGATACTGACTCCATGTGATGGACCTGCTCATGAACAGATCAAAATAAATAAATAAACTAAATGCAATGTCTTTAGTTTGTGTTTTTAAGCATTTTTGCACGACCGTTTTGAAAGCAAACCAAGTGCCACAACAAACGTTACGTTGTAACAATTTGCTAGCGTTAAAATGTCGAGGGCTTAGCAGTATTCAGTCTCAAAGAGGATAATGTTACACAGAGCCGTAGCGTAAAATTAGTGCGCCCGGTAGGAAAGGGCAAAATTTTTTAAAGTTCAAAGTGCATCTCTATTTTTCGCCACTTCTTTCGTTTAGCATTTTTATCTTTCGATGACTGGCGTAGGGCCACTGCTTGCACGACCCACGCTATGGGTCTGATGTTACGAAAATGCTGGCTTGAAATTTTTCTCAAAAGTGGATAAAGAACGGGTAAAATAATATTTAAAAGATGACCCATTTATTTATTTAGCGCTTTAAAGTTTATTTATTGATCGATTTTCTCCAAATTATTGATACATTTATTTCCTTTAGCCTATTTATTTTAGTTTTCATAATCTTACAATTTTCATAAACTATTCCTTTAATTTATAAGATAAAATTAAACTAATGACAGTAAGTAAGTCTTATTCTTTCATTCAAAAACTTTATTTTATTTTCAGAAAAAAATTTTTTTTCTACAAAAGTAACAAATATCATCTAGATCTATTTTACATTACAAAGAAAACTTTTTTAATAAAAATTATAACTCAGTTTTGTTTGTTTTAAAAAGTAAAACGATGAAACTAGTACCATTAATGAGACGTTATTAAATGATTTTTAGCCGTAAACTAAAAACCAGACATGATAGAAACAATTTTAACTTTTTGATTAGACCATCAGAGCTACTACGGAAAGAGCAAAATAGAATAATTAGTTTGTGGATACACGAAAAAAAAGTACTAAATTATTTTTAAGCTAGTGTATATGCAAGTATATATTATGAGAAATTGAATTCATAGCCTTATCTTTCCAGTTCCGTCAAAAAGTGATTTTCCAATATAAATATGAGAAAATATGATACATTCAACACTGCGATCCATTAAAGTTCATTAGCTATTTAATTTTCTGTTAAATTAACTTTCACAATTATTCCATTAAAATAACTTGAATTTGTTATAAAATGACATTGATAATGAATTATGAAATATCAAACTAAACTATTTCGATTCTTGTTTCGGTTAAATTACCTATGACAGCAATTTGAAAGCGAGTACGGAAAAATAAACGTGGGTATGTGATTATCAACTTGGCTCGCGTTCAAATCAACAACTACAATTAACGTGTCAAGTTCAACTGCGGTATTTTTGAAAATTAGCCAAACTTCTTAATCTATCCTCTCTTGAGCTTAATTAGATACCTTTCGGTATAAGTATTACATTGAAGTTGAAATAAAAATTATTTCTTTTATTATTTTAATTAGCTGAAAACTCTAAAGAAATCAACAAGTGGAAAATAAATTCGTCGATATATAAAAATAAATAAGTACTATCGAGAGAAAACTCAAAACGCTCGTTTAGTCAGTGACAAAAGAATGACAAAAAATCAAACGAGTATGTAACGATTTTGATAAAAGAGTTGATAACGATATCAGTCAAAACGCCGGAGCCTTGCGACCGGATATTTCCAAAAAAAAGCATTTATTTGTTATCATTTCAACGCTTTACAAATGTCTTGGAAGATTGAAATGACAAGCCTCTGAAAATATTTAGTGCTATTTACCTTGAAGTATTCTCAAATAGACATTTACAACAATATCTCATTTTTTAATCTCGAAAATGACTTGAATATCATCGATTTATGGGACTTATTTACCTATTTATAAATTGTTTGAATTTTTAAGTAGATAAATGTTAAAATAGCTTTTAAACGATTTGAAATATTTGTTTAGAGGCGAAATTGAAACTGCCTTAAATAGTAATGATTTCGTGGTTTATATGGAAAAATGATAATGATGGTCGTTAAATAACAAAAAGTTTCATGTATGACATTTAGCGATATTTGAATATTCAAAGGTTTATCGCGGTCCAACTTATCGTAACTCTTATCAATGATAACTTAAACATGTTACGTTCGTGATGTTCTCACAAGGAAATTGAGAAAGCTCAAACGATTTTACGTTTATTCGATCCTAACTGATGAAACTGAAAATTTTTAGCAACATTGTATTTTAGTTTGATCACATTGACATAATATGGTAAAAATTTCTGTGTTAAACCATCAGTAAACACCAATGAAAATATCATAAATCTTAATAACTGCATTTAACTACGCCAAAAAGCAATTTGTTATGGTTATATTGGAAATTGTGTTTTATTATTAAATTGTTTTAACGCTTTACGTTGTTCATAATACTAATTTCGTGAAATAATTTTTTTTTTTGTTTTAAAAGACCATGAATATTTCAGGTAATAATTAATAATAAACCAATTGTTTAATAAGGTTGCCAGCAAAAATTCAAAGGTACGTTTTTTAACAAATGAAGGTAAATAGGTGCTGAAGTTTGTACCATAAAATAATCAGTTATTGCTATAATTAATTTTTCAAACTATGTAAATGCTGTTTTGTGTTAAATATTATGTTTATTATAAGTCAAAACGGCTATACAAAAAGTATATCAACAGAACTAATAACATAAAATATCAGTTCAAAAGCATTTGAAAATATTTTATTACTGTGTTCTTATTTCGTCAATGGATTATTGCACTTTCTTTCGCTCTTATGTACATTGTACCTTCATTAAAATAAAAAAAAAAAACCAACTTATGACCAAACTTTAATTTATAAAATCTTTATAGGTTCGTTCGCGGATGTGATAATGAATCGGTAACGGACCGATTTAGGATCATCGCCAAGTGCATGCAAGTTTATGAGCCGAGTTACGGTCCGATATTCGCGGTTCACACAAAATGCGTTCGTTACCGATTCATAATTGGTTCTAGCGATCCTCAGGTTTTTGTTAGGATGAAAAATTAGATTCTCTTACTCATGCGCAATTTGCTAAATTGTGGCTAATTCATAATACAGTTTCGCTGTCATGCTGCATTCACACGAGTCAATTTTAGTAGGCCGTTTTTAGTTGATCAAAAAAATATGAATGAAAAACCTCGTTTGAGAACCGTAATCAACTTTTTAGTGGATCAAAAGAAGTTTGAACAAGTCATCACACTAGGTTTTTCATTCCACTTTTGATCGATTAACTAAAATCGGTTAACTAAAGTTGACTCGTGTGAACGAAGCATCAACTTCAATTCATATAACAATTTTCGTGGGTTCTTGTTAATCCTAGTCTTACTTCCGAACATTTTCAAACTCGTTCACGAGAAAATAACCTTTAATCAGTTCATAAGCGTGTATGCGTTTGGCGATTATCCTATCTAATGATTCTTTACCAATTCCGGATCAGTACCATCAGTACCGCGAACGAACCTTATAGCTACCTATAGTTCAGTACCTACTGTATTATTAAATCTAATACTTGTTTAAATTTATTATTTACAAATTCTTTAATTACTATTTACAATAAGACCGTTAAATGTTTTGCCAACATCCGTAATACCAATTTTGAACTATTTTGTATTATATTTACCATTTTTACGGTTTAAAGAAAAACTTCATTTTGAAACATCTTAATCATCTTTTAAAGATCTATTTATAGATACCCTATAGCCCATACTTGTCTGCACTGGAATTTGTTTCGACCCTCTAGTTAAGTAAATGATTTTTGTATGTTACTCTACTTTTTCATAATTAACAGTTAATACTCGTACTGTGTCACAGTATTTTAGTAAAATGATAACCTAGGTGAAATAAAAAACACAGATGCATATAAAATACTGTGACTTAAATATTAAAAAAAATAATTAAAAAAATTCGGTGTTATCTTGACCACGTAATACAAAAACATTTTCAAAAATATTATTCCAGCTTAAATAACTTCAGCGTCAAATGAAATATGTAGACATTTTTGAAAAGAAAATACCAATTCCATATGCATATAATAAAATAACAATGATATTTTACCAAATTGGAAACCGGGATAGTAGTACGAGAAATGTCGCAATATTTACCTGCAACAAGCAAAAACATAATAAATGTTTAATGTTTCATAAGGCATGTATGGAATGTGTGAACATGAATTTCCAATATGAAAAAAATATATAATATTTGACAATGTACAAAGCAATGTTTAGTGAACTAATATCAAATTTGTTTGAAGTCAATATATAAATAACACAATAATTTTTATTAAAAAAAATTACAAAAACGTCTGCAAACATATTGGAATATCAGTTTTCAAATATTTTTAAAATTATTTCCAACTCAAATTTATATCATTTCATGTGTTATAAATATAAACATACATTAAACTTGAAATGTTACGTATTATTACGATATTATTCGCTAAATCGAATAAGTAATTAAAATTTTTTTAAAAAATCCAAAATATGCCCTCCAGATGTTCAGGTTATTAGCACGGACAAAAAAAATATTTTAAACTTGTACGCCTATAGTAAAGAATAAATTAAACAAAAAATAATTTTTAAAAATTTCACTTAAGGTCACACATACCTCTTGTATTTGTATAATTTATAATGTTTTATACCTATCTTCTATAAGGCCATTCACTGTTATCTTACCGCTCATACAAAATCGTGTAAGATTTTAATTACATAATAGATAATATCTTTTAAACGTTTGAGATTACACTTTTCCCAAATCATTAAAGTAAATATTTGTGTCAAGAATTTATATCAGAAAATTCATAATCCTCGCAAAAATGCGTGTCATTTCTTTTGAAGTTTCATTATTACTGTTTTATTCTATTATTATTTTCCAGACGTGTGTGAAAATATGCTTGAAGTTTTAAAACGATAAAAACTGTTCTGAACTAATAAACAAGGGCGACATTTTTTTAAATAATTATCAAAAATTAACAAAAAAATATTGCAAATTTTTCCTACTCATGTTAATTTTATTTTTCATAACCTTATGTTTTTATAAAATGTTTTATTTTATATAAATAAAATACATCCTATATTGTAATCGTAAATGTATTAATAAAGGTTTGTTGATGATGTGTCGTCAGAACTTGTTTTAGTCTATAAATTCTTTAATATTAATCATGTTATACTCCCATAGAAATGTCGTTGCAAAAATAAATAGTATCATGGGTACCATTCGGAATCACACTGAAAATTGAGGGTTGATAATGCTGGACCTATAAGGGTCAGCAAACTTGTAGAAAAATTAAAATTAATATTACTACTACGTAAAATCATCGGACAACGAAAGAACAGAAGAGTTTTTTTGAAAAAAAAAAACGGATTTTAAAATTACTGGATACGTAAGAATAGTATAAATTTTTAGGGAGAGATAATTTTTTTTCTGGGTAATTACATAAGGTTGTAATTATAACAAATAATGGATCAAAAATTTATAGGAAATGATATGGATATAAAGTTTTACTGTTACGTTAAGTCCTCTGTTTATTTTTAAAACAGAAAACCATGCTCATTTACTTTTATATGAGCCAATATTGTCACCGAAAACTATTTGATATTGATGAAGATAAAATGATAATGATGTCGATCGGCACGGAAAACATAAGTTTTCATCGCCAACAAACTCAATTCAATTTGCTTAAACCAAAAACCGAGAACAGCTGCGCTCCACACGCGCTGAAAGCCTCATAAAGATTGTCGAGGACGAGTCGAAAGGTTATGTTATCCTGAAGACTCTCTTCAATGGCGATACGAGAAACTACATATAGTATCAAAGGATCTGATGGGTGAGTGTGAACGCGTAATTGGAAAAGGGATGACATCTTCTTTAATCGTTGTCGCTAAAAGTTGCTTATGTTACACACAAAGCCCCTGCAGTATTGTTCAGCCACATGGCCCACATTGGTCGACTAAAATAAACTCGCAAAAAAGGTTTTTGCATTCACGGCAAAGCTGTTCCATTAGAAGGTACGCTTCATTCACTTAACAAATTAAATAACAAATCATACCTCGCTAGAATCAATCGATTTTAAAAATGAAAAGAAAAAAATACCAGTTGATATTTGTACAGATATGGATCCAATAAATAATATTTTATTTGTAATGTTTTCAACTTATAAATTTGAAATTCAATGAATATTTTTTTCGTTATTTAACAAAAAAAAATTAATTTTCTAATTTAAACCCATGAGTTGTTTGTAAATTTTTTATCAGTCAAATAAAACCAACAAAACAAAAAACGAAATAAGAAAAAATATGTTTTCTTATACTTAGTACTTATATATAACAAGTCAATTCATTTTTCAGACTGGATCTCTTATTAATTTAATTAAAACTTTTCAGCATATTATCGAAAATATTATAGATAACGAGAGCAAAAGCAAATAGGTACCTACTTATATATTAATAAAGTGTAGGAATACAGTTTAAGAATGAATAAATTCTAAACTAGTTGTATTGAATAAATTTATAGCAGCTAGGCATTTATATACTCATACTATTGACCCATCTCAATTTTGCAAGAGCTTAATTCTAGAAGAAAATTTTGATCACGTATTTTATACACACCTCTTTACTCTACAAAACGTTCATTTGTACTAAATATAAAGCTGAAAGATATCTCTAAAGACTAATGAAAAAATTTAAACTCTCGAGTTTTTTGATATAACATATAGGTATTGTAAGATATTAATTTTTTTTTTAACTTTACATGTGCTAAGGGACTACCTATTCCGTTTTCCATTGGTTACAAATTGAGGAACAAAATATATCATATTTAACTTAATGACAGTACTCAAAATAAATTGTTTACTGTTTGTTTAAGTAAATGTCATTCACTTTTTTGAACGTGTAATGACATGTTTTTTGATAACTAATACCCAGCTTCTTTTTTATTAAACAAAATTTTAGGCAGATTAATAGAATCACCTTTTGAAAATAAATGATAGAGCAGCTATCTCACTAATTTACTTAACAATAGGTGTGTTATTCATTCAGGAAACATAAGATATATGTTAGCATTTTCTTCTTTGAAACTTTAAAAATGTTTGCGGACGTATGATGAAACGTTATATGATTCGCTTTTCATAACACAAGACCAAAATTGAAAATTAAAAAAAAAAATTCCAACGATTTGTTTGATAATCTGAGTCACAATATTTCCTTTTTTTTGCCGTTAAAATAAAAACAATATTTTTTTCTTCTAAGTTAGCATCTCTGTTTAATACAGAAAAACGTATCTGAGTTTTTAACATGATTTTGTCTTATTTGGTTATAATTTAATGTCACAGTACGTAAAATATTTTTTTCGAAAGAAAAAGAGTACAATTAAGATACTGCAAATGTCGGTAAGGGCAAAAAAAAAAAAAACAAGAATTTGATAACAACCATAGCTTATTAAAAAAACACAAGCCTAAAAGCCAATTCTATTATTTTTTGTACGTAACCAAAGATAGTGAAAGGAAGAAGAAATATGTATAAAAATATCTAAAATATTTATGCTTGCAAATTAGTTTTTAAAATGCCTTGTCTAAGAAACTGGAATTTAAAGTAACGATATTGTAAATTGATTCTACCTACATAAGGAATTGTTAAACGGGTTTGATTTAAACATTTCTTTTTTAAAAAATAAACATACTTTGGTAAAAAAAGCAAACATAATAAAGTTTCAAGCAACGATCGCTTTCCTAGCCTTTTCTAGCTTCATACGAGTACATAGTAAAGATGCAAATATTTTCAAATACAGACAAATAAAGAAAATATTTAGTAACATAGAGCGTAAAACTTTGCTAAGGTTATATAATTATATTGTTACATCGAGGTATATGAACAAAGTGAGATGCCTTTTATTAATTAATACTTTGGTTTTAAGTATCGACAGTAAAACGGCCAAATACAATTGTCTATTTTTACAATAATCTTATGATCGTTCTACAACCTATGTAAAACGTGTGACGTAACGTAACGTGTAACGTAACGTCATTCAATTTTGTTTTACGGCATGGTATTGTAAAATTAAAAAAAAATCGATTAAAATTTACATCCACGTGCAATATTTTCAATAGTCAAAAAAATGGCATTTCCTTATGGGGACAAAATATGCCCACTTTAATTCCACAAACTACTTAAATTGAAAAAAAAATATTCAAAAACCTTGTGATTACAACAGTTATCTTTTAAGTTATTTATGACAATATTAAATACATGTGGTGCATTAACCATAAAAGAAAATTGTAAAATGACAGCTTTATTCATGATGTATCTCTATAGGGAAAAGAAAATAAAAGTCTTAAAGTAAATATTTTCATTGGTTTATTGTCAAGTAGTAAGAATAACAACATTGTATTATATATTTTCAAATGATATGAAAAATAGCTTTGGCTTTGCGTGCTTTTAATAACAATGCCAAGCCTCGCAAAACTGTAGATATACCACGCTTTCTTTTTCCTTTTTTTAATATCAGGAATAGATTGAATAAAGAAGTCTGTCTCTAGTGGTGGGCCCTTTTATACACATATACATGCAAAAGTTATGCTTGCAAAGATTTGGCAACTTGCCTGAACCGATCGCACACAATAGACACATTCTACACTTTATAAAAGATATCAATTGAATAAAAATATTAAAATGATATTGGCTTTATTTTTACTTACTTAAGATGTAAAGAAATGGCTGTTTATATATGTATAGTTAATACGTTGAAATGATAATTCATGTTAATATGTATGATTGAAATTGCAGTTTTATTCAAACTTAAAGTTGTTAAGAATTTAATTAAATGAATTTAATTGTTTCGATTTGAACCGTAAATATGAATGGAATTTAATTAACACGATTAGCCGGATTATCACAAGATTACAATTTTTAATTAACATAAATAAATTCTTTTATATTTACGTGTGTTACTACTGTTAATAACTATAAAAGCACATAAACATTGTATTTTATTAGAGGAAATAAATTGGTGCCCTTTTAATTGTTTATGTGCGATATGTAGAATTTTTTATCGCTACTGGAAAAACTAAGATAAATCTGACTAATTAAAATCCATTTTTTTTCAAACATTTAAACGAAAGTAAATTCTACTGTGCTCCAAATGCAGTGCTTTCACAGTTGAAACAATTTATTACATACCTAAGAAATTAATCAAGAACTCTCTTAAAAACGCACCTACCTCATATAAACGCATTTAATAACGCGGTTAGGGGTTTCACAAAATAAATGCGTGTGGTAGGACCATCAAATTTATCAACCTAATGACTCATATATATCAATATTTAGTAAAAGTGTTAGCTTGTCAAAAATCATCCACCCTTAAAATACATATTTACCAGCATCCCTTTTTATCGTTACATTTAGTTTTATTTAGCAAAAGTTGTTTTTATTGTTAGTGCTATTACCATTATTTTGATTATAAGATTTGACGGATCATCAACGCGATATAACGTATGATTATGTAACACAACATTTCATGCATGAAACTATTTGTATTTTTCTACAGAAAACTCACCCCATTCAAATTAGTTGCCCCTATTTATCATCAAACCGAGTACTGCTTAAAGTTTTATACTATAACCTCGTGAAACCATACGAGCGCGTATATGGTGGTGAGCATTGCAAATAAATCCGAATTAGGCGATTGAATGATGTATAAATTCGTTGAAAGTAGGTACTCATCCTCATATTTTGAGTGATTACAAGTTCTGCGATGGAAATTCATATTTTGCAATTTGTATAATGAATTTTGAAAACTTACTTAAATCATTTTGTTTTCTATTGTATCTATCGCTTAAACGCACAATATTTCTAACTGATAAAATCAATAAATTATAAATAACTGAAAATTATAAGTAACTGAACTGTTAGGCTTATAAGAGTAAAAATAGCAAAAATTTATATATATAATTTATTAATATCTCCATTCAGTAAATTTCAATAAGGACAATAGTTCACTTATGGGCGCAGTGGTTAGGTCTATTAGACCACCGCTCCGCTTCATATGCCAATGGTAATCGGTTCGATTCGTAGTGAATCCTAAATATTTCGAGACTTGTGAACTGTAGAAGTTTTTTATGTCTAAACAGCCGTAATATGACTTTAGATGTTAAAGAAACTTTAAAATACTAAAAAAATATGGCCAACGCCAGATATATCAGCCAGTGGAATTTAAAATTTAAACTAAAACATTAATTCGTATGAATGAATTTAAAGAAATACAAGAAAAACAATTTGAAATTGTTTTAAGAAAAAAATCAATGTTGAATATTTTAAAATGTTCTTTTTTTTAAATATTCACGCCAAAAAAGCTTCTTGATTTTCATTGGAAAATAAATGCTAATTTCGTTCGAAATCAAAATAAACATAATGAGAGGTTGAAAACTTGAACAACATAAACATAATTACAGCAATATACAAAAACGGGCCCTTAGGGTAATTAAACTAAATCAATACAGTGTTGTTTATTTTAAACTGCTACCATTTTATTGAATTTGTTTAAGTAACTTTTGAAAAAAAAAATATTAAAATAAACTTCAGCATTTATAGGTACATAATTAACATGTTTTTATAACAATTTGATATAAAACAAAACGAATAATAAATATAAACACCGTATTGAACAGTAAAAAAGATGTTGTTATTTCCAATAATTTGCGTTATGTTATTCCTCCATTCTATAAAGTTTGTATTGCGTTAATTTGCAAATTCAAATTAGTTTAAACATGCATTGGATAATTGCACACTTTAACGAGAGACTTACGGAACGGGCGCCTGATTATTATTTTATGAAAATGAATTTATCAATTTGTATAGAATTTGTTTGAAAAATATGCATAATTGGTAACACAAATGAAATACAAATGTTCAAACTACAAAATTGACTTTTCAAAAGCAAAATTACAATCTAAACATTAAACGAATTAAATACAAAACATTAGTCGATATAAGCATCTTTTTATACCTTATAAATATTATTATTACCTTATTAATATATAAATATATTTGATTAACGATCAACTTCCTTCACATACTTTGTTATTTTATTTTTCGTTAATAGTAAATCCACTTTTTGAGAAAAGATAGTAAAACAAAATTGCAATTTTATATGATTCAATAGAATTACCCAGTGCCTAGATTTAAATTACTTGATTTCGCCACATATTTACTACAATAAAGGTTAATTTCATCAGATAACTGTGCTCGATATCAGCAAATTTATTATCCCATATAAGGGAACATTTTCAATACAAATGAGTACAAATACAATAGGTTCATTAACGCTATCGCTACTTTTACCCTATCTAATATTAAAAAAGAAAAGAAGTGATTCATAAATATCATTAAATTTATGTTTATTTTACTCTGGAAGCAAATCTGTACGAAAAATAAAGTATAAAAAAGAGCTAAATTCCAAGCATTCTCAGACACGCATTACTTATGTACTGTAAATGCTATATAGAGTATTTTAAAAATAAGCTAGTAACACCTTAACGCTATGTTAATACAACATCTGGAAAGATTATATGCGTCGTTCACTTTCGGAAATATCACCCACAGTGAATACATCAACCTTATATATGTACCTACAATATACATAAGTATTATATATGTATGTATACCGACACCTACATCCTGATGCACTTTATACGTAGCATAAAAATATAATTCAAATAAAAGCATTTATTTATTCGATTTCTTTTCCAACATACGAACATTTCTATATGAACCTTCCAAAAGTCAGCTCTTATTTAAGTCCAATTTCATGACATAGAATACAATTAGAAAATACTTTTTATGCAGATAACGTGCACGTCCCTTAATTGTGATTTGTATTCATGCTATCTGTGTTCTATTGTTGAAAATAAAAAGATTCATCAGAGCCACAGTTCCATTCTTGTTTTTAAAAGTATTTTTCAGTAAACATATTCTCTAGTACGCTTGCGGAATAATATGTGAATTTCTATCGCTTGAAATTCAATAAAATGAATACTTGAAATCATAAATCTATCCAAGGAATTTTATTCAATCTAACAAGTCAATTCATTTACCAAAACATGCAATTCTAGTCCATATGGGTTTTAGCATGAAGATTGCAGTGACAAAAAGATCATAAAAAACTTATGTTTACTCAGATTTCTTTCATCAATAGCAAAACTACTCAACACTGCGTTACTTGGAAGGGTGCGATTTTAACAGTGATAATCTTTACAGTTTTTGAAATGAATGAGGGTTGATTTTAACACTAGTAGATGTTTATGATGACGCGCTATATGTTCAAAGCCTGTGTCCTGCTGATTTCCATATTACTTATGAAGTCTATCAATATATCATTAATTTTTAGATATATAGACTACGTAAACAAGTATTATGAGTTTTTAAAGTACAAAAATACAGTCACGAAGTTTTTATTTAACACAAGTTTCGGATAATATACAAGTATTACATAATGAAATATTGAATATAAAATAATGGGGAAGTAAGAACGTTAATGATGATGTTAGCATACATTTCTAGTTCCACAGCAGAGCATCACAATATTTAGGTTTAATTGAAAAATTGACCACAGAAAAATATTAGAGGATTCAAAAATCTTCAGTTCAATGTAAATTAAATCAGATTTGAAATTGTTGTTTTTTGTGAAATGCTATAAGAATTCAGTTCATATTATAACGTTTTACTGTGCTATTAGCTAATTGTTGTTAAACAATTAAATAGTTATTACAAATCTTATCGACCTGTAAAACGTGATACATTGGGATATGCAAGAAATTGTAAGAAATACTTAAAATTGTTTCCTTATTAAAACATTTAGATCACCATTGTAAACCTTAATTGCAAACCATATAAATTAAATGTTTAACAGAAAAAAAAACTACGGTACACATATTGTAAAATTAAAAATCAGAATTATGCAAAAATGGCATTTATGAAAAAAAAATCTCCCTGCTTCTCACGTTTCACAAAAATGTCCGTAAAAATGTGAAAGTTAAAAAAGTATATTTAAATGCAGCTGCCAAATAACAACCAGAACAATAAGAAAAACATCAAAATTAACACAAAATGATCGCTCAATTATTGTTTCTAAAAAAAAACCAAATAAGTAAGTAGAAGTTTTTTCATTTTTATGCAAATCGGTTGAAAAATCAACAATTACCAGTATGCTAAAAGCTTTTAACCATTTAATTAATTGAATGTTTAATGTACGTTTATGATTTTCGTGTAACGTATTTATCAATACATAAACATAAATATGTCATAATTGCACCATAAAAGTATGCATTGAAGCTATCTTGAAAATCGATGAATAAAATCTTCAAGTAAATGTTGCATAAAATTCTTGTTATTAATGAGATGAAAACGTAGTAAATTTAAACAAAATTGTGAATCAATAATGAAATAAAAGCCTTCGTTAAATTCATAAAATATTGTGGATATTTATTAGGTCAACGTTATTACCGCCTATGTAAATGTTGATTAAACATGCATGTATGAAAGTACCTAGAAAAGTTAATGGTGTTTAATAAACTAAAACTGGTGAGAGTTGCTTATTTATGGTGCCATAATACAATCAACAATGTTCATTAATAAAAAATTTAATATTATAGGAAGAGTTTCATAAAAAACAATTTTTTTGTTCACATAAAAAAATATATATTAACATTTTAATAAAGCTCTAAATGATTTTTTTGTTTTTGAATTTTTTGCAGTTTATACTGTAAAAGATAAATGGCTTATTGTCTGTGTATAGTGAATTTATATACACAGACCTCGTTAACTAAATGTCAGCCATGAGATGCGACCCACTTTAAAGTTTAAATAAACTGTTAGCATTACACATAAGCATTTAATATTGATAATAATTATTTAATCATACAGAAGAGATCGGAAGCTGTGAAAGTAGTTATATTATATGTCAAAAAGTATTTTATCCTCTCTTCGTTTTCTCATTTTCTCAAAAATGGTATAGGTATGCTATTTTAACTTCTAAAAATAGCACAACGAACAAATTTACTAATTTATATGTACTAAAATAATGGGGAACCATGAACATTATACATATTAAATTATAGATAAAGATGATCACAAACTTATGTTTCATGTGTTTCTATACATACATTCATTTAATTAAGTTATGATTTTCTTACCAAGAAATGTTGGCCATATATAGTTATGTATAAAGCTTTAATAGTTTTAAATCGTTAATTTAAAAAACTCAAACAACTATGTTTAAGTTTTTATCTAGAGTAAAAATGTGATTTCGTTTTTTTTTTTTTTGTTATAAATAAAGACTTGAAATAATTATTTTAAAAAAAAGTAAGAATTTAGATTAGATTAACACTTTTTTTACTTCAAAACGACCACATATTTCTTTGTCATAAAAAAAACCCATAAATCACCTAAAATATCACAGTTTGTTGCGTCAACGGAATTTTAGTTTCCTGGAGAAAAAAAATAATGGGAAAACGTTTAAATTCTTTTGCTTTTCATTAAATTGATTTTGTTTAAAAATGATCAAAATGACAGAGCATTTACAGGACAGTGTAACATCTTGAAATTTTCTTTTACAAAATAATAACACAAATATGTCCCTCTTGAATATTTAGAATGAAAAAACTTCGTATTTATTGATTTAAAAAATTTACCAAGCTCAAAACCAATTGCTTTAGTAGTTCAAGTTAAATGTAACTGGACTCAAAAATAGTTTGTTAAAATAACTGTCAATTAAGTTTGGAAAATTTTTGTTTTGTGTTTTTCAAACTATTACTCGTACAATGATCACAAGAATGATAGAATTATTGAATTAATTTTTGTAAAATAATGTATAGTATGTGGTAAATGTGTAATTTTTATTTTCAATAGGGTTATTTAGGGTTATAATAATATAAGTAAATTGAATAACGAGAATTTCAAATTTGAAATGAAACTAAACTAATAATTATTCTTAAACGCATTATTACTTACATAAAGAAGGATGTATTCTCAAAAAATAAGGTGTGTTTGAAGCAAGTATTTACCTGAAAACGAAAAAAAAATTTTATTAGCTTTACTCAAAACTTCTTAAGAAAATAATAGGCATAAATAATTTATAGAATAGTAAAATAACAAACACAAACAAATCCCTTTTTTCAAAACTACTTGTATAATATTATTTTATTGTGAAATTTTGGTGTCACGGTATTTTTGTAGTCTTACATTTAGACAATATTCTTATTGTCAATTTTAAAACCATCAGCTTATAGATTTGTCAATATACTTACTAACAATCAAGTAAAATACGTTTGATCCATTCAAAAAAATTCTGTAATTTTAACAATTTCAGGAGCTCTTATCTATTGATCTCTTTTAGAAGAAATTTTCACTACCATGTGAAAAAATACCTTATTGTCAAACTGATTATAAAAATATTTTTTGTCAATGATCACAGGCAGTAAAAATTTCACGCCGAAGATAATAATTCTAGTAAATAAAACTTTAACATTTCTCTATGTTAAGATTACATACCTATAGAAACCTTTAAGTTCAGTGCAGTTTTATCTAATGACATAAATAAATATATGTGCATTATAAATTTTCAAACTGTTGAAAAATAATTAAACGTGAGAAATTTCCAATGAACATGAGAAAGTTGTAATATTTAATTTCTAAAAATAAAATAGTTATTGACTTAATATTTTATTAAGACTATTTGAGTTTTCAATGAAAACAATAATTATAATTTGCTGTGTTTTAAACAATAGCTATCTGCACATAACGAAAATCAATAACATTAAGTTTAAAGCGGTGGTTTTATCTGATATTAATTACGGTGTAATAAATCATTGTTTAATAGAGACAAGAAAAAGAGAATGAAATACAAGAACTGACATAGGTAGGTTTATGTGTGCCGTGGATAATATTTAAGATAAGAATATTATTGTAAACTACATGAGGATTAAAAAATAAATCTACATATATATGTATTCTATATATCTATTTAAAACAATGTCATTGTTACGTATGTAACAATAGCAACTGTAATATATGAGAAAAGCAAAGCTCCAGTCAGATAGCGAGCCAACATAAAAGATAAAGTACAAGTTCACATCTATGTCATTATTTTCATGAAGTTGTAACTTCTAAATTTCTTTTATTACACTGTGTCGTACATAATTTTTCACAATAAAAAATAATAATTTATTCTGGGTAATAAACATTTAATTTTTTTAATGAAAGGTCACATTTAAAAAAAAAGATGAGCTTTTAATTAATATCATCAGAAAAATAAAAAACCATTTATATAATTTATTATCATATATATATATATATATATTTCAACAAAAGTCGTGGGAGTTTTCTGTTTTTTAAGCCTGTAATAATACGCTACATGTCATTTACCCATATATAATTAATCAATTATAGCGTGAACAAAAGTAATTAAAAATTAAGCGAATTATGATTGGCTGCATTAAAAGCGTAAGTATATATAATAAAGATTGTTAAAAGAAAAATTATACCTATATGTAGTTCACTTATAAAGCTCGCTTATTAAGCGTTATAAAAAATGCAAATTAAAAATAAAAGTTATTGGGCAATATTAAAGTAGCATAAAGTAATTATGTATTTATTTAATTTTTTTATTTGACAATTTTTTTCTAACATTTTTAACGTTATATAAATTAAAATGAAATTGATTAAACTAAAAAATTGCATTTCATTTACCAAAGTAACCGTCGTTTTTAGTTCTTAAAGATAATAACATTACAGTTAGATGTTGAAAAAGTTTTAATTTCACTTAAGTCGTAGTTTCTAAATCTTTCATCAAACTTATCCAAATAAAATTATGAACTATACGAACTACCCCGAGGCTAAGTGAGACGACAATACCTACAGAATACTAAAAACTTATGAGCCCTATATCATTCGTCAAAACCCTTGACAAATTAAGTAAATAAGTGAATTAGATAAATTAATTTCTAGAAAACATTTCAAAAAACCAAAACTAAGAAAAACATTGAATTGTATAAATACCTATATGAGTTACATGTTTTACATTCCAAATTGGACATTTTTCAAATCAAATTGGATAAATTATTAACAAATGAAATTAGACATTTTATAAAATCAATTGAAGACAAAAAATTAAATTGGAACTAAATTGTATTATACTAAAATAATTATATATTATTTTTTACAAAAACAACGCAACCATTTATCATATTCATAAAATTCATGAGATTGTTGAACAAACAGACCAAATACTTATGTTTTACCGCTATATTCACCAATTATGAATCCTATCAAAGAGGTATTTTTGAAAATTAAATTTTCTGCTAAGAATTTGTTGGTGGATTTAACAAACTGTTCAAAGAAAGATGTAACACATCAGTCTATTGCCACCATCACTTCAACTGCTAACTGTTATAAATATTTTATGAATATGTACCTACCTATATGAAATTATCAGCAGCATCCAAATAGAAAATTTATAAACTAAATTTGCATGTATTTATCTTTGTTCCACTATGACTTTCATCAATAATCTTTGATTACTGTAGCTAAATATATTAAACACCAAATGAGTCAAGTGTCTTATTTATTTTGTAAAATATTTAATTTGAAGTGTAAAAAAGAACGAAGTTAATAAAAAAAATTTTGTTGTACTGTTATTTTATGTTATTATTATTATTAATATTATTTATTTTCTTTTTTTTTTTTGAGTAAAATACTTAGAAATAAACATCATTTTTACGTTCTGTAAAAAATTCATATTTGAATTTTCCAGTGAAAAATTGATATTATTTTTCTCGATGAATATAATAAAAGTAATCATAACGAATGATCGTATGCGAAACTTGATTTTTGTACAAGTGAGGTATGTATATGTAAGTAGTTTTTTTTATTCGTTTTGGACGTTGTGTAAACAACCGCGACTTTATATTTTCTCTCACTGTCTCAACAATTTCTCCCCTAGTAATTCTCAACCATAGATTTCTATACCTATATATTTGAATATGTAACGTACATGAATAGATATATGCACATGTAATACCTGCAACAATGAAACGAATGTGATTTGGGAAGGTTACATTTGGACGTGATATGCATTTTCTTAAAGTGCGATCAATAAGTATGCTTGCCATTGAACTGTACTGCATGGAACTATACAACACACTCGGGAAAATCGTTTGATATCACATCTAAGTAAATAATGTTCATAATAATAACATAAAAGTATAAAGCGAATTTAAAATATAAACATGAATAAAATTTTATTTGTCTACTAAGCAACTTTGCAAGGACACCATACTTAATATGAAAATCGTATAGTAATAATCATCAAACAAACCAAGCGTTTTTTTTTTCACTATTTATATCTTAGAAAATCTTTTCTGTTTGTTTCTCTTGCATTTCAACATTGTTTAAAAAAAAAGTATCACAAGTGGAAATCCATTATGAGGACTCAAAAGAGCTACATCAAGAATGACAATAAGGAATTAAATATTTTAATAGAAGAAAGTGCAAAATCAGCATTCAGGTCATTTATACATTGTATATTTCCATATATCCATGTATCTTGCATTCTCTCAAACGGTTCAAGCTAACGCACTAAATGTATGTAAAATTTGCATACATCGCAAAGAAAGTTATCATTGTTCCCAAAACATCTTACAACTACTTAGTTCAAGACATGGATGAAATACTAAAATAATTATAATTCAGAATATTCTAAAAGTAAGAGGATGTAATACGAGTATCTACTTATTTAAAATTTTGAAATTATAATAATTTTCATCTAAAAGCATATAGTTTACAAGCAAAAAAAAAAGTTTATCTTCAACTTTATAAATCCTGATATAAATAAAAAGGAACATTATCTTATGGTTTCTTAGTTTTAATTTCAAAATACCTATTTGATCAAATATCTAAATCCTTTTATGAATTAACTAATAGAAACTAATTAGTTTAAAACAATGTTATTTATGAACTAAACTCAGAGTTGCATTAACGTTGATACAAACAATTGGGCGACCCTTTTAGAACTGATTAGACACACTTTTCAGAACATTTAACTAATTTAATATAAGAAACATTTTCAAGCTTCCAATGAACTTCCTACTTCTGTATGAATTTTAAGCATTACTTTGTTGTATGCCTACCAAAATATTTTCATTCAAGGAACGAAGAAAAATAGAATAAATAGAATATTCAAGTTTGACATTAAAATCGATACTGTTCAAAATTGCAAAGTAAAAAAAGTAAATTTATATTCATAAAGTTACGCAATATTTTTAATATTTGTAAATTTATTCATTAATAATTAGCAGTAAAGTTATTAAAGTTGAAACTGCAGTGTGTTTTGTATATATAAATAATGTCTCGAAAGTTGCATGGTAGCTAAAATCAACATTAGTCTTTATGGTTATAGTTAGACATGTTGATTAACCGATAAATATAATAAATTTAATGTATGCTCCTGCATACCTTCACTAATGAAAATAAAAGGAGTATACACAAGAATCAAAACCAAGTTTAATTGTTGAATTATTATTGTATGAATCGTTAGACGATAATAAAGTATCGGAGTTGTTTAATTAAGTTTCAAAAGAAACGCAATTACGAAGCACTCAATAAATAAAACGATGGTATCTGTTCGATTTTCTTATTATTTTCTTTTTTCTCTATTTCGTATTTACTTCTTGTGTATTTACTCTTTCGTTTTAGTTGAAACTATCAATTGATAAACGGGAACTTTTCCAATAAAATAAGATTCTTCTTTTGGAACGAATTGGCTGTACTATGTTTAGTTAAAAACGATGGATTCTGTTTTTAGCCATTTAACTACAAACAACATATATATAAAAAATAGAAGTGACAACAAATCCATGTGGAATTTTGTCGGTTAGTAATCGACGTGACTTGCATTGGTTAAATGTTTTTAGTAATATGGGTCGATTCAGTGTGGCGACAACAGCAAAAAGAACAGTATTAATAAAACTGCCACGCCGACTGATACGTGATGGTTCCTATATTGGATTTCCAAGTTCTCGTTGGTGAGTCGCCTCTTCGCCTGTTGTTTACACATTGCATTGAGATTAGAGAGAATGGTCTCTCTATCGCTATACTGATACTAGACCAGAGGTCGGCTTATATGTTTCCTGATGAGCCTCTTCCACTTGGCTTTGACACAGAGTGAGAAAATAGCAATATTCTCGTTCTTATGAACGAATGTGTGGATAATACGGGATGCCCATGGAGGCGCATCAATGTCGTTTCTAACACCCCCAATGGCGTTTCGATTAAATTGCTTTGATCAAATCAACGTTCACTCTCTAACATTGTTAGATATTGAACCAAACATGCTACTTAAACATCGCAATAAATATAAACATTGGGCTAAAAAAAACCGACCAACTGCGTGTTACACCATATATTATATGAAAGCTTCAGTTAGGACAAAATTTCATGATTAAAGTATATTTTAAACAAAATAGGTTTCAAAAGTGTATTTCTCAAGAATGATATTTGTGTCAAAACTAGATAAATTAATTGGTTGCAGTTTAATAATACTCGTACATTAGCTACAACTAGTTTTTTGATCAACATTTCATTGAACTTCCTGATTAAAATGACTAAATTCATTGCATCAAGAAATAACATTTTTTTAAATATTTATATGAAGACCTTTGGATAAAATTTTTTACCATACATAAAATTTGACAAACATAGTAAAAACAACCCTATCTTAGCATTTTAATTTTTTATCCCAAAAAAGATTTTTTTTTCTCAAAAATAAATGTGCCAGGGGGAATTTTGGTGGACTTTCTTAAGATTTTCAAAAATGTTTTTTACCCCTAAAAGAACGAATTATTAAACTGTAAAGTTAAAGTTCTTTACGTTTATATGTAGATTGATAATTATTAAAATAAAAGAAATTGAGAAAAATAATATGTGGGAAGCAAGACTTAAAAAATTGCAAAACTTTCAACCCCTACTTAGGGGTATAATCTCAAAAATTTCTTCAATGGTAGAGATCTTAGTTCACTGAGGAATATCAAGTTAATTGTATGTTTTTATATTCAATGGTTTCGCGTTTAGCGTATCTGTCAGCCAATAAGTTAACTTTTTTATATGTATATATAGAGATAGTGTATTTTTCTACTAAAATTTATCAATTGATTAACCTTTTAAAAACTACCCTGTTCTTTTTATTCAAAACACTTTCAGCAAAATTATTTTTTTATGTTCTATACTAGACATTACATTTTTTCCAATTTTTCTACCGTGAAAGAAATATGTGCGAGTATTTTTAATTATGTTTATCTATTTCTTTAGTAAAGACTTTTCAAAGACATCTTACTAGGGTTTGTATAATGAAATCTTTATTTTCAATCTTCAGTTTAATAAAAAGGAACACCATGTATAATTATTTTGTATAAAATCTCACAACGCTACTCATTAGCGATTTCAAGTTAGAGTTCACTACTTACCTAACTTGATTTTTAAGCTACTTGTCTAAAACTTGATTAGAATTGTCAAACTCAAGTCAAAAATTAAAATTCAGTATAAATACCAGGTTAGATGAAGCATTGACTTCGTAATAATTATTTTATTTTCAAGTCAAAATGTCAAGCTCAATTAATTTCATAAAATGTTCAGCTACTTGACTTAATGAATTCCCATTTAAAGTAGGCATCTGTCTTCTAAATTTCATGTTCTAAAAGCCTACAGACTTCGAGTAAAATAACCATTTTTCAACGAAACTCGAAAAATATTCAAACCGTACATATAAATAAGATAACGACTAATTCAATAAAAGCACTACCAACATAATTTAATTTTACAATGAAAAATGTAAAAATAGAAACATAAACATTCAGATATTTTATAGCAAATACATTCTATTCTATACTATTATTTAGAAATCCTAAAATCATATTTTATAACCATTTTATCTACTGATAAAACCAAGAAAGTAAATATATTCGATTTTTCTTAATTCAATATTGTAGGTATTTGATGAAAACACGCACAGCGTTTTTCACAATGCGATTTATTCGTTCCTGTATATTTTTTAGTAAATTCGTGGAACACGAATATTAACCGAAAAAATAAAAGTTTTTAAAATCAGCTCATTCGTTAGCTATTAGTGTAATTGGATCTCTAATTTTCTGCCTTCTGTTTATAAAATTTTAAAAGAAATTATCTTTTCTGTGAAATTATTTTTTTTAAGAATTTAATATTAGTGTCGACAATCGCTTTTAAAATTTATATCTATAATTTTTCTTTCACAAAAATTTTTTGGTCAAAATAGTAAATCTTCCTTGTCATGATTTATCATGCTTCTAAATTAATATCAAATAAACGAGTTAAAATCGATTTTAAAATATTTACAAATAAAAAAAGTATTTCCGTTTTACAAAAGACAATGAAATGTTTTTTACTTATTCTTAGGATTTTTCGCTAAGTATAAAATTTCAGTGCCTATATTAGTAAATTTATTTTAAACGATACTTTTTTAGGTGAAACAGTGCTATTAGGTTACGTCCTGCTTCAATAAATTTCTTACTAAGCCATCATCAAAGAGAATACTATAATTTCAACTGTAAATGTTTTACTATAAAAGTTAGAAATGTGATCTTCAAAAAACTTACTTTTAAATCAACTAAAGCAATTTTATTCGACAAGTTCAACTTTTCAAGAAGCGTCAATATCTACAAAGGAACGTCAAGTAAAACGTAACTCTCAATTCGTCTGTCAAAATAAATAAAAATTCATTGCAACGATATAAGTTCCAAGCTTTTACAGCGATGTAGATTTGTTAAACGTACATATATATACATAATGCAATAGCAAAAATACATTTTTATGTTTTTTTCCTAATATTTCATCGTTTTTCATATTAATAGATAATGACTTCAAAAATTTAAACCAAGTGCAAAAAACCAATGTATAACTATTGAAACGACAGTATTTTGAATAAAAATTAAATAATCATACCCAAAATAATTTTTTTTTCTTCTTAAACTTTAACAAGAAACATTGATAAAAAATAAGTACCAATAAAATACTATAAATATTCATTATTAGTGATTTATTCAGTTCTTAACATAAAACTGAAATACGCAAAGAGCGATTGATAAAAATAGATTTGAAAGTTATATATCCATTATAAGATCAACGTTTCAGATAAAATAAAAGCATTAAAAATAATGGGGAACAGAATAAACAAAATACAAAAGAAAATTCAATTCACAAGAAGTGATTTTGAAAGGATTTATTTTCGCTATATATTTGAATTTGGAGAAAGATACACAGACAAAGCGATAAGAAGAATTAGAAAAGGAAGGCTTGAAAAATTGTATAATATTATGGTACATACATACGTACCTATCTTTATTTGTATAACATACTTTTGCCATTTTCGTTAGAGTTTCTTTCAAAATTTAATTAAATATTGCAAAATTATACATCTGTTGGTAATGCTGAAAATGTTTTTAGATTACTTTTTTTCTTTTCAAAATTAACTCGTTATATGTATATTATGTATATATGCAACTTAGATATAAATATAGACCGAAAGAGTACTTTGTCTGCCGTGTCTTGATCGTAAATATTCATAACATTAACTTTTCGTCATGTATAATGTAAAGCTCCCTAATATTGTAAGTAGAGACGGTTCAACATCTTTTTATAGTCTCATCCCCATTAAATATTTCGAACTATATATAAATTTTTTAGTGTTGTTCATGGACTTTGGTCACATAAAGAACATATATTAAAGCTTTGTCGACTGAAAGACTATATTCTAATCAAAATAAATGTTTTGCGCGACATATATGGTTAAGCATAGATATTATTTTTGCAATACAATCACTATACGATTATTTAATAATGGAACATTTTAAATGAGAAAATATTTTTTTCTCTTAAATTATTATACGATTGAATATAAAAGTTTAAATAGATTCAAATGCTCGTCACGCATAAAAATATAAAAGAAAATCTGTTTAGTTTTTTTTTTTCAAACCTCGCTTCAAATAAAAGCTAAAATAATCTATTTAAATAAACTCTTAAACGTTTTTTTATACCTAATAGTTATTTTATAATACTTCTGTCTCTTGATGTCGATAATACTTTTGGTACAATAAATAACACATCAGGTAAATGAACTAAAATTTTAAACAGTTCAATCATTAAATTATGAATGTATGATAAATTGGTTTTAAAATAAACTGGTGAGTGATATTGATTCTGTTAAATCTGTGTTGAGTGGATCTCCTTTCAAATTATAACATGTCACGTTAGGAAAATTAAAGTGGGTTAGACAAAAATATCCGTCTATCAAATAAAAGAGATAAAAAATTTGCTAGAAAAAATATTTACTTTTGCTGATATGCATAGCTATTATTATAAATTTCAAAACGATTGGCTTTGTAGTAAAATTTTAAAATATTTTAACACAGCTGAAAACTATTATTAGATTATGACGTTTAATTAAACACTGCATAGTTATGTATTTGTGTATTACAAAATCTAATTTTAAAATTATTTGTTTATATGTATTTATTAAAAACATTTCAATAAAGTAATCAATCGGATCCCGTTTTATAGCTCAAAAACACATAAAACCAACATTTTCTCCAAAATTACCTACATTTGTTCCTCATGAAAAACTAAAACACTTAACAATATTAAAAGCTCGTTTATACTTTTTATGTATATTTATCAAATTAAGTTTCTAGCTGACGCTTTGAAGTTTTACCTTAAGAATGTTTGGAATTTTAAATATTGAAAAGCTCCAAGTAGTTTTTTTTTAAAAACATGTAGAACATCCTATCATATTTCCCTTATTTTGAAAATCCTTCACTAAGTGCTCTATGGTAAGCACATGAATTATATATAAAACTCAACTATACAAACGCTGATTTTTGTCATTCTAGATACATTTGACTCAAAGCTACGCAGCCCCCTTTATATATTAGAGACGTTAAATGACATTAAAATGAAGGTAAAAATAAAATTATATTATTATTTTGAAGTAGGTAAGTACAATGATTTATTTTTATAATTATCCTGTTTACTTATCCTCCATTTGAAAAACTTTAAATTTTTTCTTAGGACTCCTTATCGAAAAATAATTACTTGTGGAAAGCTCTTTCTATTTAAGTAATAAATGGCCGTCATAAGATGTCTAGTCCAAACTGTAGAATGGATGGGTGAAAATAGAAGAACATACAAAATAAAAATTTCAAACTCGAAGAAAAAGGATAGTTCCCTCCAAAACTTTGATTGGAACTTTCAATTTTAACACTCATCCATTCTCTAATTTACGGTTTAGACCCACTGAGTACCATTGCTTCTTTTCGTTTTGACAGCTTCTTTAGCATAGAAGGAAATAATAAGAAAAACCAGAAAAGTAGCGACTCAATATAGAAAAATTTTAAATTAGCATATACAAAACTAACTTTTGCTTCTCTATTTATACATATTAAATTTGATGAGGTGATCTAACTTGTTTGCCAAACGACACAAATTATTGCGAGCGGAACAAAAATTTTCCAATTCTTTCCAAAATTTTGCGTCAGCAATAATTTTTTTAAACTGCCTCCATCAAAGTAGTAGGAATAAAATAAGGAACAATTTTTTGCACAGACAACCAGGTGTTAAATACACTAATTATTTAACACAAATTAATATAATTGAGTAAGGTCCTGTGTTTAATGCGGGCCTGAAAACTAGTTTGGGTTGATATAGTTTTAATATCTATCACTAGATCGGGCAGCAGTAGTTTTGAGATGATTTCAACGAGAGGTCGTAGTTCGTCACCATGTGTTGAGTTTTAACAGTTTAACGTGCTGTGCAATACAGAAAAATAATGTTATTTACAAGTTAGATTAAAATAAATTAACCAGAAACAAAATTAATGTAATCAATGTGAAATTACTAATTTACAATTTAATCATTAAATTACATTAATTTCAATATGTTAAATTCACGGTTGCAACAACGAAGCGATTGTTTAATTTCCTATTATCCCATTGTATCCTTCTTCCACAACGCCATTTTTTCATGTTTCTTTTTATGTGGGAACCACGCTATCGAAGTTAAGGATTCCTACATAGAAAATTGGTCCTTCGAGCCTTAAAAAAGTTTACTACGTTAAAAGTTTGGTTCTTTGAGCCGTAAAAAAGTTTGATAAAATTTAAAAGTGATTCTTTGAATTAATAAAAAAGTTGGTGACAGTTAAATTGACAGTTTGAGTTTGAAAATTTTGGCGGTTGAATTTTTACTACCAGTTTGAGATCAACAGTTTGTGTGTGGAAGATTGGACCAGTTTGTGAAGAGCAGTTTGAACAAATCAGAACATTTGCGTTCCGATTGATGTTAACAGGTGTTAAGAACATTTGCGTTCGAGTTTGCTGCAGTTTGGTGGCTGAGTTTGAAAATTGGAGGTTAAGCGGAATTCGCAGCGCAACGTGTTCGTCGGCGCGGAAAGTTTGCAGCGCAACGTGTTCGACAGCGCGGGAAGTTTGAAAAAATTCATTGTAGTAACTAAATAATTGTTATTATAAATTCAAAGTTTGGGGTTAATAACTGAAAAGTTTTAATCTATGTTTATTTGTAACGATTGTTTACATACATTTTTCAAAGGTTTAGTTTAAGTTTGCAGTTAGGTTGGAAAAAGATTGTTTATTTTTCTTAGATTTACCTTAGTTTTTGCACTGTTATTGTTTTTTTTTATATAATTTTTCAAAGGTTCTTAGTGTATGCAGCTAAGGATTATATGTTAAGTTTTTTGCCGTTTGGGTGCATTGCGTGTTGTTGAAGTTCCAAGGTTTACCTCAGTCTTATTGTTTTTTGTTCGTAAATTTTTCTCAAAATGGCTGAGGAGGCTCTTGTAATCAAAAAGTTAAAAGCACAGCGTGGAGTTTTAAAATCTAGTATTACTCGCATTGAGAAATATGTTAATGAAAAAATTAATGAAGCTGAAAATTTTTCAGAACAGTTTGAGATTAGATCACAAAGTTTAAAAGAATGTTTCCAAGAATATAAAAAAGTTAATATAGATATTCATAGTTTAGAAGATACTGTTTCTGAGGTGGATGAGACCGAAGACAAATATTATGAGGTCAGTTCGCAAATTTCAAAATATTTAAAATCTAAAATTAGTGTTGAAGTTGCCAGTCTGGCACCAGTTTTTTCTAAGTTGCCTAATTTAGAATTACGGAGTTATAATGGTAAAGAAATCTCCAAATTTAAAGAATTTTACGAAATGTTTGTTGCAGTAGTCCATAACCAAAGCAGTCTTTCGGACGTGCAAAGGCTATGCTATTTAAGGAAGTATTTAGAGGGTGAAGCCTTGGCACTAATTAACAATTTGCCGTTAACTAACGATTCTTATGGGGCGGCTGTAGAATTATTAAAAAAGAGATACGACAATGAATCATTAATAATTAGTTCTCATATATATGCCATTTTGGACATACCAATTATTCAAAAGGGTACTGCAGCAAACATAAGGGAATTTGTGTCAATATGTAAGCAGCATTTAAGTGCCTTAACCAATTTAAAGCAACCGGTTGATCATTGGGACATGATTATTATTTGTATTCTTACAAAAAAGTTGGATCTATACACAAACCGAGCATTTCAGTTAGTAAAAGATAAATCGAAGTTACCGACCCTTGCTGAATTTTTTGACTTTTTAGAGTGTAGGGCGATTAGTTTTGAAAATACTGAAAGCACGGATTCAAATATTGGTCACCGTGTTAAACAAAGGGTTGTTAATCTAGCCACTAATAAATTGAAAAAAATATATTGCCTTTTTTGTTCGTTGGAAGGGCACAGGCTCTATAATTGCAAAAAATTTAAATTAAGTCCCATAGACGAAAGAATTAACTTTGTTCAACAGAACAAATTATGTAGGCGTTGTCTCAACAGCCATTCGGACATTTGCAAGCTAAATTATAAATGCTCAAAATGTCATCAAGACCACAATTTGCTGATACACAAGGATAATGGGGGTTCCGACAGAAGTCAACCTTCAACATCTAAGTTTTCAAATCAAAAATTGACATTATTTAGTAACAACATCGAAAGCTTGCCGAATATTATTTTACCTACGGCAAAAATAGGCATGTACGATAAAAACGGGCAGCAAATTGTCGTCAAGGCATTGCTCGATAGTGCAAGCCAAACATCTTTTATTACGGAAAGATTATTTAGGCTTTTAAAATATGATCCATTTCAAAATGAGTTAAATATTGTGGGAATTTCAAACCATGCTACAAAAATAACCAAGGCGGTAAATATTGAAATACATTCTTGTGCCTACAATTACAGCCAAAGGGTAACCTGCGCAGTTGTGGAAAAGATTACGAATCCGCTTCCGCAGGAACGCTTTGACATTCACCACCTTAGGTTTCCGCCAAATATTAAATTAGCTGATGAATCCTTTAATTCACCGAATGAAATTTCCATGCTGCTAAGCGCAGACGTATTGTTTAGGTGTTTTCTCCCCGAAACAATTAAACTTGGAGGGGGGTTACCTGTTTTACAAAACACTAGGTTTGGATATATTATCGGAGGTCACATATCCAGGGGATGCCAAAATGGGCATTCTGTATGTTTTTCTCTGCAGTCTGAGCGCTGTTTGGAAACTTTAGATGATTTATGCGCACGGTTTTGGGAAACTGAGAAGGTACCTCAACGGTTTGTTGAATATGAGAGTGATCACGAAGCATGCGAAACATTGTTTCAGGACTCTGTGGTCATAAAAAACAACGGGTTTCAAGTAAAATTACCATTAAAGTTGCCTATTGATCAGATTAGACTGGGTGATTCATTTTCAATAGCATTAAAAAGGCTCCATAATTTAGAAAGACGATTTTTAAGGGATCCGTCGTTGTTCGAGGCTTATTCGGAATTCATTAAAGAATATATCGACTTGGGTCATGCAAAAATACTTAATTTACAACATTATAATTTAGAAGGGAAGCCAGTATATTTCTTGGCGCACCATCCAGTCATTAGAAACGACAAAAAAACGACAAAGGTTCGTGTAGTTTTCGATGGAAGTATGAAAACAGATAAAGGAATCTGTGTAAATGACTTAATGTACAGTGGAAAATCGGTACAAAGTGACTTATTCGACGTATTGATTTATTTTCGAACTTATAATTACACCTTATTATGCGACATTAAACAAATGTACAGGCAAATACAAATTCACCCGGATCACAGGCAATTTCAAAATATTTTGTGGAGGAACAGCGCTAACGAGCCAGTTCAAATTTTGCAATTGCAAACTGTGACTTATGGGTTAAACAGTTCGCCGTTTTTGGCCACCAGGTGTCTAGAGGAGCTAGCGCTCCAAGAAAGGGAAAATTATCCGTTAGCCGCAAAGGCAATTTTAAAAAATACTTACGTCGACGATATTATTACTGGGGCAGATTCAATTGAGGAAACAATTAAATTAAAAAATCAATTAAACGAATTATTGCGTGTAGGTAATTTTAGTCTGCACAAATGGTCTTCAAATGACCAAAGAAATTTAGAGGATATTCCATTAACTCTTCAGCAGTTTGACGAACTGGACATTAGGGCTGACAACTTCGTCATGAAAACTTTGGGCGTTTCATACCATACCAAGTTGGATGAATTTAAATTAGAATGTCCAGTCAAAGAAATACGGGACAAATTCACAAAACGTCGCGTTTTACAATTTATTTATAAATTCTACGACCCATTGGGTTTCGCTGGTCCAATTATTTGTACGGCCAAATTACTTATGCAAAGGCTATGGCAGCATAAGATCGGGTGGGATGAACCATTACCTGAATTTATTGATATACCGTGGAAAGGGTTTGCAAATAGTCTGATATCAATGGCTCCCATTCAAATTAAACGAAGTTTGAGTTTATCCAATGCTGAGCGGGTTGAACTGATTGGGTATTGTGACGCATCGCTGATGGCTTACGGCTGTTGCTTGTATGTGAGAGTAATTAAAAATGATGGAACAATTGCAGTAAATTTACTTTGTTCGAAATCAAGGATAGCACCCATCAATAAAAAACTAACAATACCAAAACTAGAATTAAATAGTTGCCTTTTGCTATCTCAGCTTACACATAAAATTTGTAATTTATTAAATTCATACATCAGCAACGTAATTTTACATACAGACTCAAAAATTTGTATAGCTTGGATCAACTCAAACCCCTTAAAATTAAATGCGTACGTTGCCAACAGGTTATTATTAATAAAGAAACTTAAAGGAAATATAAATTGGTCATATATTAACACTAGTTGCAACCCCGCGGACATCCTAACTAGAAGCATAGAGCCCAATATGCTGGCCACTAATGATCTTTGGTGGCATGGCCCAGAAATTTTGCGTACAAATAAATTTTGTTTAAATTCTATCAGTAACAAAGATAATTTTATGATAAATTTCGACATCGTCGATGATCTTAACGAAAATGTTAAGACATTTGTAGTAGAAAAATTACAATTTATTAAAAAATTTTCCAACATTTCAAAAATGCAAAGAATTGTCGCATACGTTTTAAGATTTATACATAATACACGAAATAAATATAATAGGTTGGAGGGTTATTTAACTCTTGAGGAAATAGAAAATGCTTTGTTAGTCATTATTAGGTACGATCAAAAATTTGCCTTTGCAATAGAAATAGCTTCGTTAGGGGCTGGAAAGGATATTTCCACAAATTTAAATTCTTTAAATCCGTTTTTGGACCACCAAAATATTTTGAGGGTGGGCGGCAGGTTGCAAAATGCAGCTATACCATTTGCACAAAAACACCCAATAATTTTAGGCAAATCAAGCGACATAACAAAATTATTAATTATAAGAGAACATATAAATTTGCTGCATGCGGGACAAAGGCATGTTCTTAGTTCGCTTAATCAAAAATTTTGGTTGATAAATGCCACAAGAGAAATCAAAAAAGTTCTCCATAAATGCATAGTTTGTTTCAAATTAAAGGCAAAATGTGCTCAGCAATTGATGGGATCGCTACCGTACCAAAGAGTAACGATTTCTAAAATTTTCGAAAATTGTGGAATTGATTTCTGTGGGCCGTTTTACGTCAAACAGTCACGGCTTCGTAAAAGTATCACCACAAAGGCTTATATAGCGTTATTCATATGTTTTTCTACAAAGGCTGTTCATTTAGAACTTGTATCTAATTTAACATCAGAAACCTTCATAGCAGCACTTAACAGATTTATAGCCCGCAGAGGCAAACCAACTAACATTCACTGTGACAACGGGTCTACGTTTAAGGGTGCTCAAAGTCAAATGGGTGAATGGATAAAATTGAGTTTAAAGGAACAAAAAGATAAAATAATCAATTTCGCTACATTTCAAGGCATAAAATTTAATTTCATCCCAGCATACTCCCCAGTGTTTGGAGGATTGTGGGAGGCAGGAGTAAAAAGTACAAAATATCATTTAAAACGAGTTATTTCGGATACAATTTTAACATTCGAGGAATTAAACACAGTAGTTATTCAAATTGAAGGTGTTTTAAATTCGAGACCGCTAACGCAACTCTCACAGGATATTAATGACTTAACGTGTTTAACACCGGCCCATTTTCTGATCGGGTCCGCCCTTACAACTTACCCTGAACCTAACTTGGAGCAAATACCGCCAAATCGATTAAAATTTTGGAGACTGTGTACTCAACTGGTACAGTCCTATTGGAAAAAATGGCATAATGAATACATATTACTTTTGCAAAATCGGCCAAAATGGAAAAAGGCAATGCCAAATATAAAGGAAGGAATGCTTGTCCTTTTAAGGGATGAAAATCTTCCTTCATTAAACTGGCCCCTGGCTAGAGTTATTAGAACTGTTCCTGGTAAGGATAACAAGGTCCGAGTTGTAGAGGTAAAAACAACCGGTGGAAATTTAACAACGCGTAATGTTACCAAAATAGCTGTATTACCTATTTACGATGATTAACTTACGAGTATATTAAATATACATTAATTTAAGAATTCTTACGTCATGTATGTTATTTTCAGTTTAGTTCTAATTAATTATATTGTATTCAAATTCAATAAGAATTAAAATTTGTTAAAAAACTTCATTATCATTTAATTTTAAGAAGTAAAATTAATCTTTGTTAAGAAATTTAATAAGTCTTATGTAATAATTTTATTTAGATTTTAATACATTTAATCCTTTATATATTTTTTGCCGTGGTGCCAGCATGTTAAATACACTAATTATTTAACACAAATTAATATAATTGAGTAAGGTCCTGTGTTTAATGCGGGCCTGAAAACTAGTTTGGGTTGATATAGTTTTAATATCTATCACTAGATCGGGCAGCAGTAGTTTTGAGATGATTTCAACGAGAGGTCGTAGTTCGTCACCATGTGTTGAGTTTTAACAGTTTAACGTGCTGTGCAATACAGAAAAATAATGTTATTTACAAGTTAGATTAAAATAAATTAACCAGAAACAAAATTAATGTAATCAATGTGAAATTACTAATTTACAATTTAATCATTAAATTACATTAATTTCAATATGTTAAATTCACGGTTGCAACAACGAAGCGATTGTTTAATTTCCTATTATCCCATTGTATCCTTCTTCCACAACGCCATTTTTTCATGTTTCTTTTTATGTGGGAACCACGCTATCGAAGTTAAGGATTCCTACACCAGGTCTATAGCATATTATGTACAATAGTATATCATAGAAAATAAAGTCTAGTTGTTTAAGAAAAAATTGTCAACCAATACGCCTGTCGCCATGTGTAACAGCACCGTCGATTCTCGTATACTCTCTTTTAACATGCACAGCAAATTACCGAAAGGAAAGAATATCTTATGACCTATATAAAAAATTCTGTTACTTCGAAGAAGTGAGAGATAAAGCGTCTTGGAAGATATGATGACGAAATATTATCATCATATTGTAATATGAAATTCGAAAACGGCTATACAGCCTACTTACATAAAACCATATTAACTCAAAAAGTGATTACGTAAAAACATCTTATAGGTAATTGCTCAAACTTTAAAAAGCTTTGTATATTATATATAAAATAAAAGAATGATTTTTGAAAATGTAACAGGGCAACTTTTTTAAGGTCTTACCCTCTTCATATCTTATCTGTAATTTACTTTAGTTTGTAGCAAAGTAAAAATTTATGATAGAGTAACACTGCTTAAATTTTAATAATCTTATTGTTTTATACACACCGACATATGTATTTATTAGAGATGCAACGAATGTTCGGCTACTATTCGGTATTCGGCCGAATATTGTGTACTATTCGGCTGAATACTGAATACTTAATCATAACGAAATAAATGTTTAATTCGAAATTATATATATATTTAAATAACAAATTAAAATTGAAAATCAATTAGGGAGAATTAATTATGATGAATCAAAACAATTTTTTCTGCATTTGGAATATTCGGCTATTCGGTTGAGAGTGTGGCCGAATATTTGGTATTCGGCTAAATCACTATTCTTTACAACTCTAGTATTTACCTATTTATAGTTTTAAAAATATGCAAATATATAAATTGTTTTGATTCAATAAAATGTAAAATGAAACCAGAAAAATAAAAATGAAAGTTACAATTTAAACGTATGCAGTACACAACACATGTTTTAATATTTCATTCGTTCACGTTGTATGGAAAAAATTGAGTGTCGCAAATTGTAATTTTCATTTTTGATCATAAATAACAGTTCAATTCAACGCTCGTTTTTCATTTCCATATTTGCACAAATTGAAATGCTTTTTGATCGTAAGTATAAGAAAAATATTTTCAACATTTACCGTACGCTTTAAATTCATGTTACAAAATATGAAAAAAGTCGATATTTGGAAAAGGTCGATATAATATTCATTTGAATAAAATTTTCGCCATACGTAACATGCGTGCAATCGTTGTTTGCATGGCTTGTTATATCATTTGGGAACTCCCACTCCAAGAATAGTTTACGGAATACGTATGGGTATATAAAACGATTGATATGGAGGAATGATTCCGGTCGCTTGAAAACTTTTTCACCTTTGTACACTATTTATATGCTGATGGAAAGTATGTTTTCTATCTAACCTGTATACAAGTTTTACGATGTTAAAGTAGCCGGCGAAAAACAAGACACTCGCATAAACAAATACGAAAAAGGAAGGCTAGAGAGAAAACTACGTCTGCCTCTAACAGCAAATCGATAGTTACGCTGTCGACGAACAAAGTGCCACATATGAGATTTCGTTTTGTAATATAAACATGACACCTTCAGATTACCTGGGTATATATAAAACAATAACCTCGGCAGCAACATATACTATTTCTGTCTTATTTTTTGACACTTTCAAAACAAAAAGTTTATTTTTAACAAATATAACATTATAAAAATAAACTTTCATTCATGCATTTTTTTTAAATTACTTTTCTAAATTTGAAACCCACATATCTCTAACAAAAGCAAAAGTTATAACCGACTACATACAATTGAAATATTCACACGGTTCACTATATAATTCAGTAAATCAGTAAGTATCTACTTATTTAATCAAATAATTTAAATATTTTTAAACACGTATACCTTAAAAAAATTATGTTTAGGTATACGTTTCTTATACGCGCAAAGCAAGTTTAATTTTTCCAAATATTCTTCTTGATTCTTAATGCAGAGTTAAACCAGTTTGTTATTTATATGATTATCAACGCATATGTTTACTAAAGATTAACAGTAATATTTGTAAGCGAAGTAAGGCATTAGTAGATTATAATTATTACGTTTCATCTTATCTGTTATATTTATCTTAATTACCTTATTACCTAATTAATTTATCAAACGAAATGTGTAGCTTCTAACCTGCATATTACTATCCTTATAATATTTACTTAATATCTAAAGTTTTTATTTTTTTAGTAAATGACATCGTTACCAGTGATTGTTTCTAGAAAAATCACCGATGCACGTGAATTCATGCCACCTGGGGCAAACAATGATTTTGCCACCCTTTATTTTTACAACTTAACAAAATTTGTAAATAATCTGGAATATCCTGCCTAGGAGAATTCATGAAGATAAGTAGTTGGATATTTTTATAATAAAGTGTGCTTGATTATAATAAGTATTATTATAATAAACTTGCAAAATAAATGCTTGATTTGATATAGTAATATTTATATGGTATGTGACTCAAGTTTGAATTAATTTTAAGTCAAATTTAAGGTAAGTAACTTGAAAATCAAGTCCATTTGTAAATAAATATCCAAAATAAAAAATCTTTCAAAAATTATTTTATTATTTTTCTTTATTCATACCTAGATAACTATAAAAAATAATATAGAGGAAGTGAGCCCAAACGGGTAAGCTAAGCGCGAAGGTAAAAAAAAACTGTAACATTCGTATTATATTATAATAGGTTGATACTTTATAGTATAGTATAATAATTAAACTTTGAAATAAAACACGATTTGACCACATTATATGTCCAGTATTTGTTTATTTAAAAAAAAAAAAAAACAAAGTTTTCAAAAAACTAACTACCTTCATACAGGAGCGTAAGACTGTTGACCCGTTTTGGACGGGCTACCTGTTTTGGGCTCACTTCCCCTACCTATATTATACTTTCGTGTTCCAATCTACTATTTGTTCCAATGCTAAAATAGCTTTGGAGATGGGAAACTTTTCCAATCAGCAATTAATTTATTATATAAAAATTTTAATTGTTTTCATGTGATTAATCGACATCTGTACCTACTCTTGTTACCAAAATTGTGTTTTCTTTGTTATTGGGCTTGGGGATTGTTTGAAGTTTGAAAAAAAGAACTATACTCAAAAACAATAAAGGATTGTATTTTATATTCGAATACCGCAATTTGTTAGTCAATAACACACAATGCTATTTAATTTAAGACATATTATTACGTGTTTGAGGTAACAATATTTACTAAACGATCACAATTATTTGGTATTAAGAGCAATGGTACTATTCGACAGCAGTCGTCCATGGTTATCGCGGATGCGAAGCAAACCATCCATGCAGCAGCATAAATAGTCGTCATAGATATTTCTATAGTTGAAGTTATTGTAATCGATAAGAGAGACGCGGCACCGCCGTAAAGAAATACATACATTGTTATACATACATTTTGTATAATATATATCTGTGTGTATGTAAGAGAAAATATCGAATAGTTAGACATAGAAGTTTTGTTGTTAACTTGTTGGTAAGTGATGTGAAGTCTGAAGGAGGCGACTTTTATACATCGTCAACTCTAGATAAGTTGAAATTGTCGTTGAGCTCAACGGGCAAGTTAACAAGTGCCGCGATAACAAACATACACATAGACATAACTGCCTCTGTGACGATGATGTCACCTGTTGTGATTATGTTAATATTTGCAAAGCAGATAGACCTAAACCCTGTCTGCAAAATCTCCTTTGCTACTCTCTCAAGGTTTCAATATAATTAAGTAATCTTCAATATTTAAAAATAAATATTTATATTTTTTACACGTACGACGGTAACTAAAATTAAAAAGACGGATATGTCAGTATATGTATGTTAGTATTATCATTTAAATAAACATATTGCATAACTATAATTATGTACATAAAGGAAGGTTTAAATGGATGTTTCGCGTAAATGAATACATTTTTCATTGATAAAACGAACAATACTTATGGATGCAGTTCAGTCATATGATGTATCTTCTCATCGGCACAAGGCTAGACATTTTCTCAAAAACAAATTCATACTTTTTTCAAAACTTTAATGCCGACAATGGCAGCCATCACATGCTTCTTGAAAACAATCAAATAAATAATATGAATAAATTACTTTCTGTCTGAATGTCCTATTTATTAAGAAAAATTACCAGACTTCAAAAGTATCCAACAGTTTATAATGGTATAATGTGTATGTTTAAGTTGTCTAAATAAAATAAACGAGAAACTTTTATTCAATTTTCGCAATACGTGCATCGTTTATCTCATTGTTCATTTTCAATCTAAATATATATTCTTGAAAAAATATCAGCTAGACAAAAACAAATAAGAAAAAATTATTCATTTTATTCGTTAAAGATAAATACACAGAATTTTTGACTTTTATTATTAAAAAAAAAAAATCAATCGAAAGATACCTACACTCAGTAAGGATCTTATTATATAGGCTAAATATAAAGACTCTTATTTTATGAAGCTTTAGTTAAGTGTTTTCGAACAGTGTTTAGTTAAAGGGTATCTTTAATAAGAGAGGCGCGCCTCCCTACTACGAAACTGCAAAGACCATACAGGGATTCCAATATGTCAAGATATAAGAAAGAAAAATTTGTTTGAAGCCTGAAATCTGTTAATTAATTCATTTGGTCATTGTAAATGTTGGAAAAAGAGATTATTTGGAAATATTATTGCATTAAAAATTGTAGACACGCTATTAATAATTGTATGTTGTGACCACCAAAGTCAAGTAAATCGATTTTCCCCAATTTCTTAGTAATTTCGTTTTCTTAGGTGTTTACAAGAATTTAAATTTCACAAATCAAATAAACGTAAGTGTAATGTTTTTAATAAACACTGTTCAAACTAGAAAACTGATAAATCATAGATTAACCTCTTTAATGTAAATAAATAAAATATAGTTTTCACAAAAATAAATTATCTAATCAAAAGTAATTAAAACATGACGATAATAAATGTAAAAATATTAAATTGAGTTCACGGTATTTAAAACGTGCTTATGAATTTAACAAAGTTGAAAGTAAAGTTACAAATATTTGAAATACGAGTACCTACATATATCGTACATGAAAAAATTAGACTTGGAAAAACTAAATAAGAATAAAATAAAATCAAATAAAATCAAATAAAAGTGAGTGTTAAAAGTTGAGTCATAAATTGTAAAATAAAATATTTTAACGATAGAACAGTTTTACATAAAAAAATTGTGTAAGATTCATTAATCCTTATACATTGGAATCATTAAAATTATCAAATATATCTTTAATGAATTCTTTTTGAATTGTATAACATTACAATGAAAAACAAGCTCGGGATCGTTTTATCTGTTTAATATTATCAGTTTCATCTTCGTTGTTATCCCAAAGTTTTTAAAAAGAGAATCTTATAGCCCATTAATACACGTTTTTTTTTCTGGATAACATTAAATCTTTTCACGCATTGCGTTGAATCCCGTTTTTAAATGTTCCCATTTTATTAAAGGGTGGTGACCTCTCATCTTATGTATTATATAGGTAGATATACCATAAACTAGGATATTCCGCGTTTATTTTTCAACGAACAATTCTTTTGAAAAAGGATTTCCACTCTTTAGCGATAATCCTTGGGGAAACAAATCTCCGCTTTATTCGCAAGAAACGCAACTTAGAATGTATTTTAATCGTTTTTATTTATAACACAATACAAATCTTACTATTTATATAAAAATTAGTACCTAATATTTTTAATGAAACAATAATAGTTTGAAATAGTTTTTACTTTATTTTAAAATATTCAATTTGATTAAATACAAAAATATCAAGTATGAAATATTGTTATTTAAAGTTCTAATAGCAGACGAATATAAAGTGTTATAATTTTTAACAAGTCAATTTAGTTTTCAATACATATTTTTCTGTTAATAGAAAAAGTTGCAATATTTATTGTCTATCAAATCCACGATCTGATCTGAGAAATGGATTAAAATATGAATGTTTTATGAATGAAACGTATCATTTAATGTCGAGACATTGTAGTGAACATTTTAAGAATCTTTTATGGCATTGCTTGCTCGAGTGCTTATGTACACTTATAAAGTATATAAAAACATATAACAATAGTAAATTAATGCCCCGTCTAGACAAATTTGATCTAATGTCTAAATTTGATGTATAGATTTTATCGACTTGTTCGAAACAAAAACAAAGATTAAATGAAGTTTTTTTCTTGAAAATTATTCTCGTATTAAGTAATTAGAAATTTATGTCTAGTGATTAATTGACATATTTATATTATTTCATTTGATTATAATTTACTTAATAATTTCAACCAAAATGATTTTTATTATTCTGTAAAAAATTATCAAGCATAGGTAGTTTATAATATTAAAATGATCATTATACATGTATATATATACGTATTTTTCAATCAATATTTTTATAAAGGAATATAAAATTCATCAAGATATTAGATTATTTTAATATTTTTCAATCATGATTTGGTGTTCTAAATATCAAAGGAGGAGAAGATCAAAAACCGTATTCATTCCGATTATTTTTACTTATTACAAAATCTGTTTTGCGAAATTAAAAGTTTTTTTTCTTCAAAAAAATATTCATAACAATGAAGTGGCTTTGATTGCGCTGTCGACATTTTTTAAAATCATTTAATAGAAACGTAGCATATGGGGTGGGCAAAAGGGATCATAGCCTCGGGCGACAAAAATGTGGAGGCAGTAAAAAGTGGATGAGGTGGCTAGCTCTATCTGAAGCATCAGGCGATGTCAGTTAAACATGAGAAAAATCCGTGAAAACACGAAAAAATAAAATGTTTATTTCAAAAAAGCGTTTTATTTTGGATATCTATTTGGAATAGTGACAAAGTATCATTTTAGGTCATTTTAGTTTTTTTAACCACGAAAATAAGGGACAAAAATTCATGGTTCGGACTAGGTGGCATAAATCCACGCTACTCCACTGGTGTTTCAAATTGTATATCAATACTTAAAATAACATAAAAATAGTTTTTCAACAGTGGAACGGGGTTTTGAACCGAGATATATAACTAAAATAAATAAGAAAAATAGAAATATGACAAAAAAAAAATTCAGTGTGAAAAAACAAATTTATAAAAATCTACGAAACTGTAAGAAAATGACAAAATCAATAAACAATTCATAAGCATTTCTTTTCTCCTTAATAATGGTAGTGTATGTTCAATAATTAAAATATTCTTAAAATACTATAAAGTTCACATACGACAAGAAAGAAAAAAGAAGAATATACGAGCGAGCGGGGAACAATAAGTCTATATTAATGATGTAAATATTGCTAGTAGAATTTAACATAATAGACATTGTATTAAGATGTGTATTAGCATATATGTCAACAGTTGCTGAGCGAAAAACCTTAAAATATAAGTAAACCATATAGCTGTATGTAGTTAAAGCAAGACTACTACTAGAAGAAAAATGTTTGAAGTAAATGTATTATAATCCATAGCTATGTCTAGTGCTGTGTGCTCATTGAAGTTACTGTTACGTATTTTCTTACAATAAAAGAATCTTAAACATTAAAAATACAATAATAATATCATCTCATCATTTTTATAAGTTATGATTTAAGCGGAAAGATAATTTGGAAAAAAATGTTTCCCCACCAGGCATTCAATATCTTTCTGATAAAGAAGTATTTTTTTTAAAAAGAAATCATAAAAATCGGATAAAAGAATTAAGTATGCTGAAAATAGGCGTCAAGAATAGTCTAAACAAAATAGAAATGTCGCTGCAAACGAGTTGTTGGCAGAAATGAACTTGGTGGCACAATAAAAGCTTGTTCATTGGTACGTGTAACATATTTTCACACACAGATTGTGGCGTGACAGAGGGAAATGTTGAAAATGGATAAAATTTAAACCTAATTTCATGGTCCATAGCAAACACTCTTCCCTACACAATAATATTTCTACCAGAAATATCACGTTTTTATTTTTATTTTTGCCTGTGTCTGTTTCTCTATATGTATTTATATGTATATTCTTCTATGCTGCTTTTGTGGATAAATATTTTGTTGTTAAAAGTCTTGTTTACTCTATCAATACGAGTGCTGGAAATTTGATTTTCTGCTTAGTGAATACATCAATTTTGTCATTATTATTGGCGATATTATTCAGTCCGATTATTTCAAACATGAAACGCATCCCTTAGTTTACGCGTACAATCCAACTGAATAAAATATACATATATTATTTACTAAATGCATACGTCACGTTTTAATGCTAATCGATATTATTTCAATAAAATACAAACAACTGTACGCGTATTTTATTATATTCAAACATTAAAAATTTTCAATAAAATCTATTTTAATAAATTAAACGTATGAATTACACGACGCCAATTATTTAAAAAAAAACATAGCTACACACAACGTATGGAGCTACCGGTAGAAGATAATTACAAAATTTCAAAGGCTTTAAAATGTTTCATTTGCTAAGAGCCTCTTCAAGTTTTATATATGAAACAATCATGTTTTTCATAAATTAAAACTTAAACATTGATATTGCAGATGATAAGTCACGTTTTACAATATTGAAACAGAATTACTTTTAAATTCCCGAGTAGGTATATAAAATATTTTTTGATCCGTTTACAATTCTTTTAATAAATAACACACTGAAACTACTTTTAAAAGCATTCATTTGGCAAAACGGTTTTTGTAACTGTTTTTTATCCTCTAAATAAATAACAAACCTCACCACAGGCATTACATTCGAGTTTTGGATTATGGTCGTTTTTATTTAGAAGCCCAAAACCCAGTCGATACGGTTTTGTATTTCCAAGCAGCAAATTTTACCTGAAACAAAGATTACATCATTAATTTATGTTGCACCAATTTATTTGCATAAAAAGTTACATAATTGTTTTCCTATCATCTATATGTTTGTGTACATACCAGAATTAAATAGGCGATTTCGGAGAAAACATTATCACGTGTACTTTTTTGATTAATGGTTCAATGTTTTAACAGGAATAAAAGGTGAGAAGCAAAATTTTATTAATTATTACTAATGCGTAATTATAAATGAATGTTTTAATGAGCTGTTAAAAAATTATCACATTAATTTATAATTAAAACGATATTTTATATAGATACAATTGTTTGTTCATATGGATATCCTGAGTGATGAAGGAAACGTGTTCTATCTAGCCTTTTGTAATGCATAACAGCACCGTGCCATTAAATATGATAGATCTAATGTTCTGAGATATGTTTCTTCTTTTAAAATATATAGGTTTTGCAGAAAATTTATAAGAAATATTAGAACTGAAAGTGACGCATATTATTATTGAACTAATTAATATATTAGCACATGAATGTAACCATTTATGTTCCTTATATTTACTGAAAACAATAAATATGAAGATTATACATATTTTAAAAAGAAACACATTTATGTAAGAAATGTACGATAATTTTTCTGTAAACAAAACCAACTGTTAATCAATACTTTTCAAACAATAAAAGACAGGAAATATGTGACGCAAATGATGAGTGATAAAATTAAACCAATTTGTACTATCGAAAAAATGACAAAATAAATTAAAAATTTAAAAAACTTTGATAACGTTTCAAAAGAATAATAAATAAAAAAAAACCGTTATAAATGCATAGACGAAAACGAAAAAAGATAAATTAAATAAAATATAGATGTGCGAAGGTTTCTCTTGTTAGAATCATGAAAAGGGACGAAATTAGAATAATACAATTACGTTTGGGACAAATAAAACCCAGGCACGTATACCTTGAGAATAAAAACTTCCGACGTCTATGTATCCAACCTAAACATATAATATATATTACTAGATGCTGGGCTAAGAGCGTTTGATAGAAAGCACCATAATTTTTGGTGTTGACATGAAAATTGCTAAAGCGAAATGTAACGTCGTTGTTATGTACATATATAAAACAGTTCAAACTTTATTTTTAATTTAATGAAAAAAACATAGCATTGGAAAATTCAAAACTTATTAGATTTTTACGATGAAGAAAAATATGGTTAATACGAAAATTGATTGAAATCGATTACAAATTTATATTTGAGTGTTTAAAATCCCAATCCAATTATAATAAATAGACGCTTCAAATCGCTTTTCCTTACTTTAGAGACGATAATTTAAACTCATTTCAAGTTGAAAACTCTTGAATTAATCGGTCAATTAACGCACTACAACGAATTAAAAAAAATAAATAAATTAAGTATCCAATATCCGTAGCGAAAGATTTTTTTTCTTCAGTATTCGTATCGATATAGAACTAGATTTCTTTCAATCGATAACTTTTAATAAGAAAAGAAAAACGAAGACATTTAGGATAGCGTTTGCTTCATTATTAACGGTTATACCGACTCTCGGTAACGACACAAGGTGTTAATTTACCGGGTGTACACATTATATATTGTAAGGTACCTATTATGGTTGTCATCAGAAGTTAATCTAACCCAGGATTTCAACGTAAGAAGAAGGAAAATGTGTAAGTTCACAATATAATTATCACGTACGAGAAAATTAAACGTATATATCGAAGTTGTTTATCTTGTATCATAACAGCGTTAAAGGATTAATCGACTCAAATTATTCAAATTAACTCCCGTTCTACTTGACTCAAATAGCGCACTCGACATTAACGCTCGCTTTATTCACGAATACACTTTGGCAAAGGAAAAAGGTGGAGCAACTTCATTTTTCTTTACGTACTTTCTGATTTAATTAAAAGTGTATGCCATAATGCATTTAACGTTTCAATTTACACAATTTTATACATAAACTTAAATATTGTAAGACGTTAAAAGCATTAGTAAGTAAGTAATTGATTGGTTGAGAGGCGTAGTGCAGTCTAAGGTAAACTAAAGTTAATAAAAGTTCACTATTAGACTATAGGACGATACAGCGTGCTTTTTTAATATAAAAAATATATTTCGCCGATATAAAGTTCCGTATAGAGTAAGTAGGTACCTACGGTAAATATTGCATCAGTATTTAATTAAAATATAATGTAAGAAGTGCTGCATATTGTAACATTATCGTTTTAATTCAATTTGCTATTCTCGATTGATTTCACTATTACACTGAGAGGAAATAAAACTAAATTGAACTAAAAATCAACCAGTAAATGGAATTATGAATCGATACTTTATATATAAATCGAAATAATTAACTTTTTTTTTCAATTTTAATTGAAATTACTACAGATCATTTATTTTTAATTTTTCAAATAATCTTTGAGATAATTTTTTGCTACTTTTAACCAAAGTAGATTTATTTTGAATTTTTATAAGAATTTCTTTGTAATTTTGAATCTATAGATACTTATTTAAGCTAATTTTTAAGCACTTTTAAAAATTAATGTTGAATGATTAAAATAAAATATGCCATAATATAGGTACTTACGTACGTATTTGATATAACTTATGTACCGTACTTATTATCCACCAGAATATATTATATGAGTATAAAACAAAAGTAAGAGTCTCTAATGTTCCAAAAGTGATAGTTTAATTCTTGTTAAATAATAAATCAATCATTTATCGATTAGTAAGTATAATAAAAGAGTTGTTAGTCTTTCAATTGTAAAAACCACAAGTGTCAATGTCTACCAAACCATCATCATCGGTTTATTTTTGTGTGTATTTCTTCAGTTGATGTGTTGAAAACATGTACATACGTGACATTATATCATCATTATTTTTTAAATGCATCACACGTCTCACCTTTGTTAATTTGAGGTTGAACAAAAACTTACGTATTTAAAAAATGATTGTAGAGTTCATTATTTAATAGAGCGTTCTTTGTGCGTTTTTAAAATTGTGAACATTAATAAAATATAGGAATCTGGCAATTGTTTTATTTCACCAATCGGATTATACGATACATAAACTCAGAGCCAAACACAAGCAAATTACTCGTTAAAGTTTTTTTTTTGCGAATTTGTGACATTTACTTTGTCATTTATCTTCTTCTATTGACAAGTACCAAAACTTAATTATTTATCATTCCTATACATACCTATAAATTTAAATGCTACCTATTTCTTCTTAAATTAATAAAAAAAAGTAAGTATTACAAAATGTCCTCATAGATCCAGTTTTGTTTTTATAGAAGGTTTTTAACACAATTACTTAATTACTAGCTTTATATGCGTGTAATTTTAAATGTAAAAAAGGCCCCAAATAATAAATTTTAAACTCTATTCGCCTCGTGCATGTCAGCTGGCGCCACCCAGTTAAGTTATAATTGACAGTACCCTTAGCATAAAAAAGAATCAACAAACAAGAATTGGACAGTACTAACTCAAATGTAAAAACTTAAATGTTGCTTCTCTTTCTAAACATGTGACAATTTAAGAGTATGATATTATTAGTCAATTACCAAACGATACAGTCGATAATAGCAGAGTGGAACGAATATTTTCTTCAAAACCACTCTGATCAAAGATGTATGAAATAAAATAAAGAATATTATTTTCGCAGATATTTAGGTTTTTAAAATATATCATGCAATCATAATAGGTAGGTATATAACAATAAATTTTACCAATCAATAGTTAGTAAAAAGCTGTCAATAAATATCCTTGACGCCACTTGTAACGGCATCGTCAATTCTTTTATTTCTGCTATCGAAATGCATGTACCGAATAGCTAATATTTTTTTGCCTGTATCATTTTTGTGTTCAAAAATAAAATATATACAAATTATACTTTGTATAAATACATGCATAATCTTTGTGGAAAATAAAATATCTAAGATTGCAACCTGAAAACACATAAATGATTGATTACAAAGAATAGGTATGCTCTGAAAATGATAACCAACTAAAAATTATAGAAACATGTTCTTATTTTTTATATAGATTTTTTTATTATTAAATGCGTCTTCTAACAACAATCTAAAGGTCCAATGATTTTTTATTAAGATGAAGGAACAGTAAAAACTACAAATTATATAATTTCATACATATATGTAATAACTATATTGTTTACTTATATGATTTGCCAATCTTTTTTCGTTTGAGTAGCGTGATATGATGATTCATGTAAAGACTTAACCACCTCATACCTGCAATTGTAAAATTATCTAATAACTTTGTGAATGGAATATTTTTCAAATGACTCATTTAAATACTACATAAAAGTCATAGTACAATTTATTTTTATATTTATACGAACGTCATCATTTTAAATAGTAGGTTTAACCAAATGAAAAACGAAACACTGATTTGGATATCGTGGTTACCTATATTAAATATATTTTAATGAAATAATGATTGTCGTGCCATTCACGAAAATCGTAAAGTAGGTAATAGTAACGATTTTTGTAAGATTTTCAGTTTTATTTCTAAAGAATGATAAAAATGAATTAACACAACTCAGTATTTTGTAGGTATTAAGTACGAATATATAGAAATGTCTAATGTCTAATTTTCTTATTACAATGCTGTTACATGAAAGTCGTTACAATTTCAATTTGTCTTCAAGAACCATTCTTTACGTCACGCACTGCTGCAGAAAATCACCCAACAACGGCAACGATAGCGACGGCTTTTAATTGCCAAACCCATTTTCACTGCATTTGCTGTTCAACGAATATTACTCTTAAATTTATTTCAATTATTTTCCAAATAATAATAGAGGGTGGCTGCTGTTTTATGTTTATTAAACTTTAAAATGTAACACATTCGAAACGCGAATATCGTAACAGTTTCGCTATATTTTCCATATTGGTTTTATGTAATTGTGAATATTTTCATAAAATTAAATGGTGAAATATAATTTTCAATTTATATTCGAATATAATTTATGACGGTCGTTCAATAAATCTAATATGGCTTACTATAAGTTACCAGCTTTATTATGAGATATCTTCTCTCGTGTGAATCCTTTCTGTAATAAGTGTGATGACATTTTTGCCAAATAGTTCTAATTAATTAACTGAAATTTAATAAACGTTCAATAATCGCTTTACGTTGACATTCCTGAAGCACGGCAGGGTGACGTGATATAACCGCCTATTATCGGAAATTACAGCTTAGATATTAAACACGTGAACAATGAAAATTCGGCTTAGCTTCGAAATATTGGACATTCCAAAATACTACTCATAGTTCTAATAACAATTCCATTATTTCTATGAATTTTCCGACGTCTACTATGTCATGATTTCTACTTCTATACTTATTTTAAACTTTCAATTATTTAACTATTCTGTAATTTTCACAAAAATAAAAATTGAAATTTAACGTTTGGCATTATGAACACAATTTAAAATTTAAAACTATTTTCAAACATACTTTTATATCATATACTTTATCAATATGATAAATAAGCTGTTTGTTACAAAATTTTTAAAAATATTTCGACCTCTAATGCTTAGGCCTAAGTAAATGAAAATATATTTAAAAAAATATGATCCGTACAGCATGGACATTGCAGAGCTTTGTTTAAACGATGAAAACTTTTAAGGAAATTGTTAAAATTTATTAAATTTCTATATGAATACATAGGAAACTGACCAATTATCAAAACTAGAAAACGGCTTAGCCTACGGTTTTGATTTTTGAATACTGGGTAATTACGAGAAAAATTTTGTCTATCTACTAAAATAGGGGTTTTAAAAATTCCAACCGTAAGGGATGAAAATGGAGCTTAAAAAATATAGGTAATTTAAAAACTATAAATCATGAAAAATTCTCACTCATAACAGTTATTCGACCACATAAAATTATAGAAATGCCATAATTTTAGATCATCACGTAAAATGGAAAAAAAAAATCTAAAAAAAGTTCTGACGAATGTCTTTACTAACCCTATTTGTAGTGTTTTCTACGTAACTAACATTTTGTTTTAAAAATTCTTTTCCTTGTAATTAATAAAAACTGAAGGGTGGTGATTTATGTTTTCATTATACTGTAGAAAACATTTTACAAATTGTCTTTTATTTATTTAAAAAAAAAATTTGAAATCCTGACTAAAGATTCATTCCAGATGACAGTTAATGCGACGATAAAAAAAACCTTATGTACTAATTTTGTGTGTATGTCTACTCTTAGCTTAGTTTTGGGCATTTCCAAACGATAATTGCTCGAGATCAAGAACTAATAAAACTGTTTTCGATTCATACAATTTAAAACTACAAGTTTAATTAGTAGATACACAACCTAAGCCTAACCCATTTAGAAATAGTCACAAATCATTTGGAACGCTATTTTTACGCTGCGCATATCTTCTACCATTCACTTCCGATTTCTCTGTTATCTAAAACGACCTATAACATTCATTATGATAAATTGTTTAATTTTCCCTAGCCTTCTTCCAATTCGATTAATAATGAGCAAATATTTGAAGTGGATGATCATCTGCTATTGAAATGTACATTGTTAGTTATTTATACGAGTACAGCTAGATCTTCTTTAATAGATCAAGAAATTTTTAAATAGAATAGAATGAAATATACCTATACCCATACAAAATGTTAATATGAAATTACACTATAGAATACACTAAGAATAGGATATTTAAATGTAGTTTTTCTTTAAATTTATTTCGAAAGTGGTAAGGGGTAGCGCTGTGTAATGTTATAAAAATTAAATCATAAGTAGGTATTTCATAAAATCCATAAAACTTCGTAGAAATATTGAAGATTAAAAATAATTCTCATAAATTAAAGAGGACTCGATAAAAACAAACATCACAAAAACGGGTACTGTACCATTAGCCGTACAAACATTTTTAAACTTAGATTTAAAAATGAGATATTACGTATTTATGATTTTCGCTATTGAAATCAGAACTTAATATTAAATTTATAATAAATCACGTTTGTAAGTATGACACTTTAATAATTTTGTTATTAATTTTTAAGTTTTTTTTTTTTCGTTTAAATTAACTTGACAGTATTTTCTTAATACTAACTTATATTTTATGTAGAGTATAATTTTCGTTGTTCTCCATTTAATAAAACGAAATATAGAAAACTTTTTAATGAAAAATCACATCCGGTTTGTAAAACGACTTGTTACAAAAGAATGTAATTCGTACAAAAAAATAAAAAAGAAACTCGTATATATGTATAGGTATATACTTTCTTTTGCTCTAAGTTTTTGAAACTTTTACGAAACAATGCTTTATTTAAAGTGACAAAGGACCAAAATTAAATGAAACAATCTAGCTTACAATTTCAACCTATTTGATAAGTTGTACATTGCATTAAAAAAAACGAAGTAAGTACCTACACATTTAATTTTGAATGACTGACAAGCCCATAATGAACAATATAAAACAAGGAGGAAGTTTTAAATCTTTGTTTTTGAGTAAACGTTGTGCATATAATACTTTAAAAATCAAAATGAAATACTTTGGAATATCCCTTGGAACTTTTGATGATGACGATAATAATAAAAAATGTGATCCGTTTGTCTATTCTAAAAATTTATATCTTAGAAAGAAGGAAAGAATTTTAATATCATTGTCATAGTAGGTACATACGACCAAGGATATATCGTGTTAATGTCTTGATGTTCTTTTTATGTGTCTTTTATTACTTCACCATTTTTTGTTCGCGTGAATATATTTAATGTCTTGTCACACGATGCGTACACAATTTTTTACGTCGTCTAAAACTGTCCTCAACACGGTTTTTCTTTTACATTAAATTAATTATAGTTAACAACCATAATTGAAAAAAAATAATTATGGAAATGAAACAAACTACAACACAAAAGTACTTGAGCTGAAAGCATACCAAAAGAAACCTTTTCTTTTTTGTAACAAAAAAGGAAAAAAGTTACCTACCTACTTAAAAATATCATAGATTTTAACTTTTCTTAGATACCTACTTGTGAAAAACCTTTTTCTTACTTTCATTTTTGAATATTTTGGGTTAATCGCCGAACCAAACAAAATATTGCCTGAAATAACGCTGTGTAATAAAATGCAGTTGTTAATAAATAGCAAATAAACAATAGTGTTGAACCAACTAGAACAAGTATTCTGTACGAAAGAAAATATCATAGGTGCATACTTTGTTAAATATATCGAAACAGAAAAGTAAGAATATTCATGAAGCATCATTAATATCAATTATTTTTAAATGATAGTCATTCGAATAAGTTCCCTTAGGGTTTTTTTTTTATTTAAATCAAAATGATTTATATATTTCAATTTAACTACAACCGTTGGAAACATTTTCCAATAATTTCTAAGCTTGGAAAAAGTCCAGGAAATTTATTAGTTAAAAAATATTAGACATTTCTGAATAAGTAAAACTATGCAATATATGGTATGTTATATAGTTTTAGTTGAAGAGTTTATGAGTTGAGTTTTACGACGAAATAATACTCCGAAGAAAAATAAAATCTATTTCATAATAAAATTGGGTCTCAAGTTCGTAATACATAATTGTATGTCTAATAAATACTCCAAGAAAAGTTTTCTAGTATCTAAAACAACTTCTCAGAGACTATGCTTTATGCAAGTATCTATTTATTTTAATGAATATATACTAATCGAGATCTGGATGAACGAGTACATACTTGTTATCACATTTAGAACATACATTTCCTTTGATCACTCATTGGTTAAATTGGATTTGTAATTGACATCTTAAACGACCAAACGTTTTATTGCAAAAACGAGATGAAACTAAAAATTAGAAACATAATGCAGTATTTGTCTTAAAAATGCAATAGATTTTACATTTACATTTAAATTGTCTGGTAATTGCAATAACCAAAGTATTTCCACATTTTTAGTCATTTGAACAGTGAATTATTACTTTTCTATCGCTTTTTTAAACACAAAAATCGTGTGGAAATAAAAGCAATATACTAACATCTAAATACTCTTCTTAAAAATCATGAATATTAGACTTGAAAATAAAGTGAAGTAGTTTAAAATCATATCTAATAGCTTGAAAATAAATTCAAGTAGCTTAAAAATCAAGTCAAATAGTATATCTTTATTTATAAGTACTACACTACAATAGTACTATTGTAGCGTTTCTAATTAAATATTGATCTACTATTTGACTAGATTTCTAAGCTACTTGACTTTATTTTCAAGCTATTTGATTGGATTTTCATACTACTGGACATGATTTTCAAGTTACTTGGCTTAAATTAAACTTAGAAACATGTCAAACCTACGTCTAATGCAACATTGAATTTGCAAGTTATGTCATTTAGAAATAAAAACGTTAAGCCTACTTACACAACACGTCCAGTTATTTGAATTGAATTCAGAAAATTGACAGGAAAGAAGTTTCACGCTTTCAATAAACACTATGCAAAAAATAGTTATTTTTAATAGATAAATAAAGTTTAGTTTACACTAAGTAAGTCGGGTAGGTTACTACTAATTATTAAAAAAATCAGTTACCTAGACCTTAAAAGTACAAGAAAATAAATAAATTTCTTAAAATTTTAGCTTGAACTAGTGATTCTTAGTAACTGTTAATATCTTTAATCTATCCAGCATGAAGTTTTAGTTGAATAATTAAAAAATATGAAGGTAAGCATTGAACTTAAGAAATAAGATGTTTGGGCATGAAAGTACGTAATATATCTGCAACGATTTAATTATGTACGTTGGCCAAGTAGAACACAACTCACAAGAACGTTTCGTGTATTTTTTATGAAGTTTGCCTACAGGCAGTTGCTTGGTTATGTCGACAAGAGTTTAACTCCCCAGCATAAATTGTCACCACAAGGCAATCGGCTCTACGTTACATCCCCCTTTTTTTGAGGGTCGATCGTGCCGTATAGAGCTTGAGGGTCACAAATCCCAATAACGCTGCTCTTTTTACAATGATTTAGAATTATTATTGTTTTAACTCATATTTATGAAAATGAAAATTTGAAGATATGAGGTAAAATTCATAATTTACTTATATTGTTTTTTTAAAAGAGAAACGATAACAGCAGTCGGATTAAAGTATGAACATTTAAAAGTCTAATTTGAATGTAAGATGCGTAATGAACTGAAATTAAATTAATATTTTTTTATTCAAATTTAAACAAAGAAAAACAAGCAATAACGCTCTTTTTTATTTAGGAAACAAGCGTGAAATATGAAACCTTTGTCGCCGTCTATAGCGTTTGAAGCGTAAATTTTAGGGAGAGGGATGTTTTTTTTAAATATATATATATATATGTGTGTGTGTGTATACACAAAAACATCTCTTCTCGATATCGTTTATTTAAATTTTCTGCGGTTTCTTTAATTTAAATAAAATTTTGTTTAACCGGAAGACGTTTGAAAGAAGGTGTACACTGTAAATCAAATGGCTCTAACATTAAATGTTCAGAATTTTAATAACTTCTTAAACTTGGAAAAAATCACATCAATATTTCCGTTGATAAAAAAAAGTAATAGCATTCAAAAATATAATTTACATTTCTCTGCACAAACGAATTGTAATATTTAAGGTAGAAATAATGAAGATGTCAATTGAACAATAGTTGCAAATATTTGATATATAAATAAATGAGTTTACCAATAAATATTAAGCTTTTTCGAAGTTTGTTAGCACATATCATAAGAGAAACTCATTAAAAGAAATGCAAAATATATTTTTTCTATCACTTTTCGTTATTTTTATTACCAACCGAATTTATTAGAGCAAAATGATTTAAGTGCAAACTTCAACCATAAATTTTGCGAACCGCGCTAAACAATCTTATTTAAAGCGAGTTACGGTCGTGTATATCTTCAGCCATATAGATTTCGTACAATAGCATTATTATGAACCATTAACTAAAACTTTTTATTAACGCAGAAAAGCAATAAACGATTACGATGTCCGCAATGATTAGAATGTGAAGAAATATTTATGTAAGTCTTTAAATTCAACGAGAATAACTAAGAATGTCGGTGCCTTAATGGAATTTACATGTCGTCTGTGCAGTGCTTGCAAAGTTACGGAGCGTTGCACAAGATAAAACAAAGCTTCTTTGACAGCTTTAGGGCAACTATCATACGAATGCTGATCAGATTCAACCATATTCAACGTCCAAATAGAAACAAAAATTTTGTTATATATAGAGAATGCAAAAAATCAATTCTTCAATCGCTGTCAATGCAACTATCTACAATCGTTCTATCATACCTTTATATACATTTAATAACGATTTAACAAATGCTTTGGTGATTGCTTATTACTTCGATAAAAATATAACAAAACGTAAACGTAAAATATAAACGTAAAAAAGTTGATTGAATTATCAAAACAAAACAAGACTTTCGATAAGAAAGTCGTTTACATTTTATGTTATTTGAAAAGAGGAAAAAATTGTGAAAAGTTGTCCTTTTCAACGTCATTATTGGACAAAATATGAAATAATGCAATTAGGTAACTAAGTGGAAAAGGGTGAGAAAATAATTATAAAAGAGTAAATAAATAATATTATGAAACTGAGATGAAAACAGAAATACTGTTAATTTTATTTTTGACTGCACCGTGTTCGAGTATAAATTAAGCTGGATGATTTAACCACTCAAGTGTTTCTATTTTAAAAATGGATTTATATGTTTAATCAAACATTAAAAAGAATCATGAAAAAAACAAACGAACATCATTGTCGATCAACTGTCTGGAAACTTTACTACTCCAAAAGCGCGTAGTAGATGGAGTTCACAATTCAAACATTCTTAATTCATAATGGTTCATTGGTAAAATGTCACGTCATATTGTCAATCACTCATCCAAAGATAATTCATCTTTCATAAGAAAATTGAATTCAATTATAATATTTTTCAATTTTCATTTCGCTTGTACAAATATCGATAGTAGTTGAGCGTTTCCCGTCAAGCACTGCTAATTTAAAAACAATATTACTAACCACATCTCGTGTACAATCTATGGTGAAACTATGAAATTGATAATTTATTGATAATAACAGAAAATTAGACTGTCACAATGGTTATACAAATGATTAATACCAGCTAAATGAACTAAATCTTAATGAAAACTTTAGTCATCAATCCTGAAGTAATACTGCAACTCGGCATTCGTTCGTTACCTTCAATATAATTTCAAACCTTATAAAGTCATGAAACTCACATAATACTGAACTAGTATGTACAATATGCATTTATTAGAGACGCGCAGTTAGTGAAAATCAGATCGTATTACATTTAAATCTCAGGACTTGATTCTTTGGCGTATTTTCTTCATATTCACACATCACCTTCAGATAACAAATGCTTATAACGCTGCCTGTTATGAAATCAAGTCATTTTGTCATTTCCACATTCCATATATTGTCATTTTTAAATTAGAAAATTATTTATTTATAAAAGATAATTTTAAAAAGTGAAATGAATTAGAAAAAAAAAATTGAAAACGCGTAAATTTGATGCAACCCTTTTTTCGCAATTTGTTATGTTAATATAACAACCGTCCGGTGGCGGTTTTCGTCCGTACCCCAAAAATAAACAAAGGATATCAAATGCGTCGTTTTCAGGACGCTAAAATGCAAAATCACCACAACGTGTAGAATTTTGGTTTCCGGTTCCGTAATCAAACCTATGTGCTTCAATGAGCGTACTAAAATTAGATATACAAACTCATTAACATATAATTTTAATTAATAATTTCCTAGTCTCTTAAATTAGCTCAGTTAGCAGACAAAGATCTTTTATACTTCTCGACTTGGGATTTCTCGTACAATCACAAACTTAACAGTCAGACATAAAGTATTTAATTTTTTTTTATTTTTGCAAACTAAAGTTAGAAGTTTTTAAACTGATATTTGATTTTTTTTTTAATATTAACTTATTTTCAATGATAAGCATTTCATAAACTGTTGTTATTGTTTTGAAAGAAAAAAAATACGGATGCAACTGTAACATACATATAGTTAAAATAATCCAATTAAATTATTTAAATTGACCTACATCACATTGAACGATGAGGGCATCTTTTGAATCATATAGGAAGAAGGGGAATCATTAGTTAATTAAAAATTTTCAGTTAACTTTAATAACTTTAAAAAAAATGTTTGGAAACTCAAAAAAAACTTGCTAAAAATCGATATCTGAAGACTAAAAATTAAATAAAACAGAGTAAAAATATCGCTTTATTTATTTTATAATTTACTGCAGTAGACATTCACTGCTTTTAAGCACGGGCTAAATATTTATAATTTTAAAATAATATAAATCATATTAAGTACTGATAATACTGCGTCGCTTTACCAAATTCATAAAACTCTATTTAAATATCATTCAAATATTCATAATGTTAGATTCACAAAAATATTTTAATTAAATATTCGTATTTTGAAATATCTTTTACAGATGAAGAAAATTAAGAATCGCGGAGTGAAATTAATTTTGTAAAAATATTCTGTTGCGCATTTCAAATAATGCTAATTAAAATTGAAATAATTTTTAAAACATTGAAAATTCAAGAAATTTATTTCACATTGATTAAAACGTTTGCTTAAATATTTTAAATAGAATTCAAACTTTGCTAGTTATCTAAAAAAATATTTTTTCCTAGTCCGAAATGTCATTAAACAAATGCGGTAGTAGGTACAACGATTCAAAAACATTAAAATATTATTTTTTATGATTTTTTTTTTTAAATTTATAAATTTAGCATTAGTAAGAGCTGTTAAACAATTTTTTATGTAAAGTTAATAAAATTGTAGGAGTAATTAAAACAAAACTCCATATTTGTGTTTCTTTAGTTTTTTTAAAAATTAAAGAGGTCACTTTCTTGCAGTTAAAAATGTTTAACGAATCCTCAAAAACTAGTATAGCTACCTAGAAACACATCATAAACTGTTTAAGAATCAATTTTTTCGTTATCTCCTCAAAAACTTTTACTATCTCTACTTTGCAAATACTTTAAAACTTTCAATTTTTTTCCTGGCTGCATCATTTTCTACTAATGGTTAAACACCTTAATCGAAAACCCAACATAAACAACAACGCACCCAAGTAGATCATACTGGTTCCAAACTAAAGTTTCCTATGAAATCAAAGTCATATTGCCATTTGTCAAGTGTATTTGTACCTTTAATCTCTTCATATAAGGGCTTTGTTCACGGGTGCGATTCTGAATCAGTGTCATGACCCTATTTGCATGCGTATGATTAAAAACCGTTAGCGAGTCAGTAAAATTACTGAACTTTTAGTAACAGTTCTATGTTCACAGCAAGTTCATTCGTTATCAATTCAGAATTGATTCTTGTAATTTTTGGATTTTTGTTACAACAAAAAATTCGTTCTCTTACTTATGCCCAGTTTAAAATATTGCGATTAAGTCGATTAAGTCTGATTCTGCTGTCAACGATAGCCAAGTGTAGTTCTCATTTAATTTGAAGCAAAATAAATCCTGAATACGTTAATAACCGCATATGCACTTGACGATAATCTTAAACTGATTCGTATGATCGATTGAAATTGAGACCCGCAAAGAAAGCTAAATATTTAATGTTTTACGTAAGATGTAGTATGTTAAAAATTAGTACACTAAAAATGAAATACTTATTCGATTAGTCAAGATTACAAACGGTATAGATATAATTTAGTATTATAAAATATTGCATTTTAAAATGGGAAATATGAATATGGTTAGGTTGTAGATCATCGCACGATACCTACCTAATATATATTTTTTTAAAAAGCCAAATTAATCTAAAACTGTTAATTTAACTCATTTATTACTTTTCATACTGCTACCTGTGCTACTATTTTTCGAATAAGCTTTTTCATCTATTTTTTTTTTTCACTTTTTTGCAATTATATTGCATTACAGTTTTTTTCATCTATGCATCTAATATTTATAGTCAAGCTCAACGTGTTCTTAAACCTTAACAATATTTGAACTTGGGTAATTGTAATATTAAAAAAATGAAAATATGCTGAGATTATTTTAATAAAAATTAAGTGAATATATTGGTCATATTATATGGCAAAACACAGAAACTGGTACAAAAAAAGAATTTTTATTTAAATAAAGTTACTTTTTTTGTAAAAAAAACAGTGGCACAAAGATTAGATTTTTTACGTCTCTACTCGGATACGGTTTTACGGTACCTACTCGGTTCAATACTCGATGAATCTTAAATATTCCTGAAAATAGTGTATTATAGAATTTTCGTTGCTTAGATTGGCATGATAATATGACCTTGGATATTAAAGCGACTTTAAATACAAAAAAAGATACTAAACACAATAAACTATACCTTACTGTGTTAAAAAGAAATCCTGGTTTTAAGTACGATAGTAATGTTTAAGGTCGTAAAAATTTTTGTGTTTTAAAAGAAAAGTGTCAAAATTTCGCCAAATTGTTTCTCTAGTCAAGTTTTTCCGTTAAATAATTAGTGTAATTAACTTTATTGTTTTTCAATTTTCTAATTTGATGAAAAAGAATTTTATTTTATATCTTTTTCTAAACATCTTTTAACTAACCAACACTCATAATTTCGTACATAAAAGGAGAAAAATAAGCTTTAAAAAATTGTTTACTTTGAATAACGTTAAAAGTCTGATCCTCTTAAAATGTTTTGTACATTTTTTTCCCAGTTTGCAGGAACTATCGTTAACATCTAAGATTTATGTAGCTGTTTAAGCATATTGAAGCCAAACACAAACCCAAAGGTTTTACTCATACTATATTTATAGAACATGATACTTAAAAATAATAGAAAAATCTTTTTTCGACAGCGTTTTTTCGTGTGTTAATTTATTATCAAAACCGTTAATAAATTATACGATTATATCCACAATTCTTTCTTACTAGACGAAAAACAAAATGAGAAGAAATAAAAAAGTGTAGATATAGAATAGCGCGCGCTATGCGCGCCAAATAATCGGGAGAGCAAAAAATAATACATATTTCAAAGGCAAACGAGCGTATAGAAAAGAAAATCCGAAATAAATTAGTGTACACTCGATATGCCAAATAAAAGGAAAAGGACCCTTCATTATACGTATTTATGTGATAGATGGTTTTAGTTGGAAGCGAGCAATGTGCGTTATACATACATAGGTCATGTATATGTAGCTCTCTGGAATAAATGTATTTTTAGCGAGACGAAACTTGTGTAGGAGATTGGGAAATAAACGTTTTCCGCCGCTCTATTTCAGAACATGACGTACATTCAACTTCAATCATGACATTGTGAACATTGTATTCGATGCTTCATATTAGCAATGAGGCGACTTCATCCTTCACTTCCAACTCATCATTGTCGTCCTACTCCACTAGTAGAATTATCTACTAGCCTTCTCCTCTCTACTCGTCGCCTCGCTTTCCTTTTCATATCGTCATAAATGCAATACTACCACGTATATATTTTGGCTTCACTGTTTTATTGATACATCAAAATTGAATTAAATAGCGATGCATTTATGTAAAAGATATACATAGGTAGATAGATTTGTTAATTTAAATCAATACTTTTCTATTTTAAAACTAGCATATACCTAGATGCTTAACAAATAAAAAATTAAATCTTCATGTAGGAAATTATCATAAATTTAGCCGAAACTCAAAATAGAATAACCACTGACAATTTTCATAATACCTACTAATGAAAATAGTAGCTTTAAAAATCTTATCTACAAAATTCTCCCCGTCCATCCATCTGGGTGTATGGCACATTTGGCCATTGTAAACTAAAGTATTTTACTCAAAAACTATTAGTTCTAAAAACATCAAAAGAAGAGAGGTATCTACTGAGAACCGCTATACTACAGTAGTGAAGTGAAATTACGGACAAAATAATAAACGGGGTGCAATCGCACCACTTTCTGAATGCGAATTTACATAGGTTGTAGAATATTTAAAAAAAACCTTCTCTAAAAATTGTTTTGAATAAAATATATATTATACTTAGTTTATTTTTTGATATGGTTATGTTTATAATAATTATTAACGTAAGTTGTAAGCTGCACTATCTGGTATAAATAAAGCTCATCGGCAAGAATATTCAACCATAGTTTCAAATAAAATTATTTCAGAAAAAATGTTAATACTTCAATATCATTTGTATATATATGTGAGCGTATAGCGTGTAAAGCGCCACAGAACTGTCTTTTATATGAAATTCACTGTTGGTTAAAAGAATATAAACAAAACCCACGATTGGTTAAAATAAAAAGTTAAATAAAGTATTCCATAATTTTACCAATACGCTTCGCGAGGAAGTATACATTTTCAGACTCGGAGGACCTCAAAACGTGTATTACCAGTGAAAACTCGAAATCGAATATGCGATCCGAAGTAAACGAACGTAAAAAGCTTAATTTTCTTGTCCAGGATATTAAACGATGTGCTGTTAAAAAAAATTAGCTATAATACATGTTTATTTATACTATAATCAATGTATGTGTAATGTGTATATCTAATTATTATCTAATATGCCAGGTTGATTCACTACAACAATTTCAAAAAACTAATTTTTGAAACTTATTTCTAGTATTAAAGTATTAAATAAAATTTAATTATTTTAATTTGAGATGCTTAAAGGTGAAGTACCTTCACGTCATACTCTTTCTGAAGAATGAGTTCAAGTTTCGTGCGAATATTTTCGTTTCATTTATTAAAAAGAATAAGAACTTCTTTAAGATGAATATAACAAACCATATTGTAAATTATTATAAAAGTTATGTGATAAATTGTATATATAATATTAATTATGTTTTTATACAATGAACATAATTTTATATAAAACTTTATCATAACATAATTAAGTCGAAATAAATAATCATGAAGCCTGTTTATAAAATCATAATGGTAATTTCATCCTTTTATTGACAGTATAATAACTAATGAAATATGTAATCATTAAAACATTAGATTTTAATTACTAGCTATTGAGTACGCTTGTCGTAACCTATATTTTCTCAATTTGAAACTCGCGCCTGAATCAATAATACATGCAGGCTCAAAGTTGGATATTCCCTTCGCAGTCGCATCTTATTTTTCTCCCGTACAATTTAAATTCATTAGAACAGCAAGTGTATATATATCTACATATATACGAGTATGGAGAAGAAGATCTAATGAAATTGTCGTTGCAAAGTTTTCTTTGATGATTTTAACTTCATCCGGCGTTTGCAAAATACATTTTGAATTGAACTGAAGTGTGATTGAATTGATGTAATATAAGCAAGATAAATCATTTCAACCATTCCAGAGTACAATTGAAGTAATGAATGATACGCTGTGAATGGTGAGAGTTCTCTAAATAAATGTTTTACTATTCAGATGATATGTAAATGATTATTAAGTATATATACAAATGCGTGTGTGTTTGCGATAAATTTACGAATACATAGACTAGAACGGCTAACCAAGTATTTATTATTCTCGAATTTAATAAGGGCTATCTATTTAGCCACTCTTTAAATTGGACTACAACAGATTTTTTTATAAAGCACAAGTTATTGAAGTTTAGTGAGAAAGATTTTAACTTTTTATTCTCTCCACTACTGATATGAATTTATTACTTATTTTATTTGTAAGAAAATATATAATTTGTCAAAGGTCATACAAACTGTGATACATTTGTTACTTGATGTACTTGCTATATAAGCATTATGTTCTCTATAATGAAATCATGAACTTTTATTATTGTAAAAGGCCATTTCTATGATACCAAAGATACATTTTTCAAATATTCAATTTCTGTGAGATAGTTTAAATGTGAAAATGTAATTGTAAATAACTTTAACAGCAAATTGAAAAATTCAAACCGAATATTAAAAAAATCATAACATAAGACTGAATTCAAATTGAACATTACTTTTTTTAGATCTAGAAAAATTAAGTTAAATTAGAATATTGAGTTAGTTAGTTCAATTACAAATGAAACTCAACCTTGCAGTTATGTAAGTTAAGCTTTAAATTGAAGTAAGTTAGTTTGACTTAAGCTTCATACTTAGTATCAAACAAAACTAAATTTTTCGACTTGAAAAGTGTGCGAATTAATATTTCTTATCTAAAAATTAAAAAAGTTTATCTTGACCAATTCAGTTTTTTTTAATTGCCATTTTAGTAAAGTAAATAATCACTCGCTAATTTAAAATAATTTTAGCTTTTTACAAAAATATGCATGTAAGCATCTGTTTAATAGCCATAGACACAAATATTTAAATATGTATACACATTTTTTTAAACTCAGTACATTTTGACCTGAATATGTAAGCTCCTAATAATTAATGCATAGACTTGGGAATCCATTCATTTTAGAGATTTATTTAATTTAATATAAAACAACTCGCGTCCATACATTTGCGATCAAACTCTAATAAACATTAGCAGATTTAATAAACTTGCATTGACAATAAGTTTCGACCGGAACAATAAAATAAAACGGATGACACGTTAAGTGGAATGAAGCGTAATAATACGCGAATGAATACGGAAGAGCAATAAAGTAAAGAGAGATTACAAAGACTGCCTCAATGTCATGTAAACGAAGAAAATTGTGGACGTTGTGTTTATGTAAAGTTCGTCCATCAATTGTATCTTTGTCACTGCAATGTTTCATTACAGGAAATGATGACACCGGATGTTGACTAAACTAGCATTGTTAAAATGCCTAAATCCACAATGCGTTCGCAACAATAAATGGTTTGAAAATGCATTAGAAAATTTGCAATAACCACTACTTTAAAGAGCTGCATTAATTTCACAACGCCAGAGAAAAACAGAAATTAAAACTTATGTTATATTTTTAAAAAAATCGCATTTAAGTTTCCTCAATAGTTTATTTTAGCGTTCTTTTAACAGATATTGTATAACTAGCTTACGTATCTTAAATAGGACTCTAATTATTTTAATTAATGTTAAAATTACTCATTATATTTATAATATTTTGATTTTCGTTGGTCTTCATCTTCAGATGTATTATAGAAGAATAAGGAGAAGCATCTTTGTTAATTTTCTTTTTTGATACATGAAGAACATTTGAAATGTTGATATTAATTACTTATATTATTGTTTAAAGGAGTGAGTTGAATTTATTATCTGATAATGAAACAAACTTTAAATTGTAGCAGTGTTATAAATGGCTACATAATAGATTTGCTGACAAATTGTTTATTGTCGTTAAGCGTAGATAGAATCGCACTACTGAAGATAATTATGTTAAAATTAAAACAGCGTAGCAAATAAATGGCTTGTACCCCACAAACAGTTGATCAATGCTTAAAGCGTTAATGTAGCAAGCTCTCTCAAATCCAAGCATTAAAATTATTGTGATATAATTATTGATTAAACATGCATCAATTATAATAATTTATGTTCAGTGAATAAATAAATAAAAGAGAAATGCTGTAATAAAAATAAAAAAATAAAAAACAGTTCTCATAATAAATTAAAAATCATCTTCAAATCCATTACTGCATCCACTTTATGCTGAAGCTCTTGCTCTATTTATCTAAAAACATGTTTGCTTCTGTATGTCGCTAGTATGTTACTCATACGTATGTTTTTAGAAGTAGGGAGGCACTTAAAAGTAGTCGCTTATTTTAAATAAAATATGTGTAATGCACGCCGTTGCACCTGATATCTTCGTCGTTAAAGTTGTAAATCTTAGCATGGTGTTTTTTTGGTAGTACAAATGGAGATTTGCGCTCATATTTTACTGCTACTGTATATAGTAGTGCAAAGCATTTCAGTGCACATAACGTCGTTTATTCAATATATACCTAAGTACATTTGACAACTAAAATTTTCACTACTCTTTGTACGATAAATCATTTTTCCAATTGTACAAAAGCACAAATCTGTGCATTTAACTAATATTCACAAATGGATTGCTAAAAATATTGGTTTGCTCATATTTTCTCTTGGTAAATAATCAATACTTTCATTCTTCGCTGAGTAAATAATAGTTGTATGCTCATTTGAGCACACATCGAATACTCTCTAACTCCCAACTGGAATAATATAGAAATTGTTAATCTTTTTATTACTCTCACTAATCAGTTAAGGAAATAAGGCTTCAGGCGTATGTAGAAGTTTCTTCCAAGAAATGCTATATAAACATCGCTGTTCTATCTGAAATTATTATTAACCCTGGATAAAGGACATAGTTAAACCTGAAACTAATTAGCATCCAACGCGCGTTCACTATAAATTGCTTCTCTTGGGTCCTCACATTAACATACTAAAAGTCCTTGTCTCATCCCGACATCTGCGTCCGTCTTACATACCCTTGTGAATTTACCCACAAAACGATATATGTATGCTTCATAACAATTCAAAATTCCTTTGATGGAAAATTCGTTTAAAGTTCGAACCAAATAAACAAAAGGGCTTGTATATGATTAAAAAAATGAACCCTTGATAATTTTTCTAATAATTACAATATATAATACAAGTCCATATTTTTCCACATAGAAAGAAAATCTTTTAAAGATGTTTACTTTTAATGTATTATATGGTAAAGTTACACATCATTTAAGATGCTATTTTTATTTAAATTCATAGATAAATTATAAAAACTTACAGTTACAAATAGCCAAGAGTAAAGAAAAAATATTACCTGAAAAAAATTAAAAAAATTATTTATCAAGAAAACTCTAAGTTGTAATGTCAATAAATTGCAACACGTTATTTTCTAATGAGAAATTAAACGCCAGCCAGATAAATGCTCATTTATCTTCACCTCGTTTTTTATTGATACAAAATTTATTAATTTCATGTTAAATAGATATGAAAATAAACTTTCGATTTTTGCTTTGAAATAAATTCATTTCAAATGAAATTTCCATTTAAACTGTATTTTATATTAATAAAACCAACTAACACGTATAGATTCCTATATATGTATGATCAGTTAGTGCTTTATAATTTCAACTGTAGTGAACGATTTATATTTATAATGGAATCCCTTTACGATGGCTCTGAATGTCTTCCATTGGGTTAACATTAGCATTACAAAGCGTTCACAGCAAGAATACTAAGCAAAATTGTGTAGAACTTGGTCATTAATTAAATTAACCAATAATTATTTCATTCATAAATTATGATTCCCCATAAATAATATATAAATCACAATCAATACTATCGTGGGTACATGCAAAACTACATACCTACGAATGTACGGATATAACGAATGCAGATATCTTTCTATCTTATGTTTGCTTTGTTTTAGGACTGCTCGTATTATAAACAATGAAATTCATTATCGGTCCATACATATGCATATATATGTATATAAGCATATACGTGTTCATAAATGTGAATATATTGTGCATACCTATTAAACATTGTCTATTCAAAATTAGTATTGCATTAGATATTTACATATAGCCATCATAATATTTGCAATTGGTACAAACCATTTATAAAAAAATACGCCCAAAGATTCTTTAAATGTATGTTTATATAAAAAATTCAACCACATTTTTTTGAGATCAGAAATCTATTGATTTTTAAAGAGATGCGACTATTTGTATACAAAGTTTTATTTGGTGATGACTACAAAGTTGCATCTTAAGCCGAAAACAAGATGAATTGAGACAAACAAGAGTTTTGATGCGACATAATGTTTGATTCGACATCAAAATCTCATATGACAATCACTTAAAGTTTCCACTGCAAAATGCACAACGTGAACAATATCTATATGTCTGAAGACACCTCCGTACACACAGTAAAAGTTAAACATCAAGTTTTAAACATGCAAGTAAATATGTACGTGTTATGAAAAACATTGGAAACAGGTCTCATTGAATGTTTTAAGAAAAAGGTACAAAAATGAAATTAATATAATCGTTATTTATAATTTTACTGTTTTTCAAACTATATGTGGCCTTTACCTAAATACATTATAAGTTTAAAGCTTTCAACCATGTAGCTTATTTTTAATTTAAAAAAATCACATTATATTAGAATTCGGTGCGGTAAAAAACACTGATGTTGTGGAAATTGAATCATTTGAATATTGATCCATTTTACAATTGAATTCGTTAATCTGAGCGAGAGTGTAAGAGCTTCACCATTATCATGGTGATACTTTAACTTGCGCCTGAAACATTTTTCAATAAGTTCTGGTAAACAAATGGTAATGTACTAATCAGTATTAAGCAACTGTTTTGTGGTTCTCTAAAACCATGCCCAAAAGTACAGACAGCTAAAGAACCTGTTTTGAAGCACTTGACGAACGAAGAATTGTTATTAGCTTTTCCTACTACTTCAAAACATTTAGTTTCCGATTTATATAAGGTTTAACCATATTTCATCACCAATAACAAATTTGCATTAGACTGACCTTTGTTTCATTTCTTTAAGGTTCCCTGGTAGCCTTTTACTCGAGAGTTCTTCTAATAATTCGTTCAAATGTGTGGAATCAACCGTTTAACATTGTTGTGTCTAACACTGAAGTCACCAAACCGTTTTTATTTATCTTATTCTACATGCCAAGGCTATTTAACACGAATTTGACATAATCTTCTCTGATAAGTTTTCGAGACCATGTGAAGTTTTCTTCAGTGACAGTAATGCAAGGACGACCTTCATGAGTTGCATCACCATCCTCATTAAAGATCGTTCCCAATAAAACTAAAACTATTTACAGATTGTAATGAAAATTAACAGACAAATTAATAATAGTTACAGTTAAAAGCTATTCCTGCATTTTTGAGGCTGAAAAACAATTCTGAACCGAAATATAACTAAAAGAAAATATTTTTTTGAGTACAATTTTACCATGGGTTTTTAGAAAAAATGGAAAAATCCCGCCAAAAAAAAATTCATGTGAAAATGGGCGTATGTTCAATATATAAAATATTCTTCAAATATTATAAAGTTTACCTACAAGAGAGTAAGGGGAGAAAAAGAACGGGACAGAGAAGGCACGGACTTTGATCTGTTAACAACTAACACAAGCGACGTCGAAAGTAAGATGTCTATGAGCGTATATTAAGTGAACAGTTAAGGGAACAACCTTAAGTTCTGAAAACCAGTTATAAATAATACGACTGATGCTGCTTAATCCCCAAAAACCGTACAAAACAATTGCGTCAAACCACTTTAAAAATCATTAATCGGAAGTATTCTTTAGTTAAATCTATAATTGAATCGCCATGCTAGCTTCAATTGACACAGAAAACACTACCTGTAATTTCTATATGAGACTTACTGATGACGAACTTGTAGATACTACTTTTTTTCGTTTAAATCATAACGTAATAGTTTGTACAATATAAAATTCTATAACTGTCAGTGTGACTCTCGTGTGAAAACATAATTTTTGACTGTAATTTTTTAGACTATACCTATGTATTTTTATTATCTGCTTTATATTTAGTCAGTGTTGATCAAAAATCTAGCTCTATTCATGAAGGTATTAATTATAACGTATTTTATTTAAATTCAAATATTTATGCAATTGTAAATAATTATGTATTTGTGCACAGAGCTTGAAGAAGCTTTTAAAATAAAAGCGAAATGTTCCAAATTTATATATCCAGAGCACGTTATTGATCTATCATCCTCTAATTTTTATTTTATAGTTTTTTTTTTTATCGTTTTCAAAATTAAACTCAAGTTTTTAATAAAATTGTTTAAAAAAATATAATGAACATCAACGTTTTATAATTTGGTGATCGGATTAGAAAATGTATTGAATGATTCAATTAACACGTATCAATTGATAAATAAATAATGTAAAATAAACAGGTACGTAGTGTAAAGTTAATCTTTTCTGCGTGTCTAAATAATTTATTTGATACATAAAAATTATAAGTACGCACTAAAGTATAAATTTATTAACGAGCACTAATCTCGATAATAATAACAGATAAAGCAAATTAGATGAACAATATTCTTCATTATAGATAATGAAGTTGTTAATGCATTAATAATAAATGTTATTTATTTATTCTATGTAATTTAACAGCACCATATAATTAACTTATAACCAAATATTATACGAAAGAAAACTTTCAATTTTCATAAGATGCTTAAACCAAGTGAAATAGAGGTCAACCACCTGAATTTAAAAAACAAAGTGTTTAATCCTTATGTCATTTCATAACACCTACGCGATGAGCATAGGTATAATAGCTTTAAGAATTTCAACTAAAAATCAAATTTTCAATGGAACTAAATTTGATTTTCAATCAACCCAGAAATTATTTTTATATAAACTTGAGAATATTGAAAATATTCTATTTTTAAAGTTTCGACGTGTTATATAATGAGCAAACACATAAAAACATGCAAATGTTGATTAATTTATGCGGTTTTGAAGTAAGCAATTAACTCTTACTTTGAGTGTTTTAATTTGTGTTGAAATATTTGTCATTCAATTTTATTGGATACCAAGTTGTACAGGAAATCATTTATTCATAAAATAAGTTAACAAAAAGATGGAAAACGAATGATAAATAAAGACGAGGGTGAAAGAAGAAACAATGCATGCCCGTTTCGTATAAATAACGAGGATACTGAGCGTAATCAATGGGTTTGTAAAATTGTGGTTCAAATATTTGTTTGTTGCGACGATGTAATGATGGCAAAGTAGGATTGGAAGAGGAAATGGTGCAAACGTGAAAATTGTAAAAAATAACACACAAAAAAGACGAGGACTTGGACTATTCCCTCATTAATAAAATTACATTGTAACAGACAATACCGCACACATAGATAAAATTGACCATGCATACGACCAGGCACATCCTCGAACGTACGTACACACACATTTCGACTGTCGTTCCTGTTCATAATATTTATGGATATGTATAACGAATGGGAATGAGTTGGGATCTCCCTGCGTTTTTCTCACTCTCGTTTGCCGTCTCCCTATTGGTATGTATGAATGTGAGTCCTTTTTTCTTTATTTCATTTTTTCTATATAGGAAAATGTGTATGCTAAAGGCGCATTCTATGCTTATAGTAGTTCAGTATGAATTCCCTCAAACGCCGTTTATCAAAGAGGTCTCTAGTGGCAACGACGACGAATAGAAATAGACAAAAGTAAAGAAGAGAATTCGAATACCATTTTGGTCGTATTTTCTATTCAAGTTGTCGTCACGCTCCGGGTTAAATTGCACGTGAAATTCGCATTTGATGTCGTTTATTTCAAAACCCAAAATGGGTATGTGATTTTTCCCTGCGTTACCTCTTATCCTTTTATTCAGTAAAATTTAATAATTCCATTATCAAATTTTTTAAAATAGAATTCATTCTGTAATCTGTTTTCAACAATCGAAGAATTTGTTGAGTAAAAAAAGGTGGTAAGAATTTATTAAATTTTATTTTCTACTTCTCCAACTACTCTTATACTCTCAGCTTTGTTAGACAAAAAAAAAAAAATTTTTTACCTTCAAATGGAAAGTTTGCTGAAATTTACTTAACAATAAATCACGATTTTACTATAGTTATTATCACATTATGTAAATTATTAGCAAATTTAAATTCAATGAAGTTGTGCGCCTTTCAAGCTTGAGCAGTCAAACTTGAATGTCGATCAGGTTGAATGAAAATGGATGCGTATACATACAACAAACAATAACAGCGTTCAAGATTTAAGAATAAATCTGAATTGTTTAATTATTTTACTTCTGAAACATTCCTGAAATATTTGTTATCTTTAAATGAAAAGGTATTGTATGTAAATGATTAATTTTTTTTTAAATACGTACTCGTTAAGGTTCGAAACCATAATCTAAACTAAATGACTACTGCAATGAATGATATTAAATTATCAATATAATTTCAAATGTTTTAAAACTATTAAACAGTAGTATAATATGAAAGAAGAGAAAAATATAATTAATACTAAATAAAGGAAAAAAAAATGCCTATATGCCACACTTCGTGATAGCAGTGAAACTTCTTATAAATATCAAATAGCCAAGATTTAGTGTGAAAGACAGAGAAAGACACACTATCTCAAAAAAATAAAACAATACAATATTACTATAAAAACTATTTTATTTATTCAATATTCAAGCTGCCATTTGTTATTGTATTATATTACTATTTTATTATCCTACCGTATTTAAAGTTTTCTTTCTCTTTCTCTATAGGTCATATCTGCTTTCTCCTTCATGTAACAAAATGTGCTTTCTATCCTTGAAATTTTTATCTCAATTCTAGTCCAACAATTGGTTATCGAATCGCCAACTAAAAAGTTTCGCATAAAATAATGTAAATTTAATCTAATCATTCTTGATAAAATAGTACTGCGTGACAAAGTTCTAATTTGTGGTACTTATTTAACTGCATCCGTTGGTGAACGTATTTAAATATTATTTATAATTGTTAAAACTGTTGTAGGATTTGGTCGTTACGAGTTTGAAACTATAACTTCATACATATATGTACCTATAATTTCTAAATGGATGGAAATACACAAGGGTTAGAAACAAAAATAGAAAAGGATTGATGCACATTGAAGCAATCTGAAATAAATTTTAATTTCTTGTAATTAAATATAAGATGTATTTTAATATTGGAACTTGCGCTAAAATATTCCAAAATATGTGATGAACAATAAATAAAAGCAAGTGACAACTTCCTCTGATTTTTTGTCGGTTAAATAGACTATTGCACAAAATTTGTTTTGTTGTTTTGTTGCTAGTTTCCGATAAGCTTAAATTTTTAACAAGAAGAATAATTATTGATTATTAAAAATTTAGAGTGGACAACTTTACCGGAACACTATACACTATATATATGTAGGTACTAGTGGTGGCGAAGTTACAACGGGTCAGACACTGACCTACATTACGATTTTAATTAAATGACCTACTGATATATTTCTAAAAAGGTTCAGTGTCAAAGATGCGTGTACAGGAACAGTTTTAAACAAAGATATTAAAATAAAAATATTTGAGAGAAAATTTTTCCCTTCCTTTTCATGAAAAAAAAATGCAAACTATTATTACAAGTGGAAAGAAGAGCAAAAAATGTTCTTACAAAAAAATTGCAGACTTATTACCCACTATAAAATTTAAAAACCTTTTACGTAATGTACTGCAGAATACAAATAATTAACACATTTATAATATTATGTATTTTGTTATAAATTCGATAAAATTAAACAATTAGAATTCAATAATTAATGTAATTTACTATGTTATAATTTGTTTTTAAATAACGAAATAAAACCCAATCATACAGTAAATGTTTGAAAAGTTTTGTAAATTTGTACGTTTTGCTACATTTGTAATATTGTATTCCGAGTTTTTTAGTACTCGATATTTAACTTTAACGTTGCAGAAAAGCAGAAAGCTTTGTGAGTTAAGCAAATATTCAATATGAGTATTTCATCAATTATTTAGATATATATCCATAAATTAGTTGGTGCGAACATTACAAATAACAGTAACATGTATTTTTGAATTGTTATTTATACAGATTTGTAACTATGCTTATTTTTGGATTTATAATATATACTTAAGTACTGTTTGTCTATAAGAATGTTAATTTGAAACTATGATTATGTTTTTTGGTTATTTAGAAAATAATAACCAATCAAAATCACTAGAGATCTCAAAATCATGTAATAGATACCTACACTAAATTGGGATAATCTAAACATTAGTATACTAAGGCGATAGTTATCTCATACTGATTTTAAGATTGTTTCCTCATCAGCTGTTGACATATACGCTTAAATCTTACTTTCGAAGTTACTTATGTTAATTGTTAGGTGATCAAAGTCCGCGCCTTCTATCACCCGCTCGTTTTCTCCTCTCATCGTATGAGCGTTTATAGTACTTGAAAAATATTTTATCTATTAAACGTACATTACGATACCATTGGTCGAGAAGAAAAAAAAGTATTAGTGTATTCTTCACTGATTTTTCCATTTTCCACACAATATCGTCAATTTTAGAAAACTGTTTTTTCATGGCGAATTTTTTTGCGGGATATTTCCATTTTCTTATAAAAACTTATGTTAAAGTTTAATTTCTAAGCAATAATTTCTTATAGTCACATCTCGATTTAAAATTATCATCAACCCTCAAAACTTAGAATGTGTTTGACGATATTATTAATATTTATTACAAACTGTAAATAGGTTTAGTTCGTTAGGTACATTGAAAACAACCTTAACAATAATAAACCTTATATTTGTGGTGTAAAATATATTATCTTCTGATTAATCCGTGTAATTTACTACTATAAATAATGTGTAAACAGTTTTTAAATGACACATAAATATTCACGTAAAATCCCATTGTTTCCGTTTTGTCAACTAGAACCAAAATCCATTCGTCTATTAATCAATCTCTAAAACAACTCTCATTTTACCTCTTTCTATTTAAAATAAAAAATAACGGTAATAAATAGAATCGTTTTTATTTTTAGTATTCTATATTTGTTTCAGTATTTGATATACCTACTATTCTTTACAATGTAAAATTTATATTTCATGTGACAAGATCTTTTTTCATAATGATTTGTACAAATATTTCCAAAAATATGTAGATTACAAGTGTTTTCTAAGGTTAAAAAAAATGGTGATTTTAAGTAAAAAGCAATACATAAATGCAAACTTATGTTATGTAATTTAACTCGCACAACAACAAATGTCAGATGAAGGCTCGCGGAGATTATTTTCAAAACGATTCAAACTCTGTTGCGACCATGCATTTTCTAATCATTTACATCAAATGCAAAATATAGCTGGCCTTCGATATAATATCACCATCGTAAACCTAATCAATGCTGTTTTATTACTTCATTCGGCAAAAAAGGAAATTTCTTGATGGGTTTTTATGTAATAAATAATAAATCAATGTTTCTCATACAATTAAATTAATTTTCATAAATAACTTACTAGTGTGTGTTATCCCGAATAATAAAACATAATTTACTTTAAAAAAATAAAATACCTAAAGAATTAAATTCTATGAAAAAAGAAAAAATGCTATAAATATACGTCGTTTCTTTTCCATTTTCAATAGATATATTGTATCAATACTACTCAAATAGTCCTAAAAACAATATTGCTAATTATCAGTGTATATAACTTTCATTTTCTAATGGTGAAAAAACATACATTTAGGTAGCTACTTATCTGACAAACAAAAATTTGAATAACTAACTGTTAATATTTACGTTTTGAAAGTAAAGAATATATGAACTCTTCAAACAAATTGTTACGTATTGTCATTAAATAACGTATATACTCGTACATATAATAATAAGCTCCAACGATTCCAAGAACCAAATTAATAATATACATTTGTAATGTAGTATTCGTAAGAAATTCCTAAAATACAAAACAATTAGCATTCAATTATTTTAAAAGACAAAATCTATTCAAGTTGAGTCAATAGTGTATAATATTTAGTTAGAAAGCAATACGATGAGCCCTTTTGGTGCTTGTGTCGCTAATTAGTTAGCCATTAACGACGAAACTTAACAAAATTTAATTACATTCTATCACTTGAGCTCGTTGGTAGCAAGTTTTTGTGAATTTACAGAATGTGAGAACATGAACAATTCGTTATGTGTATATTAAAATAGTTAAATAAACGTACGGCCATTTTAAATATTTTACAATTGCGTTCAAAGCAAAATTGAATTAATAACAATTCATACTTTTAATAGTTCAAGTTTTCAACAGAATTAAATAAGTCGACGAGGGTTTGCGCACATGATAAACAACAAAAAATAATCAAATGCAGATGAATAAAATTTATATTTCTTTCCTGTGCAAAAAGTTCGCTTTTTCGATAAAGATCATTGTAATTCCATGCATAATATATTACGTAATATTATGGTTTTATAACAACTTTTGCATACCACAAAATTGAACATATGAACGTTTCTGAAAACTGGTTTTATTTTTATATACATATTTTTAGAGAATGACAAGATCTACAAATTGATCGTCGAAGACGAACTAACTATAACCGGTTTAATAAGCGCAGGAAAAAAACCAATCTTTCAACCAATGCTTAACTAATTCACAGTTCTATTTTAGCACAGAGTCACTTTTGGTTTTTTTATGATGAGTTTTATCATGCGTTGATTTAAAAAAAGAATTACTTTCGAATTATTCATCTAAAATCCTGGAAGTAGGCCATTAACACCGGAAGTATTTATATTGTTCATTTTGTGTAAATAATTACGCTATGTAGCGTTCTATTACATCGTATTGTCTAATAAAACCAAATCGTGAAAAGGAAGAATGAAGACGAAGAACCCTATACACTCTGTAAAATGGATCAATTTTGTAATTACTTTGTCAAAAAATGAAAGTTGTTTCTACATGGAAAAATAATATCACTTTTCGATAAAAGTTTTGGTCATTTAAAATTTTGCCTTCTTTTGTTTTTATTCTATACAATTTCGAATTGAGTCGTGAATTTTTTTAACAATTCTAAGCGACAATTATTAAGAGAAGACTAAAATGTATATGACTAATATGAAAAAAAAAATACTTTCTTTCAATGTATTTAATATTTATGTATATTGTTAATATCAAAAAAAACATTTTCATTATTTTTTTCATAATCAGATTCATAATTTGTTTCTTATCTTTACGTATAATGAGTTTTTAGCTAAGCCGTATCTTTGCACATTGAATACTTTTTAGAAAATCTTATTACAATCGCTACAGAGGGCAAATCCACCATTTTTAAAATGTTTGTCTGTCTGTTAGCGTATCACGCAAAAAACATTGGACGAATTTTTATGAAATTTGGTATGATGATAACTGACTATCCAAGTCACAATCTAGGATACTTTTTACTGTAGAAAAATGTCTTATTTCCCCGGAAAAAATTGAAAACCGTTTTGAGAAATAATCACACTTAAACTATACATTTTTAATTGATAACGGATTTTGATGAAACTTCTTATGTTGATAATTGACTATTCTAGTCAATATAAAAGAAATTTTTTATTGCGGAAAAATGTCTCATTTTTACGAGAACAAGAAAAAATTGGTTCGAGCAAAAATCACGCTGAATCTCTACATTAAATTTGTGAACGAAGTTGCGGGTACAGCTAGTACTTTACAATATTATTCCCAGACAATTAGTCAATTAATAGGAGTATTTAATTGGTAATTTTACCTGCTAAAATTATGGAATGAATACAAACAATGTTCCATTGAAGAAAAATTAGCGAGCAAACGTGCGTTAAAAATTATAATCACATTTTCAAAAGCTGATTATTTCGGTCAATAATGAAAACATGCCTTTATTGATATTGTCTGAAATCGGAATGCCGACAAAAAGTCTTTATCAACGCCTAACAATTTTTATATTTATTTTTTATTTTATCTTAACAAAATGACAGAGTAATACAAATGAACTTTTAACTGAGTAAATATAGTATGATGACTAATTGGAAAATATTACTTTATTACTTGTTTGCTTAATACACTTACTTCATTCAAAAGTTTTCTGATTGAAAACCGAGAATTTTACCAATACATTTGTATAAGATATAAGTTAGTCACATTGCACATTACTCATATAGGTGATGAAAATAAAAACATGGTCGATTATTATTTTTATTATTTGATATGGAAACGTTTTCCAATACATACTTATTTTATAGCAGAAATAGAATTCCATTGAAAAGGACTTACGTAAGTTAATAAGATGTTTTGAAATATTTTATTAAAATTTTAATACAATTGGATTCTTCTACATGGCAATAATTAGAGTTAATTAGTGAACCTTTTTTTAAATTTTGATTAATTTTAACCAAAATGTGTAGTATAATAAAACGCTAAAATTTACATAACTTATTAGTTTTTATGTATATCTATAGGCTCTATTCAGAGGTCTTAAGAATGATAAAGATAGTAAGTAGCAATCTTGAAAATGTCAATAAAGCTTCAATCAAATATTGTAGTCAAATTATAAGCCGTTTGATTCAAGTATTGTAAAAATTTTTTTAATATTGTCAATTTATAACTCAATTAATAATAGCTATAAAAAGAGACTATTGTCTAATTTGCATAAGAATTCCTTTATCATAAATATTTATTTCCAATGTTATCAAAGTAAATCTAGCAAACCGAATATTTAAAGGCTTTTAGTACTCGTAACGAAAATTCAAAGTAAAATCATTGTATATTTCTAATAAATGTTAACATGTTTGAATGAAAGATCTTGATGGTAATTGAAGTTGGGATTTAACTTTTATCTTTGATGTCTTATGATTCCATCTTCAAAATTCTAATAATTAGTAGGTACGTACTCAATACCCCAAGTATTGGTATTTATTAGAGTAGCTGATTCATAAAATCGAATGTTTTCTATAAAATTTCCCGAAGTTTCCCGAGAATGCTTTAAACTCATGTCCCGGGAATCAGAAAAATCTTGAGACCAAACACTCATTTGAAATAGAGAATTTAATAAATTAACGTTTCAAACAATATTGTAAAAATGTTAATGTATTGAAAGTGTGCAAAGCAAAAGTGTCATTTAGTATTGTATGAACAGTATCTATAATTAAAATGGTGACTTTAAATTACACAATGAGTAATTACTGATTTTTTTTGCTTCTAATACGAATAATTCTAAAGATAATAGTTGACTTGAATTCAAGTCACATTTACGACACGTAGTTTGAAAATCAAGTCAAGTAACTTAGAAATCAAGCCAAAAAGTGAATCCCGACTAGTAAATACAAATAACTTGAAATCTTTCATGACATGTCTATACTTTTTGTCAGCTACATTTTTAGTCATTTAAAAAGAATCTCTAAAATTTCCAAATGGTTTCTTCTATGCTTACGATCCTGTGTTAGAAGTTAGAACCTAGAATAGTTAAGATATAACGTAATCTTCCTAGACGTGCCATATGCAAACAACGCAAACGCTAGCCAACTCTTGTTCACTTTTACTTATAAGAGCGATGAAATTATTTTATTTAATAGCCATTCTAAAAATGATCTCAATTTTCTCAAATATGAGAAAAATTTGGTTTTCTTTTGTAATATTGTTTAATAAATAATTCATTTGACATACACTTATGTAACTATCGTTTATCTTATGATGTCCATGGTCATTGGACTATACTCCACAGTCTACAGCGTTAAAAATGTAAATATCAGGTACAAGTGTAAATATTTACAAACTTTATTTCGTAAGGACTAAGGATAGCAACATTTTTTGATCAAGAAAACAATAAAATTAAATGAAAGTAGTAGGTATTAAAAATATAAAAAGAATGTTATAAAACTAATATTTTTGGGAACGTCCTTAGGAAAAGTCAAACTAGTTACTTGTAGGACACTTTCTTTAACCACTTGATAGCGTAGTTGTTATATCAATTGCTTTCTACGCTACATGCGCCAGTGGTACTGGGTTCGATCCCCGTAAGAATTAAGATGTATGACCTACAGAAATTTTCTGTGTATAAGACACTCGTGATATGACCATAGATGTTAAATCAACTTAAAGCATTCTAAAAAAATGTCTTTAATTCAACATACTTTGTAAAGAGTGTATAGAAAAAGTATTTGATAAAAACGAAAAACTACATTTTTTTATCAGTACAGTACTTTTATTAAATTTGAGTGGGTACTCCGATTTAATGAAATCTACTAAACTTTATGCATGCTTTAGTTAATAAGTGTTTTTCTTACTTAAGCTTATCTACATTTTTTAAATTTACAATACTATATCACTATAACAATAAACTTTCTTAGAATTTAGGCTCCAAGCAGTCATAAATAAAATTTTTAAAGATTGTTATTATTAATAAAAAAAGGATAGTTATCTAATCACCCTTGGCTATTTTTAATTTGATAATATGGCATCTTCATTGAACAAAGTTCAAAATTTATTATGTTTTAATTAACACATAGTAAAATCAACTTACTGCAATTCAAATAATGTATACGAAGAAAAAGATTCTAGGTTTCTTAATTGAATGAAGTTTTATAATAACTAATGAATTAAAACAAACATTTTCGGTGGCATAATTATACATTTTAAAATAGTAAAAGATAATTGTTGATCTAATTTGCATATTTCGGCGTTTTCGCTGGTAAAGAATTTAATTTATTTCACGATCATCGAAACAATATTTGAACCACAGGAGTTCAAACCGCCAAAATTATAATAACTGCTATTTTTTAGAATGAAAAATATCCAACCTTGAAATATTTTTCAGCAGGGCCGCGCGGGTAGCGAAAATGTTCTGTTTCGTTCCATGATATCATAGCCTTAAATATTTATAGAAGTGAAAAGCTAAAAAAAACTCTGTGTTTGAAAAGAAAAAAAACGAGAAGTATTTAAGCTAAATTAAATAGCGGAATTTCGCTTGACCTCTTCTACAACGGGTCATACTACAGTGAACATTTTATGCAGGTGCATTGAAATTAACCGAATGTGGGAAAACTAGTGTTCATGTCAAATAAAAATTAATGGAAATAATGCCATTCATTTCTACAACATAACAATCAAAAATATACACAACTACTATATTATAACAAATCGTTTCTCTTTTCAAACGAACAATGGTGCTTGTTATGCAACATTAACAGTAGGTTGCTGTCAATCCATGAGAAATAGGTCAAACGATTTTCGATAACATGTTTTAAATATAAATTTATATGGTTAAACAATCCTTGATTTCTGTTATAAAAAGATAGACGTATTACATCTCGTCTGAATGAAAATAAAACTGTTATTTAATACAATATATTCAATGCGTGCACAAATGATTTAAACTAAAGCATTAAAACTAATTAATCAGTCATCAGTAAAAAAATTCCGTGCCTCATTTATGTAAATTTTATTTATAACCTTCAAATCCTTGATAGGTACATCACTTGCATCAAAGCTTTCACATAAATCAATAACAATACTTTATTTCTAATTAAATGTAGTTATTTGATTAATAATCTAAAAATTATTTTTATTATATGTGTATAAAAATGTAAATTATTTTTTTTTTTTTGAAAATGATAAAGTAAAATATTTAAAAAATTTTATTTGTAACAAAGTTCAGTTCATACTTTTTCACAGGCAACACAATAAAAAATATTTCAGATGTGAATTTTTTAACAAATTAAAACCATTTTTCATAATGATGATTAATACCTTTTATTCTGTAGCTAAATAAAAAACTCCGTAATTCCATTTCTTATGTCCAAATATTTGAAGATATAAAAATTATGTAACAAAATTTATTACCCAATGGCAATAATGTAGACGGCAAATACAAAATGAATTATTCACTAATTAAGAAAGTCTTTGCTCGAGTATATTAAAGTAATTAAAATATTCATTCAAACGTTGATTAAAATTGAGTGAAAATGAAATAGAAAAAGGAAAAATTGAAAACAGAGGATCAGAAGGAGAGAAATTACCACGCACGTTCACCTGTCCTTTTAAACGAATGGGTCGACATTTGCAAATAATAATTTCTGTTTACATTGGTTAGATGCGATTCAAAGGAAAAGCACGTTTAGAATTAATTATAATTTTAAATATTCATTCACCTTGTGCAAACATATTTTGCTTCTTTTTATTATTAAAGTCTTTTTTCCAAAAATTCCCGTGAAAAATAATTCGTGCCAAATCGTTTTAACCGCAAGTCAATCAAAAAATTACTTTATGAAAAAAGTAAAAAATTAATTAAGATAAACGATCATCAAATAAACGTTGTTTCCAACGTTTTTTTCTTCTTCTTTGTTTTGTTTCGTTTAAAAGTTAAAAGATAATTCAGATACGTTTCATACAAGTTCCGAGATTATATTTTCACATGTACGAGAATATATGAAAATAAAATAAATGTTTCCTAATGGTTTTATAGTCTCATGAAATTTTCATTCCATAAAATATTTGCATTGGCAAACATTAAACAATCTAAATTTACTAATAGCAAATTGGTGTTTTAAAATCCCAGACCAATAAGCCTTGCTTTATACATGCACAGTCATAAGACTTGTCTTAAATTTACATTGGCTAATTTATTTTTATCACTATTATTTCCGGTATAAACACGAAAAAACACTGTCAAGTTAAACATAATCTTCTATGTATTGAACAACTGTAGAATTGATTAAATTTTAATTTTTTTAAAGATGTAGGAGAAGAGAATCTTCGTAAGAATTGAACCGAACGTTTAGAGGGAAAAAAATGTAATTAACTAACATACATGTGACTCGTTATAATGAGGTGGATGAACTAGTGACGGACGCCAGATTTATTCGTTCAGACAGAAGATAAATAAAGTTGTCGAGGATAATTTTCTAAAATGAAACTGAAGAATAACTTTAATTTTCGGAAGTGAAATTTATTTTTAAAAATCTTTAGGCGAAAACTTTTTAACTTATTTGAGGAAAAACGTAGATAAAAAATATTATACTTAATCGTTTTATGGCAATAATAATTCTAAAATTCCAAACTTTACATCAAGATTGAAAACTCTCTACACGAAAAATGATAAATGAACTAAAAGTTTCTCGAAATTACAATTCATTTAGATCATCTTTCTTGTTTACCTTTTAACAGTTTATAATAAAATAAACGCAAGCACTTTTATATGATAACTTTTTTCTACCTATAATTCCATACTTTACGTTTTATTACCACTCATATATTTTGTATTCTCATAAACTTTACACCTTTATCGCATTAGATTTAAACATAAAAGAGCTATAAGAAATATAATTCATTTAAAATTAAATAAACCTTTCATTGTAGAATAACTCTAAAAAAAAAATAATTCAATCTATTGGTAATGGAAAAAGGCTAAATCGATCTAACAATCATTGAGCTTTTACAAGAAATAAGTTTTTCTGGTTTAAATCAAATATAAAAACTATTTGGAATTTTTCAAATCTGCTGTTTCAAATAATAAAAATCAATAGAGATTATTAATTAAAAAGTTCATTTTACTTTCAGTTCAATCGATTCAATATATTTGATTAATATTTTTGTGTTTTGAATTACAATTTGCTGTATCAACAGAATGCCACAGGGACATTAAATCAAAGTTCTGTTTCAGTGTAGGTACTTTTATAATTCAAAATAAATATAAAAATAATTTTTGAACCAAGTTTTGCAAATGCATTTACATAACTAAAACTTACATTTTTCCTAAGCTTGTCTGAAACTGGATTCTCTTTGTAAATGATAGTAATTTTACTCAAGATTTTCGGTGATGAAAATATAATGATAAACTAACAAACTCAAATTTTCCCAGAAAATTTAAAATTAGTAATTAAACAAGTTCTTTGAACATAACTAAATAAACACATTTATATTTACTTCAAGTTTAACTCTGTACAAATAATAAAACTAGAAATGTATTTATAGATTTGTTTATAAAATCCAGTAATATACGGACCCTACTATTTACTAATTTTAATCGTTGTATGTAAACGTAATGTAACACTGATAATATTTATGTATATGAGAAAGTTTTGAAAACATATATTACATTTAACTATTGAATAAAGGTTTTTCTTAATAACCATAGAAAATTGTCATTATAAGATCTAAAGCCTTTGAACCATTGTGAAAAAAAGGTTAATAAAAATATCTCTGCGACGCATCACATAACTGGATTTAACGTGAATGAAACTTGCTGTTGATTATTATAAGAATAAAAATAAAGCCCACGACTAGTTAAAAAAATTATTTAATGAAATATAAGTATACGACTAAAAACATCCAGAACTACGTTTATGAAGCTTTATTATATGAACTCACACCGTTTTCTCCAAAAACTCCCTATTATTGGAATTCTCCCAGAAAAAAGGTTTTAATAAAAGTAAAGAAAATCGTTGGAGCCGTTTTCGAAAAATATTGAAAAAACCTAAAAACCCATAGATAAAATGGTACTTTCTGCTAGCCGATTTCACATCGCTGTCACACACCGGCACACACACATTTTTTCTAAAAACCACTTTTCCGGACTTAGAGGGCCTCAAAACGTGTATTTCCGGTGAAAACTGAAAATCTAAAATTCGACCCTATTAAAATACTTCCTTAAGGTACTACATGACAGTAAAAATAAAAAGTTGTTAACAATTTTAACTAAAATATATTCCACTAAAGAATATTAAAATATTTGGACAGTAACTATCCTATTTTTACTTGAAACGAATTTCGAAAATTTGAAGGTCTCAGATAAGGCAATTATTTAAAAAAAGTCTTCGTTATATCCGTTTTTCAAAGATATGTTTTCTAACCCTCCATCAAGTCATTAGTAAATCACTGTACTTCCGGAGACATAAAATCTCATAACCTACCATTTATCAATTAACACATAACGTGCATTACCGAGTAATTTCCTTGCCTTTTATTCTTTCATGAACATCGAAACAGTCTTGAACTATATATTTAAATCTTAGCTCATATCTTTGTAATTTTCACTTCTCTTAATTAACAGTATCTTACCAAAAGTCTTTTATTATAACTTTTTTTTTAATTTACGTATAAAAATATTTAAATTTTATAGTTGAGCTAATATGTAAAACTTTTGTTAAATTTTATATCATGTATGTGCTTATATTTACTAATTATGAACTACCTTGCAAATAAAATGGTTGTGTAAAAAAACGATTGTATCGTTGTTCTTATCGAATGAAGAAAGCACTTAAGATCGATGAAATTAAGCAGAGAGAAAGAAGTAAAACAAAATGTTGTACATGTAGTAAAAGAGAAAAGTCTAAATCAATCAAAACGATTTTAAAGCGGATATGGAGGAGCAATAAAAATTATATTTTGCACATATAAGGAATTGATATGAAATGGGATAAGCAGCGATAAAAATCGAGCTATTACTTGCAGACTGAGTTGTTCTAGGTCACTGGACATTTCCTCTCAACTATTTCTTACTTACGTAATACCATTTTATTGTAACTCCGCTACATATTATGACATTTTAAATCCTTCAAACACAATTCTTTAAAAAGAATGATAACAATAAGACGATATTACTTCCGACCAATCACATGTAGAAAAACAATAAAAATTCGTAAGTTATTTAAAATGATTTATATGAAACATAGACATGCCATTTATGATATCTACAATAAACTTTACAAAGATAAAACTAGAAATTAAAACAAAAATGTTAAATGATGATTAATATGTGAAGAAAAAACCGTTACACAGTTATATTTTAAGAAAGTTAAAACGAATTGCAAATCAAGTAAAAATTGTAGTCCTTTGTTCTAGTTACACATTTAATTAATAAAAGAAAGTCATGGTATAATGAAAAAATAAAACTTTTTCATCTTAATAAAAATGCGATAATTTTAGATAACGTTATACCCTTGTCGAGTGCGTGAAACTTATATAATATCATAAATTCACGTGTCCTGCTTTTTGTCTTATTCCAACACAAACAATAAAAAAAAAACTAAAAGAAATAACTTATTATCACTCTAACAAAAACGGACAACTTTTTTTATTATTTATATTTATTTGTAGATTTTTTTACTGTTGCAGAGCAAGATAAAATTATAAATTGGCCTCATCACGTCGATAATGGACTTTTGTTTGCATAAATTTTAGAACTTTGAATCGATATAACGGAAAACACTATGGACTGTTTATTTATCAGGGAACCAACCCTATTTGAAGACGCGCCCATTACAAACAATTTAATCAAAGCCAATTCATTAACTAGATATCAACAATTTTACTGGACGAACAACAATTATAATAAATAAACATTTTTTTTAATCGTTTCTATACTGTCGTTAGTACCTAGTTATGTTGAATTTTTTACCTTACAACATTCAATGAACAAAGCGTAGACAAATTACCTGCAACAAAAAAATAATAATTAATGATCGTTTAAAAGAATACTTTTAAAAGAAAATTGTTCATTAGATACTTATAAGAAACGTTAAAAATTTTACTCAAAATTTATTTGGAAATCAGACTTTTAATAAGTATGAAAACCAAAATCTTTATATAATTTATGCCATATTGAAAATTATCACATTTATGGTTATAGGTACGATTCAACTTATGTTACAATTGTGTAACAAGAAATCACTATTATATACTTATATGGTGATAACACACGAAAAATTAGTTTTCAATGGGAGAAATATCTTAGAAAGACAACGTAATAATAAAAAGTTCTTTAATAAACGTGTTCAAAAGGTTGCATCATACCTACATGAAATTCAATCTTTCAGGAACACAATAGACAGTTTTTTAAGTAAGTAAATATTTTAAAAATTGTTGACATGTACTCAATAGACCATAAAATCTGTTCAGTTTTGAAATGTATAAAAATTATTTTTCAAATTTTAAATTAAAATAGAAATCAAAATAAAAATTTTAATGAATTTTTATTTGCAAATAATCATTATTTTATAGGATCTAGAGAAAACAAGAAGCTCTCTATTAATAAACTATACATAATAATGGTGCCTTTGGCTATAAGATTCTAACTACAATTCTTCTTCTTCTTCTTATCCAACGCCTACGCTTGACATTTCTGTCATTCGATGCCGAGCCGTCCAATAGAGGTTGGAGATTAGTTGGTTTTGGTTGTTTTCGTAGTTCTCTCTGACGTCTGCAAGTGCAGGACAATTGCCAAGATGCATGGCATTCATGGGTTCCCCATTGCAGAGGAAACAGATTGGAGTCGGTAGGATTCCAATACGGTGAAAGTGTAAACAGTGATAAACAGTGACAGCAAGTGCAATAGGTAGTCGTGCCTCGTGGTAGTTCGGAAAACTGCGACTGACACTTGACGGGGGAGAAGTCGTGAGATAGGAGATTCCAGTAAGGATTCCCATTTTTTTCCTTGCGCTTCATTTTTTTGAATATTGTAGGAATGCTAGTTGACAGTGCTTGCGATGTGGCTCTGAGCTTGTGTTAAAGACATAAGTGTTGGCGGTTGATTTAGGGCAGTGGCAGACTTTGCGAGCTCGTCTGCTTTTTCATTTCCCAAGATACCAACATGACTGGGAATCCATTGTAGTGACAGGTGCCAACCTGTTTTAGCAAGACTGTCCAAGGCGGCTCGACATTTGTTGGTACGAACGCAATCGGTAGGGTAGTTAAAGGATAACGCTATTATCGCGGCTTGAGAATCAATGAAGAAAACAGCTTTATGATAGGTCTTAACTTCGGGAAGTTAGACCTAGAAAAGATATAGCTAGTAAAACTGCCTCTACTTCCCCATCAAAACAGCTGAGAGGTTCTCCAACTGCGGCGCATCCTTCAAATATATCGCTGTAGTAACCAGCACCAGTTTTTCCGGATCCTGGAATGGATGAACCATCTGTATAGATGTGTAGAAATTCTGACCTTGGGTACATGGAGTGGATCGTTTCTAGAGAGGCTTTCCGTAGTTCGATGTCTAAATATGATGATTTTGATAGGTTTTGACCCATTAGTCAAAGGGTGGCGGGGGGGGGGGGGAGTTGGCTATATCTATCGTTCATAATATTGACCGGAGCAGGATCACCTAACTTTATATTATATTTATTAATTAGTTCTTCTGCTTTGGCAAGAGGGGAGGTGTGCGTTTTGAGTCTATTTGGAGCTTTGCGATAGTGTTGCCATTGTTCGGGGTTCATCCTCTTTATACGTTCCCATGTTTTTAATGTGGCCACTTCTCAACGTGTCTGTAATGATTCGACACCAACTTGTATTTGCATATAACTATAATTCAAAATGATCGCTACAAGTAATCAAGATATAATTACAAAGTAATATCCCTACTTAACCGAAAAAATTAGAAAAAAAAAATTATGTTTTAGGAAGTTTTGAGTTATATTGGAATAACATAACAAATGAGAGACAAATAGTTTGTAAAGAATACTTAAAGTTTACATCATGAATATGTAGGTATCTGTTTAGTTGAATTCTTTTTTTTATGTGATCAGTTACTTATAGAGTAAAAGGAGAAAACAAGTTGTTGGGGAATGTGGAAAAATGAAGTACCTATCTAACAAGTCTGGATATATAACTCTAAGTATACCTACAACTATAAGCATATTATAAATTTGCTTTTTTAATTTATGGTTATATTGTTTTAAATAAAATATGGAAAGATAAAGAAAATAAATTTGTGTAATATTAAAATAGAGACTGCAGTGTGATTAAATGTTTATGTACATATATGAAAAAAAATTATTTGTGTGCAATAAAATTGTCGTATTAGTACAAATAGTACTACACACCTAGAAGGTTCGTCATTGAGTCGCCGAAGCTATCTATTGGATGACTCATAATCATCTATGGGTAAGAACAGAATTAACGCGTATTTAAAAAAATTCTAACGCTATACTTATTTGTAGAAAATGAAAACGTGCACCGACTAAAATTCCAAGGTTAAATACAGTATTGAATCTTATAACCCAGATATTAACTCAATTTCTGTTCAAATTAAACATCACGATAACTATGTACAATGCCATTAATGCAAAATGCCAATGATGGATAAAGTGGACATTACTAAAAGCCACATTTACGAACGAGTCAACCATCCAGACAAAATCCATGATGATGCTCATCTCTATTTTAGACATTTCGCGCATATTATAACGCTCTCAAACACACACACACACCTCCTGTAGTTTATGCCCATACCATTGAAACCCATTAACACCTAGTTAATTAATAGATTTCCCTACTGTGTGTAGGTACGTTGTTGACTTTATTAACAATGTTAGAATGTAACAAACACACTCATTCAATGTCGAATCTATTTTATTGCAGACAAAATAATTAGTATGATAGTACTAAAAGAACACAAAAAAAGAAGTCAAAACGATTTTGGCTTCCCACCCGGTAGACACTAAAAGTTCAAAGCAAAAATAATATTGAATTTCATTAGAGATGTCTATGAAAAGGCTAGGCTTTCATAAAACAGGATGTTTTTTGATATTTGAGATTAAAATACATTTAGCGAAGGCAATTAATTTTCGTGCTAATCCATTTTTTATCAAATTTATAAAAAGGTATCAAATATTGAACCAAGTTTTGCAGTTATGGATTTCCTTTTTAAATATAGAATTTAACAAAGCAATCGAAAGCATAAACCAATAAAAATTTTGCTTTTATCTAAGTGCCGCTAAAGGATTTAAATTATCTTTAAAACCTATTAAAAAAATTTAAAAGATTATCAACAAAAATATCAATACATTCTTATCGAAATGCATATAAAATTATCAAAAATAAAATTTCCAGTCTAATGATACTTGACACCAAGTAATTTTCCAAGTAATAAGTGTTGTTCGTTTTCAAATTAATTAACATCAAAGCTACTTATTAATTTTCATAAAAATTCTGTTGTGATTCTCAAAACACATACTTCAATAATATTTTTTTAAATGTTTGGTAGCCGTTTATATAAATCAATAAATTTTTCTTCTGCTACTGTAAAGAAAAAAAAGTATTTCTTATATTATTAGATAATCGAATTCATTGAAATGAGTAATTATAAAAATAATCAAGTTTTGTATAGATTAGTTTTACAAAATAAATTTTCCAAAGAAAATCCATACCGATACAGAAAACGAATTCTTTACACAAAATGAAATAGGAAAATCAGTTTACATTGTGTGGTATTTTTGCATTCATTGATTTTTATACTGCATTGAATTGCAAAAATGTCTACTCACATTCTATTAATAAACGAATGCATTTATCCTTGACTACCTGATTCATTTTTCTTATCTTAAAAGTTCTATATTAATTTTTGATTATTAACATTGTATTCAAAAATTAAATTTAGCATCACATTTTTTCTAGATTTTAAAGTAGTTCTTTTAATTGTTTCATAAAAAAAGTTCACATTCCTATGAATGTTAAGTTTTTGAAATTTCACATCCACAAAACATTAATCTGTTTAAGCATTAAAATCAAAACAAATATAAAAAAATTTCACTAAAACGTTTGTAAGGTAAACGTGTTGAATATATGACTAATCGATTTTTATATTTAAAGAGCTTTATGTTATACAAAAGTTTTTTTTATTTATTTAACTATAATCTCGTACCGTAAAACAATGTAGGTAGATGATACATAACTACTTAAAAATATTAAATTGAATACCAAGCATGTTGTGAATTTTCATTTTAAATCTTATTAAAACGTACATTCGTACTTTTGTAACTTGTAAAAGTATTTCATTAAATGTATAACAGAAATGTATTTTGAGAAAAGGAATTTAAAATGGTAGTTAAAATACCATTTATATACATTTTCTAATGATAAAAGTAAAAATTATAAATATGGCATAAAGCAACGCTTGTAGATAATTCTCATTGAAAATTAAAAGAATTTCTTATTAAAGATTACAATATTATAATGGTAACATTTAAGTCTTAAGATATTACTCTAAAAATATATTGTCTATTGTCGCGTAGTTTTTTTACGATAAAATATACAAATATGATATTAGCAACTTCAGCTTTACCTCAACAATGGAAAATTACTAAATTTTGTAAGATGAATAGCAAATGTACAAACGTTTTAAGTATACAAATGTACAAGGAGACTTATTTAATAGAAACTCAACAAAATGCATTATAACATAAGTATTACATAACTACTTTTAGAAAAAACAACCGCTAAAGTCTTAAGATCAAAAGAATTCATCTTTGTTCACTCAAATATTATAAACATTATGTGATAATTGCACTATTTGATTATATCATATACTTTATATTAACCTAAATTTACGTTGATTCCAAGTAGAACAAGAGTTAAATTTCGTTTTTACCTGTATTTTTTAATAGGTATGTAGCAAAAAATTGAAAGTTTCCGGTTCAGTAAATGAGACGGAAATGATTTAAAAAACACGTTTTATGCAGTTATAAAATGCAAATATTAATGATTCAATACTCAAGGTACAATTTTTGTTTTATAACCACGAATAGGAAATATTGAAATTAAAGTTGTTAATTTCAAAAAACAATAATTTCAATAAGTATTACATAATCAAAGACAAAGAATCAATAAATTTTACCAGTTTTGAGCCAAAATTTGGTTTGTATATATAGACACTTATATATTATAGTATATGGTATATATGGTATATGGTTATACTTATATAAAATTTTATAGTTCGAAACATAATCAGTTAACGTGTTTTATAATAAGTTGTACCTTATAAGAAAACAGTTTTTATATTTCATTTTTAGATAAAATGTTCATCAAGAAACTGAAAAATATCTTAGAAGGTTTCTATCAACTACTTTACGGGCAACTAAATCGCTACACGAACTTAAGTCCAAGAGTTTAAAAAAAGCCTCTCTATATAATTTTTTATTGTAATTTTAAACAAAACTTTAAACAACTAAACAAACGGTCAAATACATGTTACACCAGAAGCACGAAAAATTACGTTGACGGGCAAAATCTTGTGATTAAAATATAAAACAATATTCAAAATGTTTTAATTATTCTTGCTTATGATATAGAGTTCTTAGTTTTCATTTTAAATCATATCGTGCAATTAAAAAAAAAAGAGGAACGAAACTTTAAGGATTAATAGTCAAGTCATGTAACTGGCTATATATAATGAAATAACTTGATATTATTACATGAAAATAAAATATTAAAATATTTTACAAACTTAATAATTGAAATGCCTCGATATTTAAAAACTAACATTTAACTTAATTTTGCAAGTCAAGTAGCTAAAAAATTAATCGGATCAAATAGTGAATCTCAAAGGAGATACAATTTTTCAACCTCAGAAGTAAATATTTAAGAAACTATTAATTTAAAGTTTTTCTCTCATCAGCTGTTAACATACTTGTACGAATGAAGTAAAGGTAATTTTATATCATAAATGTGTCCCAAAAAAATAAAGATATATAAATTTAAACAAACATATATGAAGTCTAAAATATTTTTATTTTTTTTTTATATTAATTACTGCAAATCTACAGTATGAAATGTTTTGGTACGTAAGCCGATAATCTCGATACTTTTTACACATAATTACACGAGATTACATAAAACAACATTCTCATTGATATATTTCATAAGAAATAAAAGCTAAAAAAATTGTGATGTGTATTATTTTTTTATTCAATTCAATTTATTTTAAAACTAAGAAATACGGATGTTGAAAAACAAAAACGGGAAGCTACCAACTGCACTTAATTTTTAAAAATTTAATTTTTGGTCACTTGTATAATTAGTAAACGGGTATGTAAGTACTACGGATGCCACAAACTGTTTTTATTACCAAAGCGGGATAAACTAGGGCACTTCGGAACAGACTATAAACAATAAATGCTCCATTCACTTAATTTATTAAAGCGAAACATTTGACACTTATCTTTTTTATAATTGGGACTATACAAGTTATATATAGATTCGTGGAACAAGAACGTTTTAAGATGAGATTCGTGTTTATTCGCGATTGATAAATCAAATATTTTCCGAAAACTACACCTAAAAGAAACAGCGGTTTACAAAAAATTGAAATATGAAACAAATTGAAATAGATCTTATTTGTTTTGTAGCACTAACCTTAAGGTTGAAACCAAAAATCGTTTTTTTTGTGTGTTTTAAGTCGCTTTAACATCTAAGGTCATATCACGACTGTCTAAACACAGAAAATTTCTGTTGGTCTATTTTTTTCTTAGGTCTAGGATCCTTAAGTCTAGGATTCATCAGGTTTGTTCTAGACGTTTAAGCAAAACACGTCCACGTAAGACAAAGAGCAAGGCACACTGACCAAGCGACAAGAGTGAGTGAAGAAACACCCCAGCCCTAAGCCGTTTGGCCGCAGAGGCCGAGAGCCGTCTATGAACGTACATTTTTATGACTATATAGCTCGCCCGGGTATTGTTTTGGAGGTGTTTAAACACCGCAACACCAGTTTTAAATTAGGGTGACGCCTTTGCTTCATAATTTTCACTCACTCTTGTCTCTTGGTTAATGTGTCTTACTCTTTGTCATTCGATGGACGTGTTTCAACATCATCAAATGTACAAGTGGAACAAACTTATCGGGTATCGAACCCAGTACCACTTGACGCATAAAGCAGAGAGAGCAATTTCTCTAACCACGGCGCCAATAGGTGGTCGTTATTTTGATTTTCGTTCAATAAAATTAAAATATTTATTAATGTAATTCAAATTTAAAGGATCTATAGCCAAAAACGCCTTAACTTTCAAAGATTTAAATATGTAGGCTGTTTGAATTATCATTATTTCAAATACTTTCAAAAATGCATATGTGAATCAAGAAAACGACTCTCTTTGAACTACCTACGACAGTTTCGTGAACATATTAAGTTTTTTTTTTCAAAAAATAGAAAGTTTTCTTTTTCATTTTAACTTTGATATTGTGATTTTTCACAGGTAAATTTTTTAAGCAAACTAATTAATTTGAATTATTGTCGCATAAAAAATCAGGTAAAATTATGGTGCAATGTTTATCATTAAGCCATTTACTGTTTTATTATAATTGAAAAAAATTATGTGAATAAAGAATATTTGCACTATAATACAGGTTCAAAATATACGGATTTATCACGTGCATAAACAGCACAAGAACGTTAATAAAAAAGAAATAAAAACTTTTCTAGCAAAATTTTCAAGACCTTCAGTATATTTACATATTTTATATACACATGACATATAATGGGCGAAAATAGAAAGAATATTAAGAAACAAGGTCAGTATTAAATATCTTTTCGCATGAATTCTACTTTGATTTTCATTTCAACTACATGTTTCTTGCAATTAGTACCTACCTTTACATGTTTATTATTCATTTCGTATAATATAGGTAATGTATCATCAAAAACTAACAAAAATAGATACTTGATGTTCGTTTCATCAAAGCAATAATTATAACATCACCTGTTTCGAAAAAGTCTCTAAATAATAATGTCAATTTGCATCTGCAAGCCCTTTGTTTTTATGCAAATGTGAGCAAAATATATTTTCCATGTACAATACTGTTACCATGTCAACAATATAAAAGCAATAAGATAAGAGGGAATAATCCGTTTTAGCGCTTTTCATTTTCATCAGTTCAGAAAATTTAAATCCCAAAGATTAATTTCTATATGCATCAATAAATGACCAAAAATGATATAAAGCTAGTGAACCATTTCCATTAAAATAGATACCTATATGTAGGTATAAATTGTCGTCAGATCTGTTTTCATTGAAATTTTAATTACACATCTTGCCATAAATACTTTAGCATTTCAATGTATACCTGTACAATAATAAAATATATGCGAATAATATATTCCCTTTTTCGTTCTTGTATAGCTTTTATACCGAAATTCCACTTCATATTGCAAAATCAAGAATTATTTTCACTCTTAGTATTACTGTGTATGCATTATTTATTATTTAACGTGTTTTATTATACAATAGTATGTTATGTGTTGTATTTCATTTTGATAAGTATTTTAAGTTTCAACTATAATAGAATTTGATTGTTTTATAGGTGTAGGTAACGATAATAAAATAAAAGAAATTTAAAAATCTGCATGTATAAACATACATCTCTAGGTAATAAATACATAGTGCAATGATGTGTAAAATGTTTTCACTCTAACTGTACGTAAGATTTTTATAGCAGGTTCAATTTAATTAAAGATGTCCATTTTATTGGTGCTAAAATAAAATAGTTTTGCATTTAAACCAATTTTCAAAATTAAAGTTGCTAAAATTAGAAATAAAAATCCATTTTAGAATCACATTTTTCGTTAAAAAAATCCATTTGGTGTAGAAAATTAATAAATTCGTTGAATTACTGTCTGTGCTTACTTTACTTATTATGCAAAAACAGTTTGGGGAATCTTTAAAAAATACCAAGATATTAGGTAAAAGATAGTTTTCTTTTCGGTAGATTTATTGCTAGAATCTTTTAATCCTAATTTTTAAGATAATATTCTTGAGAAATTGTATGATATTTAGTTAGTGTTAAGTTGAAATCGTTCACGATAGAATACTGAAATAGTTTGTTTTGTCTGATATATTTTATATATTACGTAATTGCTTTTTTTAGGCCATTTCCACTATTCATGTCATAATATTTCATGTTTTATTTATGGTATGGTTATAAATACGGGACTGGTTACAAAAAAATATGGATACGTTTTTGTTACAGTTTTTCATTCTGTTTCATATATGTATAAATAGATAGCGCTCTTTAAACAAACACCACACATTTTTATCCAATTCCAAATAAAATTTATAACCAAATTTATCATAATAGAAATTTTAAAGAACGCACTTGTCGCAACCAACTAAATACGTCTGAATACATATACAGGTATAGATGCAATGTAGGATACAAAGCAAAAAGAGTTTTAAGTTAATTCAATGACTTGCCAAGACTTGGTAAAGAGTAGTCAATAGGGGCCGGAAAAATTTTTTCTTCAACATTTTCCACCCTCCTCGTTCTTCATCGTTTCCCACAACTCCACACCGACAATATTATCGTAAGAAAGCGCTTCTGACAAATGCACCAACGGGTGACAGAGAGATGAAATTTATGCATGAATGTAAGAAGAATAACGGGAATAACGATTTTACAAAATTTCATTTTATCCGCGCTTTTTCATTTTCCTACAATTTTATACAAAGCAGGCCGTGGTATAAGCTTTGATCTTTCTGTTCTGCTTCATGAGGTAAAGCCTCACTCCCAACAGTTACCATCACTATTTCCTTATTCTTTCTATATACATATGTAAAAATGAATAAAAAAAAATCGTTGTGTCTTAATGGAAAATGCATTTTATATAATGCAATTATTAGGTAATTTTTCAATTTAATTTTCATACTTGGTAAAAGCGCAAATTTGCCATATTCACTTTAGCCGAAAGTAATTTAGGTAAATACATTTCACTTCCAATTATTTGAATTAATTTTCGAGACCTTTTTACTCACGTCCATTATTGGATAAATCAAATAACTGAATGAAAATAATATTATGTATAAGTAAGAATTACACTAATTAAACTGTCCTATAACTAAAATCCGCTCTTCCCTTACAATTTTGTCTGCATTAAATAATTTAGAGACCATTCCCTAACAAAAAATTTACCAGTTCGAACAATTTGTATTCGGTATGAAATTGAAGAATAAAATCTGTAATTGGTTAAACACGGTTCATTTAATTTTCAAAGGTAAATATTAGACTTCCCTTATCGTAATACTTATAAACTATGTTGAAATTTAAAACGATATATATAGAATCGCTAAAAAACATCCAAACATAAAATCCTTTTTACCCTTTTAGCATTCGCACAAACCGACCAATCGAAAAATATATTGTTTGCTTAAATTTCAGTAATTAATATCAGTTTAATTTAATTAGGCTGATTAATTTTTATTTGTTCAAGTGAATTTTAGGGTTTTTTTTTTGATAAAATTACAGAAAATAAATTGGTTTGATTATATATTTAAGTTAGGATTTCCTTCGGTTTGACCGCAAAGAAAATTTATTTTAAAAGTTTCTTTTTTATTTTTGGTTGACCATTTCCCTTTTACAGTAAATAGTTAGATAAAGTTATTAAAAAAAAATAAGTTTGTAAAGATAAAATCTTTTTTTATAATCATATTTTTTGTCTTCGTTTACTCAGATTCGACGAAAAAGTTGGCATGAATCGATAAATAAAACTCGATGATATCAAGAATACGTAATAAAAAAGTCCTTTCTGTTGAATATAGTAATCTTGAGAAAAGTCTATATGGGTATAATATATAAATGATATTAGGTATTTAATCAAAAAGAATGTTTAAACGATAAGCAGATCTTATTTTTGTCAAACTTCCTTAATATTAAGTAAAGATATATTCGAAAATCTATTTTCAATTAAATAAATCATTAAGATTTAATACAATTATCACATTTAACATTAATGGAATAAATTCTTCTAAAAAAAAAAAGTTATGAATAATTATTGGGTGATCTGTAGGTACTTACTATATGCATAGTATTAAGAATTGATGCTTCACATTAAGTTAACTATAATAATTTAAATAGTATTCCCCGTTACTTAATAGAGTGAAGGTTTACCCAAAAATTCCCGAGACAAATTTTCCAGGATTCTAAGAAAATATTTTACAACGGAACCCGGTAGTTTTCGATAATCTATAGAACAATATTTTATAAAATTTGAAAGAGAGGCAAATTGTGATAAAATTTGTTGTCCAATGACATGAGAAGCCGTTTGTCATTTCAGGAAATTTTGAGATAGCAATAAGGAGCAAGTATACCTACAACAATTCTTCATATAAAAAATGTTAAGATTTAAAGTGTCTTTAATATTTAAAAATTTTTTTTAATTAATTTTTTAGACACGCTTTATACCAATATATTTTTTTCACTTATTCTCAAAAGCATTGATATAACTATAAATCAGAACATGTATTTTTCAATTTTTAATTTATAAGGTATTAATGTTTTTTCGCAGTAATGGTAGAGCATTGGTTGAAAGGACATTATGAGCATTGTGAACGCCTAGTGGAACGCACCCTAAATGAAATTGTCTGCGAGTTTGTAAAATATATATTTAACTATGTACTGTTATGGTTCAGAGTGACCTAAACCTTATTTTAGAACTTTTTTATAATTACCTATATCTAATAGTCGCTTTTACAATTTTTTTCGGTACTGGCCCTGACGGGATTTTCACATTTTTCAACGAAAATAAAAACTCTCGCGTAGTTTTCCGATTTTTATTAATAAAAAATAAACATCACGTCGTTTTCTAATCATTGTTTAATAGCGGACACCACCAACTTTTTCAACAGTGATTCTACATAGCATTTCAATAGTGACCACTTTGTTGTTTTTCCTTTTTCGATAGTTGTTTCTATGTTTTTGGATTTTTTTCAGGAGTCACCCTCACAGGATTTTCCATTTTTTCGAAACGAATCCTCACGTAGTTTTATAATCATTTTTTTAAGTGGCCTACGAAAACTAAATGGTAAATGTTTATAAATAGCATCGCTAAACGCCAAGATTACCACTTGTAATTAGTAACAGAAATTCCAACATAATGCATAAAAACTTAAAGGCAACTTTATATTGGTTCTAAAATTTTGCGGCTTCCTAAAGGAAGCACAGTCACGATGTTAGGTTGGAATCCACAGCCTTAAATAAGCTCACGATCTTATGAGTAAGTAATATTTTAAATAAGTGGTTTATAAATAATAAAAAAATTCAAAAAATTATTTTTTAAATTGTTTTTTTAAGTTTCTCGAGTTCTGAGATTTCCCAGGAATTCCTTAAAAAAGTGTCTCGTATCTCAAATAATAAAAAGGCTGAGCAATCGTATTGCGTAATATATTACAGGTTTATACATCAAACGTCTTTATAAAGTTATTCAATACAAACATACAATACCTGTAACCTTATTGTTCTTTTTATATAGGTACCTAATTGTTTTTTCTGTCGTTATGTCTTTGATTTATTTGATAATGTACTTTATATTTCAATTATAAAGCAATTATAAGATTTCTACATCTGAAGCCTCGTTAATTTTACTTTTCTATTATTACATCAAGGACTCGATTTTTTTTATATGAATATAATAAATCATTTGCTTTAATAATAATAAATAGTTTCCTTTTTCTTATAAAAATGAATTTAATAAAAACCTGAGAAGAAAATGAAATAATTGTCTAGATGTATTAGTTATACGTTTTTAATGATTCAATAGAAAACAAGCGCATGCAATAGTTGCAAAGGTAAAACATTGAATAACTCTCATTTTCATGTCAGGTGTAAATCTTTGTCATTAAAACCTAATTTAAGCTCATTATTTAAGCGATAACAATTTATTTCATAACTATATACATAAATGATGAGTACACATTCTTCCTTCTGTAAAGATAAATATGCTCCGCGTGTTTATTTGACTAACATAGCAGATATATTTCAGGTAATAATTATCTAAATATGAAATAAATTCCAAATTTTCCATGTGGACTTGTGCTGGCTCTAATTGTAAGTGTTGATACTGTGCAAATAGCGTGTGATCTTTTCTATGATATTCAAGCTTTATTACCGCAACGACCTTGTGACTACCTACGTTTTTTTAACGAAATTATATTACTTGTATTGAGTTTAATTTTAAAATATTTTTCTTAGAGCTTATAAAGTGGGTAAATTAAATATAGAAAATCTTTAATAAAAACAAGATATGTTCTACTTGAATTATGTTAATTTTTTAAAGAAATTTTTTGATTATTTTTATCGTACATTTGATACCAAATTTTGCGATAAACATTACTTAATATAAAAAATCCATTACAAAAACTACTTATTTCAATTAAAGATATTTTAGAAAAATTTTTACAAATCTAACGAAATGAAAATTGTTGATAAAGTCAATCACTTGACATTTCCAATAAGTTAATTTCTCAAGTTAATATCGGTTTCCAGTTCACATTTCTCCCTTCTCTTATTTTACGATATAAATTTAATTGATGTCATTTAAACGAAAAAAAAAACATCAAGTTTCAAATTCCACATTAGCAATATTTCATTGAATCAAAATGTGTTGCATGGAAGTCAACATGATATACCACTAATGAATCATGAATAACATATGCACGTACCTGCATTATAGACTTTCGGTATTAAGATATTGCTTAAGGGTTTATAAATTAGATGCATGTATTTATGACACTATGGATTACAACTAATTTACGATTTCAATTTCACAGAATGCATAATTTAGATTTATAGCAAATAATTAATGGATGCACATTAAAATGAAACAAATCCTCAAAAATATGAAACAATAAATAAAAACCATAAAATATTTACTAATTTATTCGTGTTTATTTGTATTGTAATTCAATCCTAGAAAGAATATTAACTATGAAAAGCAAAGGTTTGTTTTTAATGAACATATTCATCTTCTAAAATGATTATTCAGTATAAAATATCCGGCTCAAATTTCATTTTTTATAAAAATTGCTAAAATGTAATCAAATCTAAAGTCTAACTAGCAAAGTTAAACATACTTTAATGTCAAAACGTTTTATGCATTACTTATAATATTAATTATATTCTATTAAAAAATTTTTTACTAAGTATACAAATGCATATATCTTGTTAAAAAAATAAAATCATGTATTACATTTCCTGTACCCATTGAGTTGTTTTTTAACCAACTTCATACGTTCATCAAAGCCTCACAAAAAGTGCGACATACAGATAAATATAGCTACAATTTAAAGATTCTGTTTTAAATTAGGATATATGGAACATTAAAGAGTTTTAAAGTAAAGACCCCATTTTATTTTTGTAATACCAATGTTAACTTGTTAGATGCTCACTCTACACCAACGGCTTGTATAAACATAGCTAAATCCCCTTTTTAAACGTTAAATCAAAAATTCCATCTTTATAATGTTGGAATCACAAATAGGTTTACAGAAAAATAATTTCATATTTATTATTCGAACAAAAAAATCAAGCAAAAAAAGTTCTAAAACACTTAATCACATATTTTCAATTTGAATAAAATATTAATACGAACAAAAAACATGTTTGAAGCGTTCGGAAAGAAAAGATACAAAACGTAATCTGTATGGGTCGAAAAATAAACCTGTCAAATTTCCAGCCTTTTTGTACCTATAAAAAATAATAGAACCAAAAAGACTTTTTTTACAAAACATTTTAAATCTACCTTTTTATTATAAAAAGACCCTCAGCCATATAAACATTTTATTATCAATATAATTTGTGGCATAAAAGTTAACGTCACGCATTAAAACTCGCATATACCGGATGCTAATCCCGGTTTGGGCATGATTATTAATACTCAATTTATTATACGAGCATTACAGCTAGCATACACCGAGTGGTATATAACACAAGCGTTACATTATGGTGTACATTTCATAAATGATTTCCAGCATTTAAAAAGCAGTTTTAATGAAACATTTTTAATTCGCCAATTCGGTGAAATATAAATATATCAATGAATTTGTTTACGTAAGAGTTCGTTAAACCATTGCTAATTTTTTATCTGTCATCTATAAATGGAAGAATTTCAATGCCTCCAAGTCATAATTCTAAAATGTAGACGTTAATGGCATTTTATAATTAAGGTGCGTAACGAAATATTCATATGACCTAGAAGTGAAAGTTGGACGTAATTTGATCAATATAAATAAAAATAAAATGTTATAATTATCACATTTGCATACACATCCACATACAAATTATACAGTTTGTTTCAATTAAATTGCAGTTTTGTTTTTCAATATACGAAATTTAATGCTTGCAAATCATGTTCTATTTGAAAGCTCTTTTTTTTTTTTTTTTTTTTTTGTAGAAACAACAGTTGGGACAAGATAAGAATGAAAATTTAAACTTTCACGTCGAACATATTAATAACAGTTCGGTGAACGACGCGTTTTGAATTTTAAAAACTTTTTAAAACTCATATGAGAATAGATAGATAGAAAATCTGCCATCAGGCACACAACGACAATGTGGTTTGTAATTTTGTTCGTTAAGATACTGAAGATACTATGCAATGGCTTAGAAGAATTACAAAGGTCAATACACTTACTACTAACCGCTGTATACGAATGCATTTATATCATTTTTGTATATAAAATTAAAAACGCATTGACACTTAAAAATATAAATCTTTAAGGAAAACATCCCTATTGCATTGAAGTAACTAATTTCTTAAACATATCATATAAAGAAATTTAATAATGTAAAAACTCGACGCCAAAGAATGAAAACAAAGTTATTAGCTTATGAATTTTTATTACTGCAAAAAATGATTGATAGGGGACTTTTGTGAATCCTTTTAGATGAATTAACTACTGGTGATATATCACTACATAAAACACATACAAAAAATAAATATATAAGAATTGATTTAATTTCGAAATAGTCGTTCCTTTATACATCAAAAAGTAAATAAAATACAGACTATAAAGAAATTCTATTAAAAGTTAGCAAAATAAATAATAAACCTAATTATATAAAGAAAGGTATTTATAGATTTCCTTGATGTTCTTTTACATCGGTTAGAATAGTCGCTCTTTTGGTATAACCATAATTCTTTTCTAATTAAAAATCTTAATTTTTATAATGTAGGTAGGTACTTGTTAATTTACAGGTACGATGTTTGATAAAAATGATTTTCTTAAATGGAAGGAAACTGTAAGTTTTGGTAATTTTAACAATCTGAATAACTTTTTAAATAGAAAAGGGTTAATTTACTCGCTTAGTTAGTAGCTTGTTTTACTTGAAATCTATGTCGATACATCCCCAAACGTGGGTAAACTAGAAGTATGAACTCATTGATTATCGGGACAGAGTAAGGATTCATCAAATCAAGTATTTGAACACTGCGCAATGACTTGAAAAATGGCTTTATATCATGATTTTAAAATGAAATAACTTGCAAATTCAATGTTTCACTTGACTTGATACTTGTATTAACACTCGTGACTTCGTTTACGTAAGCTTCAGAACATTTCTCATAAAACCAAATTCCCTCAAATCCGTAGTATCAGAAGGGTTTTTGCTCGAATCAATTTTTTCTTTTTATCCTATTCCTTTGATAAAATCAAGCTTATTTTCTCGAAATGGAAATTATTTTAAATAATGGTTCGATATCCAATTATCATCTTAAAAAATTGCCTCAAAATTCGTTTTCCTCTAAAACTGTAAATTTTTAACGTAATTTTTACTCGAAACAGTTTTTTTACATTTCTGTAGAAATGAAATATTTTCCCGCAATAAAAACTATCGTATAGATAATGACTCGGATAGTTAGTTATCATTGTACCAAATTTTATTAAAAACAGACAGACAAAATTTTTAAAAATGGTGAAGTTGGTCTCTGTGTCGATATTTACGACTATTGGAATAAGATTTTCCAAAAAAATATTCCAATTATAGATAAAAATTTGTTACAATTTTAATATATACCTACCTATGTAGGAATGTATAGATTTGATTTGAGTAAGTATAATATGACTTGATTTAAAGCCAGAAAGTCCAGAAGTGAATCCTTTGGACAGACACATACAGAGAGTTTATAAAAGTAGAATAAAAAACTGCTAACCCAAAACTGAAGAGATCGAAGCTACTTCATGTTAAAAAAAACACTATCTTCGAAATATTTAAGAGCATTGTTTGCTATTTTATTGTTGTAGGTACTATTAACTGATTCTTGTTAGAAATTAAGAAAAACGATGAATATATAGTATGTTATATTTATAGGATTATTAGATTAAGATTAATAGTATAATAAATAAACAAAATTTCATGTTAAGCGTGTTTGTGTTAAATGTGTTTCACTGTAATTAGTTAAATATTTAACATAATATGTACAATCGAAAAATAAAAAATTTATAAGGCAATATATTCGTAAATATATTTTTTTCTAATTTAAAACAATTGCATTTACAGGTATATCAATAAAAATTGAAAGTAACCAAAATAATGTAGAAAATTTAAAATGGTTAAAAATTTCGATAAAGAGAACAAAAGTGTTAGAACTGCAATAAAACAATGTCGACCTTTAAATGAACGTGCAACGGAAAATATCTTATCTGTAATTCTTAAAAAAATTTATCAACTAATTATAAATTAGGTATAGATATAAAGATATCGATTACTAGAACTGACGAGCCATAACCATTTTTTTCATGTGGTAAAAATTGAAATTTGAACCAAGTTTCACTTTTCTGAGTTTCTGAGAAAGTTGTAAAAATACATAATTTTCCAAAGAAAATACGTACTCTTTTGTAATCGCTAAAAATAGATAAGAAATCGATAAAATAGCATTATAAAAATTCCAAACAAATTAAATCACTCTATATCAATATACGGGTACATAAATGCGAAGTTACATCCATACGTCTTTAATTGGTAATGCACAACTATAATTTGCTATTTACTATATGTAATAGTCATAAATAATTGACCTTTCTGTACAAATGCTACATCGCTCAGTGATATTAAACAACAATTGAGTAGTTGAATTAGTAGTTAACTTTTTTTTTCCAAATAATGCATTACAATGAAATTTACTTTACTTTACAATAACAATTTATTTTAAGATCTCTATATTACCTACTTTAATAGGAAAAATTTATATTTAATCTACGGTTATTCTTATTTTATGATTTTATTTCACACAAAAAAAAATGTTCAAGTTGAAATTATTTTATGCTTTTGACATTTGCCCTCGTTGGGTCATAAAAGCTATTTCAATAGTTTTATAGAAATCTTATTTCTGAAAATAATAAATAAAATCAACTTATGAAACAGATATAAAATACCAACAAATTTGAAGCAAGGCTTACAGTTGACAAGAACATAATATAGGTATATCTATAGTTAACATTTATTCAGAAACATAAAAATCGCTATTCTAAAGATAAAACTGTGCAGATAAAAATAAAGTTAATAGCACAAAATTATATAACAATAAAACAAAGAGTTTTGTAGAAATGATATCTTTTTAATCGTAGAACGAAAATACGTTTCCATCCATTTCCGTTTCATTTATCAATAAAACGTTAAAAGCATAATGAAACTGCATCAGAGGAATAAAGAAATTTGTTTTACCCTTTTTATGGAGTTCAAGGAATCTACATCCGTTGTTCATTAATATAAAAATAAATTTGAATTTCCAGTAAGTTTTTTTTAGTTTTTTGTTTCTGGAAAATCATCCAAACGTATATATATTATACATTGTCTATTCGAGAAAGCTTGGAATTGGCAATCGTTCGGAAGTGTGTTAATGTCTATTTCCTTTCTTTCGTATTCGTTTAACGTATACTCGAATATAGCGCTAAGGTTTTATTCTTAATTTAGCCTATCTTCTTTTATTTGCATTATCGCACGTGCCATTTAATTCTCGTTGTATTTCAGAAATGCGTTTAACTTGACAGAATAAATCCATTTATGCTAGGAGATTTTTTTCCTGTTTCATTTGCAAAGTGGAGGGATGTGAATTTTGGTTTCACGCTGAAAAAAATAGAATGAAATTGATTTTCGGTAAATACATACATTCAAAAATACAGATTAGATAAGTTTATTTTTAGGTTGAACAACGCAATTAGTTCTCCTATGGAATATACCACATGATAAATTTAATAGGCAAAACCAACGACCGTTGTCTAACAGCGACAGGAAACTTGGTAAACTTTGCTAGAATTCCACACACTTTGTGTTTAATACAATGCACAAATAAGTGTATGTATAGTAAGTTTTAAACAGGTGTATTAATGTGATATCGATTTTATAAACGCTTTATATTCATACAAGTTGTAAAATTAATTTTATCAACGTGTAACTACTACAATATTAATCGAAGCAGTCAATGTAATTCATTAGAATCACAAACATTGTAGAGATACCATTTTGCATATTTCTTTAGATTAGCTAAGTCCTTTATAATTTTAAATATGTTCTTTTACTACTACCTAATACTTTTATGTTCTTAAAATATGTGTTGGATAATAGAAAATTTTATGATTGAAATTTTTTTTCGTTCAAATCAAACTAATGTTATTTGTCTTTATAATTGAAAATTTCTTAATTTTTCTCCTAATATCCGATCAAAATAAAACCACCATATTTTTACTATTTTTAATGCCAGTGAATTCTAAAAAATTTCATTCAAAAAATAAAAAATAAAAACATTGCCAAAATATAAAAGTAGAGACTAAATTTCAACCCCTTAAGGTGTTGTTACAGCGATAATAAAATTACTTGTGGCGTAAATTTCAATGAAAATAGCAAATCATAAAATGAACGAAACTAACTTAAACCGATCAATACCTTTGCTGTATGGTTCTTTTAATTCTATTAATTATAACTTTTAATGCGTTTGTAATTATCTACATGACCGTTTTATTTTAAAATTTTACCTTTGTAATAGGTACTTAGAATATTATTTTTTTAAAATTTCTTTTTAATTCAATCATCTTATAATGTATTTATTTGCAAGAAAGGTGTTTTATGCTATTGAAAAGCCATTTTAAAATCACGTTTTCTTTCATGTGTTTAAGTCAAGCTTAAAAGCGCAAAAAAATCTCTCAAAAGAAAGCCTACCGTCGACAACGTAAATAATTGGTTAAGTAAGAAATTATGAAAATGATATAACGCCATGTTAAAATGTAAAAACTCCTTCATCATCAACCTCTTTGTGGTGACCTACTTACTTACTCCTCTTCAATTAAATTGCATGCTTTTAGTTCACATAATCATCTCGCTGACTATAATAACAATCATTACAGCGACGAATATTGCGAGAAGAAAATTTCATTTTACGTCATTTTACACGGAGAAAAATAGTTATTTTTCCACATTTTCACATTGTGTAAAGGATAAAAATGTAAGACGTGGCTTAGTTGTGTCAGATGAATGAACTGTAAAATTTTTTTCTGATTATCTCACCGTATTTTTGCCATATAGTCAGTATAGAAGAGATTTTGTGGCAAATGATCTTGATTTTTTTTATTTTGGCTATAAAGAGAGAAACCGGCCTGAAACTAGACATTTTTTTTTCTGTTTTTATAAAAGTTATTGCAAGAAAGTTGATGTCCAACTTGCGTAAAACTGGTTTTTTGTGTTCATTACAATCACGTAAAATATAAATGGTTTAGTGTACCATTAAAGTTTCTTGGCAAATAAAAGCGCTTTTCTCTCCGTATGCGCATCTACATGTAATTGTGGAAATCAAATGAAAAGTAGTTCAAATACTTTCAATTGTATTCGTCTCGTGCAATGATGAAAGGTTTATTGGATTCCAAATATATGCATGATCAACAAACGAATAATTCAACGAGGAAATTTATTTGTACTTGAAATACGCAATTGCTAAATAGAAGGGAACTTGAAGATTATATTCGTTGAATGAACGGCAAGTCAAAATTTCATTTAAATTTTCATGCAAATATATGTAAGTATATGTGTATGCGAGCGAAAATCTCCTAATATCAATATCGTTTTTCAATCGTTATTATCTTAAGCTGATACATAGAAAAGGCTAAAATTTAATTATAAAACATCCTTACTGATATAGCAAATATTTTATAGTTAAAGAAAATTTCTCTCAATAAGTTATTTAAGGGGAAATTTTACAAAGTAAACAAATTGAGAAAACATGAATGTCTTTAATTTTCTCTTTATCATCAAACAGGAACTTAATTATTTAATCAATAATATAACTACAATCTACATGTATATTAAATGTGTAATCTTGGGAGAATATTTGAATCAAAAAATCAATATTTATTTTATTATATACCTACCTATGTATATTTAATATTGAAATTTTCAAACTTAAAAAATGTGGTTGATACCTACTGAAAAAGTTTCATCAAATTTAAAAACTGCAATAATTTTACTAAAAAAACGTTTCATAGCAACACCTGATCGGCCATTTATATAAAAACGGTAAGATTTATTTTACTAAAAACTAGAAACCGGCTTTGTTAAAAGTGACTTCAATAAAAAAGGTTTTTTTGTCGCTTGACATTTGAAATTCATTTTTCGAATTGAGTTAATTTTTTTCAAATTTTATAGGAGCTGTTCCGTAGCTTATATTTCATCAACAATTAATTTGTTTTGTAATAAAAATTAAGAGGAAGCTAACAATTAATCTGAAAACATAATTACCGGATAACTGCTCTATCTAAGTTTACTTATTTATGCAGCGAGCATTTTTCTTCTATTGTTCACACAAACCGAAGACAAACGCCATTAAAACATAAAGATTATCCAAACTGTACATTGAATATGTGTTTGATCTTAAAGATCTTCCGGGTTATTAACACAATTCCTCTATATGTATGAATGTGAAGAAGTACTAAATATACTTCAATCCTTTAAACAACAAACGAGTAAAAGAAATGATTTATAACCTGCATACATTTTACTATATTTTCTCTTAAATAAAAATACAATATTAAATCGGCGAATGTAGCAATGTAATTTTCCATAACATTAAATAGTTTTAAATTGTACGCAAATTTTCTCCTCTGCCATTCCCAAAACGCAAGTTTGAACCGTAACCGTAAAAGAGATACGCTTTGCTATTGTCGCTATAAAATATGAATAAGGACTAACGGAAAATCATTACACGCTGTTATATAATAAGCGTATACCCACCTCAGAGATACAACAATAAAATTTTCCTACGCTGCTTGTATACGAACACAATCGTGTATCAGAGAAGACATGAAGATATTCGAATAATTTCAAATTTATATGCAAGCACATAAAAAGAATATTTATATCGAGTATCTCACTAATTATTTTAATCACGGAACGTATTAACCGAATGCTTATCATTCATGAGAATATTTATCAATGTGGATGTAGATGCTTTTTTAAATTAAATTTAACATTTGAAAAAAAAATGTTGGAAAACATTGTGTATTATCTCATTTTTAAATCAATAATTTCTATTGTACACTTTCAAAAGATAGAAATATAAAAATTTTTGTCCTATTTTTTAAATAAAAATAAAATTAATAGTTGTCAACTCGATTTCCAAAAAACCAGTACCTAACAACATGAACATAACGACAGACAGAAATATTCGTGTTTGGAAATTTTTATCGTTCACAAAAAAGGTTAAATGATTGTCATACATTATACCCAACTATAAATCCTGTATTTTCAATTGGAATATTTAAAACAAACGTGATGAAAACTAAAGGATTGGTACATATTCTTTCTATACCAAATTGTTCATTTTCATGTTAATTTATTGTCATCAAACAGATATTTTATCAATAAAATATTAATTTTAGTCATTTGAGAAATTAATATAATATGTAAAATGCTTGTAATAAAACAAACAACTACAAAGTTAATTAATTAAGTTTAAAATTGTGAATTTGATCTCTTGATATTTTGAAACGATTTAATTACAAAACATTATATACAAGTACATGGTATTTTTTATCTTACATAAGTGACATAACATAATATGAGATTTTCTGCGAAATAAAAAAGGTAATTTAAAAATGAAACTTAATATTTGGTATCATAAATAAAGAAAAAATAAAATTATTGTTTTAATATAAATGTACCTTTGTGTGCCTATGTATAAACGATATATTAAAACAAAATATAGAAATGCGGGAGTATAAGAACAGAAGTTAGAAAACCCTATTTAAGTTTTTAAAAGGGGCGAAGTGGATTAACGTATTTGATTTGCTGAGGTTATAAAAATGTAACATTATCTTGTCAAATATTTAAAAGGTTTCATTTTTATCACCTTCTCAAAAATATATAAGAACTCTTATATTCATATACCTATACGAGTTAAAAATATAACATTTATTCTTACTTTGTATACTTATTCATTTCATTTTGTTATAATCTAATTGATAAGAAAATAGCCAACACAATTGATTATTGTATGAATCCAATTATTTTTTTTTAAATTAATAATCGATTCTATTTTGGGCCATGAGAACGATTCAAATTACATCTAGAAATGTGATGCTTTATTATTAAGATGTGTTAGTCTAAGATGGAGCCTAATTTAAGAAAGGGCAACATAAGTAGAAGCTCCAGGCTCTCAAATATTTCGATATCTCAATATTCCTTTTTTGATATTCTAGTTATAAATTTAAAATATGCCTTCATAGAATTTTGTGAGCCGTAATTTAGTTGAAGTACTTCTGAGAGGATCACAAGTAATTACATACAGTTGATCCAAATATTTTATATAAAACTTGAAGTACCTAACTACGTATCTTCTTTTATTCCAATCAGTAAAAAATAGTTTTTAAATAAATATAATTCTAATAAATAATTCTTATAAAAAGGAAATCTACAGAAGAAAAAAAACTGGATATTGACTGAGAAGATTGTAATAACTAAAAAAATTTCGAATCTACTTGCTGCTAATGTTTTAATTTTCAAAGTGGTTCAATTAAATTTATTATTAGTAAATGACTCGACTGTGCAGAGCAGATATGAGCAAACCATGGTCAAATCAAGAATAATAGATACGAAATGAAGAGGTAATCGTTGTAATTTTTGTTTGAAAAAAATTGAATTGTTTTATTTTTTAGCAACCGCAGAACTTTCTGCCCGGTTAATTTATTTTTTAATGTAAGGTTTAAAAATTAAGAGTCCCATATTTAATTTATCTGAGAGCATCGTTTGAGTTCGATATTGCTGGAAAATCCATTGGAATTATTCACAATTATACGATAAAAAAAATCATGATTAATCTAAGAGCATAGTTCAGCATGTTTTAGTTCATTATTTTCATAATATATATAATATATATATTCATAATTAATCCTCGTGGAAGGTTATCCATTTCGTTTCAAAAGGTGTACGATCCAATTTATCAAACAAAAATCCGACCAGTATCCGATGTTCGCCGTTTGCACGTTTCATTTGACAATATTCGTCTAACTTTTTTTCCAAATTCGGTATGCTGACTCTTATTGGCTAACAATGATACTCTTTCTTTCTTATTATCTGAATATTTTCAGAACGATCGAATAATTCGAATAGAACTTTAATATGATTTGTTATAGGAATGATGTTTCTTTTGTATCTTGCTTGAATGTTATAAAATTTACAGACCAAAAATAAGTTCTTGTCACATTTCTTCAAAAGAACCCCTTTTTAAATGCATAAACGATTATAATTTACAATACTTAGGTACACATTAATACATATAATAAACATTTTATGTATTTATATAATATACTATCAACTATTGTACACTGAAAAAACATTCCAACTATACCTATATGAAATAATTTCTTATTATAATTAACAATTTGAAAATACGGGATCTATATTATGTAAAATTTGTATTATTTTCACTTTGTTTACTGCGGTTACATATAAAAATCCTAAATTATTTAAAGAGTAAATGGAATTTAATTTTTAATTAAGTTGATTTATTGAAATTTAAAAATGCTTATGTTATTAATTACGATATAATTTGTTTTATTAAACCATTAATAACATTTATTATCTATATTATATAAAATACTACGATAACTATAACTTAGATTTAATTCGTTTATTATTATAGAAATCGTTGACTTTAAGGCGATCATAAATTGTATTACTGACATTGCGCAACTGCTAATTATAAATCAATTGTGGGGGAAATGTTTACGTTTTAAAATTATTTCAGACATTAATTGTAAACATTAATAATTGCCTGTCTTCTCGTTATTGTCTCTTACGTTTAATCTTTTTCCGATATATTGTGATATTTAGATCAAGTCTAGAGCTAGGCTATTTAAATAACACGGAACAGGTTGAACCTGTTCTTCTTCTCTGTAAAGTGTCAAAAACTGTTCACTCTTAAATTTGAGTAGATTATTCAGCCAAACCCTTTGGTGGTTGTTCTTATGCTTTTACCCCTGTTATGTATTTAATCTACTTGAGATTAATGCTAAGAGGGTCCTTGAAAGATCAAATATTTTAGGAAGGTAGACGTATTTGATATCAGATTATTTTCATTTAAATATCATCAATATGTCCTTGTCTTTTGTTATAATTATTATTTTGAAATTGTTAAGGTTTCATTTAAATTCCTTATATAATACTAATCGACATATTTTTGTAATTTTTATGAGCATAACTGTAAGATAACTTCTAAAATTATTTTTCATATAATTTAGTTTTATATAAACTGAAAGGGTACCATAAATTTAAATCGAAATTAATATCAGTCAGTCACTTATTGTATGTTTTTTTGCCATATTATGTTCTTACTCTGTAACATTGCAATTGTATAAAACTTTCATATTTTTAAATAACTAAGTAAATCTATTTATAGTCCTCATAATGTTTCTTTTTTTTATTTGCCAGACAATATATTTAAAAATACCTACATTGTGCGATGAGAGAAAATCTAGTTAATGGTAACGCATTCGATGTTTAACTCCCACACTTTAACAATAAATCATGTTGCAAGGAAAAGAGGAGTTCCGCGAAAAAAGCTATTGATAACTATTAGAATTCAAGTTTCATTAAACAATTTATAATTTCCCTTAATTATTACTTAGATACCAACAAATTAGTCTTGAATGCTATAAAAACCAAATATTTACCTAGCAAATTTACTAGGAAATTCTTACAATTTGCTGTAAGGTATTTTAACTTATTTTTACTCAGTTTTTCAATTCAAAATGTCTGCTACGAGGCGTAGCAATACTTTCTTTTAATTTCTTTTATGGAACTCGCTGTCGGTAAAAAGAACTATATGCACACAGTCTCTATATAAAGTACCTATACGAATCACCACCCTTAACCCTAGTACCGTCTATTTTTTTTAATTTTCCCAGGAAAACGTTACAAATAAAAGTTATAGGCTTCAATGAGTCTAAGAACTATAGAAAGTTGAAAGAAAATCGTTGGAACCTCAAAAAAATTTGAAAAAGCTTAAAAACTCCTTGAACACAGTGGAGCTTTCCGGTCAACCGATTTTAACAAAAAGCTTCGCAGCACAACTAGATATAAGTAATATAAAGGCAAAATTCCAAGATTGGTAAAATTCGGATAAAGCTTTCGATACTATATCGCTGTCACACACATAGAGACATGTTTCTTAAAAACAACTTTTCTGAATAAAAAGTTGTTCTTCCCTCAAAATTTTTGAGGGAACCTCAAAACATGTATTTCCGGTGAAAACTCAATTTCAAAAATTCGACCCAATTACAATTCTTCCTTTACTTATGTATTCATCCTTCCTTAATAAGTAGTAAAAAAGTAAAAAGTGTGCGACGAAAAAAGTTTTCGATCATATTTCTTTTACCTCCAAGAGTCTTCTCAGTTATTTCGAACAGTGATCATAATCAATGAAACGTTTTAATATAATCACTTATTTCTCAATAGACTAGTTTTTATTGCTAGCCGATCGATAATATGAAGGAAATGTTTAACAGTCATTAATATTTCAATGTTTTGATTTATTATATGCTGGCTAGCATTATTTTCCAGTTTTCTTCAAAGTAAGATGCTTACGTATGTAATATGAATCAATATTTTCGCTGGTAGTCTTAAAAATATGCAAGTCGATCATTTCTTAGTTTCTCTAACTCTTAGTTTTAACATTTTGAAAATTTAAACCTCGATTAAAGATTTAAAAATATCTCATGGAAATCCAATTACAGGAAATACTTTAAGACTACGAATTAATGTATAAGTAACTTTAGTCCATATTTGCCATCATAGGTTAGTGGAAATCGCTTCTTATCGTTACAAATATAGTGATTATACCCAGAAATATACTTTTGTTGTGTTTTCCCAAAGTTCAGTGACTTCAAACTGCTTTAATGCTGTCTATGTGCCAACTTGCGCAATAAAGTTCAATCCAGCACGAACATAACATAATGTACCTAGACAAATTTCAAGACTTTGTCTTTATAGCAAGTCATTTATTTTTTCTAGCCTATCTGTGCTATGAAATACCAGCAAATATTTACTCTTACAAAAAATGTCGAGTGATTTAAGCTTATCTCTTCTGAAAATAACTAGAATCACTTGTTTTCGTGTAGACTACTTATATGAGTAATATACGAATTACATAATTGTATCGTAAAAGGATTTTTTTAATTTTCAATAAGATTGGCCGACGAAGAAATGTGGGAAGAAAAAAATTTTGTGATAAATCATAAAACAAAGTTTTTGCAGTTCAAAACGATTCCATCCACAGAAAACCAGTTCTGATGAGAGAAATGAAAACACAATATGATTAGTTTTATTGTTCCATTATAAAACTTACAACTAACTGGAAGATGAAGACTTCCGATACTGCTTATGAATGAAATTCGATTTCAACCTGATATGAGTCGTATATACAAGCCCGTTGGTACACAGAAAAGAAGTCGTACCTATATAATGGGGATTAGTGAATGATTTAGGTATTCGTGATCAATAATTCATTTACAAATGAACTGAGCTGTGAACATTGTAAATTACTTTAATTGCATTGAAAACGTAATATGCGATTAAACGAATATAATATTAACCGATATATAAAACATATTAGGTAATGGTTGAATAAAAACGAGCGTTCTCGCGTATTATTTTTGGATGATATAGTCAATTATTGCACAGGCAAAAAGGGGACGTAAAAGATTACACTGCAAAGAGGGTTTTTGCGAGTAATTCAAGTTCGACAGGCGGCAAACGGGAAAACGCGTGAGACAAACCACCTGTGCCGTTGTGACGTGGCACAAGACAGACACAAAACCGTGGGGGACGCGGCTAATTCATGCGTGAGAAGGACATGAGGTGGTATTGAGAATACAGGTGAAGGAATGAGAGTAAACACCACGCGACACATTCAAAGGAGGGAAACGTTGTCAGCAATTACGAATAGAGCTACATTTGGTGTCGTTATTGTTCCGGAGATTCACTCCAGTTGTCTTCATGACTGACACACATCTAGCAACCGTACAAAGGGAAAAATGCTTGATAATCATGCATTTGTTTGCGTTTACCTGTTGCCAATGATCCTCGAGTGAGGTCTGCGCCGAAAAGAAACCGGTGTCGTGGATGTCCTGCAACTCCCTAAAAATGTTTCCACTCGGAAGTATATCCATGTCTGTGAGCTTAACCAAACAGTCGCAAAAACAAATCAATCACTATTTTTACATAAAACTATTTCCACTGATATCTGAACAAATGCTTTCAAATGTGGTCACTTGGAATTTGCTTATATTCCAATTTTTCAACAATTCCGCTTTTTAACACTGTGCTTATGTCAAAAACACATGCGGAACTTCACTAGAAAATTTGCAAGCTATACATAAACTGGCTTATATATTATTTTGGTTGAACAGAAATATTTACATCAACTTTGGCACAATTATTTAACAGTAAGATAATTGTAAGAAAAACATTCTTTTTAGAAAAATCACCCCGTTTAAAAAGTAAACTTGAACACGAAGAGACACACTCGGGTTTATGAAGCTCTTATGTGTGAGTAGAGAAATGGAAAAATGACACTTTTCTTTAAGAATTTCTCGTTTTATTCATATAAACAATATAATCAGGTTGTTGGCTTGAGCACACGTCTTATTCGAAGCTAGAAAAGAGTATTGTTAACAGTCGGGAACGCGTAAAGCCGCACTCAAATGCGTATTTGATCACTGAAACTTGCCGAAAAATCGTCGTTAATCAACCGTTGACAACGTACGAAATCGCAGTAAACTAATGAAATCGGTGAAACATTGCTTTTAAATGGTAAAAATGATTTGTTTGATAATGTTGGAATAACCGGCATTAAGCGTGACTGATGACATGCAGATAGTTAGCCGAGCGCGGCACGACTGACGACGATAGTTTCAATTGCACACAACAACACTGACTGCCAGAGCCGCTATCACACATTTCGTTAGTTGCGGCGACGGCCGTTCACGTCGCTAGCGCAGAGACCGTCTCATGTTCGATCCGTGGCGCATTACCCTATGCGCACCTACCCTCTCCCTAAGAACGTCCTCGCTAGTTGACCGAATGAGTCATAGCCGTAGCACTTGTTTTGCCTTATGCAACTTTCGCTTGTCTCGCTGTATCACCCACACATTGCATATTATATACACTCACACACATAACCACACATTTACACATATTTTCTCATTTCTCTATGTGTGAATACGCACATCGGAACAGAACGCATCGGGCTTTCAATGTTATTCGGAAGTGCTAAAACTATGCTAGATATTAATTAATTATGCACAATAATTATTACACCTTTCTATCGCAGTTAGTACATTCTCACACACCCATATTATATGTATATATACAAATCCATATAACTCTAGATAGCTACATATAAACACACTAATATCTATTATTTAAATCATTTGTATATTTTAAACCTATGAACTCATAATTTCAAATTTTACATATTATGCATGTAGAAATTAATAAAAACATCGAGTAAATTATCTTAATTACTCATTGACCTATTAACTGCATTTAAATGACTATATTTAACTCCTATTTGTTAATCATTTATCTGATTTTTAAATCTTTAATTACTCAATAAATATCAGTTATCTGTGCATGTTTATTAATTAAATCTTATAATTAATTCTTTTCAAACTTTGGTCTGCAAATTTAAATCGAAACTAATAATGAAAATATTGATAGGAAATTAGTCATAGTTATGAAATAGTTACTTGCATCTTAATGTATTGATATCATAACATGTTTAGACTCTTATATAATTGGATTTGCTTTTAATTTGAATAAAATAATTTAATCAGGTTTGCTTATAGCAGGATGTTTTAATAGTCTTTAAAATTTTTAATCTTATCTATTTTGTAACAATCTTTTTAGTACCTACGAATAATACCAATTTGTATTATTGAAAATTATTTTATTTTGTCATTAAATGTAAATCTCTCACCATGTCTTAACTTTTAATAGTTATTTTGTATCTTCGAAATATTTTAATCACTAAATTATCTACCAAGTATGAATTTATCAGTAACTTAGTATCTTTTAGTTGTATCTATAAAGTATAAGTTATTAAATTCTTTTCAATTTAAAAATATTCTTAACAACTAAAGATGAACAAACTTGGTCAGATCTTGCAGTTTTAGTTTTGGTCTCGCTTTTTCGTTTAATATTTGGAACAATGCCTGTTCATTAGCACTGCCATGCAACCAAATAAAAAGCATTTGATTTAGAAATGTGAAATATAGTTTCCGATTTTATTTTTCCCGCTGAGCACGAATCAGTCGTCAGTTTTCTCTATCATCTCTCAGTTTTCAGAAAACCGCTGAAAAACTTTACTGTCACATCAGTATCTGCTTCAGAGATTTTCTGAAAACTGGAAGGTGCTGGAGAAAAACTGATTACCAATTTTTGTTTAGCGTCCAAAAATGTATCCAAAACTATATAGCCGTGCAAGCATAAAAGTGGTTACTGCAATAAACTTAAATTCAGTTATTTCAATGTGTATTCAGAAGATACGGCTATATTCATAGATCTATTTTAAATTAAATGTTGACTAATTATGCGTAATAACGTAATTAAAATGTTGAAAAATTAATATATGGATGTTTGTCGTCAAAAACCAAATTTTTAAAAAGGCACTTAATTACCACCTCTGCGCTTAGAACGGCAGTATGGATCGCATGTGAATCACAAGCAATAAAATTTTCTTGAATTTTCTGAAAATTTGTTAACAAATTCTGAAAATTAAAGGGTATTGAAGAAAAACTGGCCAAAATTTTGTGCTCAACGTGAAAAAATTAACCGGAAAGCAAATATCGCATGCCTGCGGGTCAGATATTTTTTTTTATTTTATGTAACAGTGTTTTCCTAAAAACTGAAAAATGCTGGCGAAAAACTGACCACGGATTCATGCAAGACAAAGATGAAGACTAAAAGTATTTGAGCTAGAAAATGACCAAGACGAAGATCACTGCAATCTCAGTCTTAATCTTGCTTTGCTCATCACAATTAACAATAGTATGACCCCAATAATTTAACCTTTGCATTAATAATTAGCTCCCAATTCCCGAACCACAAGACTTAGGTATTATAATTTCTCCAAGAGAGTTTTTTTTTTTTTAATATTTTAGTTCTATTTTTGGTTAAGTTGCTTTTGTACTCGATTTTCTAATTTGATTAATATTCTAAACGAGCATTCAGAATATTAATAAGGCGTCATTTACATTTGAAAATTATCAAGTTCTACCTCATTTTGATGCTTTATTATCCATTACAAGAGGCTTGACTTGTGTCTACAAAATTAAAAAAAAATCCCTTTTGACGAATTAGTTAAATAAATAATGAAAATATTAAATACGAAATTATGAGCATATCATAAGTAGGTAGTTCATGTTTTCATCCCACACATATCCTGTGTATTAATATTATATTTACATACAAAATTTTGCCTTCACTACTTTGTAGAAGCATCTACGAGCTTTCAACGACTTGTAGAATTTTGACGTATAGAATAACTTAACTGTTCAGTCAATTTTGGATTAGTTTTGTGGTTATGACCACTACTTATGCTAGTGGAGTTCTTCAAAGTAATTTTATACTTTTCGATTGCTAAAGAAATGAGTTGAATCGATAGTTAAACTGGTTAATTGAAACGTCAATACTCATTTTTAGAGAAAAGATTATTTTTAAGATGTGTTTTAACTTTATAGGTATATTATTTAGTATTAATTAGGTATATTATAAATAATTCAGTTGCTTTGACGAGCTTTAAACCAATTAAATAAATATACCAAGCTTCAAACTAATTAAATAAATAAATATATACTTCCAATTAATTGCATAAAGATGAAAAGTTAGTTACAAAAATGTTTTTTGAAAACTTATAAGCCTGTCAAAATTCCATAAAAATAAAAGTTTATTGTTGAAAAATTGTCTTATCTCAAGTTATTCAAAAAAGCTCAAGTATAAAAACTAATGAACCATAACGATTTCGTTAACACAATATAGAAAGGATAGCGCTGTGCAAAATAAAAAACTTTACTTTTTCAATAATGGAAATTTAACAGTTCAGTAGCTAAAGAAAATGTACCTTTTTATTATATTCGAATAAAAATTGAAAAGATTGAAAATATGCGGATGCCTCTCGCTCAATCTTCACTTAATTTAATAATTTTCTTTATCAAGTTAGGAATACTTATAGTTTCAAATGTAATTATCTAGGTACAATGTTATTATTGGAAAATAATTTAAAAAGTAAAAAAAAAGAATATTATGCATATGGATCTTTTGTTGGTATTAGTTACTTACATAGTTACACAGGTCTGCAACGAAATCCTCCTTCAAAAATGTTTATCATAATATGAAGGTTTTAATGCTCTAAATCTATTTTCGTTGTCCTATTTTTTTTCACGTCTAGATTTTGTATTACTATGTCCGGATTTTTGAGGTGTATGGATTGAATTCCATGATTGGATTTTTAGGTCCACACCACGACTTAAATTCTCCCATAATAGGTTTTGGAAATAAAGACAAATAATATATTTAACATTGACTGTTTTTATTAAACTTAAAAGAACCAGATGATAATAAACAAGTATACATGCGTGAAATTAAGAAAAGAAAAGTAGCATTCGATGATAATATAAAAATAAAGAAATAGAACAAAAAGAACAAAAAGAACAAAAAGAACAAAAAGAACAAAAAGAAATGATATAATAACTTGCATGATATAATGTTGGCGACAGACCCTTTAAGACTTCACTCCCATTTTTTTAATATTTATTTCGATTTTTAGAGAACATTTTAAATATGAAACAAATAGATTTTTACCTTACATGATTAATTAAATTAGTCGTCTAGCTCCTTGAAGGAACTCCCGTGAAAACTCTGCGTGAACTGTTATATGTGAACTCTCATTGTGCACTCTGAACTGAATTCTGAACTCAATTCTTAATGGATTTGTCGCTCATTTTATACTATTTTTGAACAAAGGAATGGCCCCTTCTTTTGGACCTAGACAAATCCTATTTATTCCGGTCTAAACTTATAATTTATAATCTAACAATTCTTGAATCTTATAATTAAAAATAGCGGTATGGGCGCTGATGTAACAGTATTTTGAATTATTTTCAAGTTATTTGAAATTTATGATTTTTTGAATTTATTTTTTGTGAAAAAATTATAATTACCTAGTGTATATACACATACAAAATGGATTTTAGTGAGTAGTATGCCCAGTTTTCGCTATGACTTTACAGCAGTTAGTTAAACACTTCTCTGTTAATTGTTTGCATTTTATATAAACTATTTTGGTAAGTTTTGCACATCGTCCATATTCTATGTATTTAATTTAAGTATTTTATGTATATATATTCCTAAGAGCAGAGCCAATAAATATATAATAGAAATTTCTAAATTGTTCCTAAAATAACCTTAACACCTGGAGTTAAAAAAGTATCTCAAAAACTTTTATCATTATTTATTTATATATTTATTTCCCAATAATTAATATTTGTTTAAAGCTATGATAGGGCTAAGGATGGTCCACGTATTCGGTATCTTAAAACTAAATTTCTCTGAATCAGTGACGTGAAGTTAAAAGAACGAATTTTTGTAGGTCTGCAAATATGAGAACTTATGACGGATGAAGCTTGTAATTCGAAGTTAAAGAGAGCAGAAAAAAGAGCTTGGGTGGTTTTAATAGAAGTGTGACATTTTTTTTTTCCCCAATAGCAAAAAAACCAGGTTAGGGCACGTTCCCCCCGCACTGCAGCCTAAGGCTTATTGTACTCCTGTTCTGCTCATTCATCCCTGCTATGCAAGGATCCTTGCTTATTCCAGGTTCAGCATTCTGCCTAGCAGAAGCAGTCCCTGTACTAAGCTCGCGCGATTTGAGCCTGTTTGGGCGTCATCTATCCCATACAGGTGTCGCCACTTTGTGAGGGCTTTGCAGTCAAAAATGACATGGGTCGCGTTTTCCTCCCCATCCCCACACAATCTGCAAATGAGGTCTCGTTGAGACACCCCAATAGTCTGCAGATGCTTCCTCAGTCCACAGTGTCCGGTTATCAGTCCTGTTATTGTCCTGAGTTGATTCCTTCCCAGCCGTAATACCTCAGCTGTGAGCGAGGGGCAGATCCTCCCCATCATTCTCTTGCTGTGCCTCTGGCCAGGAATTTCTTGCCAGTATTTGTTTTGCTGCCGTCTCAGTCGACTTTTCATGGCCCTTTTGACAGCAGATTTGGTGTTCCCCACTCCAGGTTCTGGGCCCATGAGTGGGGTCATCAAACCAGCCCTTGCGCAAGCATCAGCTTCTTCATTTCCTTCGACTCCCTTATGCCCCGGCACCCAACCAAGTTTAACTCGGTTGTGCTTTGCCAGGTCCTCTAGGAGTTGCCGACACTCCAGCACCAGCTTTGAGCTAATCACCGTATTGGCAATCGCTCTTAGCGCTGCCTGACTGTCAGAGAGAATACGTATGTTCCTATTCCGATAGCCCATATCTAAGTTCTCTCTAGCACATATGGCAATGGCCGTGACCTCCGCTTGAAAAATAGTCCCCAAGCGGCACTGAAATGCGCCCCCATGGTTCTCCGCCCACTACCCCCGCGCCAGATCCTCCGTCCATAACCGATCCATCTGTGAACCACATTATTTCATTTGGTTCCCTGTTTCCCCCCATATATGGCCTTAAGGTTACCATATAGGGGCACTTGAACCTGTATTCAGTGGGCATCCAGTCGCTTACCATCCCCATGAGGGGGCTGGCGATGACGTCCACTATCCTTGCATGCCCTCGCGGAGTTGACCGCCAAGCACCATTCAGTTGCAGCCTGTGCGAGCTCAGCCTAGCCTCCACCCCCACCCACAAGTGAAGTGGAGGGAGATTCAAGAGAGTCTCCATGGCCGCCGTGGGTGTGCTTTTCATTGCCCCTGTGATGCAAAGACAGGCCAGCCGCTGGACCTTGGTCAGGTCACCCCTGGCCCCGCTCTGCTCACACCTGGGCCAAGTGTGTCATAGTTTCCTTGGTAATACAAAAGCTGACAACTACCAAAAAATCATTCAAGAACTTCTTTCTGCTTGTAAACCTTTAGGATTGAATTCAACACTCAAAAGTCATTTTGTAGACTTTCACTTAGATTTTTTTCCTGAAAATCGTGGTTCCGTATCCGATGAGCATGAAGAAAGTTTTCACGAGGATATATAGCACATTGAAATACTACAATGAAAAATGGTCAGCAGCAATGCTTGTCGATTTCTGTTGGTCGATTCACCAAAAACCCCCGATTGAAACAATGAAATGGAAGAAAACTACACTGATAAAAATAATGATTTTTTACCAAATACGCTATGTATTTGGGCAATACGCGTTTGGGCCAAATTAAATTCGATTGTGTTAAAAACACAGTATTTGACTCAACTACATTGAAAACGTTGAGTAAAGGCAAGCACGATATTCAGCTTAGCACAAAAATATTGCCGTCAAAAACTCATGTAATTGAAAGAAAGAAATCTGACTTTCGTTGAAACTATGGAGTGTATAGTTTAAATTATTATTTATTTTTTCATTTACAACCTTATCCCCTCGATAACTTGGACAAGTTTGGACACGTGCAAAAGCATGTCTCTTTGTCATCTTTATTTACATTGCAGTGACAACATCCTTTTTACTTTCGTAAATTCTAAAACCAATCAAAAACCTAAAATCATCCCTTTGTGGCAGGCGGCCCTGAACACAAAACAAAACCAGAATATGGCAACCCAATTTCTAATAAACATTGATTCAGATATTAGTATTGAAAATCTATATCTTAGTATTGAAAACCTGAAAACGTTATATCAAATTTCAAACAAACTAGCCCGATTCTGTGACACACAACCAAATTGCCATTTTGTCAAAGTTCTAACATTAAATAGATTATGTTTTTCAAAAATGAAATAAATAGGTATATATAATATATATCAAAGTATTGTAATACAATTTTGCGATACATATTATGTGACTAGATGTATGTACCTTAATGTTGATAACCCCGGTTCTATTGTACATATAAATATAAGAGGTTAATTTAATCTTTGATTAATACTGCGATTGACGAAATTATGCATCTTTCAGAAACTCTTTGTTAATGGCATATTTTTGAACTATTGAAAAGCTTTTTTAAAACAAAAAACTTTACCTTAAAAATCGCTAAGCGAAACTTTACGTAAGTACCTTTCTTATCGTAATAAAATTTTAAGTATTCTTCTACTAAATTAGCTTTGTTTATAAAACTTGAAAAGTTTTTATTTCATAACTTATTCCTGTTTAAGTTTTCATAAAATAAAAATAGAATATTGTATCGTAAAAATTAAAAATACTTCGAAATTTGCCTCATATAATATAACTCGATAACTCTATTTTCATATGGGTATTTGAAATCACAATTTTATGAATTGTGCATAAATCATACACACATCACAAAATTAAACTTAATGAATAAAATATACGAATGATAGAAACAATCAATTAGAGAAAATTGGATGAAAATCTAAATGAAAATTTAATATGATATTTATAATTCTTTAAACAAGACTTTCATATATACACATTATGAAGTTTACTATATGTATAGAGATGAAAGCATTATTAATAATAATATGTGCTTTTTAGGCTCCTTGTTTTCCTATTCTATCGCTTGTAATTCAAGGCGAATCAACCCCACAAGTTCTTTGTCATCAATTGCCCCATTTATATTCCATGCTCAAGTTACGCTCGCTTCTTCTTCTCTCACATTGTCGGGAAGTTTTCAAAATAAGATTAGGCTTATTGGCGAAAAGCAGTCGCTGTAACTGTTTACATTTAGTAAATTTATGTACAATTTAAAGGTCTCTTAAAATATTTTAAATATGAAAACACAAAAGTTACAAAGAAAATGTTGATAACAACCATATTATAAGTTGTTCTTTTTGAAAATGACGAAATATTTTCTTTGAAAATTTAATCTAAATTTATTATCAAAAATATTTCATTAATGTTGAAGTAGTTGTAGATACATATTTTTAAATAAGACATATTGACTATGTCTAAATTAAATTTTGATCAAAGCCATGCGAATTTCTAAAAATCTTAAATGCAAAATAAAGTAACAAAATAATTGTATTAAAAATTTTGTTTTTTAGATACATAGCGTTTAGTATTTTTAAGGGTACTTAAAAGGTCAATTTATCTAAGCTAATAGCTGCAGTTGAAAGATTCAACGGACATAGAAAAACTTGGACGGATCGATGAGTCTCACTTGTCTAACTTATCTACATTGAACTTTCGATCTATTCAAAATCCATCGAACTATTTATTGGTTCGTCCTATGGAACAAATCTCTAAGCCGAGCAAACTTTAGTCACTCGGTGAACCGATCAGATGTGTGAAATTATCAACCTAAACTACTTTTACTATAGTATACATACATTACATATACTTGCATTCCGATGAAATTGCATACATTCGACATGTACGTATTTATACTTAGAACAGATTCAATTAAGATCAAATTGAAAGTATTGTTTCTTGAACAGAGATTGAATAAATGGTAAAGAATGCGAAGATGTTATAAAAGGATTAAAGAATTTATGTACCAACAAACTTTTTACTAACATACCATTTACAAATCATACTCGTACTTAATATGAATGTCTTAATACTTTTCAATCACATATTGATGCCAATTGGATTCAAATTATTGATTTCGTATTAAAATATTTAAGTAATACGAAACTCGATCTTCAATCTTTCATTTACCTTATACAGTACAATATTTTATTTTGTTTTATTTTTTTTTTTTTTTTTTTTTGATAAGTATTTACAAATAAACATTGAGTTGATCAACATTATATATCGACGTCTCCGTAAAATTAGAAGGACAGAAATTATGAGTAACTAAAACTATCTCATTAATAATGAAACTATTATCATCTTTATTGAAACAATTATAATTCAGTCATGACGACTTTATCTCTATATTATATAAAACAAGAATCTGATTGGTTCATAGACACGCTGGAGGCAAAATCATTGAAGATGAAACATGAATTTCTGAAGTGTTATTCCTAATTAGACTGTGGTACCCACTAAAAAAGAGTTTTTCGGAATTCCATTCCTAAATAATTCAAAAAGGGGGTTGACGGTTTTACTTTTTAAGTATTTCTCATAAGATATAAGTTTTCGCAAATTGTATTTTTATAATTATTCAACTAGGTATATATAAATGTTGTAAGCCTCTGTTTTTGTATAGTTTCTTAATTCGTTCATTTAAAGATTGGAAACAATTTTTTGAACATTTTAAGTAAAGCCTTAAAGAAATTGATTAATGTATTATTTACTTTTGAAACTCTGAGCTTAAAGTTTTTATATTTGGAGGGAGGGTGTGTTATCATGTAATTACCCCAAGAAGTCAAACTTTTATTTTGGAAACCATTGGAAACTTCGTTACAATTTTACTATACAGTGTTGGAAATGTGGGGTAAGTTAAAAAAAATTAATCCAAAGATACTATTTAGTCGAGTCAACGAAGGTTTCTAAATTGTTACAGATTTAGATGCTTTATTGGCTTGATTATTTTTCTGTATTAAATTTTTAAACAAAACGGGAACCATGGCTCGGGTAACCACTAGTTGAAATATATTAAAGAGTGATAATAACCAATATTTTTGTCCATGCTGCAAGAAAAATTATAACAATTTATATGAATATTAATAGTAAAGAAAAGGCATTAAGGGATGTTTGGGAAGTAAATCAAAATAATGATAAATAAGTGAAAATGCATTAGAATGTTTCTAAGTTAGTTTTCAATCTACTGGTCAAATTTTAAAATGACTGACTAAGTATACCATTCAAAAATGTTGTAATTGTAACAATTTAAAAACTTGTATTTTAGCATTATCTTTAAGAAAATTTGTTCGCTCAATAGATTTTTATTTAAACTTATATAATATATATAAAAAGAATTATATAAAAAGTATTATATAAAAGTATTATATAAAAAGAAGACAAACGTTTAAAATTTTCAAAATGTATCATTTAACCATTTTAGAACAATGTTCCAACGTTTTATTAACATCATTAACATTATGTTAAAACCCAAAAGGTTAAAACATAGTGTAGTTGAGATATATTTACTGTCAAAAGTAAGTAGACTTTTTTTGTTGTAAGTATTTTTTTCTTATTTGAACCTAAATTAATGAATTAAATGTATTTTTACTTTCTTTTAAGTACTACTACGAGTATACAGTAAAGGAAGTATTGTAATCGGCTCGATTTTTTTTTTAGATTAGAAACTGTTAAACTATTTCGTAACAAGCTGCAAACAGTAGATATTCATGAATTATAAGGGTTCAATACTTGTGCTCCCAATTGTAACTCCTATTTATCCTTAAATAGTCATTAATCAGTTAAGCTAACTGAATGGCTCAATTAAGAATACACTCTTCCCTTTTAAAATTAATCCATTTTCAGGGCCTTATAAATAAGATTTAATAACAAATCTGTTTTAAAATATCTATCATTTACTTCTTTAATTTGTTTTAGCTTTCTTAAAAATTTAGCACTAAATTTTTTTTAACGTCTACATAATTTCAAACGCCAATTGACCCCCATGAAATCAGATTCCTTATTACAAGATTATAAAATTAAAAAATATAAAATCAAATTTTTCTATAGCTATAACTAAAACAGTTTGATAATTGGAGATATTTTTTAGGGCTAAAGAATAGCAATAATTATTGGTATCCACACATATCATACATTATGCTTATTGCAGTTGAGTGGATAAAGTTTACAAAAGCTTCCCAGAGAAATCAAAATCGAATACACAATCAATATTTTTGGTCTATTTGAAATTAGATATTTGCATAAATGTGAATTCTATTTTCACGGATATGTAATTGCAATGTAATTATATTTCATAAATGTAAAATTTGTATTCGTCAAAGCAAACTGCGATTTCATAAGTGCAAAATTATTGTAAATGCTAGGTACCTATAGTTAAAAATAAGCAATGTTTAACAATTAAAAATCGATTTATAAATTATGAGTTTTGAATGTCGTATTTCCTATCATTGCAGTTTCCTTACAAACTTCTTTTTATTTTTATACACACTACTAAAATCACAATTCTCATATGTTCAAGGTTACAATCGTAATTGGCGTATTAAATTAAGTAACTTTTTTCTTTCTATTATAATATTATAACATGTACCTCATTATTTCAGCCAGACAGAGTATGAAATCACTTAATTTTCGCTAGCTGACTTAGTTATTTATCAAACTCCAATTATGCATCATACATGTGTGTATATATAAAATTATAAAATAATTAATAGGCAATGAATTATTTTGTGAACAGTTAGAAAGAGCAATTGCAGAAAATAATAAACATTTAAAAACATTTAAATAAGCAAAAATATATCACGAAATGCAATTAGTTTTAGTTTAATATTGTTCATTTATATGCGAAGTGCTCGCTACTTTTTACCATGAAAAATAAAAATATTCCTATTACTTAACCGTAGCCATTTAATTATAAAATATTAAAAAGCTGCATTTAAATAAGAATTTCTCTTTTGATAGCGCCATTTAAAATGTGTTCCAAAATGTGTTTCCAAGATTGTTTTTTAATAATAGATACTGTTACCTACTTTGTACTTGTAGGTATTTATTCTTTCTTCTTTCTCCTAGGCTTTTCTTTATTCATGGTCACCGTTTCGTATCTTTTCCCTCCATCCTGCCCTATTCTTGGCGTCGTCCTCTATCAGTCCCTTTTCTTTTATGTCTTCCGGGACACAGTTCTTCCATCTCCTTTTCGGTCTTCCAACTGGTCTCCTTCCGTCCACTTGAGTTCTGTCCACTTACTTCCCAACATAGTCCTCTCCCCATCTCGTCACATCTCCATACCACTTCAGCCTTCTGTCCTGTATTTTCTTTGAGCACTCTATTATCCAACTTTCTCTCTTATCCTTTCATTCCTGATCCTATCCTTTCTCGTCTTCCCCAGCATCCATATTTTTCCATCACACATTACTCCGGATATTCTTTTCCAGCTTCTCCGCCCAACCTGAATTCTGTGGTTCACTTCCCTGTTAAAGTCGCCATAATCTGTAACGAACGACCCCAGGTATTTAAAAGAGTTTACCTGTTCCAATTTCTCTTCCTGTAACTCTACATCCCCGTCATTGCCACTTCCTCCAAACCACAGCTATTCAGTTTTCGTCCTGCTAATCCCGATCCCGCTATCGTCTATAGTCTCCCTCCACTTTTCGAGTTGTTCCTCAACTTTCTCTTTGCTTTTCTCTACCAGCACAATGTCATCAGCAAAGAGCATTGACCAAGGCACCGGCTTCCTACAATTTTCCGTCAAGACATCCATGACCAGGTTAAACAGGTACAGACTCAAGATGGATCTCTGGTGGAGGTTCACCGTCACTTATAGGTATTTATTGTTACTTCTAAGTACACTTTAAAATAACGATTATGAATTATTATTTCAATATCACCTTTCATGCTTTTTAATACTATCAAAGCCAGAAATAGCTTTGATGAATTTGCCGTCCCTTAATTTCCCAAGGAAACAACATTTGTAAATGACCTGGAATATCCCGATTTTGGATTAATCAAGTCAAGTAGTTGGGCATTTTTTTAAAAGTAAACTAAGCTAGATAAGTATTTGATTCTTGCAAATAAAATAACTCGCAAAATCAATGTTTGGCTTGATTTATCATATTACTATGTGACTTTAATTTGACTCAATTTCAAGTCACGTTTTCAAATAAACACCCAAAATGAAAATTGTTTTTTGAACGCAAACTCTTTTACGTTTATTTCTTTCAATCTTAAAATCTACCACTTATTTCAATGCTAAGATAGCTATGGAGCTATTTAAGATTCTTTTTTTTTTTTTTATTTAAGGTCGCACTCGCATCAACTACTATGGTCATTAGCGACCGTCGAATCCGAAAACCCAGAAAAAATCTTGGGCTTTCATTGGGATTCGAACCCAGGACCACTGGCTTATAGGGCAATTATCTAGTCAACCACGCCACAGTGACCTATTTTAGGATTGTTACACTTTTCTCAAATTTAGTTACTAGTAACTAGACCAAGGTCTATGTCTTCTCTCTCCCGCTCTTTTACTCATCTCTTCTTCGTTGTATTTGAAAATATTATTTGAAGGATAACATATTTATGTGCTTAATATACACCGCGACATGGTCAGACAGAAAAAAATTATTATTACATTCTTTAACAATTTTGTGATTTTCTTGCAGTTTCATCGATCTCTGCGTTTTTCCACAGTGATTTTTTTTTTGCTCTTTCAGATATTCCCATTTTCCATAAAACGCCATCTTAAAATTTAACTTCTGGGAAACATATAGTAACTATAATCAAAGTTATTATCAGTTCGAAAACTTACATAGGCACGTTTTTCTATGTTGTTCAATTATTTTATAAAATAAGAGTTATTTCAGTAAAGTAAAGTGAAGTAAACTGAGAAAGTCGCAAATAACCGAATTGGGCATACACTGGTTACCCAGTACCCATTTATATAAAAAAAGGGACAAAACCCACGACTAAATGTGGAAATTGCTCCGACTACCCCAATCTTACCGTAGACACTAGAGCACCTATTATGCTGTACATTGGAGCAAACAGCGGACATCATCAGAAAGACGCTATCAACACCAACAGACTAGCCTTCATTATATCCAACAACTGAAAACCACAAACTTTCTTAACCAGATTTTAATTTTTCAAGACTACAATGCTACAATGATCTAGATGTTAAAACACAAAAATAGGAAACAAAAGACTATGTTCCTTATTCTCAATATAATTTAGCAGTCAATATGAATTAAGATAACGCTTTATAAAACTTCAAAAATATTTTAAATGATTACTTTGATATTTTGAAACATGCTAGAGCCAAACCAAGATTAATGTGGTGTTTGTTACGATAGTAAATATTCGCTACACCTGTTTCAACTCCATTAGCTTTATATCGTTATAAAACTGACGCTAACAAAAGAAAGTAATAATTATTGTTATTACTTCCCATCTGAATCTAATGTGGAACGTAAAGCCCAAATATACGAAAATTGGTCATGTTCTGATTAGAGTGAGGGTGTGGCGAGTTAGCGTGTTACCAAAAATAAAATAAATGATATACCATCAATCAGGCTCAACTTGCTCCCGTGACGTCATCGATATGGGGCGCAAGGGCATACGATCGTTTCTCTCGGGATCTGAAATTCTCGTTTATAATCATTTTGTACTCTAGCCACTTTTATACTAAGGATTTCATAGTTTGAAAACGAGGGAGTCGTAAAATAACCAATTCTCGGCAGAGCAACTCATAACAATTGAATAAATTTGCCATTATTATATATTTTATATTACACAAAAAGCTGCCCGTACTTATCTAACTTGAATTTTCCCTTTTAATAAATACTCGAGCTTGAATGTGCCTAAGAACACAGTTGAAACAACTTTTATCTTTTCAAAGGATATATGATATTTTTTTACTCTTTTAGAAACGAAATCATGGCATATAACTAAATAATGAATTTTTATCTGAAATCTGAATGATAAATATTTAATATTATTTCTTTAAGTTGAATCGTAAAAGTTTTAAGTTTTTTTCATTTGAATAAATTTCATTAAGTACAATTTTCACAATTATTTACTTTTACCACATGTATTAAAATGTTATTAATAGTAACGTGACAAATACAATACATGCAATAAAAACGTTAACTCAACAATATTCTTAGAATAATGACATTGTAGATAAAAAATTTCAATAAAATAAAGGAATGTTGATTGTAAAAAAAATATGTCAAATGATTACTCATATTGATATGTAAAAGATACCGCAACTGAATAACTAAAATTATTTGATATGTACTCAATGAAATAATTATGCATGATTGTTTAACATTTTAATTTCGTCGAAACTTATTCCTGTTTAATTAATCAAAATTCAGGTTTTATAATAGGTTTATTCCAGATAAACTTTTTTGTATGATAACTGTACGAATCTACGATCAAAAGACTGTATGAACCTACTTTTTGCGCATGTCCCCCGCAACCCTTAGCATAGTTTTAATCTGTTTTGTGTAAATGAAATTACTATTATGTTTGGTGATTGAACGAAAGAATATCGACAGAGGATAGCAATGATGAGACTGTTTAGTATACGGTTTAAGAGAGCTTAAACCGTAATAATATAGCTAATATATATAATAAAGTTCCACTTTATTCTATAGATTTTTGAGTTTTTCCGATTTTTTCAAAAATGTCTCCAACGATTTTCTTTAAACTTGCTATAGTTATTCGCCTCATAAAAGCCTATTTTGATTACTAACTTACTAAATTTTATTTGAAATTTTTTCAGGAAAAATTTTAATAGAGAGGGGTTTGGGGAAGTTTGAATATATGTATACATAGAAGCTGTATAAATGTAGTTCTGTATGTATAAATATTTATATATTATTCTTTTTATAATTTTTTTAACCAATCGTAGGCTTTATTTATATATATTCTGTTAGCCAACAGCCAGTTTCATGTAAGAAAAAGTTCTGTGATGCGCCGCAAGCTTTTTTTAAAATATTAACCTGTTTTACTATATCTATAAAAATAACATTGACTCTTAAGATATGCCTTTATAAATCAATAATTAATAACCTTGTTATATCTACTATCTATTATCTAAAATTAATAGTTTTGTTTTTTTGTAATTTTGTATCAAAAATGTTTATTTATTGGCGCAGTGAATAGAGAGCAGCTTTCTCCACTTCATGCGTTAAGAGGTACTGGTTTGATCCCCGTTGAATCCTAGACCTAAGATAAAATTGATCAACAGAAATTTTCTTTGCTTAGACAGTTGTGATATGGCCTTCAGGCGACTTAATAACACAAAAAAAAAATGTGTTTTTAATTTAGATACTCTTAATTATGAATTGGGCCACCAGGGTTAATCTATTAAGCATTGAGAGACAATTATAATTATATTTTGAAGATGGACAATTTTAAAAAATAAAAAAAATATATTAAAAATCAAGCAGATAAATAGTCGATTCTTTAAGTTTTCAAACGTGCTAAAGTACAACTCTTTGCAATAAATACAACTCTATAAGCTCTCGAAAATTCAGTGATATGAGTAAAATATCCCCAAATTTAACAAACTTTAAGGTGGTATATTTCCGCGGCCGTTGCATTTTAGACATGTTTTTATAACATTAGTATATACCACCATACCAATACCTTCATTGAAATCAGACAATTTGTAGTTTTTAACCCTGTTGACTTGGTATGAAATATTCCGACCACTTTTTTCGTAACATAGAATCGATTTATTTCATTCTTCAAATTTAATGCATTGATTTAATGTATATACATAGTTCATTCTATTGTACTATGATATTCTTATTATCATACTTATATTGTTTGATTTAAATCGTTATTTTAAAATAGTAACTAACTTAAGTAAACATTAATTTTAAAATTCAATCACTTTAAATGTCATTGAATGTAGTTTAATAGTTTGTGAAATGTTGTAGCCCTGAGGATAAATCATATAAACTATCTTCTTGTAATATGTACATATTAGAATAGCATAAAGTTGTCGAACTATGAAATTATAACTTTACTAGGATGATGGCATAACTGATTCAAAATTTCCTTTCAATACAAATATGATGCTCTTGGTCATTGTTGTGATATAAATAATAATTAAAAAAAGCGTAAATAAGTTACTGAACAAATATAGATTAAGTAAATAAAAATGGTTTCTCATTTTTTATTTTTATTTATTCATCATCAAATCGTTTTCAAGCTCATATACGCATACCATTTATTATTAGCACGATAAAATGAACTCTATTTATTTTAAATATTTATTTAAGTTACATATAGGTAGGTAGTAGGCAAGTAGTAGGTACTGGTATTTAGAACGTTAAACATCAGATTGTTCTATTATAATTATAGTAATTTAAAATTTTCTGATGCAAATAAATATCGGAAAGAAAAACGCTGTTTTAAAAGCCAGATTAAAGAAAGTCTCAATTCATTCCATTTGATTTATGCTTGAGATTTATTGCACTGAATACCCGAAATGTTTTACTGATAATTTCGAAGGTTGTTCCTTTTACAAATTTCAAATTTATAGATGGTCATTTATAACATTCTATAATCTTGTATTCATACTCAAAATAGAAGAGCGAAAAAAGAAACACACAAAATTTCCATTACTAGATTAACTTTTCATGAACGCTTTTTTCTTATCCTTGAAATTTCCTTTTAATTTCTAGTAGGAAATTATATCTTATAATAACTTTTCTTCAGTGATTTTTTGGTTTCTTATACTTTTTTCTTAGCTAAAGAATGATAGTTGGTGAAGTGATATATTTTAAGTGATAGATTAAGTGATATGTTTGGGAAAATAGATTTTCAAAATAGTTTCTTTTAAGTCTTAAAAATGGGGGATTTTTTGTTTTAAATGTAACTTATGTTTTACAAGTACTGAGTTACAAAAAATGTTTCTACATAAAAATATCAGCAAAGTGTACAATGTAGATTTCATCAATTTTTGTGCATTTTAAAATATTAATATTAAGATATATCTGGCGAAAAAATCTTGAATCGTAAATTACATTTTTATCGAAATATATATCTTTCAAAACTCTTTAGATAAAGAATTATTCAAGGATAAAGTCCCAGTTGAATTTGACAAAAAACTTTATTTACTCAGTTTGCCTTTAGAATTTTGCAAATTGACGTGAAGATGTTTTACAATAAATTAAATTGTAGCTACTACTCAAAGTTAAATGTAAGCAATATACAATTTATTCAAATCAAATTTGCCTCCAATATTCATTTTTGTTTTACATAATTTTACATTCGGCATTTTCATACAGTTAATGGTAGAAGTTGTCAAATAGGCATTGTTTTAAACTCAATTGGATATATTGAAAATCGATAAAATATATGTAGATGTTTTTACATTTATACTATATGAGAATTTTTTTTATAAATGATAAAATCAATTGATCAAAATTTTTTAAAATATTTCTAAAAATAATTAATGTTTTGAATCATAAATATCGTGTTCTGCTCAACATTAACATTATTTTAGTTTTTGCTTAGAAGTTTAAGATTTGAGTAATCTTATAGCGTTCGTTTTTAACAGAAACGTATAGTAATATGTAATTAAATCATATATACAGAAATATATAACGCGTATAATTAAGCTGTAAATGGATATTGTATGTTTATATCATTTTATAACCTTCTATGAATTGTACTTTTAAAACTTTTTAGAGCAAACTATTTTTGTATGCTAAGTCCTACAGGGCACATAAAGTGATAGTTGCGAAGTTCAAATTTAAAATATTGTTTTATATAATTATTTTACACTTTTAGAAAAACTTGTAAGAACGAGTCTCAAGAGAGAAATTATTTGACCTTAGTAGATGATATATAGCTAAAGAAGAGGAAAAACCATTTGATTTTTAAGTTTTTCAACCATCGTTATAATAAAATATAATACATAATATTACAAAATATTTACCAACCTATTTTTCTTATAACATTTTTAGGAAGAACGCATTTCCTAAAACATTTAGTAAAATACTTTTTTTATAATACAATACAAGAAAATAACATAAGACAAAAAGCAACTTACAAGAAAATTAAAAATATTCATCATTTAAAAATAATTTGAAAATTTCGATTTGCTTCATTTAATATCAGATTATCGATGATTCATTTTTGGTTTAGCGTATGACCACCATACAAACCAATAACATGTAGCCTACATTAACTATAGATGCTAAAACATTTTCGAAACAATATTTATAAATTTTTTCTTATGGTTGAATTTCTAATACGAATATAAACTAAATTAAACGTACAAAAGATACGAGGAATTTACTTAAATCCTTGGATTTAATACAAAAAGTAGCAATACCAATTATACTGGGTACGGATTCGATCTCCGTCGAATCCTATACTTAAAATCTTTGATCTAAGATTAAAATTAACCAACAGAAAGTTTCTGTGTTTAGACAGTCAGTGATGTTAAATAATGTGATACAAAAATAATACCGATTATGCTAAACTTTATTACTTATAGGTGCATATAATTTAAGAAAAAAAAAAAAAAAAATTAATATAGGGAGTCATTATTTTATTGTAAGTATTTTTTTATGATTTTATTAACAATAACAGTTTCCCGTAGGAAAGTATGGGTCATAAATATAAAATAAATTCCATTTCAAGATATAAGTTTTGAAAATACTTCCTTGTATTATTTTAAGTTTCTTATTACATTTAAGAAAAATGCATCACTTGCAACTTTATGGAAGTACATCAAAATTTTCTTTTGCTCCAATTCTTCGGTAAATACAGTAACTAAACATCTAAACAACAACCTTCGTAATTACCGTACAGCATGCTTTTCATATAGCAACTTTAAAAAACGCACATCCGACGGAAAAGTCTTATCTCGTTACTTGTTCAAACAGAAGAAAAAGAAAAATATCAGATAAAAGCTTCTTCTAAAAAGGAAAAGATAGAAGTGCAAGGCTACCTATATACGAATGCCAGTATAAAATATCGCCGAAAGTCTTAGACACGGATATTGAACATTAGTTGTTTCAAAGATTTTAAAGATCGCGTGCAGAATTGTGAAAGTGGTAAAAATTTTCAACAAGATATACAGGAGCCGAAACATTTCGACAAAGAACAACACAAAAGCCGCATCTGAGTCATTTTCTCGCCGTGATTATGTACTTAAGTTCGATTCTGACCTAATTGATTGTCTTCCATTCCATTACAAGTTTTCTCATTCTCCCAATACTTGTCTATGCTGACTTATCAAGATTGTCAAAGTTGAGTACATTGTGAGCCGGAGAAAGTTCAAGTTGTTGATGTTTCACGCTAGTGGCCTCCGATAACTCAATCATACGAAATACAAATTGTATTAGGAGAAGTAGATTTTATTATCAAAAATAACGCTTTTCGTGTTCCATCATGTAGAACCAATTAACAACATTAGCGTTAAAGAAAGAAAATTCTTTAAGACTTTGATGGAGAAAAAAACTCGAGGTAAGGAAAACTAAATTAGATTATCGTGAAATAATCAAAATAAAGTTTTATTTTTCAACATATTTCATCAAAAGCTTTCTTTTTGTGAATTTAACAGGTTTGGATAGTCAATCAACTTTTCTCGTTTAAGGAATAAAAAAAATTATCATAAGATCATCATTTTTTCAAGTTTGGATTTGTAAATTTTGATTTTCAGCCTTGTATCTTTACAATTATTAAATTTTGTAGCAACATGTAATAACCCGGGATGTCACAATTGTCATAAATCCGACATTTGTAAATGCGAATTTAAAAAAAGCCAAAAAGCACTTTATTTTAGTTTTAATCGGCATTTTAATTAAGTTTGTTTAAATCAACTCTAACGTTTAATGAAGTGATAGATAATTATTTTTTAAAAATGACAAATTATTTTTTAAAAGTAATAATCTAATTGTTATTCCGTTCATGAGTTGATTTTGCAGTGGTTCAAATATTTATAAAAGGTCCTCTCATACTTATCGTGACCTGCTTAACATTCGTAAAACATTCACGTGGTTTCATGCGAATGCGAATGTGAATATTCGTAACATTCTTGGTAATAGCGTAATAGATTTTATAATGATTTTAAATGGTTTCAAAGACAGTTTAAGATTATTTGTGGAGGCAAATCTCCTCATATAAAACAATGAATACAGTAAAGCCTCGTCTACATTAAGTGGATGACCCGCGGTAGCACGAAAAAAATTAATTGCAAACCTCAAACAAAAATAATTTTTATTTTTAATACAAACTAACAACAATGAATGTATGTATGTAACATACATATATTTAAGGTATGCAATACACGTATGCAATTTTTTTTTTTTTTGTTTACTCTTCTTTATTTAAGTGATTTAATCGGAGAGAATTTAAGGTTTCTGCTGTTTTGTACTAGTGATGTAACGAATATTCGCATATTTTTTTACATTCGCATTCGCAAGAAATGACGCGAATGTTTTTGACAAACCAAAAGAAAAATATATGGAATGATAATACAAATGATAACATTTTTATTTTTTTATTTCATTAAAACATTTGAATAATTAAATGATCTGGGAACAGTTTTGAGATAGGCCACTAAATTAAAAATACTTTTTTATATTCTTGTTAGTTTAATTAATAATGAAAAAATCACAACTAAAATAAAAATTAAAAACCTTCTTTCCGTTTAAAAAAACTCCATTTCTAAATTTTTGTATATATTTTGAAAAACCAACTTAAGAATTCAATCAAATAAGGTAGTAATATTATGCAAGGTCTAATAAGTTTTGTTGCAATTTATAATGTAAGATTTGTACTTATTAAGCAGATTATAAGTAGGATTTGAATTAATAGACCAGAGCTAAAGCCTTTGAAAATGGTAAAAAGTTGGTAAAAAATATAATTATAGTTGGATGAAACCCATTAGAAAAGGAAGAAAATATAACAAAAATGAAAGTAAAAATAAATTCCGGTCAATCTATGGTCGGAAAGTGGAAATGGGGGGGGTAGAAACAGTTTATCTCGATATCCGACAAAACTACAAGACCTATGGAAAAAAGGTAAATGGCAAAGTTAAAGGAAATAAGAAGATCTACAACTTTTTTGCTTACAATTTTTTCACATAACCTCAAAATTTATATGAAAAATTCCAATAACTAGGTTTTTGGGTTTTTTTTCCATTCCAAAAACACATTTTTTTATGAAACTTAGAAAGTACTAACTTTTTAATGCCCCAAACAATTTTTTTGATTTTTAAATATTTATTTTCCGCCTTATTTTGACTTAATATTGAAAAAGCACCCTAATTTTCAATCGAAAATTCTCACGTCAAGATTTTACTAAATTTAATAAAAAAAACAAATTTTGCAATAGGTAAAAATAAAAAACCAAAACTTGATTATTGGAATTATTCATATAAATTTTGAGGGTAATCGAGATAAACCGTTTCTACCCTTAACCCCTCCCCATTTTTTTTCCACTTCGCGACCTCAGATGGACCGTAATTTATTTTTCCTTTTGGAATCAAAAATTATCGGTCTATAAATAATAAAATTTAAATATCTTTTTACAGAAAACAAAAAAAAAACAAAAATTTTTAATGAAAGTTAAACTTCTAGTAGGTATCGAAGTTGATTTTTCGCTTTAATTATAATATATTTTTCTATTTAAATAATTAATAAACTCAAAAAAAAATCAAAACAATTAATATTATTAGTAGCATAATTAGCATTTTACGCATACTTTTGTTTGATAGTCAACATTCGCATTCACATTCGCAAATGTGAAAAATCTGATATTCGTTACATCACTATCTATTTATCTGATATTTTCACAATTGCAATGCCCTTGTCACCTAATTCCGCAGATAATCGGAGCTTTACTTTAGTTATTTTCAACAATTTTCAAGAAAAGAATTATTTAAATTATTTCAGATGAGTTTGAATGGTTTGAATTATGAAATTTTTTCCTAATAACGGCACTTTTCAAGTTGATTAGATTGTCGCCCATATGCCCATGGTCTTTGAAGCGAATTTAAAAGCCAAAATTTTTTCATGAGTTTTCGGATTCGCTGATTACTAATAACCATGACATCTGATCCGATCTTAAATAACCAACAAAAAAAAGCTTTAATCGTATGAGACATTTGCCTCTCTAAAAGCTTTTGTCGTGCGTCTTTTATTGCTCTAAGATGCTTATGCTAATTTGTTTCATATGCATTTATTATAAGCCTTGAGATCTTTAACGGTAATATGAATCTACCATCATTATCTTATACTCCTTGTCAGTACGTTTTTCTTTTTTTTAATCCTTATTAGTTAGCCCATACCTGTCCATGTTACTGTAATAATGCTTAGGTACAGTTTGTTAATTTTTTTTTCAATCTAAAACCCAAATTCGTACTAAATTATAAGATTTAATCAAATTAAATTTCTAGTATATTTACAAAATTTTCTTCAAAAAAATATTACACTTTCTGTTTTGGTAATCCCTACAGATTCAGAGCGAAGCAGCTGAAGGGAATATTCTTCTAGTCCTAACAAATAAACCTTGTTACGAACGGAATACATTTGTCGGTGGTTTGGTCTTTTCGTATGCTTCATGTATAACTCATTTCTATTCCTTATTTGAATATAAAAAGGTGCAGATATCGACCATGTGTACTTTTTATATCGGTATGGGTGGGATAAAAAAAACGAAAGGAGTAGAGAAATGGAAAAAGAACACTATACTCAATTCATATTTATGGATGTATACTAGCTATAGAAATGTGTGTGAGAGGGTGTATTTGTCTTCTTCACGAAAATCAAATGTAAATTGAAATACGCCCAATCAATACAAATCAATCATACAAAATATGTACTTGATTAATCATATTCAAGTTCCCTTCAACGCAAATTTAAAATAAAAGCTTGTAAAAAGCTTTTTTGTTAAAATAATATGTACCTACCTATGTTATTTAAGAACTATCTTACATGCTATAAACAAAATATGAACAAATGAGTTTGTAATAATTAAGAAGATATTAATTAATTTAAAAAATTTTAAAATTAGAAAGTGAATGAAAACATTTAAAAATATGTAGGTACTTTTTATTTACTTTATCATAGGTATTTATTAGGTTTATTCCAATCGTGATGGCTTGATGGTGTACGAACATTGATGAGAGAGTGTGAAAAAACAGTTTGCAATTACTTTGTGCGCAAGTCTAGAAGTCTTGGTTAGGCTTTGGGTTGACCTAAACGATGCCGCATCAACTACTACAATCGGTAAGCACGTGTTTAGTCCGACTGTCATAAAGTGACAAAGTTCAAGTGTCAAAAGTTCGCTTGAGTTACTGACTCACCCACTTCAGGCTCGTGCATAAGCACTGCCAAACAACCAGGAACGGGATTTAAACGTTCGTACACGAAAATGTTCGGAAATGGTTGAGTTTTGAGTTGCTTGGAACAAACCTATTGTAAAATAAAAAGTATCTGACCCAGATATACAGTATATGGTTTTCGATGTATTTTTTCACGCTGAGCACAAATCCGTAGTCAGTTTTTCTTCATCGCCCTTCAGTTTTCAGAAAATCGTTTATGAACTTTCAGAAATTGCCCATTATCATTTACATACGATTTATAGTTTTCGATGTATTTTTGAACACTGACATGAACTCAGTGATAATCAGTGATCAATTTTTCTCCAGCTGTTTCAGTTTTCAAAAAATCTCCTAATCCAATTTTTTTTTTGAGTGGCAATAAAAACTTTCAGCGATTTTCTGAAAATTGAGAGGAGGTGGAAAAAAACTGACCATAGGTTCATGCTCAACGTGAAAAAATACACCAGAAACCATTTATTGCAACCCTGGGTCGAATACTTTATTATTCAAATACTTTATTTTTTTGTATGGTAATGTATAATTCGTAGATAATATTGCTAAAAATACATAACCTACTACTTTTTTAGATATAATTTGTTTAATTTTTAAGGACTAAAGTGTTTGCTTTTTAATTTCAATAGGCATCCGAAAATTTAAATTGGATTCATTAATTACTAATACTTAAGTACCTACTTTACGTATACCTACTTTGTTAAAATGTTTTGCCATTTTAATAAGATACAGTTTGTGGCTTGCTCTAGAAGGGTCTTGTATTAAAATTTGTAGGACGATTCTTTTGGCGCCCATCTAAGTTGGAGTGAGATTACGAACAACATTTTAAAACTGTTGACTCACACATATTGAAGCCATTTTTTCCCAAGAAATATTGTTGTATCAATGCATTGATACGACTGATTAAACGATAGCTGCACCCCTGATTAGATTCTATGGAAATTCAAAATTTAACAAGACAAGTTTCAAAAATATATTAGAAAAAGTTTAGTGCATCATGTATGAATGTGAAATTTGGGCCATATTTCAATTTTGGTTCACTATTTTTATAATTACGAATCTGTAAACAGGTGGGGTGAAATTTTTTCCTCCTCTCCCTGCAAAGTGGTATTTTTACGTATCGAAGGATGCAAAATCTGATTTTGCAAAAAGACGCCGTTTGACCGTCTTTTACGAGGGGAGGTCCAAAAGTTCGCGGAATAGAGGGGTTGTAAATTAAATAAAACAAAGAGACTAATTTTCTTTTTCAATATAATTCCCCTTAAGCTTAATACATTTTTCAGATCTTGCGATTAGCTTCTCTAAACCATCAAAAAAATATTTTTCCTCTTTGTCCTCAAAATGAGCCGATATCGCCTCCTTCACTTCTTCATCGCTGTTAAATTTTTTTCCCCTTAAATCTTTTTTTAAATTTGGGAACAAATAATAATCGCTGGGGGCCAAGTCTGGGCTGTAGGGTGGATGGACCAGCGATTCAAACCCACACCTGTGTAGGGAAGCCATCGCAACATTGCTCGTGTGAACCGGTGCGTTGTCTTGCAAAAGCAGCACACCCTTGGTCCATTTTCCTCGCCTTTTTTCTTTAATGGCTTCCTTTAGTCTCTCCAGCAATGATGCATAATATTGTCCGGTAATGTGGACACCCTTTTCCTTGTAGTCGATCAACAAAACTCCTTTGCAATCCCAAAAAACCGTAGCCATTAACTTTCCGGCCGATTGCGATACCTTAAACTTCTTAGGGGGTGGGGTACCCTTTTTATGCCATTGCATTGATTCTTGTTTGGACTCAGGTTCAAAGTGATGAACCCAAGTTTCATCCCCAGTCACAATCCGCTGCAAAACTGGGGTATAATCTGCGCCACACAACTTCAAAAAGTGCTTTGACGCTTCGACTCGTTGTTGCTTTTGAGGCGGCGTGAGCATTCTTGGCACCCATCTTGCACTAACTTTTGTCATGCCAAGGTGATCGTGTAGAATCCTCAAAATGGTGGTGTCTGATACTCCAACTAATGCAGAAAGCTGTTTCTTCTTTAGACGAGTATCTTCTGATATAAATTTTTCCACTTTTTCGATGATGTCTGCCGTAGTGGCCTCAAGCGGCCGTCCTGGGCGGGGATCGTCTTCAATGGACTCTCTGCCATGTTTGAAAAGACCATGCCACTTGTAAATCATGGTTTTACCAGGGCATCGGTCCCCATAAACGGCACCCATCTCACTCATTATGTTTTGAGCGGTTTTTCCTTGCTTTGTAAGGAACTTTATAACGGCACGAAATTCGATTTGCTCCATAATTGTAATTCAATTCGGGTTTGACTTGATTGTTGGGCGATATCTCGTAGATGACTGAAGTCATATGGTTGACACTTGACACATATATTTCAAATGAGTCCCTAATTAGTAGAATTCTAAGCGAGCGTTCCCCCCCCCCCTTCCCTTCCATTCCGCGGACTTTTGGACCTCCCCTCGTATATCCGTCCCCCAACGGGGGTTCAGGTTTGTTTTCGGCCAATATTCATCAAATTTGTTATGCTGATTCCTCTATAAACCAATAATGTCGCTCCCAATTTTTAGATTAATCGGGTAGCCACGATCTTAATACCTAGTACTATTAATTTTTGCGATTTTTTCTATACCTGATACGTATATAATGTTTAATTACAATTTTCTATATCTAATATAGGTATATACCTAGCATAGGTAACTGGCGCCCGGGACAAAATATTTTTAGCGCCCTCCCTAAATACTACATTTATTGATATAACAGGCGATTAGAATTAATAATAAATATGATATATGTTTTATATGCATTTCTTGCGTTTTAATGACGCAAAGTTATCAACAACTTCCTCAAATTCTAGTTCATATGAAATGCAAAAGTGGCAAAATGCGAATATGTTTTAAATCAAAAATAAATGTAGGTATCTGTTCCTGGACCATTTGACACCCTTATTAGTGTGGTACCTACACCTTTATCGTATATTTTAAAACTATAATAATTATAAGTATTTCAGGAATCATAAAACAATGAGTCAATGTATAAAATTTGCAGTGTCTTTTTTAAAATTAATGATTAATTACTGCAAACTTTATTATCTTTATATCTTTTGATATAGCAATTCTTTTATATTTAACAGGACATCGTAAATCCTTATAATTTATTACGATTCCATATACTTCTATAAATCTAATTGTAATTAGAACGTAATAATAAGCTATTAAGGATTTGTAATCCCTAATGAATTACTAAATACCGTATCATTGGCTCTTTTCTCCTTTCGAAACTAAAATATACTTTCCACGCATTCCAAACTTTTCGTTTCGACGTTGTGACGCCTTGATATCACGACTTGACCTCCAGACGCTACAAACCCCATTTTCTCTAATGTATTTTAATTTTCAGTCATTATTCCTTAATTCGATAAATAACGGCACGTGACTAATTTTCTTCTACGCATCATTTGAAAATACTTTAAAGAAACGCTTTTACTGTTTTTATTTTTTGTTAGTTTGAAAGCTCAATGTTCTTAATTTAAAATCAATACACCCGTTGATATTATTTCAATTGTACAATATGTTAACACAAACATAAAAATTTACGAACTTTGTACTCTCATAAATAAATTTTGTCTGTACCTACGATAAATAACATATTAAGAGCACAAGTAGGTACTCTGAAATATCAATCACAGTTTGAGAATTTATTAAAAATATGTTTCTAATTTATATTCGTAAAGATCAACACATTGTTATAAAATGGATGATCTCTTAGAGCACTAATTAAAATTTTTACGATATAACTTTCAAGAATGACATCGAAATAGTATTGTTTTATATTGAACAATAAGATATCAGTCTCATGGTAATCTTTTTAATGTAGTTAGTGAATAAATAATTCAAGTTGTCACCAAAGTTGTAATATCGAAACAGAGGCTGCCAGTGTCAAATAGTACCAGAAAACGAATGTTGTGCAAACAAACCCCCCACCCCCCTCGCATCAAATGGTTAAGTTTGTTGTCTTTTATGTTTCTTTAAATTGAAAGTAGTTGGACGGTTCGTGAATGGTAGCAGACGGTGAACTCCAACCCTAACCCAATCTCCATGTAAACAATACTCGCAGTTTGAAATAAAGCATATACATACTATGTATACCTTCATATCCATATCTGACCATCTCTTCCCGAAAATCTATATTCAGCTTCATATATTCGAAATCTTACCAACAGATATTTCCGCTTTTCTCTCAATATCGCATGATGATTTATTTAAATGTATGAGTTATGTCAGCAGACTGCTACATTTTTCAAGCTGTATCTATTTTTTTTCTTCTCTCATTTTTCCGTAAATCATTTCTTTTATATTCTTCCCTCACAAATTTTAATATCAAGCCTTGCTTACTTCATAATTTAATATCATAAAATACATAGCACTACAATCGGAACAAAATACACTTGAAAACGCCATTATTTACGACATTAAAAAAATCCATATTGGTATACCATCCATGATACAACAATATACTCGTTTACTCACTTTTTCAACGCGGCGGGAAAAATTAGTCAACGAACGTCTTAAATTTCAGAGTAAAAAATAATAATTAATTAATGTCATACGAAGCTTTATTTGGATTACATAAAAAGATAAGTTGCTTCGTAAAACTGTAAAAGTACTATTTTTTTTCAGAAAACAAGTCATTGTTAAACTTTCATTATTCAAACAAAATAATTTAGTACTTTTCTTATACTAATTTAAATAACTTTTATAATAGGGGAGAGTTGCCAAATGCGTACCACTTAATTTCGAAGGCAGTTTACATATTATCAAGTAGGAATTTTAGTAAATAACATATTTTGCATCTATGCATTAACTATCAAAGTTGTGATTTAATACGATTTTTTAAATATTTATTGATAGAGATCATTGTGATATGAACACGTTTGTAAGATCATGCAAACAATACGATTAAGGCAACCGATATATCCTAAATGGTACCAGCCGATTTCCAAAATCGTACCTCATGTTATAATTTTTTTTGTTTTGGTTTATTTAAGGTCGCTTCAACTACTTTGGTCATTAGCGACCGTCGAATTCGAAAATCCAGAAAAAAATCTTTGGCTTTCATGGGATTCGAACCTAGGACCATTGGCGTATAAGGCAACTGTCTAGTCCACCACGCCACTAAGTGACCTTGTATTAATTATATATTTAAATTAAAAATATTATAAATTAAAAAGATGTATAAAAAAATTATAAGAGAAACTGTATTTTGAGTTTAATTTAAGTTCAATATACAACAATACAACATAAAACAAAAATATAATATTACACTACTTAACTGATATACATTAAGGATAATAATAAAAATTGTCTTCTGTTGAAAATCCTATATGTACCCTTCCTTTTGGCACTTTAAGTAGTGGATCATGGTGTGGTACGATTAAGGAAAAAGACGTCGTCCCGCCAAATAATTGAAGGTACATTTAAAACATTATCAGCTTGTTTTAAAAACAAATTAGAAATAATTAATATAATATAGCTAGTTTTCAAAAATATATAAGGCTACCTCAGAAACTAAAGATTTATATTAAATTCAACCGATTTAAATCGTTTAAAAATAACATCAGATTTGCCTGATTTCTTTGTGTTTCTGTTCTTCACAAAACAAAACTTCATGCGAATGACTTTTTGGTTCTATTTTATCGGCATAAATAAAAGTTCATATCTTTCCCAACAAGAGGCATCAAAATACATAAATTTTAAAATAAAAGATGTGGTACGATTTAGGTGATTAGTACGCATTTGGCAACTCCCCTCTAAATGTTTCATTTGATCATAAAATTGTCACTTTATAAAAAAATATTCGATTAAATATCTATTAAATATTCGATAAAAAATTAAGTTGTATTTGTATGTTAAAACGTTAATTTAGAAAATATCGTATATGTATAATAAAGTTTGCTTTTTATTTTTTAAGTTAGAAAATAGTTCAGCGAGCTTCTATCGTTGTGAAGAAAATATTTCACAGTTTCGTTATAAATAACGGCATGTATGGAGCAGATATTTATTTATCGAATAAAAATCAAAACAAATTTGAAATTCAAACAATATAAAATTTTGTAAAGTGCAAATCATAATATTCGCAAACGTTTCTGTTTATATTGGTCTATGTTGTCGTATGTTACAAATCAAGGGAAAAGCAAACACAAGAAGTGTTCAAGATGATTTTAAAGAAATACATTTCGAGTTATTGACATTTTAGAATAAACAAGCTAAGGACTTAAAAATTCTCCAAACGTTTCTAATAATTCAAACCAATTCCAACGACCGAAAACTTCATATTTCCTACATAGGACTACACACACACACTTCAGTTTAAACCAAGCTATATATACGATAGTATACGTATTAATTAAATCTATCATTATGTTTTTTCAAAGGCTATTTTTGTTTTTTTTTTTATTTATCTAATTATAAATTCAAAGCTTAAACATATAACGAAATAAGAGTTGGTATTGCAAATTAACGAAAATTAGAATAACAGAATTAGAAGTTTGAATCGAATGCTTCATTTGCCAAATCCAGGTACTCCACATTTTGAATTTTATTAAATTTAAATATTAATGCATTTAATTAATTTAAAACTAAACTGCCTTTAAAAATATAACACAATTCCCTTAACTTGAATACCTATTAACGCTACAAAATACAAACATTTGGAGCCATAATATTCAGCCATAATAATGGAAAGTGGGGTATTTGAGAACAATAAACTTTAAATTATCCTAATTAATAATATAAAATAACAATTTTAGTAAACTTTTGCTATAACATAAACTTTAACTTATCTACTTTAATAATTTGATCACAAAACTTTTTTAAATTAACATTAGAATAACAAAAATATAGAATATAAAAACTATTGCCATTCCTATTTCCCCGGTAGTGTGTGAGGTAATTGAAATCAATCCACGGGGGAAATACAAAACTGCATTGGGTAATGATAATATATATAATATAAATTTTAATGATTAACTATGTTTCACACAAATCACAGACATAATTATTACACATATATTGACCGTTCGTGTATGCGTCATGGGCCCATTTCTCACATTTGGTACACATAATCCAGTCTTCTTTAGGAGGCGATTCATATTTTTCCGTGCAGAATATGCAATAATAGTCCATGCCGTCACTTTCCTCGAACACCGTTTTCAAATTTCTAACGACCGCTGTATTGTTGACTGGTGGGTTCGTTGTACTTCTTCGTTGTTGAATATTTTTATTTTTCTTTGCAGTTTGCCGTTTTTGTTTTTCCTCTAATTGATGTCTTATGGGAGTGCTGGATAAAATTTGAGAATGTTTTCCTTTTCTTCGTTGTGAAGTTTCTATTTTAGGAATGATCGGCACGTTGGCTATGTCAGAGAGGAGCACAGGAGTTAACGGAGCAAGAAAAGTGTGTATGGTTAAATCGGTTTGATGTTCATGATTATGGTTGTGTGATGTTGTCGGTTGATCGTCCACAGGAATTGTTTTCTCAGCTGTAGTAGGAGTAGTAGTAGTAGTATCACGAACGGAAGTAGTATGTGGACTGTCATGACTGTCAGCAGAGTTAAATTTATAAATAAAAGGCATATTTGCAAAGCATTCGTTAAACTTGTCCGTATCGATGGGATGAATTCCAGCCACTCTAAAACCATTGATCGCTTTGCTTATGTTGGCTGTCTTGTTGTACGCATTAGTAAACAGCTCGGCCACTTTGTATTGGGTGATCCGTTTGCCAGGTTTGTTAACCATGTAGAGCTCACACTGTCGATTGTATGCACATTTCAGTGCACTGAAAAAAGTTAAGTCCAGCGGTTACATTTTATGTGATACATGAGGCGGTAAGGAAAGAACATGAAGATTGTGTTCTCGAAAAAGCTTCGCTATGCCCCCAAGCTAATGTGACTTTCATGATTATCTAGTATTATCAAGACTGGCTCGTCCTCCGTAGGTTTAACAAAATTAATGAAGTGCTGTAGGTATTCAACGAATATGGACTCATTTATCCAACCAGAATCAGAAACCGTGCCAATCATATCATTATTAGCGCCATTCAGCAACAGGTCACACATACGCCTTCTTTTGAAGATAAACATTGGACGTACACATATACCGTTTGCACTTATCGCACAAACAACGGTAGTGGTGATACCGCGCTCAGCGCTTGTCGCTTTTCCAACTTGCTTCAAACCTTTTGGCGCCAATATTTTCGAATTTCGTTGAACAGTATTGGTACTGTTCGTAGACTGATGGAGGAATTTCGAGACATGAATGAAAAGTACCAGTCTTTACCAGCCATCTGAGATTCTTGGTTAAATTCATGGCTCAATTTGTTGGCTTCAGCAAACGTAAAGGCAATCTTTCGTAGTGATCTAGGTGTTATGCCGTAAAAAGACTCGCAACAATCGAGGCTGTATTTTTCCAATTGATTTTCGTGACTATGATTGAAGACAGGATGTCGTCCTTTTTTTGTTTTCTTAAATTCTTCTAGATGCACTTGTCGGAATAATGTTGATTTTGGTACTCCGTATTTTGTTGCTGCTTTGCTTAAAGAAAGTCGTCGACATTTCACATCTTGTCTCGCGCGTTGGAGATTTTCAATTGTGTACCGCGGTGTTGTTTTTCTTGTGTAATTTATGGGCATCTAAAGAGAAAAAATTTTTTTTCCGTAGAACAATCATAATTATTGGAAACAACAGCACAAAATAAAATTGATCTAAACAAATTGATCAAATTAAACAACAACTGGTTAAGGGACACTTAACAGAAGTTAATGAAATATTTTTTGATATTGATGGGTACTCTACCAGAGTAGCGATAATGGCTGTAGTCTGTACACGTTAAGGATATATTTTAAAGGTGGAAGATAAAAATAAATTTGGAAAAATGAAAGTTATTATTTTGAAAATCTCATCAAATTTAAGGGCAATTAAATTGAGAGAGTTTCTTCGGTAAAATACCTTAGGGGGTTGGGTGGTTCTAGATGAAAAACTAGCATTAATTACTCTCCACAGTAATAATTCGATGCAAAACTAAGGGGCCTAAAGACCTAGTTATAGCACTTTGTTTCAACAAGCAAAATGTTTAAAGCCAATGTTTTAATTAAAGGCCCTTGGATCAAAAAATAAGTACAGAAATTGGAAAATGATGAAGTGCCACAAACTAAAATTTTCAATATTCAAATAAATGTGTATTAAATGTTGGCTTATTATATGCGATTATTGAACTTCGAACTGCTCTTGAAACTAGTAGAAATTTTTCTGGTACTTGCAACCTTTCTCGTTTCATTACCCTTAGCTTATACAACCCTTTTCACTAAAAAGTCATTTTTTTAATTTTTGGCACTTATATCCTTTTCCATTTTTTGTACTCAATTTCTCCTCAAATCTCTTTTGTTCACCCTCATAAAAAAAAAATAAGAAATATATATATAAAATTTTAAATATCATATAGGAGTAGTATATATCACAATATTAAGTGGAAATTAGCTAATGTAGTATAGATGGTGTTAAACGACTTTTGGTTTCAAGAAAATATATTCTTAGAACTTTTTTTGTTTTTTTCATCTATTAGTTTTTCAAAATCAGAATCAGCCTCCTAATTATCAGAAGCGTCAGAAGCCGGAGTCAAAAAAATGTAATACTCTATAACTCAAGTGCCAGCCCCAAGAGAGCTATGCCTAAAAATATCTGCTACGAGGCGTCACAGTACATTCGTTTACTTTCTTTTGTGAAACTCGCTGTGGGTTAAAACTTAAAAGAACATAAATAAAACGATTGGTTAAAAAATGATAAATTGAATAATATTAATTAATATATAAACTAATCCAAATGTTACAGCCTCTATGTATACATACGAACCCTTAACCCTAGAACCCTCCTTATTTAAATTTTTCCAGGAAGAAGTTTCAAATAAGACTTGTAGGCATTGATGAGTTTAAGAGCTATAGCAGGTAAGGAAAATCGTTGAAGCCGTTTTTGCAAAAAATTCAAAAAGCATAAAAACTCCTAGAATAAATCGGATCTTTTGGTTAACCGATTTCAATCAAAAGCTTCGCGATACAACTAGATATAACATGACGGTAAAATTCCAAGCTTTGTGTAATTTGGATGAAGCTTTCGATACGATATGGCTCTCACCCAGACATGTTTCTATAAACCTTTTTTTTTGGATTCAGGGGACTCCTCAAAACGTGAATTTCCGTTGAAAACTCGAAATCGAAAATTCGAGCTGATCACAATGCTTCCTTAACTATTATAAATGGTAGTAAAAGAAAGTAAAAATTGTGAGTTCGAAAAACTCACTGTTAAAAAGCATTTTGTTCACTAATTTAAGATACGCAACAAAAAAGTATTCAAGTTTAAATTCTTACTAATTTTTGAAGTAATGAATTGTTTGTGATGCTGAAAACCATTTACGGTTGAAACTCAATGAAGCCGCATATGCATTACCAATGGTAGTTACACCTGTAAATTATGACAAATATCAATATTATTGAAAGATTCAAAAGCTATATACCTACTATTAAATGATGATATAAACAATATAAACTATATCAGTCAACAAAAATGAAGATATTATTTTGAGAAAAATTCATTATAAATTACAAAAATGTTATAAATGGCATACCTATACCTGCCCAATACCTGCACGACCTACCTTTAATTAACTTAACTTTCTTTCACGTTCATTTAGGTGTAGTAAATAGTAGTTATATACTTTTTGGTTGGTCTATTTTTCATGTTTCATTAATTTTTTTAATAAATTTAAACATTTTGTTGTTAATACTTTTTTATGGTATTTTACTTTTAATTTCATTTAGTAACGATTTTTTATAACTTTTATTTAATTCAATCAAATACTCTAGCAAATACTGTTCCAAACTAAAGTTAATGAGACATGTAACACCACCTATGTAAGATCTCCCAAGTACAATAAAGTTCCTTTATTACCATCTACCTTATATTTCACTTTTTGGGGTATAAGTATGGTCACTTCTTCATAGAGGCGCTAGTTTATTTTTTTAACTAGGCGCGCGAAGTTTGAAATTTTGTTTTATTTATTAATTTAATATTTAAATTAAAAATAATTAATTCTTATATTATATTTTAAATATTGTATCTAGAAAATAAAATATACAAATTACATAAGAAATTCTCACAAACAAATTAACATTTACCACAACAAAATATAATTATTAAATCAATTATTATTCCTTTTCTCGAATTTTTCAGTACTTGTTATTATACTATTTGGAGTTTATGAATGAAAATTAAATTGGCCTAAAAAAATCTTTGGTAATGCCTACTTTAGATGAAATTGATGCCCCATGAAAGGGACACCACCACTACCAAAGATCATGTGGAATGATCTGACGGAGAGATCAAGTCAACTAATACATTGAACTAATATTCTCCGATGATAAAAGGGTGAACTCTAATCACGTGTCGCTCCAAATACACCTCACATCACCAATCAATTCATAATAATATGATCGATATAATCAATAAGCTATGGCGTAAACCAGAAAACTCCATAGTAATTACATAATAAATTTGGTCTTCGCAATAATGCCTTTTCACGTAATTTACAAACTATATATTTTTTAAGAACTTCGAGAAAATTCAAAGTAGGGAGGTTTTCGAAGATACAATATGCGCAATGTTTAGCACAAGCTACGAGGCCAACTCATAGCCTTTTAAGTTTCAGTTGTATTCGCTTCATTTCTTTTATCCTATTTATAACTTCCCTTTCTTGGCGTCCGTGAAGAATGGGATATCGCTATGACAACTTATTAACATTAAATAATAATTAAATGTCGCTATGCCAACGTATTAACTAATAGCTAACAGGGTTGCCCTGCATGTTTCAGTATGACAACTCTCTCTGTTATCCCTACTTACGCATTCAAAACGTTGTTAGGGGTAAGTTGACACAGCGCACGGCATTCAAACATGCCTATTTGCTCAAACCGGCTGTTTATTAAGTTTTGGTAATTTTTGCATTTTTTTCATGAGATCAAATATAACCTTTAGTTGCGAATGCAACGGGCAACTACTACTATATATATAAAACTGCTTTCTAAATTCTTCATTAACTATTATTTATTAATTTTTATAACTTTACATTAAATAAAAACAATCAAATATATATTACAGTTTATTAAACAAAAACAAATAATAGAAATATGTACACAATACATTATTATCATTTTTAATACATTAATTAATATTAATACATAACTTTTAAGATGATAAGTACTAGATATGTGATAATGATGTAGTTGAGTAAGTTTGCTTCTTTTAATGTATACTATAAACATTGCAAGAGAACGGCTTTTTACCAGTATGAGTTCTTTTTATGTGAACTTAATTGAATTGATTGATGACTGATGTACCTTCACTACCTTTATTTGCCAGTATGAGTCTTTTTATGTGAAGTTAATGAACTTGATCCTGTATATGATTTCCCTTAAAATAATAAAGTTAAATTTTTCGCTAACAAAAATGTAATTATCAAATAACTTCTTACCACAAATATCGCAATTATATGGTTTTTCACCAGTATGAGTCCTTGTATGTGAAGTTAATATACTTGCTTTAGTAAATGATTTACCTTCAAAAAATTAAGATAATTTTTTTCTAGCGAAACTGAAATAATCAAATACATTATTACCACAAACATCGCAAGTATACGGTTTTTCACCAGTATGAATCCTTTTATGTGAAATTAAATGAATTGATCGAGTAAATGATTTACCTTCAAAAATTAAGTTATATTATTTCTAATAAAAAAATAATTGTCAAATAAATTTTTACCACAAACATCGCAACTATACGGGCTTTCACCAGTATGAGACCATTTATGTGAAGTTAATATACTTGATGAAGTAAATGATTTACCTTAAAAAAATTAAGTTAAAAATTTTCCAACAAAAATAAAATTTTCAAACACTTTCTTACCACAAACATCGCACCTATACGGTTTTTCACCAGTATGAGTCCTTTTATGTTTAGTTAATGTACTTGATTGGAGAAATGATTTACCTATAAAATATAAAGAGGAAATTTTTTACATAAATATAATTATGAAATTACTTATTACCACAGACATCGCAACTATACGGTTTTTCACCAGTGTGAGTCCTTTTATGTACAATTAATTGAGTTGATACAGCAAACGATTTACCTTAAAAAAATTAAGTTAAATTTTTCCAACAAAAATGTAATTATCCAATACTTTTTTACCACAAATATCGCAACTATAAGGTTTTTCACCAGTATGGGTTCTTTTATGTTTAGTTAATGAACTAGATACAGCAAATGGTTTACCTAAAAAAATAAGTTAACTTTTTACTAACAAAAATATAATAATAAAATAACTTCTTACCACAAACATCACAACTATAAGGTTTTTCACCAGTATGAGTCCTTTTATGATAAATTAAATCAATTGAATGAGTAAATGATTTACCTTCAAAAAATTAAGTTAAATTATTTCTAACATAAATGTACAAATCAAATAACTTCTTACCACAAACATCGCAACCATACGGTTTTTCACCAGTATGATTCCATTTGTGTGTAATTAAATGCACTGATTGGGTAAATGATTTACCTACAAAAAATTAAGTGAACTTTTTTCTTACTAAAATGAAATTGGCAAATAAATTTTTACCACAAACATCACAACTATACGGTTTTTCACCAGTATGAATTCTTTTATGTTTAGTTAATGCACTTAATACAGCAAATGATTTACCTCAAAAAATTAATTTAAATTATTTATAACGTAAGTGTTCTAATCAAATTACTTCTTACCACAAACATCGCAATTATACGGTTTTTCACCAGTATGAGTTCTTTTATGTGAAATTAAATGAATTGATCGAGTAAATGATTTATCTACAAAAAATTACATTAAATTATTATTTCTAACAAAAATGTAATTATGAAAAAAAAAATTACCACAAACATTGCAACTATACGGTTTTTCACCAGTATGAATTTTTTTATGTTTTGTTAATACACTTAATACAGCAAATGATTTACCTTCAAAAAATTAATTTAAATTATTTCTAACGTAAGTGTACTAATCAAATAAATTCTTACCACAAACATCGCAACTGTGCGGTTTTTCACCAGTATGATTCCATTTATGTGAAATTAAATGGACCGATTGGGTAAAAGATTTACCTTCAAAAATTAATTTAAAATATTTCTAACATAAATTTTCTAACCAAATAACTTCTTACCACAAACATCACAACTATACGGTTTTTCACCAGTATGAATCCTTTTGTGTCTAATTAATCCATCAGACCCAGCAAATGATTTACCTTCAAAAATTTAAATTAAATAATTTTTAACAAAAATGTAATAATTAAACTACTTCTTACCACAAAAATCGCAACTGTACGGTTTTTCACCAGTATGATTCCATTTATGTGAAATTAAATGAACTGATTGGGTAAATGATTTACCTTCAAAAATTTAAGTTAAATACCTAATTTCTAACCAAAATGTAATAATGAAATAAAATTTTACCACAAACATCGCAACTATACGGTTTTTCACCAGTATGAATTCTTTTGTGAATAGTTAATGCACTTAATCCAGCAAATGATTTACCTTAAAAAATCAAAAATGATTTACCTTCAAACCTAAATGTAATAATCAAATTACTTCTTACCACAAAAATCGCAACTGTACGGTTTTTCACCAGTATGAGTCCTTTTATGATAAATTAAATCAATTGAATGAGGAAATGATTTACCTGCAAAAATTATGTTTATATTACCTAACATAAATGTAATTATGAAATATATATTTACCACAGATATCGCAACTATACGGTTTTTCACTAGTATGAGTCCTTTTATGTTTAGTTAATGTACTTGATTGGTTAAATGATTTACCTTCAAAAAATTAAGTTAAGGTTTTTCTAACAAAATATAATTATCAAATAATTTTTTACCACAAACATCGCAACTATACGGTGTTTCACCAGTATGAATCATCCTATGTCTATTTAACGACTGTTTTCTAGGAAATGATTTATCTAGAACAAATAAAATATTTTTAAATTAAAATACTAAATAAGAATATTTTCATATAACAAACATTGCAATTATATGGATTTGGCCAGTATGAATCCTTCCATTTTCCTTTAATATATATTATTGTTTATAAAATAATTTATCTTTAAATATTTAATTTATTTCGTTCTTACAAAAATACTATAATTAAATTTTTTTTATCATCTTTTTAAGTATCGCTATGAATTTCTTGGAAAGTTTTGATAAATTATCTCCACGCAAATAATATAGGTCCATATACAAAGATACATATAGAATATATATTAGGGTGTCCCTTATATAGGAGAAAAAAATTTTTTTTTAGATATCGAAATGCATACCCCTTAATTCTTTTTAAACTACCTAAACTTAATCAAATACGAAATTTTATTCTTATATGTTAACATTAACCCGTGCCGACAGAGCCTTGAAGATTATAAAAACCTTTGTCTTTAACGCTTATCGTTGTGTATGTATAATAAAATGAAACAAAATGTTTATATTGTATAAAAATAATAATCGAAGAGAAAGTTAGTAACGAGGTATTTATTAATCAAAAGAACATCACAAATCAGGAAGGATATGTTATTTTAAGGGACTCTTTTTTACAGTCTGGATACAGATTTCTATGCCCTTTTACACAGCGCAGCAAAAACTGTTTTTGTTCTTCCTTTGCAGGGACTAAACCATGGAAATCTTGCATACGTTTTACAGCTTTTTCAGCTGTACCATTAATGGTCCTTAAAGAAAGCACCCTTCTTTTTGCTTGCAAATAGGTTACACCTTCTTTCCATGTAGAAACGGGTCGCTTCAAGAAGTTCGTATAAATGTTTAAACGCGCAAATAAATTTGTGCTCTTATCTCTCATTTGAAAACCAGTAAATTCCCTGTAGTTTTTGTTCCAAAAGTACACAGGCTCCTTTCAGTCGCCCTGTATTAGATGCAGTTGTTTCACAACACATTATTTGTACTTTGTCCTCGAGGTCATGAAGTGCAGTTAAAACAGCTTTAGCTTGATTTTGACCGAAAAGCTTTCCAGTTTGGGCACAGATAAAAGTTGTTCCTTTTCTCCAAATGAAATAAGAATTGGCGTTCTTCTTTAGAACTTCTTAAGTCTAGTCCGGGTAATAATTTCTCATCCCAGTGAACGGTCACCGTTTCAGGCAAATTATTCTGAAAATCTAATTTTATAACTTCCACTCTATCTTTTCTACTCTGTGCGAATGCGTTGAATAGACGATTTATTTATCGGGAACTCATCACAGCTGAGATCTAGGGCTTCTACTACAGCCTGAAGTATATAGACAGAGTCCCTTATGCTTAATTGACATCTATCTAAAGCGGCAACTACCTTTATACGGGCCACTGTACCCTGAATTACCATCTTTACAAGATCGGTAAAGCCGACACTAACATATGTCGTCTCTGCTGGAAAGCGCCAAAAACGGCGGAGCACATTTTGTGCTCATGTGTATCTCGTGTAAAGACGAACATGGCGCCTGGCGAGATAGCAACGGCAACCCCTAGGCAGGCGCTGGCTTTCTTTAAAAGCCTGGAGCTCTCCTAGTGAACACAGAAGGTCACATGACAATAAACCTCTTTGGTCGCAGTGATAAAAGGAAAAAAATATCCTGGGACCCGCAAAACAAAAAAAAAAGCGGCAACTAACTTAGGAGTGCTGAAGTCTTTCCTTAGTCTGTTTGAAGTTGTTAGAGAACGTACCATTTGAGATGTCGAACGCAAGGGTTCCTCAAAGCTTTCGTCAGAGCTGGTAAATTGATTGGGATTTTCTTGCGTTTCGATAAAATCTTATAATATATAAAATCTAAAGTTAAAGATGACGACAAACTTTCGGAATACATTTGTTCTTGTCTTTTATTATCTTCTTTTAATTTTCTCTGTCTTGTTCTTTTGTCTTTCTCGGCTAACTTTTAGCTACTTCCGCTAAACATCCTGGACGCCTTGGTTCTCTTTGTTTTTGTAAAAAGATTTTATCTTCTTCTATTTTTATCCATTCCAAAGCATTAATTGCGTGTGCTATATCGAATAAATTATCTAAATTGTTTTGAAAGTCCTCCTCACGGCGCTTATAAACATCTTGCGTTTTTATTTTTTGAATTTTTTTGTAACCCTCTCTTAGCACGATGAAGATCCACAATTTTTTTTTACACAGTTAGGCACAGCTCTGGTAGGGATTCTCGCTTTTTCCCAGAATATAATACACTCTCGAACGGAAAAATTTGCGCTTTCATTAACAGTAAATTTAACTTTGCGAAATTTAAAAAAGAGGACTGCAAGAACTTGACGATTAGATGGTAACTTTACTCCAGTTATTTGATGGTTCACGTCACCAAATAAGAAAATAATTTTTTTATTGCTTCTTAATTCCAATGCCATTTTTTTAAACATTAAAACAATATGTTAATCACGAGAGTTACTGTGAACAAATGACAAATACGACGGGTGCACGCTGCTAGTTCGGCGTTACCTGTATGAATACGTTTCGATGCAAGTCGGCACGGGTTATCGTTCTCCAAATGAGGTAAAAATTTATTTTCGAGTGTTTTAGGAACACATGAACAAAACTAAGACGTATGCGTTAAAAAATATAAACTTTGAAAAATAAGGGACACCCTAATATATATATATATTCTTGAATTTAATATTGATACTTGAATACTTACTACACACATCGCAAATATGATTTTCAATAGTCGATTGATCCAATTTATCTTTCAGCATACTGCCTTCACTGCTGCATACATCAGATTTAGCTACAACAAAATACAGTTGGAACGTTAATTATTTGACCTATAAATATAGTAGTAAACTTAAGGTAGTTTGGAAGTCGCAATCAGAGATTCAATAAAGCATTTTTTACACCGTTTTTTCATTTACTTTAAATCAGCTTTAATTGAAATCATAAAACTAAACTGATAAGTATGTTAGCATAGGTCCATCCATAAACCAAGTAATACACTCTGCCAAGGGGAAAGGGTATGTTTATGTTATACACCGTTAAAGAATATAATATTAGGCAGTCTATATGGCGTTACATAGGAGGTAGGGGTTCAAAAAGTACGCAAACTGCGTTGCGTGGTTTATGAATGACCTCCATGACTAAGAGGAACCAGCACAAAGCTACCAGTATCACTAATCACCAAATTTCTTAAAAGTGTCCCAAATTAGAGCAGCGTCCCAAGATACTTGACTGTATCAATACTTAACATCGGGTGTATTACAATTAACGTAATTGACTTAAGCTGTGTAATAACGGTAATAACCCACTTAAAAATACTCTTTTTTTTCAGATTATAGCCTAACGTTGAAAATGCTTACCTTCGTTAACATTAGTTGCCCCAAAAATTCCCTCGTCAATGTCAATTTCACTTTTTATATCGGCATAATTCTTCCTAGGTAGTTCTTCTTGTTCTTCTTCGGAATAAGCTTCCATTTTTGGTAATGTTTCTTTTTCAAATTTGATAATAGCACCGTCTGCAATATCGTCATCTAGTTTCAATGGATCTGTCTCGTCTGCATCCGCATTATATGTTTCCCAGTTTTCTTTTTCGACTTTTTCTAACGGAACAATTTAAATTATTTACAGCAATTTAAATACCTGGAATACCATTAAAATAATGAAATTAAGTATTACCGGTATTACCACTTGGTGTCAGAAGAATTTCCTCATTAATATCATTTTCTATTTTAATATCATAAAGATCTGTTGATAATGGTTCTTGTAATGGTGGTGGTAATTTTTCATTTTTAATATTAGCTCCATTTCCACAATTTTCTTCTACTTTTATATGAGCCATCCGAGATACATCGATCATTTCCATGTTTTTTCCTTCAAAATAACTAGGTATATGTATTAAATATGGAGATATATGGAGCGTATAGAACGTATCAAATTTGAGAGTATTGAGCAAGGAGGTGTCATACCCAAGGGATCCAAAGTGTATCAAGCGTATCAAGTGTATTAGAATGACAAGCCGCACAAACCACAAGGTAGTATATTCCCGTCTACTCCCGTCGTCCCCGCCTATTCCGAGCTCCATAATTACGAGATTTTATTTCGATATCTACTGCGCATCTACGTCATCGATGTTGTATTTGTAGCATTTATAGTATTTGAAATTTGAATAGGGAAGCAAAGAAACAATAAAATTGAAAAAAATATATAAGTATTTTGTTTTTTTTTTGGTGTTTATGGTCACCAATTGAAAATAGTCTATGGTCATATCACGACTGTCTTACACACAGAAATATGCTGTAGGTCTTGAATATTTATTTTTTTAATCTTATATCTAGGGATTCGACGGGGATCGAACCCAGAACCACTGCACCAAGTGGGTGAAAAAAGAAAAAAAATATATTAATTTTACAAAATAATTGAATAAATTTCTTGCCATTCTTACCTTTTTTATGTATTTTTCGCTTGATAACAATGTAAATTTGTTTAAAATAACTGTGACATACTATTGATACTATTATAACAATAGAATTACGAGGTTCTAAATTAAAAATAAGTTTATCTAATTTAAATAAATTAAAACTCTGGTACTACTTATATCAACAACGTAATCGACATAAAGAATACCATTGGTGAATACAATGGGTGAAAAATTCCGTACTTTTATGAATTGAATTATTATCACTGAATTATCATTATTTTGTGCAATACAAAGAAGGAGTTAATTGAAAATTAACAATTTTTTCAAAATGAAATCAGACTGAAAATTATGAAGGAAATCAATTCAAATTTAACTAAGTAAATTGTAAAAGAAAAACACAAAACACGTTGTCTGGGACTAGGATTCAACAATTATATCGTGCCTCTCTATCACTTGTATCCCGTTCTCGCTTGCACGCACAGGCTCAAACGGAACGTGACACTTTTTCATGCAGGCTAACTAGTGTTCATCAATTTATAAGACGTTATCACGTCAAAAATATGTATTTATATTTTTACAAAAAAATAATCTTGAATTCAATTGAATGGTGTCGTAAGAATTTGGAATCAAGGAGTAGGCCAATCGTTATATAGATATTGTTAGTAAATACTAAACATAAAATACTTTTGCTATTGGTTACTTCTTCTCTGTAAAAAGCATACAGTTAAAAAATTTCCGCAAAAACGTAATGTTGTAGCTTCAATAATGAAAATTTTCAACTATACAATTTGAATAAAATGTTAATATTTAACCCCCCTAAGTGATTTTCGTAAATAATAACAAGTCCAATTTAAGGTTTCCTCCATTTAAATTGAAAAAAATTATATTTATGAAAGATCAATATTTTTGTATGATTTACGCCGTTGAATCAAGCGAAATATGATAAAATTAACTGAGCTACCAAAAAAAAAAAAAACCTTGACGTCAAAAATCATGTTAAAATTTTTGAAAATTTAAAAAAAGGGAAAAAACGTGAAAGGATTTTTTTTTACTTGGCTACTTGGAATTTCGTTCTTCTTAGATTTTGGGATGTGAAATTTTGTTAGATCTACCCAATCTACCTTTAAATTGTCATAATAATAATAATATCCGTTTTAAAAGATTTAAAATTTTCATCTGTTTCCACTTAATTCAAACCTGTTAAAAGCATTCAAAATAATTGAAATACTTTTTTCAACCTGAACGTATTCCCATTATTCCTTAAGAAGACTGGGTGTGCTTTTAATGACTTTTTGCTTTAGTTTTCTCCGACGTTAGAATTTAGATTTTAATTGTACGACTTGTACCATTTGTATCATTGCCATTGTAATCATTGCCAGTTGCTTTCTCTCTGCCAGTTTTATATCCGTTTATTGGCTTTTATTTTAATTCATTTTAACTGATTTTTTTCTTGTACATATAATATTTATTTCACGTATTATATATGTTATATATCTTATACCTTTTAATCAATCGTGTTTGATGGAAATAAAATAATTTTCTTTTTAACTGATCAAGTTATTTTTTTAACAAAATAAATAGGTTATGTGATACTAGAAAATCATTTTTTCGCTAAATAGGTATAAAAATAAATATAAAAGAATAATTTTTAAAACGGTATTCCATATTATATATTTGGTAATTTTTATAAAACACAAGCGAAAGGAAAACTATAGTTGGCTCTTAATTTATAACTTCAGATCCCGAAACTGTTAAAAGCAGTCAAATTTTGAGTTGCAAAAGTTTTACTTCCGACAAAAATAAAACTGTTAATTGTACGATATAATATATATTATACAATTTTGGTAACTATTTGTATTGCGCATGACTTGTACCGTACAATAGACGGTTGTGTTTTAATTGGGAACAAACGTAATATAATGTACCACAATTAAGAAATTATGCTTGAATTCCTATTTCGTATCCTAGCCAGACTTTTTTGATTAAAATTTGAAGATTTTACACTCAACTTTAAAAATACATAAAAAGATTAATAAATAAATTATCTATCTATTAGCACATTTAAGTTTGTCTAGTTTTCGAGTAATAGCACTTAGTTTTGTATATGTTGCCGTTCGATCGACTATTCAGTATGATGATCATCGCTGTGCAATAACCGTGTCGTAATATCATCGATATCAGTTTATCGGACTTATGGAGATCGGACTGATAAAAACGGTCCGATAGCCAATAGCCCGACGAGTCCGACATTTAAATGTTTTCATATAAACGCTTAACTTTTTGAGAAAAAACGTTTAGAAATTAGGGGGCAAAACTTTCCACGGTAGACAAATGGAAATTTCAGCTTTAACTGTATGTACCCAAACTCAATAACACCGCGGACGTCTGTTTTTGCTAACTTTTTATGGACATGCTTGGACAAGACTTATCATTTAGATAAAACAATAGTAAGCATTTTACCACACTTACAATAATACATCCTATATATAACCAATTGACTCATCTTTCAAAATAGCACGCACGTTATAAAGCTTTGGGAAAATCACTAGAAAATAACAAATTATATTTTATGTCTATCAGCCTGAGCACGTTGATCCGTTGAATAGATCCATTGGCCATCGAACTGTTTCTTTCAGTCCAATAGATTTATTTCAATGATATTACGACGCCAAAAGTTCATAATCTTAGTTAAATAATCTATCAGACGGAGATATGTCTGCCATTGTTATGTATAATGAATGTACTATCGCTGTAATCTATATATCGGTGTTAAATATGCTTCTTATATAAGTGATGCACTGTTTATAATACATATACGTATATGAGATGAGACTAAGTCAGTGGTGGAACTACAAAGTTTAGGCCCCCCGCAAAAAATTAGATCGGCCCCCAACTTTATATTAATTTTTGTTTTTTCGTAACTAGCGTCCCATATTTTAATTTAGCACCGATTTTCTTGCGAAGAGTCCTACTTAAAGGGCCCTTGAGATCTAGAGGAGCTATCAGATATTATCACTAAGCATTAAGAAAATATAAATATAATTTTCTTTAATAAAATGAGCATATAAAGTTACTGCTACAAATATATTATATTTTAACAATAACTAACTAGAATTTGACTACTTAGTTTCGACAAATTGAAAATGGATGAAAACAAATTGGTAATTTACATTGGACTTTTATTCGTAAGAAACAAACACAAATTCACAATTTTGTATTTTCAGCGATCTGAACTCCTTAATTTAGGATGTTGTAATCAAATTGTTATTGACGTATGTGTAAATGTATACTACAATTTAAAAGAAGGTATTTAAATAATATTTTGAAATCAATATATGGTCTTAAACTTAACTTTACCGTAGAAAAACGAAAAGATGATATTTCATTTTATTATTCAGACGGTTTAAAAAGAATTTATCTACTCGCAAAAGACGACGATGCTTTTGATTATGAGTTATATTTACCCTTTAGCACTCAAGAAAATATTCCCATTCAATTAATTAATTCTTTCGACGAAAACTTACGTGAACATGCTGAAAAAAAGTAATTTACAGATTTGTTCCAGATGAAAACAAAAACATAATAAAAACGTACATTGTTGTATAAGAGATGCGCAGTACCAAAAAGTCATGCGCAAAATTGTCCTAATTTCATTTTGTATATGATATGTAGTTTATAATGTACAGTTTTATTTTCATCTGGAACAAATCTTATATAATTGAAGTTATTAATGCTTTTTAATCTCATTAATGAAAATTTTAGGATAAATGTCGTCTTCAACACAATAGATTCACAATGCATTTTTTATCGGATGGAAAAAGGAATAGGTCAACCACCGGGCACGGAAACCAATCCCATCCCAGCAACAAATCCAACTAAAGAATAAATTAAATAAAACAAGATAAATTGCTTGTATAAAAAATTTACTACGATCGATTTTGCTGAAATAGAAGTTATTGGACCTTATTTCCAAAAACAGCACCATTATACAGAACATTTTTGATGTAAATACAATCTAATAACTATTAATATGAATAAACATAACAAGGCTATTTTATGTTGCAACTATAATATGTACCTACAAGATTAATTGTGATTTTTAAAAATATATACTACAAATAAATCTAGGTATGACATGTTAAATGGAAGTTAAATATTTAGTTATAATAATTTTTAAGACATATAAAATTATATTTTATCATGTTTAATGTTTTATATTTTACATAATGCAGATATGATATGTAGTGTTCGAATACAATAAATATATACATTTTTTTTTAATATTTGAAAAATATTAAAACCTCTTCTAATATATAAGCATATCGTTACCATTTGTTGGTAAACTATTTATACTTAAAGTTCTAATTTATCGCAGTACAAATGGACATAACTACAAAGGCGCTACAGCAACCCCAATTCTAAAGAGTTCTTTATCAAAATACAAGTTGTTTAGTTAAAAAAAAAGTTTTACCTTAATAGTTTTTATCAACAATTATATAAAAAGCAACAATAAATTTTTGATTTGTCTCTAAGAATATTTGTAGAAGCTCCATATTTAAAGGCACGACCAATTAACAATCAGAAACATTACATTTCTTATATCGTTAGTATTCATTTAATAACTTTTTTATTATATTAAAAAAAAACTTAAAATTGAATTAAATTCTATAAAATTTTATCAAGTAAATTATCGAAACTTAAAACAGAACAAATGCCGTTAACTTATACTTAAATCATTTCAAACTATTAATTTATCAATACTTTTACAATTAGAATTCGGATACCTTTAAACGCCTTAATTTTAATAGTTTATATCAAAATTCAATAAAATTTTGTTCGTTTAATATTTAACTTTTGAATGTGTTTTACAAGAAGTAAGTAATATATTTAATTAAATGTTAATTTAAATAAAATTTCATAATAGGAAAAAAAACTTCATATTAGATATAAAATAAAATAAATTTAACGTAAATGTTATATATATATTTATATGCATAAATTATATTTTAGAAGCATTATGTATTAAATGTAATGCTTAATTTGAAAAATTCTATTTTTAATTAGTACATACAGAAGGTATTTAAACAATGTTATAATCATATAAAAATAAGAACTTTACATCCGTTTTGCATTTAGATAGTTCACATATTATTCTTAAAATACTTTTTGAAATTCATATTTTATAAAAATTTAATTTCTTATCTTTGCATTGTTTTTATAACGTGTATAAAATATGAGCGTTGCTTAAAGAGTAATTTTGAGCTGTTAGGTTTATATAATATTATGTTTTTGACACGACGTATTTATAAACAATTTTTAATAAATATTGATCTAAAAATACTTAAAAATCCTGATGGATGCTTTTTATAAATAAAATGCTGTGTTATAGTTATTTTTAAAATAAAAATATAGTTTGTTCATTTAATAGTTAGTAACTCATTCGTAGAGTCTTAACGATTTACATTTTCATAAACTGATTGTTCCGTAACAAATAACTCACAATTGACCAAGTATTTTCAATTTTCTTCAATTTTATTGTCAGCACCAATCAGCGATATAAGAAAAGTTTTGGAATAACATTTGTTCTTGATCAGTCAATACTCGTGGTTCTTTCGGTGGTGTTAAGTGAGGCTTTTCTGATGTAAATTCTTCGTCAAAGTTGCTAACATCTTCTAACGAATGCTAAAAAAATGATTGAAAAAATAAATTTTTTGAATTGATTCTTTTTAATTGGTATAAAATTTTGATACTTACCACCGTAGGGACAAATGGAGGTTTCACACGACGAAGTAGTAAATCATCCCAAGCAATATGTTGGAAGAATGCTTGTTTTTTCACATCTTCTGCATCTCGTTCACTGGAACCTAATCTTCGCTCCGGATTTTTACGTAATAACTGAAAAAATATTTAACAATTATTTCCATTCTTAACGTTTTACATAAAAAAGTTTAAAACAAAATAATACTGTGTTACACTAAAATATTTTCAATCTATAAGTTTTTAAGACGAAGTAAAAACAAAAGAACGATTCTGGGAAATCGATCGTTTTTCGAGTTTGTATTTTTTAATATTATAACTAATTATAGAAAACAAAAAGGATATCATATTGTATTTCACTATTAGCAGTATATAAATAATTTGATCTCTTCAGATTCGTCTTAATCGTTTTTTTTTTTATTTTAATTTTAAATATTACCCTTCGCATAATAGCTATGGCTTCAAGAGATAAGAATCTAGGATATCGAACTTCATCGTTGACTATTGAATCAAATACTTCCTCTTCGTCATCTCCAGGGAATGGTGACTAAAACAAAGAAAAAAAAAATAAGTCTCTTAATTTTTTTTATAATCATGAAATATATTTACCTCTCCGACCAACATTTCAAAAATTAAAACACCTAAGCCCCACCAATCAACAGCTCTTGTATAAGATGTTTCCGTTAAAACTTCTGGTGCTAAAAACTCGGGGGTGCCACAAAACGTTCCAGTTCTATCTCCAAATCCCATTCCCTCTTTACACAATCCAAAATCAGCTATTTTCACGTATCCTTCTGTATCTAATAGCAAGTTGTCGAGTTTTAAATCTCTATAAATGATACGGCTTTCATGTAAATATTGCAGTCCCAGCACAACGCAAGCAGCATAGAATACTGCTCGAGGTTCAGTGAAGACGTCGGCATGTATGTGCATCATTAAATCACCTCCGGCGGCATATTCCATCACAAAGCAAACGTGTGCTTCGGTTTGAAAGCACGCAAATAAGTTGACCAAGAAAGGATGGCGCATCATATTTGCTACTTCAAATATACGTTTTTCCGACAGCAAAGATTCGACTTCTTCACGAGCGATTATATCACCTTTTTTCAATGCTTTTATCGCAAAGTATTCACCCGTATTCCGATACTGGGATAGGATGACTTTTCCAAAGTGACCACGTCCTAATACACTGAGCAATTTAAAATGTTCCAATGTCATTTTTGGGGCTTGTGCATGTGAGTGTCGGTGGGATTCATATGCACTGTCTCGGCTATACTCTAATTCACGAATAACATTACGTCTAGGTATGTTAATATTTTCAAATGGAGGAGCCGGAGGTAGTACCTGTGAAAAAAAATTGATAGCATTAGAATCAATAATGCATTTTATGTTAATTTGTTATAAATAAATTTAATTTTTGATTGTTAATTTATATTTTCAAAAATTGTTATCTAATCATGAATTTTGTCTAAAATAGAATATTTTAAAGTTCTTCATAACTAACAGAGAGAAGGCGTCTGTAACTAATAAAACATATAAAAAATTCTTCAAAACTATTTTAATTAGTTGTCGGGATATAGACAAAAAATCAATTTATTGAAAATTTTTACGTTTTTCCCTTCACAAGAATTTATTTTATAAGAGTTAGGAGAAAGGTTTTCCCCTATCCGGTTGATAAAACATCTCCTAATTATCGAAAAATTATCCTTTAGTTTTTCTTGTTTAACTCGGAACCGTTTGATCGGACGGAAATAACGACCGAAAATGAGGAACAAAAATGCTATTTTTAAGATTTTACATATAAAAAAAAGTTGAGTTAATTACTGAAAATTAATATTTTAACGGTCTGGGACATTTGCAACGAAAACCACCATTACATTATGTAGTTCAGTCGTCAAAGCAAAATTTACAAAAATAAATTGTGTACTTTTTATTTGAGAAAGAGTACGGGATAGACTTTTTGAATAATATACCCAAAGTATGCCATTGTCCGACAAACGCTATGGATTTCTAGTTAAATAAAAAAAATACACTGAGTGTCCACCCTAGAAAGAGTGGGGGTGAAAATCCAGGGTTATTTTACCAATCGTAAAAATTAAAATTTTTGAATCCTAACATTTATAAAAATTTATATAAATTCTTGTTATAGATTTAAATTTATAAACTTTCTTCAGTAAAAATCTAACTGTTAGTAACTTTACATAGAGATACAAAAATTATGTTTTAGATAAAATTCAAGATCTAATTGGATGTTATGCAAAAAGAAGCTAGCCAATAGATACCCAGTTTGAGATAAATGACTTTAATGTTACTTATACGTGTGAATTGTATATTAGAATTTTATATTATCAGTGCTTTTAAAAGCAGATCTTATTCGAATACTTTTAGCATAACGTAAAACGAGCTTTCCTCTTGCATGAGCCTAAAAATTTTAATTTTCTGGGTTTAAAGTTTAAATTCATTTTGTATAACACCATCCAATCAAACAAACTGTAATTGAAAAGCCTGTTTGATATAGTCAAACAGTTTCATGTTAGTCGATTAAATTTAGTGAGATATTAGTTAAAAATGTCTTGAAAAATATATCGTAGTGATTAGTATTATTTAAGATTTAAAAACGTGCAGCTGTTGTACTAAAATGGTTTAAAAAGCATAACTTATAAAAATATAAAAACGAAAACATAAATTTTAATGAAAATGAATAATGAATAAGCGTTGAATTGGTTTTAACATTTAATCCAATACAAATGAATGGATGGTTATTGAGCAATTATGTTGCAGCAAAGCGCAATGTGTACCTCGTCGTCTGGGAACTGTACAAGTGGCTGTGGTGAAGGAGGCACGACAACTGATTGAGGGGTCTGAGGGGCAGAAACTGGACAGATACTCGAATCGGGAGAAATACGTTTCTCTTCTAAATTCAAAAAGTCGAATTCACGGAGTGCGCTCTGTAACTACAATTCATCTAGTTATTCTAGTAGATGTATTTGAGTTGTGAAACAAAACTTAAATAATAAAACAATATACAAGTAAAGTGCAATTATAGAAATAAATCAAAAGAATAAAAAGCCTATAATAAATATCACCAACCACCACATTAACAAAACAAAATTTTTATAGTATACCTCATGGTCTATCCTTGGTGCTGGAATAGGTGGAGAAATAGGAATTGGTGGCACACGTTTTTTAGTGAGTGGAGGAGGTGGTACTGTTGGTAAAGCTGGAGGTGGTGTATCAGGTGGCATTGGTGCAACACCTACAGAACTCATCATTCCCAAAGGTCTGGCACCCGACAGTCCACCAATTTGAGGATCTGGCATTTCACCGGGTGTCTCCGGTTTATCATCTATAAGCGATGAATCAAATTCAGGCTGAAATTTACATATAAGCAATTAACATTAACACCAATATAAAACGCAACACAAACGACACAATACCTCTACAGATGGAGGACTGGACGATTGACTGTTCCTGTTTTGTATGCCTGGAGACGATCGTTTTAATAATCGTCCCCAAGTCGCTACATTTATATTCATTTGATTCGCCCGTGGGAAATTTTTAACTTCTTGTTTAAATATTTTCCGTTGTCGTTGCAATTTTGGTTTTCTCGATATCATTGGATTTAAAAATTTAATCTGCAATTCAAACATGTATGAAACAAAATTTTAAGTGATTGGTTTAATTTATTACCTCAGCAAATAATAAGCCTTGTGGTTCCAATTGTAACGCCATTCCATGGCGTACGTCATCAATAAATTCTTCTAAACGTAAAAACTTAACAGCACATAACGATCTCCAATCTCTCCAATAAACACCAATTTCTAATTCCCGCGATTTATCTAAGTCGAAAGAAAATCTGAAAAGAAAACAATTTAGAATTTTTATGCTATATTAAATTTTTTTAAATCACCTTTGGTCCCATGCTTGTTGGGAACAAGGTTTCCAGTTTGTTTGCGCCACAGTTTGGTTGTCTAATTTGATAACGGCCATAATTTCTGAGCTTGTTTCGTCCTTTACACTGTAAGATTTGGATGAACTTCGACCCGTGACACCTTTTACAAACGAACGTAAATCGCTAGGAGTGGATGTAGCATCTTTATCTCTCCTTGATCGTCCCGGGACATCTTCTAGTAAATCCTGACATCCCATTAATCGCACTTCTAGTTTTCCGGTAACGGCGGCACAGCGTCCAAGAGAGGGATGGGTGGTTGATATATGACGACTATCTCCATTTCCTCGGAAAGGTTGCAAGCTAGTGTATGTTACAGGAACTGGGCTAGCTGCTTGGACACTCTGAAGCTCATGTTTTAACTGAGCTGCTGCGGGTGAATCAGGTGGTAATTCCTGACGTCGAAGTTCTAAAGACTTTCGGAGTAAATCTAATTTTCGACTTGACTCTGATAAACTTGCTTGTGCCTGAAATTCATTGAGAAGAATTTTTAACAACTAAACTATCAATGAACTAAATAAATATAAACAAAACGTTTTTGAATTAATTTTGGAATTTCGAGAAAACTTCTGCAATAATTAATTCTTCTATAATGTAATTAATTTATATCACGTTGTATAAAATCTACATGTACTGGTTTTTTTTAAAAATAAACTTTATATGAATAAAATATTTTTTCTTATTCATTATACAAATACAACCCACTTACGTTATACTTATACCTACTATAAGTACGTAGATGTTCTACATTTAATATTATCAAATAGTACAATCAAATTTAAAACTTGTAAAAAGTATACCAAATAACTGAAGAAAATTGAAATTAACTTAAAAATACTTTGACTAACATAAAAAAGTCGAAATCTTTTAGTTTTGTCTTGTTTGATTGGATATTGTATAAGCAATCAGAACTGAACATTTCCAAAATACGACCCATATGGGAAAATTAAGTTTCTAGAATAGGCTAGATATATTGCACTATAAAATACTAAAAAAACGATCTTTTGAAATTTTCAAACTCACATAACTTTTTAAAACATAAGATGTATTCCTTTTACATAAGCTACTGGTAAAACAAAATTTACTCATTAATTTCCAATAAAAGGTTTACGTTGTACTAAATACGTCCAATAAAGGAACTGGAAAAATAATACACTACAAATATAATAAGTATTTGGTTTATTGAAGGTTATTTACAGAAATAAATTCCAAGCATAGAACTAATCAGTACAATGAGGGCATTATTAAGAATTCACAAAAAGCTTAAGGAACATTTTTCACGTTGATAAAAAGAAAAAAAAATGGAATTTCATAACATAGAAAGTATAAGAAATTAATAAATGAAAAGAATAGCCTGAAGGAAAATGTAAATGCATGATTAATAATCTGTGTAGTTGGGATTTTTTTGTTCTAATGCTATTCGTTGTTGTCGATTGAGCTGTTCTTTCCAGTTCACTTTTCCGATTGGCGTGTCTCCAAAAGACCGTGTTCGATTCCTTCGTTTTTCGGAGTATAAAATGCAATGTTCACAGGTGCAGTCAGCGTTTTTAGCTGGTCCCGTATGGTGTCCCAGTCGCTTTAATGGTACCACTGTTTCACCAAAAAGCTTCGCTCTCATCAGTAGCTCAGAAACGTTGTCCACTGGAGACATTTTGAATACTGTTTTCGTAAGTAATGGCTTCGGGTTGCCCGCTTGTGTTGGAATATTCTGTTTCATTTCTTCGAATTTGGTTTTTTCCAATTGTTTGATATTTTTTTCAGAGCGACGAATTGTCTCATCTCTTTTCACGGAACTACCGAGGTTACTGTTATTATCACGTACAAAACTCCATCCTTGTTCTGATTCATCTTCAGAAGCATCCTCAGACTCGGATTCATTTTTCCATTTTGGTAATGATTTATCTTTAATTCTTTTTTGTAAGTATTCTTGCATTTTTTGGCGTTGCAAGAGGTGCTTTCTTTCTACCGATGGAGATTTCCAAGGCTTTTGGTTGTCGTTTTGTTTCCACATTTCTTCCATCATTTTAATTCGAAGTTTGTCGGCTGAATCTGCATAGTCAAAACTATCGCTAGGAGCTACACTAGCCATACTTAAATCGGTTGATATATTTATTGTACTGTTTGACAGTTGCGGGATAAAATCACGACCAGCTACTTGAGGAATACTTAAGCCACTTTGCATTAAGCTTTCCATATCAGATGTGGTATCTTTCCACGAAGTGCCTTGAATCGAATCAAAACCTGGTAATGTGCAACTAGAAGTAGACATTGATATCCAAGATGCTGGTATACTTGATAAACTTGATTCAAAGCCTGGAATAGTAGACCGGGAACTAAACTCAGACGGATATAAAGAACTAATCGTATCAGGTTCACTAATTAAAGAATTATTTTTTGTCAATTGATTAAGTGCTGTTATTTGTGAGTTTTGACTAGAAGAGTTTGATGAGCCAGAAAAATTAAGATTGTTCAAAAATGACATGGGAAGATCGTTGTTTTGGACTCGTTTATGAGTCACTCTTAATTTATCGGTTTCATAAACAGTTTGTGACGTTGATGTTGATTTATTGCGCTCGGAATTATCAGAACTAGTAGAATCGGAATCTGCATCAGACCCAGTACAATAAACGTCTATATGTACAGTACGAGGTTTGCGATCTGTTTCATTTAAGATATCTGATGATTTTGGAGATTTTTGTAATGGAGAACGACGCCGAAGCTTAACTGGTGAACGCGTAGTTTGATTGTTTCTGAGCTGAAAAATGAATTGTGAAATAATACTTTGATAATTAAATTTTAATTTCAAAAATTTCATTTGATTTAACAACCACAGATTCAAGAGAAAACTCACAATAAAAATCTTTTTAACCCTTTTTAATATCATGGGATCTATTGAAACGTTTGAATCGGATTTTATCCCTTAAAACTATAAAAAACGTGACTACTTATGCGATTGGTTGGTGTTATCTCTAGAAAGTAGAGATTTCAACATTAGAATATACGCATTGTGGCTATATTATTTAAAACAAAGGTGGGTAACACCCGGCCCACGGGCCAAATCCAGCTCGTGTTAAGTCCCAATCCGGTTCGCAAAATGTTAAGAAAAAATTATAAATAAATTTTTTTTAAAAACAAGAATATAAACTTAAGTTATTACTCAAAATTACAAAAAAAAAACGAGATTTACAGTTGAGTTTCCGATATAAGTCGTTTCATTTAATTTAAATTAAACACATAAAGCAGCATCTTTATTCATAATTTAGTACTAACGTCAGAGAAAATCGTAATGCAGTAACTTCGTGTAGTTATAGATTTGTTCCAAATGAAACTAAAGCCGTATATTGTACCTTACAGTCATGCGCAATATAAAATTATGGCAAGTTTTTTTAAAACTATTTTGTGTTGCGCAGGACTTGTCTCATATAATGCACGGTTTTATTTTCACCTAGACAAATCTAATAAGTAACAAGAGCGTGTCAATTAACTATCGCGACCCGCGGACAAAACATAAATCTTGTTCTGGCCCCAGTTATAGAAAAGTTTGACCACCTCTGATTTAAAATATCCTAAGTATACTTTAATTACATAAGGGTTTCAAAGTATATTTAGTTACTATAGTCGTAGAAAATAAGAGGTAAAATTTTATGGGATAATATTTTTTTTTTTAAATAATGTAAGGGCTAATAGGTATATTGTAACGAATAAAAACTGAGGAACAGAGATCGAACCGTGCGTTGAACACTTTAGAAAGTTCCACAGTTAACAATCAAAGTTTAAGGAATATTCAAGTTTTTATCAATCTAATGCAACAATGCAGTAAGCGTAAATATAAATAAATCAAGCGTTTGTTTTTATTATACAGTTAATAATTTTCATTTAAAATAGAACTTTTTAACGTGAACTCAGTACAGTTAAAAGCCAACACCGTAACAATACGCAATAGAATATTAACATATTAACTGATTTTTGAAAAAGCTTACATGAAAATAGAAATTTGGGTAAAAAACAATTACTTTTTCTTTTTTTAGGATTTTTTTGGAAATTTTTTAGCATGTTCAAAATAAAAATGTAGCGATAGTAAGACCCCAGTGCTGTTATAGAAGGTTAAAAAGGTTTCCTTTGATTCTCTTTTCATATTTTTGAACATTTTTTTAAGTCAAAAAAGGAAATATTTGGTTTTTATTATCTTTACCTTAGAATGATCAGAATAATTAGATCCATACATTTTCGAAATTGGTTCTGTTTTATTCCGAGTCTCATACTTTTTCTTCTTCTTGCTTGTACTTTCTGGTGTTTTATGTCCCCCTTCATTAAATGGAGATATATGAAGAGGAAATTTATGCATAGGCGAAGTACATTTTTCTTTTGTTTCAAATGTTTGTGATGCCGCATCACGCACAGTTTTCTTCGGCTCTGGTAGTTTAATACAAAAATGTGGTCGGAATCGAGTTGGACACTGATTGGAACTTGCATTGTCGTCGTCTATGCTACAATCTTCACAACTTTCGGGAACAGGTGATATTCTTGAGCTTTCAGTGTAAGAATGATGACACCATGGGTCTCCACAACCATAATATCCATCAGATCTTTTCTCGATTCGATGAGAAGGTGTTTGACATCGTAAACTTTGAGTTCGATGGCAGTTGGCAGTTATATTTTTAGGCTCAGTTCGAATTGTATGACTAATATTACAACCATTAGACCGCACATCTGTTGATACAATAATATTACAAGTGCTTTTACATTGTTTATCATTCGATGAAAAAAAGCGCTTGGTAAAGTTGTGGTTTAAATTATTTGTTGTTGATGGAGAAAGTAATTGCTCGCTATTATAACCAGAATCAGAAGGAATTGTTAAACGGTTAAGTTCAACGTTGCTATAATTAGTAGGTAGATTTCGATCTGGAGGTGTGGTTGTAAAAAATATGTTTCCTCGTTGAAATCCGTACGATGAAGGATTTGATCGTAACGATTGGTTTTGTGTAGAACTGGATGAGTTTGATGAAACGGTTGGTGCATTCTTTTGGCTATTCCACGAATAAACCATGTGAACGCCCCGATCACTTTGTTCAGTTTGAGCAACACCTGGGTGGTTTCCTTCAGAATTTTCATGTGAAATGGTCACTTCCGCGTGTAACGACCACTGTTGCGGTTTATCCGAGTTCGTCGTAAACATTTTTTATTTATTAATTTACATTGTTTATTTTTTAATTTTTACGAATCACCATTAATTTTATTTTCTATATTATTTTTTTAATTTATCTGTTAAAACCATATTAATTAGTTGAATATGAAATACTTGAATTCATATACTAAATTTATTATGTATTAAATGCTGCAACATTAGCTTAAGTTGATCTAAATTTACACCTTAAGCTTTTAGGCATGCGTTGCAAGTCATTAAAAAAGAAAATTTGTACACGATTTTAATTAGAGTAAATTTCTAAATAAAGTTAGAAATTATTTCTATAAAAAATTGTTAAAAAAAACTTATACAAATATAAATTTATAAAACAAGAATCAAGTTTATTTTTTCAGAATCAGCTGAATTTTTTTTTATTACTTTGATATTAAACATTTAATGCATTTGATTATCAAATTCATAATAATAAAAAAACGACATATGTGCGATCACAAATAAATTAAGCACACGTTTTGACATAATGATCGCGTGGTAAAGCTCACATATTTATTGCGTATTATATTCGAACACAATAAAAATATAGCGAAAGCAAATTGCAAATGAAACAAACGATGGTCCGATATGAACTGGTTGTTATAATGTTTGGTAAGATTCTGGGCACTCAGCCAGTGTTTGAGGCTATTTTCGGACCTAAATATATAATAATAAATTCGACGTCGCTTGATCAAAATAATAGGCTCGCGCTAATAAACTACACAAATTTACACTGAACGAAATCCACGAAAAACATGGCCTAGTTCAAAGAGAATACAAAAATAAATAACTTCATCATTTCATTTACAAATCATTACGATATGTTATAGTCAAATTAGTTCACATCAAATGTAAATGAGATTAAATGTTTAATTTGAAATAATTTAACTCACAACAGTAAATAAATAAATAAAAAATTAACTTTTTTGTAAATCGAATGTTTGGTAAACTTCAGCTAAAAAAGAAAAAGAAAACGTTTACCTAAAATTTTCTTTTCCTGATTGTCCTTCGTTTTTAAACTTATTAAATATTCTTAAAATAATGGGCTCAAGGGAAGAACAATAGTGCTCAATTTTTACCAATTTTGCGATTTTGGTACCAACTTTTAGTGTTTAGATTAGATATATTCATTTAACTTGAATTTGTAACTACTTGATTTGATTTTCAAGTTACTTGTCCTAAATTTGTATTGAAATCAAGTCAAACTCGAGCCAAATATTAATATTTAAATTTCAAATCAAGTCAAGCAAGAAATTTGCAAGTTACTTCATTTATAAGCCAAAATTTTAAGTAGATTCCTTTTTAAAAAAAAATCCATGTATCGGCTGGATGAATTTCTAAACCGAGTCAAATGACGTAATAATTTGGAAAGAAAACAGTCTGAACACCTATTTATAAAAAAGAAAAGAATTGGTACTAACAAGGGGAGGGCACGACATTGGAAACGGACTTTGGAATGAGACTTTGTGTAATCGTAGTATACCCCTTTAAGAAGCACGTACATGAAGATAATATAGAGAGAAAAAAAATGTTCAATTCTACTTTATTTGACCCCAAACAAACCTCCTTTACTTTGTTATCCACTGTAATTAAGCCCATAATATAAAGTACTTTTTTTTATTAAGGTCGCATCAACTACTATGGTCATTAATTATTATCAGCTGTTGAATACGAAAACTCATTAAAAATCTTAGGCTTTCATTGAGATTCGAACCCAGGACCACTGGCGTATAAGGCAACTATCTAGCTAACCACGCTACTAAAGAACTTTAAAGTAAATTGTTTTTAGGCATGCAACAATTTGTTTATTGTTTTCCTAAAAGTTTTTGCAAAATACAGTTAGTGTTAGTGTTTTTCCTCTAGGTCTTTCATGTAAGATTTAATGAATTTTAAAAAAATATTTATGAACCTTAAAACATGGTTAGAATTTATTTACAGATCATAGTTGAATAAAATAATAGCTACTTAAAAATGTATGACTCAAAAGAAATTATAGGTCACGGCTCTAATATAATGTGAATTCAAATAAGCGAAAATCTAATCCAAACTATAAACTTAATATCAAGATCAATTACAGACCAATATCAGATCAAGACCAAGCTCGAGCGAACAAGACTAAAGTTAAAATTAAGACCGAATAAGCAAGACCAAATACATAAAATAAAACAAAAAAATATTATTACTTCTGTGGATTTATAAGAAAATTATTTGAAAAAAACTGTATTAATTTTTTTTTCTTGAAACAAAAATTTTTCGTATTTGAAATATTTAATTTGTTTTTACTAGATTTTAACATTAGCGATAAGAAAAAATTGGTTTTAGTCTTCCAAAAAAGCAAGAGCAAGACTAAGACTAAGACTAATACCAAAACTGGAGCATTCTTTAGATACGAGATAATAGTCTTTCTTTGCTTGCTAACTGTTGTAGTGAATTAAAATTTATAAATTCTATTACGTTTTTTACCAACCTAATTCTTACAAATAATCAACATACACCTTAAATAAACTTTTCAAAAAAAAAATGTCATCGAAGATTTCAAAATCTCAAACCAATTTATAGCATACAAAATCAATTGAAAAATTAAACCTATTCTATCTTTTCAAAAAAGGGGTTTTATTTCCGTTTTTCATAAATAGAATCAAAAATTTAAATTAACATATTTTACTATTTGCTATAAACACAAAAACTCTCCTGGAGACAGTAAATTCTTTTTGAATATCCTGAAAAATGTTAAAGTTTTAAACATATGTATGACATTATTTTTCTATATATGTATAGCATACTCGTAGCATCGAATAGTGACAATTTTAATAAAGTTCAATTTAAATGTGGTTTTCTTGTAAATTCAACATATTTATTATTCTACCGAGAAAATAATGCACTAAATATTTTCGAAGTTACACATATTTGTATGCATTAAATTTAATTTAAGCATTCCTACAAATTCCATGAATTGTAACTTGGCATACGCGATTTTTACGACGATTTTTACATACACATCAATATAAAATCAGCATATTAATATTTCACATAACGCATACAATCTAAAATTTTTATACTTTCATTTAATTTTATTCAATTGAAATCGTATTTTTTCTTAAAATTTACATAGTAGATTTTATTATTTTGAGTAATTCATTCAAAAATAATTTCACTAAAAATAGCTGGCGAAAATATATTTCATTGCAAAAAAATATTTTTTCTCAAAATTCCAAAAATAGTTTTCAATAACGTCATGATAAAAAAGTATATTAAAAGAACGCATGTACGACTATTAAAAACCAATAAAAATACTTTTGAATAAAATCATGCTGTCACTTACCTCTTGTAAAGCTTTTTTATCCGCAACCTTTGAGCTTTGCAACAATCGAATAACATTTTTGGCACCTTCCACTACAGCAGCTTCAATTCGTAATCGATGCCTTAATTCTTCAATTCTTTCTTCGAGCGGTGGTTCTAATTCTCTTGGCGTTGTATCACCATTGGCCATATCACTTGCAATTCCTAACTGCTTTTGTTGTCGATTTTGTTTCACTTTCAATATTCTCATTTTTAAAAAATCTATTTTCGCCTTTGAATCGGCTAACATTTGTTGAGCTTCTGCTAGTAATTTCTTATCTCGTGAATGATGTCCACTTGTAATACTTTGTATCATATTTTCAGCGCCTTGTTTTACTTTCAACTCAATATTAAGTTGTTTTTCTAATGAAAAAAGGCGTACATCCGTTGTGGCATATAGGCCTTCTTGTCCACGAGTTGGTCCAGCCATAGGAGACAAAAGTGCATCTGTAATTGCATTGAAAAAAAAAGAAATATTTTAGAAACTATTCAAAGTCTTCTTAAAAATAAATTTTATTTCAATTATGTATATATTTTTAAATATCTTATATTTATATCATCAAATAATATGAGAAATGAGTGAGTTTGGGTCGCATTTTTAGCATAACATAGAACACCTACGTGGTTATAAAGGGGAATAACTTCAGCAAGGCCACAACCTAAGAAGTTGGTCCACAAGAAAGACCTCGCGTCAAACTTGGCGCCCAGTCCGGGTTCACAACTATTCATAATAACACTCTTCAGAGATCAATAACGATAAAAAATATATCGCATAGTTCATTCCAACCAGTTACGATAAACTTGACCTTATCTTAAAAACCAATTAATAATCAAATACAAACGACCAAATTTAACTAGTTTTTGTGACAATTTTTTAATAAACCCACATAAACCTACGCCTCTAATTGAAACAGTAATAAAATGAACTCGTATTAACTAATATAAATATGTAATTCTCTTTGGAATTTATAAAAATCAATGAACTTGTCGAACTTACAGCTTCGATAAATCAATAATCTGTGATTGGAATTTTTAACAAACTTACAACAAGCCTATTTTGGTAAAGGCGCCTGAATTCAATATTTTAAATATTTTTTGTGAGATTTCTTTGAGTTTTCGTTCTAAACGAATGAATTTTTGTTTCTATTTATATCAAATAATTGGCAAAAACCCGGTTAAGTATTACTATATAATTAACGAGTATTTGTACAGCAGATCATTTCCGTTGAATCTTCTAAAATATAAATACATAAATTACTTTTGAACAAGTGTTGAGCTCATAAAGGATGTAAATGATGTAAATATATAAAATGTATAAAATGTTCCAGGACGCATTATAAGATGTCAGTAAAGTTAATTATAAAATAAAACAAAGCTGAGATATAACGCAGATATTTAATTGAAATTTTATTGTCAATTGAAACCGTAAATTTAATATTTACAACATTTCATTCGGTTAATATTTAAATAAAGAATAATCAGCAAATAAAATATGGTAACTAAGTATACTTAAAATGTTTTCATCTATTTACTGATATGCACTATCCGGAATTAATAATTACCGTTTTTATAATACTTTAGAGGTATTTGATGACATAATATAATTTTATAAACATCTTTAGAATTACGATTATTAATACGTTTCGCAGTTCTTCATTTTTATACCATGAACAATTATATTATGATTAGTAGCAGTCTAGCTGTACCCGCGACTCCGTTCACGTGAGAGGAAACTCAAAATTTAACGAAATTCATATTAATGGTAAAAATATAACAATGACTACACCACTGTTAACAAAAATTTAAAAAATCGACAATGAAAATTCAAAATTCTTAAAACTTCAATAACTTTGTATTAAATGAAGATATCGTGATAATTCTTTTTTTAGATAAGAGCAAAGTACCAAAAAAGTAAAACACAAAACCTTTTGATCGATATCTATTTAGTAGTTTTTGTGTTATTAGCAGACAACGGCTGAGTGCTATCGTTTTATTTCTGAAGATAATCTAAAAAGACTGTCTAGCATAAAAAATCTGGAAAGATGTTATCTTAATCAGGATTATTGGTATAGTCATCAACTATAGAAAAGAGCTGGTGATTTTCAAAGAGTTTAAAAATTTTTCTTGAATCTAAGAACACTCTCGAGCAGATCGCCTTTCAAAACCTTTCTAGGATACGATTAAATATAAAATTAAATAAAAGAAATAGTAGTGGAGTACTCGAAAATACTCTGTGACTTTATTGGTATTGTAATTAGAAATAAATAATTTTTTTAAATTTTTTCTTAACCCTTATGTCAATACCCAGTCGTTACAACGTTGTTCAATAGCCGGGGTACCTGGGTACCCACATGGATTATTCTTTCCATGTAAGAATTTAAATTCCTGAAAACTTTGATATTTCAACTCATCTCATTAGGGATTTTCCAAAGAATTATCGATCATCTGAAAAACTCTATTTCTAAAGAAATAATAACCTTGGAAGGGATGAAAAGGTAGAAAATTAGCAATAACAATTAGAAATAATGGTCATTTTCAAACTGGACTTGATTTAAAGTAAAAATGAATATTTGTGAATATTTTGTAAACATAGTGTGTATTTTTCTGCCTGAAATTTGTGAGAAAATTGTTATAAATACCTATTGGAAAATTGATCACCAACTGAGTTTTCAAGGTACGTTCAAGTTTTTCATATAAATAGTAGTTATTTGTAATGGATCAACTTTATACAATTAAATGCTTATTACACTATATAATTAAAAAATTTATAATTTAACAAACTGACGGTTGAAGAAAAACATAGATATTTGAATGAATTATTGGGAGAAGATTCCGCTGTCGAGGATAATGCCACAGATAGTGACGACGAGCACTACTACCTAACAGAGAGCATTCAGAAGCCTCAGACTGCAAAGAATCTGGTACTTAGTTACTATTATTTTTTCTAGCATTACAATTTCTATATTCAAATATAATGTAGATAATCTTTTAATATTTCTGTAATTTATATAATATGTCTGTGTTTGGTGGAAAATCGTGAGAGTGAGGCTGAGTTAGACACAACAGTTACAATTAGTGGCGAATCGACACAGTCGACAACAGTCTGGTTGAAATGGTCGACATAATTATTCGTACCACCAACAAAAAGGCAATTGCTGTATGCAATTTGTACAGTAAAGAAAATCTTAGGAAAAAATTTCGTGGAAAAATATAACTATTCAAGAGTTCTACGCATTCTTGGGAGTTTTAATTATGACAGGTGCGAATAGTTCCAATACTGGACCATACATTAGATATGTCTAAATCAACTTCAAATCCATTATACCGAGCGGCTATGGGTGTCAATAGATTTTGGGGCGTTCTAAGATTAATTCGGTTTTGTACTGTAATGGTTTGATACTGCCAATAAGACGTTCGAATAAAAGAAGATAAGGCAGCGCCGTTCCGCGATATCTGGACAATGGTGAATGCTAATTTATCAGCACTTTATAAGCCGACAGAGTGTTTGACAGTCGATGAGCAAATCTACCCATACAGAGGGCGAACGAAATGCACCCAGTATATGCCATCGAAGCCAGCAAAGTATGGAATCAAAGTATGGTGGATATGCGACGCAGACAATTTATACCCATTGAAAGGTCAAATTTAAACCGGCAAATCATCAACTTTTTAATAATAAAATTAAATAAAATCGTTTGTTTATATATTGAGTATTATTTTTTATCCCTTGAGACAAGTTTAATTATTTATTACTCCGCAATTTTGTAGACACACTAAATTTTTACATATGGGTACCAGGGTACCCCGGGTATTGGGCAATGGGGGGTTAAACTTTAAATCTTAAATTTATATATTTTTTGCATATTTAAATGTTTTAACATGTACGAATCGATGTTGTTAGATTCAAATAACGAGGATCTAAAAGGATTTGGTAATTTTCCGTTAGAAACAAAAGATATGTGAGTAAGAAAATGCAAAAGGGTACCCAGGTACCCGGGTATTGACATAAGGGTTAAAGTATACAGTGAGACTTAGGGCGCGTTCAGACGGATCAACTAAACTCGCCCGGCTATTTTCAATCTTGTAGACTGTAGCAGGGTAAGCGACGCGAGAAGTGAAGTACAAGCGAGTTGAAAGGGAAGCAAATTGAAAGAAAACTGATCAACTAAACTTGTTCAACAAAAGATTGACTGAATCAAACTTTTGTTGAACGAGTTTTGTTGATGAGTTTTCTTTCAATTCTGCTCAATTTGCTTCCCATTCAACTCGCTTGTGCTTCACTTCTCGCGTCGCTTACCCTGCTACAGTCTACAAGATTGAAAATAGTCGGGCGAGTTTAGTTGATCCGTCTGAACGCGCCCTTAGAGCTTTTTACAAACTTTGACAGTTTTAGAACAATAGAGAGTACCCAATGTTTTTATATAGTACCTTTTAAAGTGTCAAAATATGGAAGATTAATAGCCATATCTCTTGATAGGACTGCCTTAAAATATTGAACTTTTCTTACTTTCAAGTAGTTGCAAACCTTAGTATTGTGTTTGATATTACTTTAAACTTCATCTTTTTATCCGTTTCTGAGATAAGTGAGCTTAACTAAAGATTCACCGCTTAATTTGATTTTCAAGCTACTTGACTTAAATTTGGCTCCAAATCAAATCAAACTTAAGTCAAATATCAATTTTTAATACCAGGTACCGAGTACCAGTCAAGCTTAAATCTGTAAATGTGTGAATCTGCAAGTTATTTCACTTCAGAGTTAACATTTTAATTCAGTTCGAAGCTCAACTCATTGCACAAACTGCCAATTTATTACCTTGATAAAGCCCTAATCTTAAATAATTAGCAAATACAGACCGACAAGAAAGTGACCTTATAAGAATTCTGTTTTGAATAGGGATTCTCTTCTCGATTTGAAGTTACTTGACTTTATTTTTAAGAGACTTGAATTACATTTAGCTTGAAATCACATCAAACGTAATATGTTAACATTTAAATAGCGAGGCAAATCAAACATTGACTTCGAAAATTATTACATTTTAGTTATAATTCATTTTACTCAATTTAGTTCATAATATATGGCATGATGAATCTCTGAGGTTGAAGTACAGAACCTTAAAAATGAGCAGATTTTCAATAATCAACAAATGAGAGAGGTATAACGAAACTATACAAAATATAACATTGTTCTTTTAGGGGAAATTTAAATACTTTCACCGGTTAATGAAACCATTGGGTTCTGTTAATTGATCAAGAATTTTAGATTTTATAAAAACTAACCATAGACGCATCAAGATTAAAATCACTATCAAACGTTAATGTAAGCAAGATACGTTGTTTTAATTGTAATGCATAGTATCAGAGTATCAAGCACTACAACCTTTTTATTGTAATTGCAATTATATCTAAAAATAAACTTTTGAATTACATCACATAGGTTTAAAGAACAGATAATGTCAACAGTCGCCTATAATTATAGTTTACTATGCATAAAAATACGTTTTTAAAAACGACTTGAACTTTTTGTCTTTACTTTTCTTCGCATCTAATTAGAGAAGTCAAGTGATTGGTATAAATATTTATTACAATATCTCAAAACAATTATTTTTCTTTCATTGATTGAAAGTTAATTTCAAATAAAAAATTTGCAATTAGTCTCTAAAATATTAGCTTTGCTTTTGTATACAACAAATTTTCATTCTAAAAATAATTTCGTTAAAATAAAAGTTTAAACCTCCATTTGTATATGTCTCACATATACCTTACTTAAATTTGATATTTCTTTAAAACCATGTGACTATGGGTTTTAAAAATATAAACAATAATAATTTACTAGTTTTTTCTTGAAAAAGACACGAATCAAGATAAATAGTACTACGTACGTGTGTAATGTGTATACTAGAATATAAAGTATATCATCGGATAACACGAATTATTATTCAAAAGCAAAATATCCGTGAGAAAATATCCATTGGTTAAATAATATCAGTGAAAATCGAATGATTTTTGGCTAAAAATTAATGTAATATAGTTTCGTTATTTGTACGATAATAATTAATAAGCAACTTTTTTTTGTAAATTGAAACTAAACCGAAAAAACTTTTTTTTACTCTTCATATTGGGATTTCTTTTCTAAAAGCTATAATGAAATTTATTTTCAAATCCTTTTCCCTTTTCAAGTCTAAAGTATGTATTTTTTTATTTCAAAATCAAACAATTTTATTATATAGGGCATCCAAAGTTGTCCCTCAGAATGAACTGCATTAATTAAAAAGTTATTTCCAAGTTCAGTTTAAAAAAAAAAATCTATGATTGAATATTAATTTATAAAAACATAATTTAATTAACTTTTTTAGATAATAATTCAATGAAACGTTGAAATATTTATCTTTTTTTTTCCATAAATGAAAGTGTTTCGTTTTTTTCAAAGTAATTTATTGTAATGTTCAGACAAATAAACATTCATCGTAAATGTGCAAGTTCTAGAGGTTTAAACCTTATAAGGAATTAACCAGTGACAAGAATCAGGTATTTTTCTACTAACGCGCTCAGAATATATAAAATCAGTTTATTTTATCGAAGCAACAGTTCAATTATACTATCATACGGTCATTAAAACATTTTAAATACAAATTTTCGAAAGAGTTCAATTCTTTTTGTTTTCTTTTTAAATTAAAGTTTATTATTTTAATGATCGAGATTATGAATGAAGAACTTATAATATATTTAACGTTTGTAATATGTAATAGTAATTGATTGCCATATTTTTAAATACATTTTTGAGTTTGGGAAAAAATAGTGCCTTAAAAACCAACATATTTGTAAAAATAAATATTTATAAATAAATACCTACAGAAAATAAATTTTAAATTCTAACAAAAGTGGTGAGTATGAAAGAAATTTTGAATGACAGTTATTTAAAGATATCTAATATTTGACTTGTGAATATAATGATCACTTTAGACTTCAAGTAATCCAGTACGTTTATGTATATATATTTTTTTGTAAATCAGATAGAGAGTATGCTCCAATTGTTTTATGAGTGGAGATTTACTAATTATTGCCCCGATTATAGAATTTTTCACTTATATTAATTATATATTGCTTTATTATTGACGCGTGCATTTCCTCATGGAGTGTTGTAGTCCTATACCAGTTTGGATAGTTCACGATTATTAATGTTTTGTTTTGCACAATTTGATTTTTTTTAAAGGTGTACATAGCCATAGAGCAGCGGGAGCAGCGTATACCAGAATTGGTCGAATTAGTGCTTTATTAAGCAAAATTTCTATTCAACGTTTATGAGTATAGTGAAGGAAATGCAAATATTAAAAAAAAAACATTTCTGTGTTAAAGACCTTCTTTGAAGAAAACAATATGTTAATAATAATTCAGAAAAGTTTCTCTTATGAAAAAAGCTCAATGTAATTGTAATCAATTTACCTCACTAAAAAAACTATGCCATCGAGCCTCTTAAGAAAGCGATTGAATGCCTCTTGATAAATGACAAAACTATTTTAGTTATACTAATGAAAAATTACAAGCCTCCTTTATAACTTTTATTAAATGTTTTATGTAAGAAATGCCTAGAACAGGTGTCAGTAATTTTTTGAGGGTGAGCCAAACGTGACTAAAACCAAATAATTCGGAATTCAAGCCATTACTTTTTAAGCCATTTTAACTGCTTGTCATTTAGCAACTTTATATTGCATGAAGTATAAAGATTTTTTCGCGTTTGAAGCAAAATTACACTCTTCTTTCTAAAAATTTGGGATTTTACGTTGTAAGAAGTTTAAATCCAACTCTGCAAAAAATTGTTGTTTTCCTCTTTGATGTTTGAGCGGATTCTGGACCTCTGCTCATCCAAATTTTATGGGAATCGAATTGTATTCCCCAATTTTATATAATTTTATTTTAACAAAGATTACCTTAAAAGACGTGAAAATTCAAGACCAAATTAATCCTAAACCAGCTATGATCTTTGTCAAATTTTGAAAAACTAACAAAAATAGTTCCCGATAGTAGTACCAAACATTTTTGAAAATTTGAACACTTGTAAAATTCAAGTAAAACACTTGAAATTATCAAAATATGGTTAGCCTGTGGATCACGTACTGACTATTTGGTAGTTCGTGAGTCTTAAATTGCCAACATCTGAGCTAGAAATTTCCATAAATAATATTATAAAGACTATGCAATTAAAAATATTGAAATCAATGATTGAATAAAATGGTTAAATTAAATGAGTAAAAACATTTTGCTAAAAATATTACTACTGTATAATTACAATAAAGCTATTTTATTTATTTGCATTAAACATGATGAAACCGTTTTTAAATTTAAATTATTTATGCAAATCTTTGAAAAACTGTATATTTTTTAATCTAGGTCTGTTTACAGAGACGTGTTTTAGTAAAGTACTTTTTATTAATTTATAATTGGTATATATTTAATACAAACCAATTAGAGATTCACTGCAAGACTGATTTTTAAAATACTTGGCTTGATTTTTAAGCTACTTGAGCGAAATTTGGCTTAAAATCGTGTCTTAATCTAATTGTAATATTTAAATATCAAGTCAAGCCAACCATTGAATTTGGAAATTATTTCATTTCCAAGTTAATTAAAAGTTAAGTTCAATTCATTGCACAAAATATTTATCTTATATCCATATTTGCCTTGATGAATTACTAAAATCAATGAGTTAAAAGAGTTAATAAGTCAAGAAAAGGTCAATCAAATATAAGTAACATCAATTTGACTCAAACATCACAAAAGTAATTGATTATTTGACTGTTTAAAAAAAAAATGTTTGAGAATGCTTTTAAGTATTCAAATATTAAAAAATATTCTTATTGTAACAACATAATATGCATTGTCTATGTATTATTAAAAATCTGTAGTCATAAATATGAAAAATAAATTCTCTATTTTATTTTTTTTTTATTTTAATAATCAATGAAACATCGAATGATTTGACAATTGCCATTAGTTTTCACGTAATCTTAGAGGTCTTACAGACATTTTTCTATAAGTATAAAAAATAAGGATAAATTATTTTAACAATGATTTCAATTTTATAATGTATAGAACAGTTAAATATAAATAAATGTCACTCAAAACATTTACTCAAGTTGTTGGGACATGCATAAATCAACTTAAAATATATTCGAAAAATGTTTGGGACAACACAATAACTAACACATAAAAATGTTTAAGGCTTATAATCATTTATAATGTAAAAAAAGGTTTAAAAGAAAATATTTTTTACTTGAAAAAGTTCGGTTACAAATGAATAGAACACATTTTGTCCGGTAAAATTTTATAACAAAAATACATCACAATAACAATTGGTAATCTATACTGACTTTTATTACGTACAGTCTACCAAATATGGCAAATGATATTAGGTTTGTTCTCACAGTAGTTCAAATTCATGATGACTATTTCTAACAGTGATTGGTGAATAACGATTTTTTTGCATATTGTAGAACACATTTTATTAGAAATTATAATATTGAAGAAAGAAAATATAAACATTGTCATAGCAACAAATCTCACAAATTATAATGGGTACTTACATTAAATTTTTATAAATATTTAATAAATTAATGAGATGGATGCACTTGTTTTCTTGAAACAAGAAGCTCAATATCTGGCTTAATACTGGAAACTTTTATTCTAAGATCCGGCTCTATATTTAATTTGCTTCTATATTTAGACTTAATATAAAATAGTTTCGAGGGTAGGATATACTTAAACAATGAACTTTAAATATTTATATATGTATATATTTTTACGATGTTTTTTTTAAATGGCTTTGCGGACCCCCAGTAATAGCTTCGCAGACCCCCAGGGGTCCGCGGACCACAGTTTAAGAACCTCTGGTCTAGAACATTGTTTCTAGCAGAAACGACATACATATGTGAAGGTGATGGTAATTTAAGGTACAATGGCTTGTATAAAGGCCTGTTAGGAGCTTTACGTCTCTTTTGCTGAGTGACAATACGTCATGAAATCCCTTCTTGGAGTACTTTATAAATTTCTGAGCTTGTCTTTACCCCGGAGTATTTCTCCAGTGTGAGGCTTTGGTTTTGGCCTCCCAATCTAGAATAGCGTTTTTTAATAAAACTTACAATCCTCTCAGGAATACTACTTTCAAATGGCATGTTTTTATCTCTAATAGTTTAGTCTCCAGGCTGTCTATCAGTCAATCAGGGTATTTTATATATAGAGATTAAAATGATTTAACACATTTGAAGCCATTTGAAGAAGATGTTTTGAAACTGATATTTGAAAACTCACTTTTTGACGAAATTGATTTTTTATTCTCAGTAAATAAGACGTCAGGATTCTGTTAAGCTCATCAGAATGACGTAAAAGCAATATCAAAATTTTACGACCAGAAGGCCTATAAGATAAAAGTTCCAAGCTTAATTTTCTCAGAACTGCAAACCGTTATTTAACACCTTCTTCCGAAAACTTTATTTATTTTTCAAAGGCTAACAAAATTCAGTTAAGAACATACCTTGTCCATTTGTTGATTGAGGCGGTGATGAAGTAGTTTGACCCTGTGTTAAAATTATTTGACTTTCCAGCTCAAGTAGTTCCGATTTTAGCTCAGCTAATTTAGAATTCGATTTCTTAACGATACTAGCTACATCCGACAAAGATCGTCTGTCTTTAGCAGCTACACGTAGCTTTTCAGCTCCTTCTTTTATTTTTAATTCTTTGCGTATTTCACGTCTAATTGTTTCTTTTAACTCCTCCAGTCGACAAGGCAACGAACTTTCATTTTCAGTTTGTAATCCGTATTTGTGAGACAATTCATACAACACGGGGTGTTGTATATAATCACCCTGGAAAAAAAGAACAACATTTAATTAATTTAATAAAAATCATAACTTTTAGTTACAAATTAACGTTAAAATTATTAATAGGAGTAATAAAATTAAACGGAATAGGAAACTATTTGCTCCAATTCACAATAAACGAAACTTTCTAATTATAAGTCTTATACAAATCTGTTCCTGATTATAATGTACAATGGGGAGTTTCAAAGAACCATTCAAGTATTTAATTCGTAACACAGTAGATAAAAATTGTGTGATTAATCGTTTGTAGAAATTGAAATATAAGTCAACCTAATTAAATCTTGTAAACATAATGAATTGCTTATGCCACAGTTGAAAAAAATATTTATAAAAATTTGAAATTCATACATATATACTTAAAGTCTTAATACTTTTATGTCAAATAAGTAATTGTTAAAACTATTTAATTTCCTAAAAACTAACAATCTGTGGGATACCATATAGTGATACATAAACAACAATCTTATTGAAAACAGACCTTTCGCCAAACTAAACTACAGAGATATCAAAATCTAAAATCAATAAAAGTGACAAAAAATAAAACTCTAAACATAATGACAATATACATAGAATAAATCTAATCTAAGATTAGAAATCTACTAGTATTACTAACCACTATAGTCGCTAATAACCTAGAAGTTTGTGCGACGTTAAATAAATCAAATTTAAAAAAAAAAGTAATTGTTAAATTATCAAATAGGTAAATAGGATAATTATTATCATCATCGGGACGTCAACATCTTATAGTATGGAACCAAAGATGATTCCACTATATTGGCGAAGAGAAAGCACCAACATCCACATAAGCACAGTATTCAATTACAATGACTATAATGAGTAATAAGCTAAAGAAAGCTAATCGAAAATTTTGACTTAAACTTAAAAGTATTAAGTACAGGGTATAAAAACGTTACCATTGAATAAAATATACCACACACATAATGCTTATTGATGCAATAACTGCCAGATCGCAATCTCTTCTTTTATTTAATTTACTATACATATATAATATAATAATAATATCAATATAATTTTATAGATAGTTATTACCTATAAACATAAATAAGTTTAATGAACTAATTAATTTAAAATCATCTATACATTCTAATTATTAAAGTTATAATTATTTTATTAAATGGGTTACATTTTACTAGAGCAAACTCATCAAAATAACTATCAATTGGTGCATATTTAATTTAAAATTGTGTTGTATTAAATTAAACATAGGTATTATAAGTTATATGCTTATCTAACTTCATTAACATTTTTGAAATTGTTTAAGCAATAATAATTTCAATACTTCAAATGTATATGACAAGAGGTAAGCAAAGGAAATATTATGGCTTTATTAGTTTCAAACAATTATTTTGTTACTTCTAATAAAAACGTTGTGTAAATGAGATTTAAAAAATAAAATACACCTTCACTACGAAAATCATTAACCGGTATTTAAGAACCATGTAATCCACTAGAGTTTATCTTTTTTAATAAAAATTGGTGTTCATTTGGCTGCTTTGTAAGGAACCGTACAGAACCTAGGTCAAAATCAAAATATTTCGTCAAGGAGCTTTTTTAACATTTCGACGAAAAGGTTAAAATTTGTCTTGTTCTTACATTATATTCTAGCAATCTAGCATGTGCTTGAATTAATAGTAAAATCGGTTTTGATCAGATTGAGTCAATGGTCCTTAACTCCGATAAGTTATATCAATGTGCGCTCATGTCTAAAAAAAGGTCCATATACTAAAAAATGGTACAATTTTGCTAAATCTTTTCTTGTAAAGAAAATGCCATCACTTTTACTTATAAAGTATTGTAGTGTTAAGTTAGTGTCCTGTATTTTACTAGAAATGTGTGAAATATGAAAAAAATATAGTCACATATTTTTATCCTCTCGGGTTAATTTTCATAGCGTATCGAAACCCCTCCTTTGAACTTAATTTTTTTTTTTTTTTTTTTGATTTATTTAAGGTCGGATCAACTACTATGGTCATTGGCGACCGTCGAAAACCCAGAAAAAATTCTTGGGCTTTTCATTGGGAGTCGAATCCAGGACCACTGGCGTATAGGGCAACTATCTAGCCAACCACGCCACTAAGTGACCTGTTGAACTTAATTAAAATAACAACTTTTCTCAATATTCGCATCACAAATATTTGCATTTCCATGTCTACGAATGTCTAAAATATAACATTCATAATATTCCTGATAGGGATCAGGACAAAAAATAACAATCTTTTACCCAATACTTGATGGAAAATAATCAAATTTTTACATCACAATACATCGCTTAAAAATTTTGAAAGTAAACATATTAGGTATTATAATATTAGGTCCAGGGAATAAAGACATTGCACTTCGGAAAAATTAAGGAAAAGCTGAATTTTTGCAAGAAGCTTCCTTTTGTGGTTCTAAACAACATATTAAAAGTCCCCGACAAAAATCTTGCTAATGGTAACTTTTATTGAAAAAAATACTAGTTATCAAATTTAAAGTTTAGGAAAAAATGTTACTTTTTTCGTAAGATTAACGGTTTTGAGAAAACTCGATTCAAAAAGTTGTAACGTTCAGTATGCACTCCTAAATGGTATCTGTATGTCGAATGTTATATTAATTGTAATTAAACGTTAAATGTGACTTTAAATATTGGAAAATGTATTTTATAAATTGATACTTTTGTGTAGTACATTGCGTTAGTTTGCATTATTATGGGCTTTGAAACTTCCACGAAAATTAATTTTCCAATATTTAAAGTCACATTTAACGTTAAATTACAATTATAATATTCGACACACAGATACTATTAAGGAGTGCATACTAAACGTTACAAGTTACAACTTTTTGAATAGAATTTTCTCAAAAACCGTTAGTCTTAAGAAAAAAAGTAACAGTATATTTTTCGTAGATTTTTTCCGTAACTTCAAATTTGATAATAGTATTTTTTCAATAAAAGTTACCATTAGCGAGATTTTTGTGAAAACTCGTATATCATAACCTTTGACCCCGCGTAAAATTTTTAGCGGCGCATGTATCGTCAGGGACTTTTGATATGTTGTTTAGAACCACAAAAGGAAGCTTCATGCAAAAATTCAGCTTTCCCTTAATTTTTCCGAAGTTTGACCTTTTTTTATGTCTTTATTCCCCGGACTAATAAAATATTATGCAATATAAAAGCCCATAGATCGCTTTAATCGAAGATGTATCACCCTGGTAGTAGTGATTCAACTATTTTACTTTTATTTTAATTAATATACTTGACTTACAAAAATTGTTTGAACACTGTATGTGAAAGATTTTAAAAATGTTGTTGCTCTAACTTTTTATCAATCATTTACTATCCAAAAATTAATTAATAGTAAGTACCTATCGTAAATATCTAAATACTTACAAATACAGACAATTGAGTATTGCAGAGCTATTGAAATTTTTTTGATCTAATATATCTTTAATAACTTAACAAATAATACCTCGATGTAACATATGTGTTGTTGCAAACTCTTAGAAACAAGTTTTGAAAAAAATGTATAAAATGTATTGAAGAATTAAAGAGCACCGCATATAAAATCCTGTTACATATTTCTATAAATTGATTTAAACCAATTGAAAATCAATTTGTACTTTTTTCTGTTAATTATTCCGTATCTTACCACTATTATGAAAGCAATTCACCATCAATTATTTCATTTACAACACGATTGATTTTTACTTTGATTTAAGAAAAAAACGTCGAAAAGAATTTACTAGTATTTATTTGTAACATAAAACTAGAAATAATAGTAGAGAAAAAACGAGAATTTCATTTTTCTTTGAACAACGTGGTAAGTCGACAATAAAGTAACAGTGCAGTTAATATTTCACTCTACTTAAGACAAGAAGTATTCACTTTATTAATGAAAGGTAAGTATATATTTACTATTATATCAAAATGCGGAACAATAGTAGCAAATGTGAGTTCCCATGTAGAAAAAATGATGAGAAAATGACAATTATTAGAAAGTACACTTAAGAACACAATTTGTTGAATTGTTTGTTTGAATTTTTTGAAAAGAAATTCTTTTTTCACATATAACGCTTAACAAGTATAACGATAAATTGCCATTATATAAAAATTAAGCGTGTTTCTGGTACGAAATCAAATCGAATCGGTTCAGCCGTACTTATTCGCAAGTAATTCTATAACTACTGAAATAATAATATTGGTGCTCGGTTGTTTTGAAAATGATTTTCTTGGCAAATAAAATCATGTACAAATAGACGTACATCGCTTTCATCTTACGCGCATTTCGAGATGAAAACTACGTGCGTCCTCCCAGAAAACACTTCGATCTATTTTGAATTTCATTCATTAATGAAAAACGTTACGCAATGCTAATAATAAATTTGAGGAAATCATTTTCTTTGAATTGCCAATAATAGAAATAGTAAATCATTGCTACCCTAAATAAATCGTTATCCCAAATATCAATATAATTAAACACATTCAAAATATACTCGAACGCCCACTTGTACTACACAGAGTGGGTCATCGGCTATCAAATATTTTGAGTTAAACCTTAAATTTTTTCCTTCAAATAAAAGTTTGTAATTATTACCTATATAGTCATTATTAGTAGATATATATGTAAATAAGAGTTTATTAACGAAATAAAATGCAAGTAGGGCGTTCTAAAATTTTTACTATAAAAGCAATCATTTTCAAAAAAAAAAAATGTATATCTTTGAACAAGTTTAATTTTCTCTATTGAGGTATTGTACCATACATGCTATTCTTATTTAACACATAAACATAATTTTCGCTTATAAGATCAGATTCACTAGAACCCAATTTATGTCACAGGCCAGCGTATGATGTAGGTTAAAGCAATAGTGGCATCTTTGTGAGGGGTGAAAGATCCATTATTTATACATATTTAAGATTGTTCCCAAATCCCATTACAACGTAATCGCTTTTTCAAATTTTGAAAATTACCAAAAAAATCAATTATATTGTTAAAAACATAATCTTACATTTTTGATGTTTAAGGGTAATTCTGAAGCAAGGAATCATACCCCAGAAGTTAAATCTTAACATGGGTTCTTATAGTCCGAGAATATCGCGATGTATGCTTAATAAACAAAATAAATTTTTCAAATACTTCAAGTTCTATAAAGTTCATCAATCAAATACTATAAAGTTTCTTTACTATAAATACGGGACATAAGAGAGGGGAAAACGAACGGGAGAGTAAAGGTGTGGAATTTGATCTAACTAACATAAGCGACGTTTAAAGTAAAATGTGAATGTGCATTTTGCATATACATATGCCAACAGTTGATGAGAGAAAACCCTAAATATTGAATATTATGATGTACCTACGTACATAGATAACCTTTGGTTTTAACAAGATGGTGGAACATCACACACACATTGTTCACAATCAACACATCGTTCACATCAACAATATATTAATTGATAATCAAATTTAATACTCACATAATTTGAACCATCTAAATGACGACGTAAATTTGTCGCAAATATTATACAATTTACTCATTTTAGATTATTTATTGCGGAATACGAAAGGAAAATTTAAGGCTAATGTTCTTTAAATTACGATGTTTAGCTCTTTTATATTATCAAAAAACAAAATAGCCTAAGATACCACCGCATGATTGCTACACGCATAATCATCATCATTTATACATCAAAGTACATACCTAAAACTATTCTTTTCTGTGCACGATCATAAAGGGTGCCATTGTAAAAGTGCCCGCTAATAAGCAAAAATAGCTGTGAAATAAAGGTAAAGTGAGAGAACGCGAAACGACATTTGTCAAATAATAATGGCGAATACTACCCTCGCGAGTGTTTAAACCCTTTGCGTGCCTCGATAGATTGAGAAATGCCCCCTTATATCATCATCCACAGAAAAAAGATCTTAGGCTACAATAACTTTTTTATTTAGACGTCAGCCTATACAAGCAAGAAGTGTACAAATAAACAATGTTTTTCCATAAAAAAAACTTATCACTTTTAATCAAATAGTTGGTTTTGAATTCATAAAATACGTATTTTTTTTATCAAAACTTCCCCAATAAATGACCTATCCTTTATTCACAGTTAACTAATTTGTAGATTTAAATTTCTTTGTCAAATCAAAGACCATACTATAGTCAAAACAGTGTATCAGTTCCAGAAGAATATTTAGAATCATCTTTTGAGGGTACATTATTGCTAAAGTGTGATTTTGATCTTTTCAAGTTTTAGGCCACAATCGATTTTGGTTTTTGAATAAAATGGGAATAAAAAAAAAATAATAACCTTGTCAAAAAACGTGAAAAATGTTTGAATAAAACTAGGTTACAAAAGTTATGCGAATGGTTTATATACAAAAGTAATGCTTACAAAATATAAGAGCTGTTGTAGTAAACCTTTAAAAACATCTTAGGTGCTTTTTTTAATATTTTTTTTTAATATAAGAACGTTCTATGTTCTAAGCTCAAAAATGTTAACATGAACATGCTTAACATAAAATGTAGTTAACAGGAAATAATGCTATAAAATTAAAATTTAAAATAAAATTTTTAAATTTTTGTTTAATATATTGAATAAATAATATGTGTAATACGTATAAATATGAAGCTAGTAACAGCAAGCACAGTACCTATACAATAAACAATAAACGCAATAACAGTAACACAAGAACAATAAAATTAAATCTATTAAAGAATGAAATTGTTGAAAATTCGTGTAATCCAAAATTCGTTTAGTAAATAAATACTTCGGTAAAAATTTTAAAAAAATCTTCCTTTTATTAAGTATTACAGTATCTAATTTGCAAAAAATTGAAACAGATAATACCAAGCCAAAGAAAATTGCAATAATATAAAAAACGGAAATAAAAGTTTTTATCATTCAAACAGTGAAATAAATATGAAATGAATCCTCTTTAAGTTAATTATCTCATTTGAAAATGTCATCGAATGTTTCGTACGTGATTCGTTGAGGAACAAACATATGACGTAAACGATTTTAGTTATCGTGGTAATGACACGGCAATTATAGTCAAACGTAAATAGTTTGTTCCGGTTAATTCATAACAACAAATTGCAAAAGACAATATAATTGTCAAAATAGAACAGAAGAAATGGAATCGATTAAAAAAAGCATTAAATAAAATCCAACCGGATATATCAAGCTTTATTATTACTATTAATTTATGTAAAAACAGAAGAGCTCATCTATTATTTTCTCTTATATTAATCAAAAAGAAATTACACGACATGCTCTAATGAAATATCTCAGGAAAAATATACTTTTACTACAACTTTTTTTAACTAGTATTATGTGTTAACAATAACATTTCTAACTAGTATATTTTAACACTTACAATAAAATCTACATTCTACAATTGTTTTTTTTTTAAATTTAATACAACTAGAATTGTAAACTAATGGGTTAACATTTTATTTGAAACAAGTAGGATATTAATTATAGGTAAATATAAAAAAAAACAAATTTAAAAATTAAACGTACAATAACTGTACGCATACAAATTAATATGTACCCTCTAATAAAATGAGGTTGGTAAAAAATTAATGAGGATAGAGCTCATCAAAGTCCCTCAAAGGGTTGACTAACATTCGTGTTAAGTTACAAGTGTTTATACCGTATGTGCAATCTTTTGTAAATGTTTAAAGTAGACCGCTAAATAAGTTTTTTTCATAAATTAAAATGCTACCTATTAGGAACATAGAACATCGTACGACACGTCAACATTTTTTAGTTTTAATGTTGAGTACAATAACCGTGTTCGATTAGTTCAAAACAGTTCGAGGTGAGTCAAAACTTATAATCATAAACAAAGAGCATTTGAAGCCATGTGCAACAATTAGGAACAATTCAGTGTGAAATAGATTATATAAAAGTTTTACTTCCAAAATTCTTCACTACCTAGTACGATATGTGCGCTGCGGTACGAGACATTTTGGCGCAGGGCGTTTTCCCGCGGGGGTTTCGCTCCATTGTACCGGGGTCTTAAGATTATGCAGGGTGTTTTTTTTTTTGTATCAAATGCCGGTTTTCCATTTAAAACATCAGTGGTTCAGTGGCTTCAAAACGAGACCAAATCCAATATTTTTAAAATTTTTGTCTGCCTGTTACCTTATCACGCAAAAACCGCTGGAAGGATTTTGATGAAAATTTGTTAGATGATAACTGGCTATTTGAATCATTATTTAGGGTACTTCTTACTGTGAAAAATATCTCATTTCTCCGGGAAAATAGAAAAACTGGTTCGAACAGAAATCGCGGAATAACTACATATATACCTATTTCTAGTTGTTAACGGATTTTAATGATATTTTGTATGATGATAACTAACTATAGTACGTGCCAATATCTAGGATATAATTTCAAAAGTTGTATTTTGTTGCGTAAAATAAATATGTATTATAAAATGGAAGAAAAAGTAGCCTAAATAGGCTCCATTACAATCTTTTTGTTCATGTCTCTAGCGAGTCTTCAAACATCATATGAGCCACTCAGTGCACACATCGATTAACTCCGTAATGCAAAAAATTGAGTAAACTGATAAAATAGACTTCTGAAATACATTGATATGCAAAAGCTAAAAAGCAAATTACTTATTATTAGAAAAATTTATTTCGGATATATATATAAAGTTAGAAGTCAGCCAAGTATTTTGACATGAAAATTTTTAAAAGTTGAAAAAGTGGAGTTAATCGATGTGTGCACTGACCGGCTTGACCGGCTCAAATATCGAAATGAACAATGTTCTGAAGCTTACGTGAACGAAGTCGCCGTAAAGTTAATCAGTACATAATCGTGTAAACGATAATAAAGTCTTTTAGTCGTAAATAAAATAAACGCATTCGTCAAATATAAATCAAATACAAACAATATTTACAATATCTTAAAATATTTGAATAATATTAAACCTACAAAATTTATCTCTTAAATATGTTTCATTTGAAATATATTGACGTTTTTTTTTAAGATAATCAAATATTTACAAATTAAGTAAAAAAAACAAAATTAGTTTCATCGTGGTTCTATTCGTTACGAAGCTTTAACTTTAACAGTAAAAACGTCTGACACAGTGTTTAATAGCTACAATAAAATATTACTTAATATTTTAAATGCATCTTTGCAAAAATTATTAAATTAGATATTTTGTAAAATATTGAAAAATAAATCTTTTCATTACCCACCAATACTTTTAAATATGTTCACATTAATCTTTTCACACTATTACAAAATTATTATTACTAATAATGTTTAAATATAAGTCATAACCGAAAATACAACCTTTATTTTCAAAGTTATAACTGAAAATGATAAACACTTTTTGATTGTCTGAAATTAATCACAAAATGCAACAGCTAGCCAAGGCCTTCATAACACTTTGATTTTCGGAAAAAAAAAACTTCTAACTATAAAAATTGTTTAAAATTACATTGAGTGGACAGAACTCATTATTTCGTATAAATAACTACATGACATTGATGATAAATAGATTTTAGTTTTGCCAAGAACTTGAATTTCTCACCCAGCTTGCCATTGCGGTAAGAAAGGAACTGCAACTGTAACTCTTATGCTCCAAGAGGCTGCAGCACACAATTCCCATGGTAACATCACTTTTTAAATAACAACAAATATCACGTACATGTTAATGAAAAAACTCATGTTAGCGTGCCTAAATCACTACACAAAATTGTTTTATATGATCCAGCATAAATTCGAAGATTTCTAACATCAGAATGGCTTAGCCGGTGAATAAATGACGTTAACTTGACTTCAAACATTATCACTTATTTTGTATATTCCAATAATATCCAATGAACAGTTTGTTTAATCCAGAGGAAATGTTTTGCATAACGTTTTTTGTTGACAAACCTGTTGTACTGAACGGGACCAACCATACATATGACATGAGATATAGAATCTATTTTTATCTGCCACCAGTACCCTGTGCCAATATTCAAAAATCTTAATGTTTCTAAAAACATCATAACTACGTAAGAGAAGACGTAAATTAAATGTATATAGATATAAAATATTTTTAAAAGTTTGCTTTTCTCTTATAATTATGAACTGACATGCGGGATATAACGTAGCTATGTATATGTAGTACTTCTTGCGCCTACGTAGCTAGTTGTTAAATGTTATTAAATCATACACATGAGAAAAATTCAACCATATCATCTATTTTTAGTGTGTTAAAATATAGTTCAAAACATAATGCTAACATTCATTTCCATTTGTGACAGGAACAACATTAATTTTGCCATCCTGCAAATATGAAGCCATTTAAAATACTGCTTTCATTGTTGAGTTAACTACATTAACTATGTTTATTTACTTCATTTTTATGGCGAGACATTAATAAAATTTACTCAGCTTGTAAATAAACTATAAAATGATATTTTTATGTTATGTACATTTTATGTAAGTTAAGCATAGCTTTCAAAGACATTTTTTAAAGATTATTAAATCTTTTAAAAATAATACATTGGAATCTAACAAGTGTAAATTAAGGATTCAATAACTAGGGTATTAGATTTCAACAATTTTACACCTAATTAGCATGAGTAATTGGTAAATTTATCGAGACATTTTCTTCAGAATAACTTTAATATTACTCCTAGAAGTGAAAAAGAGAAGATTAACCGTCTTTAAAATTGAAATTAGTTCTGTGTTAATAATATGTACAAATAGTACACGTCTATACTAACAAGTTACCTCTGTAATATAGGCATTTCTTTTGATTTCTTTTTAAGAACATCCTATTGCATTTGCATTGGGAAACCTTAATTTAAAATAATCTTAAATAGTTTGATACTATATCACTTAAATACCACAGAAAGTAAAACTTTCACATTAGTTTACCCCCTAAGGGATGGATTTAAACAAGCTGTCTATAAAAATATCCTATGAACAATATAACGCATATAAGAAAGTTCAAAAAATTTAATTTTCCTATAATTTTCTCGAAAACGTCAATATATAGGTAATACTCGATAATATTCTGATAATAATTTTTATTTTACCACAATTTTTTTAAAACAGAGAAACTATATCCTGATCTATGCTAATCGTAAGTTAAAATATTTTTTTTCTTTTAATAGTACCTACAGGTAATTTTCTTTCAATATGTTTTTTAAACCAAAATGTTCTACAAATATTTTTAAGAAAACATGTTTGAAATAAATTTCATTTTAGAGATTCGTTCGTTAAAAACGACAAACGAAACCTTTATTAGATAACTTGTGTTTGATTGAGTGAACAATTTTCTCCAAAAGTATTCGACAAAAAATTGAAATTTAGCACATTTTAGAGTTTGGTGAAGTAGTAACAAACGTCTATGTATTAAAAGAAAAACTTTTGTCAACTGGATCATGTGTTATACCAAATCAATGTGATATTATAAGGATCGCAAATATACTTTCACAAAAAATGATCATTCACGCTCTATCTTCAAAACTACTGAGCTTAAATATCGAAAGAGCCTAATACGGGTTATATTAAAAGTTTACTACAAAAATAATAGGTCTTTAAATTAATTAGAAAATAGTAAAAAAGCATTTTCAACTCTCCTTATCTTATGCTTTGCTATTCTCATAAGGTTCGTTTCAAGCGACCCACAAGCCGACCATTTCCATGCACGAACGTTTAAACCCCTTTCCACGCGGCATGGCGGTGCTTATGCCTTGAGCGAGTGCGTCTGTAACTCAAGCGAATTTGTCACGCAGAAACTGATTCTAGTTTTTGATACGGCATTGCTTAGGTCGACCGAACGGCCAACCTGCTGGTAGACTGGCACACAAAGTAATTGCAGGCAGTTCTTTCACAGGCTCTCGTTAATGCTCGTGCATCACCAAGCCATGTCTATTGGAACAAACCTTTGATAGATCTTTGTGATTAAACAATCGAAATATTAGTTCAAACCCTATTATATTTTGCTAATAGTAAATAGGGGTACTTTAAGTTACATTCCAAGCTTTTATGGAAATGAAACATGAGCTGTTAATCGTCAGATAGTTAGTCAATTTTGTTTAGTTTTTCACAATTAGTAATGACCAAATGAAGTCAAAGACCAAGCCCTTGTCCTAGTCTTGGACTTGCTAGTATAGGTAAAAGCTATCTAGGTCTTGGACTCTCATCTTCGCAAGACCAAGACTAATTTTGTTCATCACTAGCATAAAAGTCAAGCTAATAGAAAAAAAAATACGTTGCAAGAATGGAATATGTTTAAGCTACCTCAAATAGTTTAACTCATAAATATACCGTAAGTAATAATTTTTCGTTTAGTCTTGCGTATTTGGTCTTGGTAAAAAATAAAAATTTTAAAAACTAATATCTACTAAAGTCTTGCAAAGGTTATTGATATGTTTTTCTACGTTTAAAAAACGTTATCAAAATAAGGATAATTAATTTTTAGAAAAATTTGTTAAATAAGATAACTATAATAGGAACGTCTGTACTACAGCTAACAATTTCACCGAATATTTAGTATTTCTATTTAAGACAAAGATTAAGAAAATGAAAAAAAAAACTGATCTTGAGAATTGTTGAGCCATTTAACTTTAAATTAAATGTAATTCAATCACTAAAATCCGAATGCTATGTAATTATTAGATCTACTTGATATTTTGATATTTCGTCAAAATTATCTATCTTGATTAGTAAATACCAAATTCAAATTTCCTAAAATAACAATTTATGTTGCAATGATATATTACCTACGAGTACCTGTCTATTGTTATCATAAACCTAATTAAATGTTGATCATTTCAAAAAAAAAATTAAATAAAATTTGATTATAAAAACTGTTACCTTTCCAGGATAAATACATGTACGTATTCGGAAAAACATATCAAACGATGATCGTAACTCAACCATTTGTCTACAGAAAACGCACTTATATAAAACAAATCCAACTCCCACAACAATAATACTTCAAGCACAATGAAAGTAAAACACACAACATAAGAACACGTATGTAAATGATTTGATTGTTATGGAAATAGAAATAAAACGATTGTTACACATCATTGTTTTAAAATATACAAACAACAAGCAGTATGTTAATGAAATCCGATTATCCGGACCAAACATGATCATGATGATACACAACAAGTCTTCTTCAAACCAAATACTATTTTTATTCTCTCTCTAGATATTATATTTGAATCCATATTAAAATTGATAACAACACTGATACCATCATTATTCAAACAGACACAGAAATAGTATAAAAGTTATAACTCGAAGAGAAATTAAAACTACACGTCACTAATTTTATTTTGCAATTTTACTCGCACAATTAACTAGAACCCATCATTTCAAATGATAAATATGATAAAATGACATATAGAGAGAAAAAAATCATTAAATTATTCACACTTCCATACGTTATCTCTTAAACAATGCATAACATAAAATATAAAACAATTCTCAACATTGAACTTTAAAAATCTAGTAAAGGTGAAATCGCCGGTTTATTCAATGTCATTTGAATTCCACTTGAATTAACAAATGTTATACTAATTACTATTACTGTTATTTATATGCAATATAACGTTTGTAAAATAAACCACATTTTTTTCTTTTCGATTTCACTTAATATTCAAAATTCATTTATATGTTATTATGAGAATAAAATATTTTGTTAGTGTTTTACCTTCCTAATTACAATAAATATTTATTTTAAACAAGATTTCATTTTAAATGGCTTCTTTATGTCTAATTCAGCACTTATCGCTAATTTAATATTAGTGAATGAAAATATTATTTAAAAATATTTTACTTATCTAGTATTTTTTGTTTAAGTGTCGAAAATCATTATTTAGTGCCTACATGATTAAAATATGTGAACAATTAACATTTATCTCACAATTTAAGACAGCAGCTGAGTAACGTGGGCAGTGAGTTTTCACAAAAGCGTGCGAACTAGTTCTTGAATTTTACATTGCTATACAAAGAAAATTTTAAGATTTTCTCAGACAGTTTTTAAGGTAAATTTTGTATAGAATTCGTTATCAAAGAAAGTGAACACAATTTTATGAAGTTATTAAAATAAACTTGAATATCTAACTTAATTCCCAATTTTTAAAATATCCAATGCTATTTTAAAAAATTGATGATTAACATCAAATATTTAGAATACAATAATACTAATCGTAAATTTTGTTAGTTGTATTTAAGATTACATTTGAACAAAAAATGGAAGCGAACATGAAATAATCATAGATTTCAAAAGAACACAAAATATTTATTGCTCGTTTATAGTTATTGTAATTGTTATTGTATTAGCTCAAGTTTGCACAAGTCTACAAACTTAATCGAGCGACTATCACTTTAATGGTGCATATAAGAGATATTTAGGAGCTCCGTAACCGTAACCGAAACTATCGGATTATACGAAATATAAATCTATCCGTAACCAAATCTGATATTAAAGTTTCGAATAATTTCGGACATGGGGAGTTTATTATAATTTTGTCGCTATTGCATTTTAATTAGATAAAACTTAAATTGAGTAGCTATTACTTTTATAACTAATAGTATCAAATGATAACTTAATACTAAAGTCTAATTATTACTTATCTACTAGTTTCTGTTTTACGCTTACAAGTTCTAACAAATCTAATAACCGTATCCGAAACTATCCAAAACGAACAGATAACCCGAAATAATTTCATATTCGTAACCGTATCCAAAACTAGTATAATACGAGTATCATTTCTATGACCGAATCCGTATTTAGATCCAAAATTTAATATCCATAATTCCTGGTGCATATCTATAAAAACAGTTCCGCTATAAATTGTATACTAAAAATATTCTATAATCTATACTCTATATTATAATAAAAGATCCCGACCTATTTAAATTTCCCTTATTCTTTTCCTAACCAAATATAGTTGATAGTTTATACATTGGATGGATTCCAAATATTACCAATGATCTGAAAAAAGATGAAAAAAGATGAATATAGTGTAACGATCAAAGACAACAAACAACGATGGAAAAATGGAATATTCCAGAATTTTTATGGAAATTCTAACAATGGAAGTTTGGATCTTTCCTTATTATAAAACTTAGTTTTTAGAAGTTTCGGCAAACGAACTCTTCTGAATGTTCGAGAACACTTCGGCTTGTCTATAATTTATGAAGTAACTGAGCACATCTAATGTTTTATTTAATCTAGTTAAGCCTTTAAAATTCGGCAAACAGTTTTATAATTATGATAGTAATGTAATGTTTAACGTGCTAATCTATTGAACGAATTATTATCAATTTGAAAAAGCAAAATTTTGTCAATTAATGTTAAACAACAAGAAGATAAAAACATGACCGTGTACATTTTCTATTAAATAAAAGCATATTAGAAAAAAAAGTTTATAAAATGTAGAAATGTCTAAATATAATACAATTAACAAATAAAATAATTAAATTTCTTTAATGGCAAAAATCTTTAGGACATTTCTAGGTCATTTTACTTAAATAGAGGTTGATATAAACCTTGCTAATTATTTTTGATATAGTTTATGGTTAGTTTTTAGCAATATATTTTATAACAATTTTTACCAATTTGAATACATGGGAAAACCATTGAATGTTTTACTTTCGTCAATACCACACTAATTTTCGTAAATTTTTCTATTTTAATAATAAACATTTTTTTTTTTTATAAAATAAATGTTTTGTTTTTTTTAATCATAAAATATAAAATGATTTCTGTATTTTAAAACAATTTATCATAGAAAATATTAACTTGAACTAACAACTCAGATCTTATAGTGATTAGTTAAATATGGCGTTACTCTTAGTTTAATTTAATTGATTTATCATTGTCGTTATTTTATTTTAAATAATGATATGTAATAAATGAAATAAACGAAAGCGTTACAGATAAGTTAAACAACTTGTTCACAATCAGTGTTTCAACGAACAGTTATTCAATTAATATCGATTAAGCTATATGCATTTATTACAAGTAGTAAACTACATCTTGTTTGATATAATCTATATTATTATTATTTTATTTATTATAGTCTGTTGTATGTTGTATATTGAATATTATAAATTTTATTTCGTAAATTACAGGTCGAAAAGTAGCTTTTCGTATAGAATCTGGTTATGTTATTGAAAGTACTTGTAATAATCATCCTATAGGAATATCTTTAAATGAAATAGTCTAATTTTTCATAGGAATTCTTTTCAATATAAAAAAACCTGTTCTACCAATAGATCGAACCTCGAAGGGCCGTATTTATGAACGCTTCTGCCTAAGGAATACCTTAACTGCATCCTATGTTAAGGAAACCTTTCGGCTTTCTGCCATTTTTAAGCTTAAGTATACCTTTTTAAACATTCCTTAACATTTTTTTTCCTTAACAAAGTATGCCATTATAAAGGTGCAAGTTTAAGGAAACCTTACCAGAAGAACCAATCAGAGAGAAGATTGATAAGCGAATAACCAAAATGTGAAGTTGTGTAGTGGACTGTGTTCTACACCAAAATAATATAGGAATAGGTACTACCACATACTATACTACTAGAAAGCTTGAAAAGTTAAAAAGGCAGCGTGGCGAAATAAAATTATAAAGATTGTATCGTTTTAAAATCTTTGTTAGAAATAAACATCTGTTGTAATTATTTATAAATAAACAACCACATATAAATACAAATAATCTTACAAAATGACTGATAAACGAACAAAAAAGCCCTCATCAACTTTTTCCAATTTGGAAAGGAACTATTTAAAGGAACAACAAATAGCCCTTTTTAAAGATATAATTGAAAATAAAAACACAGACATCAATAGTATTAAAGAAAAATCGGCATCAAAATTACTAAGTATTATTATTATTATTATTATTATTATTATTATTATTATTATTATTATTAATAAAATATAAAATGATTATTAAAATTGGTTAGAGTTATTGTTTCGAAAACCACCATTCATAAATAACCAAATTTTTAGAAACAAAAAAATCAATTAAAATAATACAAACATGTACCTATCTCAAAATAAATTGTTCTTCACTGAATGATTCAATAGGATTTTTGACATTTCTTAAAGATATTTTAGGTGCCTCATTTAAATGAAGCAAAAATTCCAAAAAGTCGTTTTATTCTTCTAGCATTGTTCTTTTTTAATAAAAATTTAAGTTCAGTAATATCATCTATAAGAATTCCTTAGAAACTATTGCTTCTTTAAGAAAGAAAAGAGTAAAAGATTGGTTATAAAATGAAAAATTGTGTTAAGGGAGGGTAAAGGTGTGCAATTTAAGGAAACCTTTTACAAGGCGTTTCCTTATGAACCTTCATAAATACGACAAATACGGCCCTAAATGATGTTATGTGAAAAAATAATTTTTAAGCCAAACTTTATTTTGAAATTAATACACAACAAAAATATCATGTATGCATTGATCAATGCTTTTATAACTTCACATTAATTGGCATTCCAAATTTTCTATTCTCTATTCAAATAGGCATCATGTAACAAAACGAAGTATTATAATATATCAATTAATCAATGAGAATTTGTTTGGTTTATTCCTCGAAAATTTTTATGCAAATACTTTCAATTAAAAAAGAAAATAAATATTTAATTTTGGTGATATTCCTAATACTTTTACTTTACCATTGCAGTGTTGTTGAAATGGGTACTTGAAATGTTCTTTTAGAATCTATCAAAACAGTTACCTGCAACAAGAAAGAAAAATATATTAGAAACAAGCATTTCTTAAAAAATTTAATAAATCAATTCAAAGATAAAATCGAGCCGTTTTATTATAATTTTATTTCTTATGTTTACAAACAACTAAAGCATATGACTTGACTTGACTAAAAATAAAATATTTTGAATTCTTTTAAAATTTCAGATATTCCTACGTCTTAGGCTTCTTTAAAAAAATAATCTACATTACGATATATCTAGGTACTGATTTTTTTTCAATTACTATTTTTTAAAATGTGAAATAAAGTTTAAGACATGGTCTCGCATATTGTTCATAACGGATATGGCATTAACTATCGAAAAGGTGTTTATTTAAGATAACCAAATCCATATAAGATAAGAGTTACCTGTTCAGTGCAAGCATAAGCATATAAGGAGCAGTCAAGGATACAACCAATAATAATCATAACAAAAAAGTTATTGAATAAATGGCCATGACATGAATGGAAATACATTTTCAATGTTTCTTTTTTTAATTAAATTTTATTAATTTTCATAATTCAAATTCACATTAATTTGAGTGAAATTAAAAATTTGGCAACTTCCAGGCACAACGATGGCAATGTTGCCTTTTTTGTATCTAACTAAAATGGTAACTACGTATTGTAATTATTATAATTGGAATTTTTCTGCGTTGAGTTTGTTAATTTAAAAGAACGTTTTACTTCTGTTTTGCATACTATTTAAATATAAAAGTATTTTTTTAAATACTTCACCTTAGACCCAAGATAATTTATAAAGGGATGGTTTGAAATTTTAACAGTGCCTTTATTTTTGTGTATTGTTTTTAAAAAAAAAAAAAATGAGATATATGAGTGGAACGCATCACAGAGATGCTCTGGTCGATGAAATATATAAAGCAAATGGTAAAATTATTCTTCAGTTCTGCTTTATTTATTTTTAAAATTGTATACAGTAATTGACGCCTATAAGTGTAAGAAAACATTTTTATAAATACGCAGAGATAGAATTTCAAAAAATTGTGAGTCATAGAAATTTTGAAAAAAATCAGTCACTTAGTAAATAAAGAATTGTAGAAAATAAGTATTGTTAAAGTTATATTTAGCTATTTATTTCCGGTTTAAAAATATATTCTTGAAGATAAAATGTTGAAAAATGTGAACTATTTAAGATTCTTTTATTAAATATTTAGTCAATTTCAATATTAACGAAAATAAAATAACCAATTACTAACTAATTGTAAGCTACACGGAAATTCTACTTTGCTATGATTGATTGCTATAAAACTGTAGGATTTAAATTTTTAATAAAAAGTAAACGAAATAAAAAATTTTAATAAAGTTTGAAAGGTACTTTACTGAGGTACTGAACTAATAATAAATAATATGTTTACTACTTAAAACTGAGAATTCGCTTCGTAATTTGTAAGCTAATTGACTTGATTTTCAAGCTGCTTGGTTTGAATTTGAGTTTAAATCAAATAAAACTTTAACTAAATGTTAATAGGTATTTAAAAACCAAGGCAAGTCAAGCATTGACTATACAATTTTTTTCTTTTTAAGTTATAATAATAAGGTAATATAATGTCATAACAGCCAGTTGACTTGACTTGATGAATCCCTAAATAAAACTAAAAAGTCTATTTAAAATACCACATACATACATACATACATACATACATACATACATACATACATACATACATACGAGTATATTATACTTATCTATTCCAAATACATTTAATCTTTTCCATACACTCATTCGTAAGTCCATTTAGATGCATTTGAAGAGTTTACGAAACACTTTCTTATTAATTAAAAGAAAATTTTACACAAAGTCAAGTTATACAAACTTATTTCATTAATAACAAGGGAAAAAGTTTTCAGCACGTGTCCTTGTCGCTTTCCAGACTATGATATTGATTTTGAAACTTAACTTTGTTAAGGCCATGTAGACGTTATCCAGTTAAACCGATTAAACCGACTTGTTTGTGAAACCTATCAACGAATGTATGATTTGTATGTATGCATATTTTTGTGAACCTTTGAATTATAACTTATAAGTCTAGCTACATATGTTAATAAGACCATTGAAATATTTTTCGTATAAAACGGAAACATATTTTATGAGTTACGTGTTAATTAGTAAATTTCCTGACTTATTAAACTATTATATAATTAAATTTTTATTGTTAAATTGTTACAAGGCTATTTTTATTTTTAAAAAACGATTTAACATTTTCTAAAAAATTAATTGCGAAAATATTATCTAGATTTAATCATTACTTAATAGTTGAAGCATAAAAAATAATTTTTCTTTAGTTTTCTTCTTTTTTTTTAAAATATATCTATTCATACTATATGTTTTGTAATATACATATAAGCAACTTTTAAACACAGCTGTACTACTGACCCGTTAATTATTTCTTTTAGAAGTTGAAGACAAGTATCAAATAAATAATACAACTAACTAAATAGCGTGGGTTTTATTTTAGGGGCGCCAGTAAAAAATGTACATAAACATTTTACGTTAACAACGCCAAATATTTTATTCATTCAAACTACATATTTGAAAGAATTTTAATAGACAGAGTATTTCATATTTATATGTATTTATTATAGAATATTCGAAATTTCAAAAAAATATAATAAAAACGATTAATTTCCTTTGAGCTTATAACAGTTAAATTTTTTTTTGCATAAGTGGTATCACAAATCAAATTCTGTGTTAAGTTTTTCGATGTAGGGAAAGTTGAATGGTGATACAAAATCACCGGATAAAATGTGCCACCTCCTCTATGCTAATGATATAAATGTTGCAATATGTATGTACAATATATGATGTGTATTAATAGTTATTTGTAAAAATGATGTATTTAGTTGCTATTAAATTTGATGATTAGATTATTATCGGCCTATATATACGTCAGGAGTCTAATTGTAAAAATACTCTCTTAAATCGAAATAGTGACTTTAGTGACTATTCACTATTTTTGCAGTGCAGAGTATACCACTAAATTCAGATAGTGGTATACTTTTCACTACAAAATAGTGAATAGTCACTATTTGATAGTCGAAAGTCACTATTTCGATTTAAGAGAGTAGAATTCCAATGAAAGTCTAAGAGATTTTTCATGGGGTTTCGGATTCGCCCATCTAATATCCATAGTAATTTATGCGACCTTAAATAACCGAAAAACCACTTTTTCGAGCTCAGAGAACCTTTAAACTCCGTTAAAAACTCGAAATTGAAAATTCGGTCCGATTACATTTGGTTCCTTTACTATATAGTAGTAAAAGAAAGTTATACAATGACGAGTAGAAAATCTTTGATAATCCTACAATCTATCCGATGATTCAATAGATTCATGAATGACATTCCACATAATCTAAGACGTTTTCTGTACGGCTGATTTTATGATGCACCAGTACTTTATCTCGAGCAGGTATCGTTGGATATTGTTTAAATATGCCCAAAACTAATCTAAGGGTCGAAATACGTCACAAAGTAAAAACATGGTTTTAAGGCTACTTTTTAGTATTAAATTGAACGAACCTAATATATCCTGCTCGCCTTTATATTAAGTACTTATATCTATAGAAAGGAGATCATAAAATTATATTTCTAAATTTAGCTTGAATCTATTAAAAGAAAATGTTCATTTAACAGTTAAATATAGAACCATTCACTACACTTTGAATTTTAATTAAAACGCAATTTTGATCAAAATAACTTATTAGTTTCAATGCAATGCATATCAAATTATAAGTATTCGCATTGGATCTCAATATGATATATTATACAACAAAAACGCATTACAATTGTTACTTGCTTACCGCCTGAAGAGTTATCAGCACGCATAGATATCAAATTAAATCTAGATTGACACTATAAATAGCCACACATAAACAAGTGTGCCTGCAAAAGAATGCAACTGCCAAGAGACAGTCTCCATACTGTGACCATAAGTAAAACAAGATCTTTCTACAATGTTTATTCATTATCAACGAATGAATCACTGGAAATTATTTTCTAATATTAATTTACAATTAATATATTCCTTATATAAAAACGTCTATATGAAACAGAATAATGTCTTCAAATAAGATTGCTCTTGAATCCTTATTTGGTCTTTCGATTTCTTATCAATGCGGCCTGCGATAATAACTTTACGTGTCAATTAAGACGTTAAACTGGTTTCTATCTATTGATTTAAATTCCTGCGAACCGAGTAATTTAAATTTTTTTGAATTTTTAAAATTCTAAAAGACCTGAAAATCTTCAAAATATATTCAAAGTATTTTTTTTTGTAATGTAATAACATGCTCTTCTCACTTCTTGTACATTGTGGAACCAATTGATATAATATGAGTAGGATAATTCTTTTTTTTCAGTAAAATTATTTTATTTATACACATTAGATATTAACTATAACGTATAAAATATTCTTAATTACAATGTATATGTACCTACTAGATTTTTAAATCACCGTTATTAGACGTGTATAAATCGTATGCAAATTTAAAAGGACATTATGTAAGAATTTTTTTTTAGTTTATACAATCCTCGAAGCTCAATGCTCGCCTCTATTTAGCAGGTATATTTATAAAAGAATAGCTGTTACTCGCCCGATTCGCTAGGCATAAACTGTAATGATTTTTTTTATTTTCATGGTGTAAATAGGAATATGATTTATGAACATAACTCAAAGTACGACTTTCTTTTCTGTAAATTTTATGAAGTAAAAATTACAAAAGGGTTCACAACGACAGTATTTGTTTATTTAAAACTACTCTTTGGTTATGTTTACAATGTGACAATAATAAAAATAATAATTTCATAGGCATTAGTATTATACATAGACATTAATTGTGAAAAGTTAACCTCTCGTTATCTTATTCTCTCTAATTGAGATATTTAAAGCGAAGAAGTTTCGTATATCAAAAACACTATATCATGTCTTTCGAATGCCTTCTCGTGGCAGCATACCGCCAGATAAGTTACTACTTTAAATCAGGGATATTAAAAAACTTCGTAACCGTATCCGAAACTATCGGATATCCAAAATAAAAATCTATCCGTAACCGTAACCGAATCCGATATAAAAGTTTTGGGTATTTTTGGAAGGGGAAGTCTATACCAAATGATAATTTTAAAGTAAAGCCAAATCATCACCTATTTTTGTTTTACTTTTACAATTTCTTAAATAGCTAATATCCGTAACCTAATGATCGAATGTATCTGAAATAATTTCATGTACGTAACCATATCCGAAACCAGTGTAATATTACTTCTATATCCGTATCCAGATCCGAAATTTCATATCCATAACATCCTTGCTCTAAGCTTATCGGGACCTTGAGTTCTTACATTTATAGCTATTCGAAGCCCCAAACCTTACACTATTTTAAATACAAAATTGGCAAAATTTGATCTAAAATAATAAGATTTATATGCTTCAATGCTTTTGCCTTTTCGAATACAATAATTACGTACTAATTGAGAAGCACAATGTGATCTCATCAATAGAAGTCTTTAATTTGCGAATTAAAGAGCACTGAAATTATTACTGGGTATTTAGAGGAATTGGAAAATTTGGGATTTTCGAGTAGTGGCGTCCTAGAATCTTTAGATGGTCCTGGAACCTTTTGAACCTTAACAAATAGCTTACACAAAACATCTCGTGAAAATGTTTTCTTATTAACTAGCATATTTCTTAAGATCACTAAGAACTTTATCCAAAATCTCACATTTGAAGTTGATGTAGGATCGAGAACTGGCAAATTTGTATATTTTTGCATTATTTTTAAATCGCTAATTAAAATATATAACAATAACTACAACATGATTACTACTGGCATAGTAGCCCTGCGTGATAAAGGATTCTGCACCTGAGTTTCCAGTACCTTTTGCAAATCAATATACTAAACATTTACATTCTCCTAACGTGAACATAGTCTCAAACTTTTAACATTTGGAATTGCCAGTAAAGCAATGTCTATTACTTGTTAATATTATTTACTTCAATTAATTGGCAGCATTGAACTTCAATCGAGGTCATTATCGACAAGTCATAAAATCTGTATATGTAATTCACCCACATCATTTGCATTATACCAATAAAAATTATCATTTATTACGTTTTGCGGTTTTCGAATTAAACCTTCTAGAATCAGGATATACATAAATAGTTTATTTTCCTTAACAGGTTATCCATTTTTCTCTTATATATTTGACGTCAACTATTGTTTTATCAAATTAAGTGAACAATCGTAATTGCGCCAATTTTTTCATCTATGTGTACACCTTTTAAGGTCAAATGTATTTAAAGGGAGGTAAGAATCTAGACAAAATTATTTTTTGCAACCAGACATCTATCAATATGATTTAAGTAACCTTGATTAAAATTTAATTGGTTTATTTATTCTGTAGTTCAATTAATGTACATTATAAATACATTAAAAGCTAAAGCCATTCTCTTAAAAAATCTATTACTAACATATTGGAAATTATTACAAATGTAAGTTTTTTAGTTTGAAAAAAAAAACGGAAATTTTCAACAACGGATAAACGCTAATTTGCTGAATTACAAACATCCAACGGATGTTTATATTTATCAGGTCGACCAAAGAAAAATTGTTTTTGGAGTTTGCATTTTCATAACTAAATCTCGTTTCTGTGTGCGTAAAGGAATAATCAAAATCGCTATTTATTATAAATAAAGTTTGTTTTTATTTTTTACAATAATAAATGGAACATTAAAGTCTTAGAATGAAAGAACAAAGAACATGTTTTAGCAATCAAGGCATGGATTCGAGAGTAATACTAGTGGCATATCGTTATTCAGACTTAAAGGCCCTAAGTGTGCTACCTTTTAGCACCTTTTAACATTTCTAATGTCCTCCTGTGGTATCCTGAGTATTGCTTCATGTTGGTAAATTTTTGTAAATGTATTAAAATCAGAAACAAAAATAATCTAACTTGATATAGAATTTAAGATTTTGTGAAGACTATAATAGAAGCTTCCAATCCTCGCAAAGAGTATATCAAAGAATTGAATCGAGTTCGTTATAACTATTCTTGATAACAACATACAAATATGCTGCATTTTAGGTAGTTAATATGATCCTTTTTCACTTAGAGATTAGACCAAAGTAAAAATAATAGTAGTATTAGTTTTAATTCAGAAAAGCGAAAGAAACGTTTTACCAAGTTGTGATGAAATTGGAATCGCGGTATAATTGGGGTGTTACATTTAAGGGTTGATACGAGAAATTTCATAGCTAAGTAAAAGAAGCATGGAAAAAGAAATTTTAACACATTTTATTTATGAATTTACATTAATATTTTATTTGCAATGCATTTTCTTTTAAATAAAAGTGATTCAAATTTAATTTTAAAGTCTAAATTAATTAAATGCTAAATTGAGTGAGAAATAGCAAACGTTTCTTAATATTTTAAATTCTTTCTTACTAATAATGAATTTACTTTAACTAAAAATTTAGTTTCAGCATAAGTTTTATTGGAGTCAGTTTTCTATTTTCCTGTGGAAATGAGACATTTTCCCATTGTAAAAAGTATTCTAGATAACAGCCAGACAACATTTTTAAAAATGGTGGTGGCATCTGTATTGACAATAACGACTATTGGAAAAAGATTTTTCAAAAAAATATTCAATGTCCAGCTTTGGTTTAGTTAGAATTTCAGTATATACGTATAGGTAAAAACAATCTAAATTTTTTGTTCGTAGTTTAGATTCTAAACTAATTTCTTTTTCATTTTTTGTAACCATTTTGGATTGTAAGGTTATCTATAGAGTTGAAAATTTGATTTTTCTAAAAATGTTATTTATTGACACTGATCTCTAGATTTGACTATGAAGATAAACGTAAAAAATCGTGTTTCGTGTTTAGAATAAAAATTGGTTGGATTTGACACTTCATGTGAAAATCTATTTGTTTTAGATTCCACACTGCTTTGTCCGAATATCAAGTTATATCTTACCTATCTATATATTTTTCATTAGAATAATTTCCTAACTTTCGTTTAAAATAAATAACTCAAAAAATATTTTCGAAGATATAACTATCTAAATCTTATGTAGATCTTTTAGCTCTAAAACGAAGAATTACGTTTAAAATTTTAAATACAAAATTGTCCACACGCAAAGAAATAAAGTATGCAAATATTAATGCAACAAAAAGGTTCTGTTCTTTTGATCGTCTTTCACATTTAATAATAACCAAAATAATATTAAAGATTATTAACTTTTTTAATTAAGAAATAAAAATCAATAAAAATAAGTTGCTTTGAATAAGATACTATACTTTGTTTACCCAACTACCAATAATTTATTCAGTTTTTATTTAAGACCCCAAAATTTCAACAGGTGTAACTTCAAATTAGTTGTCTTACCAAAACTATCTCAAACCCAAACACCATTTGACTGAGTCTCTCCCCTAGTTATTCTTAAAAAAAGATCAATGACCCAAAATTTTTCATTCAAAATTTCTATATAAATAACCATAATATATCATTCAATTCTCACGTATAAAATTAAATCATAAAAATTATGAACTTTTTCATTAAATATTTATTCGTTAAATCAATCTATAAGCGTATAGTTAACGTCATAGTTCAACGTAGTTATGAAGTAGGTAAGTTAATAATAAAAATATTTCAAGTGGGGAAGATTTCAAACACAGAAGCTATTATAATTTCGCTGTATAAACGAAGTAGTTTTTATCAGAGTGATGCTAGTCTTGAATGATGAGGGCAGTGATCTCTGGCCGTTGCCATTAAAACCGCTCATTTCAAATCTTCTATATTTCGTTTAGACACTAATAGTAAGTCGATGCTTCATTTGTACCACAACTTTAAGCCTATAATTATTTTTTTTTAATTGTAACTATATTTAAATATGGATCTTTTTATATAACCTTACACCGAAAACGTTGCAAAATATTAAGTATGATTGAATCATTTAAATGATTTATTAAAAAAGACAACACTTAAAAATTACCTAGTTGTAAGTCATGTTTATTTTTATCTATTGAAAAAATAGTTTTCCATTAATGAGTAAAATAAATACTACATTGTTAGTTAACAACAATAAGATTTTTATCAAACAACTACAAATAGATATTCAATAGTCCTTTGATAAAAATATTGTTTTGATTGGCAGAAATATATTAACGAAAGCTCTGTACAATAATTTAATTAGTTATAAAGGATTAAATGCATAAAAAAGTCTTTGTTTGGAGATGATGACATAAAAGTTATCACTTAGTTCTTAATAAATAATTAGTTTGAGGTAAATGTGCAAAAAGTAAAGATATAAAATATATTTTGTTGAGAAATAACATAAAATAAAAACAAAGGATAAGTTTTAATTATTCAACAGCTTTATTTTAAAACTATATGACTCCCGCCCGCTTCGCTGGACATAGCTAAATTGAACTGATTGATTAATAGAAACCTTCATAGCAAAATATAAAAATCATTTTAGCTATGTTGGCATCAAAAGATGAAAGTTATTCCTCAGGAACCGTAAATTTTCCAAAGTAATAAATATCTTCTTATTTTTACCTGCATAGAAATGTCAGTATTTGAAGTTCAGTCATTTTTCAATGGATATTTACCCGTAGTTTACGTTTGACATACTTTGAACTCCCTAAAAGTTTCACCCGTGAATAAGTTTAAAAAATGTATTTTCTTCCAATTTAACCCTATGTAACTCTGCGTATTTTCATCTCTATGAAACGAACTCCTAACGGCTTTCTAAGTCATCTTTCTAGGTCAAACTCCTACTAATCGGGATCACTTAAGTCGAACTGTCTGCTTTGGTTATTTATTCTTACGGGTGTCATTTTAGAACTTGGATATTTATTTTTAAGAATGAAATCATATTCACTGCAGAGGATTTCCTGATTACTCGAATTTTTACTCTAAATGAATCGAACAATGGATGAAAACTCCTCCCTCGATAATTCGAACGTTTACTAAGCCGAACTATAGATAAGATAACTACCTATAAATTAACTATGGATTTATGGTTTCTAGGAATTCAACTTATTGTTTTACTACTATTATCTTTATAATCTTCAAATTTGCGAAGATTAATTTATAAGAATAATAAATTAGTTTCAAATCATGTCGTCTCTGCGTTATGATATGTATATGTGGATTGTATGGCAACTATTTGCCGATGTATGTTTTTCGTTGCTCAGTTTTTATAGTTTTTATGTATATATGTCCACAGCTGATGAGAGAACAACCTTAAATCGATAGGATCAAAGATATTCACTTTTAAAGTCGTAAGCATTGCATTTTTCCTCAAACTTTAACACAAAACATCTAAGATAAGGAAGAAAATATTTGAGGTAGTAGAACTTATTTAATTAATTTAAAAGACGTTTATTTTACCCATAGTCAAAATCATTAAACATTAAAAAGCACAGCAACGAAATCGGATAAAAGATAACAATTTAAGAGATTAGACGTTTAAACGACTAACGCCGTTTTAAGCTATTCGAAACTATGCTGTCTATTTATTTTAACCCTTCAACAATTAATGTAATCGAATAATGACGAATCTACCCCATTGAAGTTTTCCAACAAAACTTGGAATATCTGTTTAGCACCTTTGTGATAAAAATAGTTCAACCTTATTACATAAAAATGGATTTATTGTGTGGACGATGTAAAAATCGGTTCTTACGAAATGAAAAAAATAGAATTCTATGCAGTGGTTACTGTAAACAATATTTTTGTAATGATTGCTTAAAATTAACTCAATATGATATTGATTTATTAAATAAACATAAGACAATTGGTTTTACCTGTGAAAATTGTGTCGATGGTATTAATGTACTTAGGGCTAACAATGAAAAGTTAATTAATATGGTAAATTTGAATAAATCGACCATTATTGAAATTTTAGAAAAAAAATTTAGTGAAGTAACTGACATTATTAATCAGACAAAAAACTCTATTGAACAGAATATAACAGACACAAAAACCAATATCACTAAAGAGATTAAAATTAATACTAATTCAAATTGTGAAACTGTTAATAATAATAGAGCAAAATTAACTTATGCTGATCAATTGAGATTACCAATTATTGTGAAACCAAAACATTCTCAAGAGTGTAAAAAAACTAAAGAGGATATTAAAAACAAAATTAATGTGTGTAATCTCCCTTTGAAAATTAATAATATTTACGAGAGAAGAGATGGTGTAATATCAATATGTTGTTCAAATAATGAATCATTAAAAAAAATTGAGAGTGAAATTAAAGAAAATGTTGGTGATAAATATGATACTTTTATACCACAACAACAAAATCCAAAAATTTTGATATGTGGTATGGATGAAAAATTAACTGGTGATCAAATTATTAATTCGATAAAGATACAAAATAACATAGCATGTGAATCAATTAAGTGTGTAAAAATATACCCTTCTTTTAGAAATATTAACGTCTATAATGCTATTGTCGAATTAGATGGTGCTGCATTTAAAAATATTATGAGATATAATAAAATTATGATTGGTTTAAATAGATGTATAATATATGAGAAATTGTCAGTGCTACGATGTTATAAGTGTCTAGGATTTAATCATAAATCTGATAAATGCAGTGAGGTGAATGCTCGTTGTCACAAGTGTGGTGAATTTGGTCACAAAAAAGAAAATTGCCATAATAATAACAACATTAAATGTGTGAATTGTGTTAAAGCTAAGGATAACCTAAATTTAAGTGAGGATGATTGTGATGTTTGGCATCACACATTAAGTAAGGATTGTAAAATATACCAACGAAAGTTGAAAATTCAAGCTAGTAGAATTTCCTATTAGCAACCAAAAAATATTGAGTGTATGTACTTAAATATACAAGGATTAATAAATAATTTTTGTGATCTTGAAGAAATAATAATTAGTAATGATGTTGAATTTTTGTGTCTAAGTGAAACACATTTAATTGATATGGACGATGATTCGCTAGTGAGTTTAGATAACTATAATGTAATTAGAATAAACAGCCATTCACGCCACACAGGTGGTGTTGTATTCTATTTAAAAAAATATTGGAACTATGAAATAATAAAAAGCTTTTGTTATAACAATGAACTATGGTGGTTAGTTATAAAAGTTTGTTATAATAGTATAACTATGATTTTGGCTGGCTTGTATCGTTCACCAAAAAATTTGAGTTTAAATGCAGAATTTTTTAATCGCTTCGAAAATTTCATGAATGAACTAAGTGAATTTAATAGTAACATTATTATACTTGGTGATTTTAACATTGATTGGTTAGCTGAAAGTAATTCAAAAAATAAAATGAGTGAAATTATTACTGATAATGCATTTAAACAAATAGTAAATGAACCTACGAGAATTACCAACAAATCGCGAACTTTAATAGATTGGGTGGTAACTAATAGCTATAATAACATTAGTGCAAAAATAGAAACTAATAACAAAATCAGTGACCATGAAAGTATTAAAATTAAAATTGATGAAAGCATTACTAAAAAAAATGAAAACAAAAGGATTAAAATATTAAGGTACAATGAATCAAGATTAAGAAGTAAATTATGTAGCAGTGATATTATGACTGTGTATTTTTATAATTGTAATATTAAAGCGAACATTTTTTCTGATCGTTTAAATAAAATTATTAATGAATTTGTGGTTGAAAAACATCAAAGATCATATGAACATCAGTGGTATACTAATGAATTAATGTTGTTAAAAAATGAAAAAAATTGCCAATATCAGAGAGCAATATGGATAAATAGTAACAATGAATTTGAAAAATATAGATTTCTAAGGAATATATACAAAAATAGAATTAATATCGCTAAAAATAATTTCATTCGTAATAAAATTGAATCATCTGTTGATCAAAAACAAATGTGGAACAATATAAAAAAGTTTGTGTTTAATGAAAAAAAACAAAATGATATCAATGAGGTTATGTTTGACAATCACATTTGTACAGATAGCCTAATAATAGCAAATGAATTTAATAAATTTTTCATCACAAGTATTAATGATATACATCGATCCATACAGGTAATTCCGTATAGCAGCATAATTGAAAATTGCAATCATTCGTTTAAATTTAGAAACTTAAACAAAATTGAACTTGAACATATAGTAAAGTCAATGAATAATAAAAGTGATAAAAATCTAGTAAATAAAAGAGTATTTCTAGATTTAATTGATCTAATTGGGGATAATTTTCTGTCAATTATTAATTCATCGTTTGAAACTGGAATTTTTCCAGATTGCTGGAAAGAATCACTAGTTGTACCAATTGAAAAGGTAAAAAATACAAAAAAATGCTGTGAGTTCAGACCAATTAACACTATTATATTTGAAGCCAAAATATTAGAAAAAATTGTACATATTCAATTAGAAGAATACTTTGAAAAAAATAATTTAATATCGGAGTATCAGTCTGGGTTCAGGAAACAGCATAATTGTGAATCACTGATTAATTTGGTTATTACAAATTGGAAAATGGCGGTCCACGATCAAAAGGTGACTATTGCTGTCTTCTTAGATCTAAAAAGAGCGTTCGAAACAGTTGATCGTAACATTTTATTAGAAAAACTTGAAAGTTATGGTATTGGTGGAGTTGAATTGCGTTGGTTTACATCCTACCTTAGAAACAGGAAACAGAGAACCAAAATTAATAATAAAGTTTCTGATGCTATTGATGTGTTGTTAGGTGTTCCGCAAGGTTCGGTTCTTGGTGTTTTGCTGTTTTTGATTTATGTAAATGATATGGAGAAGGCTATATTAATTGCAAAGTTGGTGCTTTTTGCCGATGATGCACTGCTATACTATGTAGGTGATACCATTTCTGAATGTGTTGATAAAATTAATTGTGAATTGGCGAATTTAAGTTATTGGTTTAAAATGAATAAACTAATGTTAAATATAAATAAAACTAAATGTATGATTTTAAATAACTCGACTAATGAAAGATCGCAAAATATTGTTATTGATAATTGTAATATTGAAATTGTAAAAGAAATGAAATATTTAGGTATTATAATTGATGAAAATTTAAACTTTAAAAATCACATTAATTATATATGTAAAAAAATAGCAAAAAAAAATTATTATTTATATAGAATTAGGAAAAGAATATCTTTTAATAATGCAATTAGAATTTATAATACTTTAATTAAACCACATTTTGAATATTGCTCCAGTATACTGTTTATGTGCAATAATGAAAATTATAATAGGCTACAAAAGCTTCAAAATAAAGCAATGAGGATAATTCTAAAAGTTAGTAGACACACTTCGATAAACTTCATGTTAGAAGCATTAAAATGGTTAAGTGTACGCCAAAGAGTTAGTTTAAATGTTTATATATCTGTATTTAAAATAAAATATAACTTATATCCTAATTATTTGTGTGAAAGATTGGTGTACGTTCATGATATACATGAGCACAATTTAAGAAGTAATTGCAATTTTAGATTGAATTTGTTACGAAATGAAAAAACAAAAAATATGTTGATGTATAATGGCCTTAAAATGTTCAATGATTTGCCAAATGAAATTAAATTTGAATCAAATATAAATAGATTTAAGAAAAAAATATTAAATTTTATTAGAAATAATTAATTAAGAAATTTATGTAAATAATAGATTATTATTTTAATGAATAGTTTTATAAACTAAATAAATAAATGAATTGAATTGAATTGAATTGAATTAATTTTAGGCGCGTAATCTTACTTATTTTCAAAGTTATCATCAACTAGTAGCTTCCCGTAAAATATTCATGACTGTAAGTTTAAAATATCGAATGTACACTTAAAATAAAATATAAAAAAATTACGATTGCTGGTTTCGTTCCTTAGACTTGTCGACTGTGAGACTATATGAGACCGTCACTTGAATCGCTAGGCCACAAAAATAACATTGAAAGCTTAACAAAACATTACTATAAACCATCTCCACAGTGTCGACATACATACATTTGTCTATTATTATGATAATGGTGATGATACATATAAGTTTAATTTTTATTTTATTTTCAATAATAAAACGAAATTAACTTAGTGATTTATTTTTTCTTAATACTGAGGAGTAGAAAATATAGAGACCTTTATTATGATCTTCTCTAAATATAATCATTTTTTTTCTAGTACGATAAAGCATTTCTTGAATAATAGGTTTCAAAGCAAGATAACATTGGGGACTGGTTTGAAAATGTACAAAATAACCACATGCTTTTCTAATATAAAATTGATAGATAGTAACTTCATTAGCAGAACGAAAGAATGAATAATGAATAATCAGGAATAGTGATGAATATTAAATATTTAATTATACGTCCTTTTGTTAATCAATATCGCAAATCTGCTGTATTTTCCCAATCAATAATACACATTAATAAAAATGTTGCAAAGGCTGTGATAATGCACCAAAATATAGTTAAATAACTTTGAACCTAGAATATCGATAACTTGCATCAACAACAGAAACCTTCATTATTTGTAGTCCAATTTTTTTAAGTTGCTTTGGGCAATTGATAGAACAAACGTAATTAATTACAAAAAGATAAAAATTACCTCTATACACAGTTTTAAAGGAAAATATGTAATTAAAATACATATTTATAATACCTACAATTAATAAGCTTATTGAGTAAAATGAAATAATTAATTTTATCATAACACGTAAATTATCTATTTGAATTGATAATTGATACGCACACAATTTTCTCGGAAAATAATTTCAATATGTAATCGTAAAAAAATGTAGCTTCATTAATTTTTCTTTCAAACCTGCCAATCGAATATTCCGACTATTGAATATCAATATGAAAATAAAGAATAAAAAATATTCACATTTGTGGCTTATGGCTTGCTCATAGCCTAGTGAAATAAATGCAATAAAAATATACTATTTATATAAAATTAGTAATGTTTTATCATAATATGATTAATTTTTTATAAAAAAATAACTGTTTTCAATTTTGAAACAATTTTTCTTCAATAATAACAAAAAATTCTCTTGCGTTAAATTTACTAAGTGAAACGTTAATATTTAATATTTTACCATTCATAAAACCTGTTCAACGTAATGGAGCAACAGGTGGTTACAAAATTACACTCAACATTTTTGTTTCTGTTATTTCTTTAAGTTCTTCAGTAACTCCTCAGTTATAAAAAAAAAATCCATTTCCTACAGAATACAATATCAAAAAAATATTAATGATAATATTTGTTTAAATCATAGTACCTAATAGTAAATTAGCAACAGTAAATACCAATTAAACGAAAAATTTTCATTTTATTTATATTTTTAATTAAATGTTTCGGAACAGATTTAAACCTTGAAATCCAAAAGATACATTTATTATGATTAGCTATTAATTTTGCAATAGTAATAATTGATACACAAATGTACTAATGAAATATTATTCATAGAAAATTGGTTTAATGAAATATAAAAAAAATTACATGTGTTGCAATATTTTCTTTATAATGAATCGTCTGGTTTTGGGTTTAATATACTTTGAAGTATTTGTATATCTACTTAGTATTTCTGGAAAACTCAGTTTTTAAGTATCCTACAATCAGTTTAAAATGAAGACGCACCTTAAAAATTGTTTTTACTTAATCTAATATTTTAATGGAATTACACAAAGATTTAAAAGTTACACAATTGATATGTTTTAAATGTTCTAAAAATATTTAAAAATGAGATTTAACTATTAGTAATCTTGACTATAAATTATAGTTGGAATGGATGTTATTTTTAACATATTATATTCATGTTTTTTTTTTAATTTTAATGATGAGTTGATGATAACCTAAAAGTGTTATCATTTATGATTACGGGATGGGTAAAATAATTGAAATAAAAATATAAAGATGTAAAAAGCATCGAATAATTAACGATAAAAATTTAATTAATCCTAAATTAACCAATAAAAGTTGTTGACAAACGGACTCACCTGGTAATAACTTGAGTCCGCCATGTTCTTTTTTCGCCAAGTCTTCAAATAAATTACTATGACACTTTTAAACACATTTCAAACTTTTTAATCACAAAAACAACGAAAATCGCGGTAGAAATGTTATTTCACACAACAACTGTAACTTAGTTAATTGATAATATCGAAATAAATCAGAATAATTGTTAATTATTAATGGGGAAAAAAAAACTGAAACATCTCACGCTGCATTACAGCCGGCCCATTGCGACTGACTGACACATCGGCGAACGGCCAATCCACACAAACTTTTCTAAGCCTCTTATTACCGCGCTAACATCACTCTTCCACTCCTCTTATTATTTTGAATTATTTTATGAATAGTTATCCATGAAGACAACAATCAATATACAATGAAAAACGGTATAATTATAAAAATACAGAGTTTAGAGTTTTAAGCGTTTTTCGTTATTTTCAAATATCAAATTTTATTTAATTCCTTTTTTCTTGATAAAATGTATCTTTATAAGGATTTCATAATGTTTGTATTTACACAAAATATTTCCTGAACTCTCGCACCTTCTTATTTTTTGACGTGATAACGTCTTATAAATTGATGAACACTGGGCAACATGCACAAAAATGTGTCACGTTTCGTTTGAGCCTGTGCGTGCAAGCGAGAACGCGATACAAGCGCTAGAGAGTAGCACGATAGAGTTCTGCTACTACAATAAGCTATGCCTCGTATTCAATAATTGTTGAATCCTAGACAACGTGTTTTGTGTTTTTTTATACAATTAATTTCCTTCATAATTTTTAGTCTGATTTCATTTTTAAAAAATTGTTAATTTTCAATTAACTCCTTCTTTGTACTATACAAAATAATGATAATTCAGTGATAATAATTGAATTCAATTCATAAAAGTATGCAATTTTTCATCGATGTTTCTCTATGACGTTATCACATAAAACTATCGTCCGTAAACTGACTTTACAGACAACCAATTTTTTTAAAATTATTTTATTTATCTTTTCTAAATGTAGATATTTTTTGTTTTATAATGAAATTTTAATTTCATTTTAACGAGTTTTTAAAATATGTTAGTGATTCCTACAATGGCCAGGGACTGTAGTTAAGGGTTCAAGGGTAAGTAAGCGGTAATCTAGCTTGCGACAGCTAGCGGTCATTGTTTCAATTTTCGATAATATATTTTTTTTTTCATCCGAAAAGCGGTTATATATAGTTTATTTATTATTATATTTGGTATTGTTTCATTTTCACCTTGTATTGCAAACATTTTCTAGTGTTTTTAAAGATGATTTACATACATTCTCTAATTAATAATTGATTTTATGAAAAGGGTTGCATGCATTTAAAAATTTAAAAAATCTATATTGATCTATATTAATATGGATTTTTAAAATTATTTTAAGTTTATTAGAGTAAAACTAAAAAACTGTAGAACTGTAGCGGACCCGATTATACTGAACACACTGAAATTCCATCGTGTAAATTTGAAAATTTTACATGATTTTTACGTGTTTACACTGGCATACATTGAATAGCAGTGTGTTATAATATACACCTATCCCCCAATTTACACTGAAGATAGGTTCCAGACAAATCCGTGTAAAATGAAATCTTTGTTTTTCCTATATAAAACCGTGTAAAACGAAAAAAACTGCGCAATTAAGTCATTTATTCAAATGGAACAAGAGTAAAACATATCCAGAAACTTTAAACTAGGTATAGTTTGCCCAAAAAATGGCGTGATGTCGTAGTGAACTTATTCTAAAAATGAAAACAAAAATAGAAACGAAATTTTTTTCAAAAAGTACCTGCTGAAACAAATTCAGGTATGTTCGAAATTTATTCGCTATCACTTTGAGGAACTATCAGCTTTTTCTTCTTGATTGGAATAATGTCACTTCCATCACTAGAATATTCTGAAATTATCCTAGAAATTTTCCGAATTTCATTAGTTTATGAACCGTGTAAAAGGGAAATCGTGTAAAACGAGTACCATGTAAATCGGGGTATAGGTGTACACTGAAACCCACTTTAAATTTAAAAAGCAGATGTTACTGTTAGTTTCATACAATGTTTATTATGTAGATAAATTTTTAAATAACACTAAAAGATCTAACGAAAGTTACAAAATTCGGTATTTATATGAAATGAATCAAGTGTTGATATATCAGTGTTAAACAAGTGTAAACGACATATAAAATTTTCACAAATTCACCGTGTTATTCGAGTGTGATTTCAGTATATATACTTGGTGTAGTTTGCATACACACTGAGTTTACACCGCAACACTAATCCGCTAGAGAATGCCAAGTACCGTGGACTTCATAGAAATTCATGGCTCTCCAACTAGAGCCAATGAATGAAATAGTGCTATACACATGTTGATGCATGAAGAGAGAAAGACAATTTTCAACAAAACCTTTCTCTCTTCGTGTATCACAATGATTTTCTATAAAGTGTATGGTTCCTGGGGAATAATAGGGAATAGAGATTCCTTGGAGTTTTCACTTATTGTATGCGTTTTAAAGATCTAATTTACTACTTTTAAGCCAGGGCTTAAAACGGCGAATGTTTGAAGGCGGCAAATTGTTGCCGAATAATGACAATTTTCTTGTCGTAGTAAATAGTTAAAATATATAAAAAATATTTGTTAACGTATATAATTTCTGAAATAAGGGCATTAATTCGCTGTCTTCGGCACAATCCGGTCCTGGTTAAAACTTGAAATGGTATTTTCTTAAATTTTTATTTTTGACTCTTTTTGAAATTTTGCATATTTCTAACTAGAGAATGGAGTTTTTTAAAATACAACTTAAAATTCATCAAGTTTCAGATTTGTCTTAATTTTTATTTTTCACCTCTCACCAAATCTATTTTTTTAAAGTATAGAAGCTCTATATTCATTTACATTAATAACATTTATAAACGTAGTTATTGTTTTTTTAACATAAGTTTAACAATGTATTTTAATAAACGTGTACCCTAACTAGGTAATGTGTATGCGTTGTTTTATTAATCTCTTAATAAATAAAGGTTTAAATGCAATATTTTAATAATATTATTTATTATTAATTTATTTACAAATGTAAAGCTTGGGCTAATTCCTCGGGGGTCTTATTTAAGATACTCCCCGGATTTTGATACATATTTACTGGATTATAAACAGCATCATACAGTTGCTTATAAATAGCTAATAAAACATCGAAAGATCTCTTTTGTATCACTTCACAATGTTCCCTGGATGTCAATAAAGTTATTTGTTGCAACAACAACGAATCGGGAACATCAAGAACCACATCTAGTTTATCCTGAAATTACATTTTCTTTTAATACTCTTCTTTGATACCAACTAGTTATAATACTAACTATAAACTTCTTCAATTGAATTGGTTCCATTCCAGCGATGTTTGAAAGAGGCTCAGTTTTTTGCTCTTGTAAAATTGTGTAAATGGGTCCAAGATTTAAATTGGCGACAATGGAACTGGCTTGCTCTGATGTTAACGTGTCTAATTGGGCTTCGGCCATTCCTTGTAATCGTTCGAGACGATCGTCCATAAATTGAAAATGTGCTAACGTTGTTTGAATTGCATGCAAACAGTTTAATAGATAAACGGCCATATCCGTTGTTGGTAAACGAGAAGCTTGCTCATTAATCGCTCGTAATATCGGGTCAAGTACACAGGTAACAATCTGAAAAAAGTTGTCTCTATATTAGCCATAAATATAAGTTTAACAAAAATTTTAATTTTTTTTAAACACTACTATACTGCTACATTACACAACCAAAACTAAGATGCAACAGCCTCAACTGGTGGCATTTTAACCCTCATTCCCACTAACATTCATTTCTTTAACTGATATGTTCCTTCTACTATATGATCCATAATACAGACTTAATGCTAACCGATTACCACTCGAAAGATTCTAAAGCCAACTATTCGCGTATAGGGGGGTTTGAAAAGTAAAAGTGGGAAATATTTTAGTCGAAGCCAGTTGAAATACAGGATAAAATTACTATATAACAAAATTAAACCATGCAAGTGCTAATGACCATTAGCAGTTAAAGCACTTTAAATAGAAAAAAAAAATACTATCAGATGTTCCACTTGGGGTTTTTAGTGGTCATTTTTTGCTCTGGTGCATTTCAGTTTTGTAACAGAAAAATTATTCCAAATTCATGAGTTTTGCCACTTGCTAGAAATAGATTGCAAAATTGTCGGTACTGAAAGGGTTTCTTCTTGTCGTATCTACATTCTGTGATAGAAATGTGGAGGCAGGGAAAAGACTGAGAGAGCCAGATCGCATGAATACACGTGCTGCCATCTACTCCGACTAGGAGTGTTTGGAACTACTATTCCTTAGTCAGTTTGGTCAGTTTGTGTTCCTTTCTCCACGAAACATACTCGGAACGCTTTTCTTCTCTCTCATGAGCATAATAAGTAGTATGTTTCGACAAAGAGAACCTTCTCGATGGCAGACGTTCCGAGTGTAGAACGGTGGAGAAAGGAACACAAACTGACTAAGGGATAGTTCCAAACACTCCTAGTTGGAGTAGATGGCAGCACGTGTAATCATGCGATCTGGCTCTCTCAGTCTTCTCTCTGGTGGAGGCTAGAATTCCTAAGAGCCCCTTCTTCTATGGATTTTTATGTACAGACTATTCAACGCAATGCTGTGACCTTACTTATCACAATGACATCTACAACAAAACTACTCGTAAGCACTTTTCTTCCCTATAATAATCCTCAAAGCGTTAGTTTGGACATCTGATCTCTATTTTTAGTATAAAATTAGGAAAGCGATTTCAAGACAACTTCAACGATTCCTAGATTTTATATTTTAGCAACAATCAATAGAAAATTACAGAAAAAAGGTTTAAAAATTTTCTAAATTAATGGCTCTCAACCTTTTTTTTTTTTTTTGTTGCGGCACAGTATTAAAAATTTCAAAATTTGGCAACACACAAACAATAAGTTTAAAGAGAATATTACTTGTTTACTTATCTATATTGCACATGACTTGTAACGTGCAATGCACAGTTTTATTTTTATCTGGGACAAACTTATGTCTTGAAATGTTAAAGCAACTTTTAACACTTAAAAATTAATAACAAAGATAGCAAAAATTTTTCGTGTAAAAACGTCCACATTTAAAATAGTTCTTACATCACTGGTCTAAATTCTGAAATTACAATATTTTTACAATACCTTCTTCATATCTTTTTCGTGCCCTTCAACCATTGAAGCCGTTGTCAAAACCTCTTTTAAGATCACCAACATATGATTTACTGCAGGTGTGGGAGATAAGTTACGAGGAGGAGCTTCAACTCTAGCCAAAGCTGTTAAAACCTGTGACTGTAAAACTGATAAAAATGCACGTTCACTTAGTTCGCACATATCAGCCAATATTGCATCTAACAATCCGCCTTTGACTATCTAAAGGATTAAATTTTTATAATTAAAACGTTGTTCTCTATTTTTTATTTCAACTTAAATATACTTCTCCAATAGTTTTTCGATAATACTGAATCAAATTTTTCACCGCATACAATGATGAAGATGGTGTTGGTACGGTGATAATTTTCTCGATTCGTACTTTTAGTGGATGTACGACACCTTCGGCGATGTTAATTAGTGCTTTGGTAATTTGTTCTTCAACATCTTTTTAAAAAAAGCAGTTAGTATGAAGAACAAGAGCAATAGTGTTATTATTTTTACCCGTTTTATCACATTTTTTAAATAGAATGCTTAAATGGTCTTTTTCATTGGGAATATTTTGATTTAACCAAGCCAACATATCGCCTACATATCTTGGGGGGTCATGAGCATTCATTTCAATTGGAGGTGGATCATTTCGTGGTCCTCCAATTGTTAATGCATCAATAAATTCCCGAACCAATACGGAACGTCTTGCAGTACAATATTCTTCAACTACATATCTATAAAAATAAAAATATAAACCCCTTTTTCAAAAATAATAAAAATGAGCTTACTTAAGAAGTACAGGACGATCCTGCAATCTTGCCATTGATTCGATAATCAATTCAGTATTCGCTGGTAAATCTATATTTCTACAATGATTTTGTGTCCATCTATGTAATCTTTCAAGGGCTCCCTCCTACATAAAAGTTAATAATAATAGTAATAATAAATAGGATTTTTGTAAAGGAATATTTTATTAACCTGATGTAAATTCATTTGTTCCATTATATCAACGGCCAATGTTTGGCATCCGGATTGCATCAAAATTCGACAATCTGTGTTTATTTCTTTTATTCTATCAAGGGCAGCAAATGTTTCATACGTAACTGGAGAATCTCTAGTAGTTCCGTGCAAGGCATTTTTTTCATTTTGTGTTAATTGAAATTTATCAATCAAAATTTGAACTATTTTCCCTTGCAAGGAAATCTTTTTACTGAAATTGTACCATTGTTAAACATATTCAAATTATTTCTGTTAATAATATAATAATGGCGTAGTAGTTAAACCACGAAATTCTAGTTTAAAAACTTAATACGAACTTCAATTAATGATCTGATTTTAAATGCAACTTCCCTAGTTTACGGAATACGAAGTTATAATATTATTATTATTATCTTTTCAATAAGGACTTACTACTTGATTTGATTTTTTTTAAAACTACATGATATGATATTCAAGTTACTTATTCTAACTTTAATTTAAAACCAAGCCAAACTCGAGTTAAATATTAATATTTAAACGTCAATTCAAGTTAATTTCGCAAATATTGCTCTACGAGTCGAAATATCAAAAACCATTTCTTTCAATAATATCTGCTGCGAGGCGTCACAGTACATTCTTTTACCTTTTACTTTTTTTTAACTCGCTGTTGCTTAAAACATAAATAAAACCCACAATTGGTTGAAAAAATATAAATTGAATAATATTTAAATATCTATAAAAATTATAAACAGAACTATATGCATATAGCCTCTATGTATACATGAACTCCTACCCTTGACCCTTAATTTGAATTTTCCCAGGAAAAAGTTTCAATTAAAGTTGTAGGAATTAATGAGCTTAAGAACTATAGCAAGTTACAAGAAAATCGTTGGAGGCGTTTTCAAAAAAACAACGAAAAAGCTCAAAACGCATAGAATAAAGTTGAGCTTCCGGTCAACCGATTGCAACCAAAAACTTCGCGGCACATCATCTAGATGTAAAATAAAAGCAAAATTCCAAGTTTGGCGAAAATCGGATAAAGCTTTCGACACACAAACATGATTTTAAAAATTCTTTTTTGGGATTCAGGGGACCTCAAAACGTGTATTTTCGGCGAAAACTCGAAGTTGAAAATTCAACCCTATTACAATAATTCCTTTACTATATAGTAATAAAAGAAAGTAATAAAAGTTTGTATTGCATTGCAGTTGAGATGGTTCTTAGAGTTTGATGGTCCTTTGAAGTTACTAGGATCAGACAGACACCGGTGCTATTAAAACGTAATTCTAGGGAGATAACATTATAGAAGGTTAAAGAGTATTACTAAGGTGACATTCCACTAATTGGTAACAACGTTAAAAAAACAGTTTAGAATAGAAACATTGTTTAAGTCTTTTATATATGACCACGGTCGTTGTGTTGAAAAAACGCCATCAATGATGTTATTACGTTTACTATTATCCACGGAAATTTCTTAAGAAATTGGTCAGATCGATAAATATCGCTCAAACGCGTCAACGTTAGTAGAATGGACTAAACTAACGGGAAAGAGCGTAATCGTTGCAAACGCATTGTAGAACGTATCCTTAGTTGTATTAAATAATATAATATAGTAAAGCTGTCTTATATATAAAAATCTTTTAAGGACCACTAATAGTTAAAAAAACAGAATAATAATACTTTTAAGATCAGTTGTTAATCCATGCATAATATTCATTTTTTTTTTTTTTTTTATTTCCCAAATACTAAAATCTTGCATCATTGCTTAGGTTTCTTTTCTTTGTTGTTGATACAACAGCCTTAAGGTTTATTCCGGGTGAAAATAAGATCGTACATCGTATGATACAATTAGTGTACAGTATTAATTAACGCTAAAAAATAATAGAAGCGCATTACTTGTATTGAACAATGTACGATTACATTTTCATTGGGTACAAACTTATAAGTAATTCGCAAAATATTCGCACATGATTTTTTTGAGTGATGAATTATTTTTCAAACATTTGAAATTTGTTATTGGTACTCAAATATAATTAGAATAAAAATCTTAATTTTGTCTGTAATTGCGTGATTTTACTACTTAGCCATCGACAACTCACTTTTTCTCTTGTAAATTATTTGCTTCTTCAATTAATGAACGATTTTCTGACTTAATTTTATTTAATCGTTCTATCATATCTTTCACCGACAAATTCAAATCAGTTATATTGTCAAAAACATTATCGAAACTGTTTTTGACTTCTTTGATTGACTTTAAAAAGTCCTTGTTTATACTTAAATTACGAAGTTCTATTTGACTACGAAGATCTCTCCGCATGTACGGAGTATTTTCTGTGTAAAAAGTAGATAATTCTTTCAAAGCATCTAAGGTATTCTAAAAAATTAAAAGTTAAATTAAAATTGAGAGAATGTATTTAATTGTAAATTATTTCAACCTTATCGTTATCATAACGAGCTTCAATAATTTTTCGTACAGTTAGAGATGCCTCGTCCATTTTAATGAACCGTAAAAAATGGAAAATTAAAACAAGTTAAAATTAATTATAATTTAAAATTAATTTTTAGTTGACGTTGACAATTGACATTTCATTTGACAAGCAATGCTAAATGCCTATACATTCACGACATCCTCCGATTTAATCCGATTGAATTCTCGTACTAGATGGAAGATTTGTAGAATTGTATGGTTCGAATAATTTTCTTTAGTTTGTCAAATTGTCTTTTACATAATAAAATAAGTTGAAAACAGCCCCAATAATGGCATCGTTATTGAGGAAATGCAGTGGTTTAATTCGAGTTATGCCCCACAAAAGTACAGGCAATATTTTCTTTGTTTAATCAAACTATTACATGAATAAAAATCAACTACCCCTATTTTTTTAATAGGTTACTTCCAATGTCTTGGTTCTTCAAATATTCGATCACTGGCTACTGCTGAGGCACCCAAAGAGGAAAAACCAGAAAGCAGACGTATTTTTCCTAAGACGTACACTTAAACAACTGGTTATATTTTCATATTATGTTTGTAGCTACGGTACGAAAACCTGATATCGTTTCCCGAAAATACTTAACCGAATTTGGACAGTATGTGGCCGAATGTCTCCCTAAATATGTCCAAAAAATTCAATTAACAGCTGGAGATGAATTAGAAGTTATGATCGCCCCTGATGGAGTATTACCAGTTATTCAATTTTTAAAAGACCATCACAATGCACAATTTGAAAATTTAGTTGACATAACAGCGATTGATGTTCCATCAAGAGAAAACCGATTTGAAGTATGTTTTTTCTATTAAATATTTTACGTTTAATTTAATATAATGTACCACATATTTTAGGTAATTTACAACTTACTGTCATTGCGTTATAATTCAAGAATCAGAGTAAAAACCTATGCTGATGAGTTGACGCCGATTGACTCAATTACTGAAATATACAAAGGTGCCAACTGGTACGAACGTGAAGTATGGGATATGTATGGTGTATTCTTTGCCAATCATCCTGACTTACGAAGAATTCTGACTGATTATGGATTTGAGGGACATCCATTAAGAAAAGATTTTCCTTTATCTGGATATGTAGAAGTAATTTTATATCAACATGTAAAATCTTAGTGGCTATTTAAAAAAATTAATTTCTTTAGGTTCGTTATGATGATGAAAAGAAACGTGTGGTAATCGAACCATTGGAGTTAGCTCAAGAGTTTAGGCGATTTGATTTAACAGCACCTTGGGAACAATTCCCTAATTTTCGTAATGCTGGAACACCCACAGAAGATGTTCCCATTAAACAGGAGAAAAAATAAGCAATTTTTGTAGATAAATTATATCATATATTATATTTATAATCATATAAATACAATATTTCGTGTTGAATAAAATTTTAATTAATCCAACATTTTTATCATACTCATACTCTTTTATAATAACACCTGTACAAGAAAAGTCTTAATAGTACCGGGTTCTACCTGACTACTTATTATTGAGGTCGCTAAAATGGCATATTACTTAAAGAGTTCGACGATTCCTGCCCTTGTGACCTTAGGCATAACATTTCCAACGGTATTAAAAACGTTGTAAATGTATTTCAAATATCTATTTTTATTTTACAGGGTGACGTAGAAATAACTCCCACATTTTATAAGAGGATTGAAAAAAAATTATCTAAGATACCACTAAAAACTTTTCATTTCTTAAATGTAGATACAAAAGAATTAAGTGTAAGGTTTGAAAATTATATCATTGACTTTGATGACCGAAACACGTTTGGTAACAGTTTCTTTACTCTCACAACATGTTGGACGAATAATTACGAATTAATTCCTTGAATGTCTTTCAATTGATTTAAAGATCGTAGAAGATTATTTAAAATCTTTGGCTTTGAGATATAATTACAGAAAAAAATCAATGAACTTAAATCAAGCGAACGTAGAAGTCACGGAATGGTCTCACATAAGGAGATCGCTTAACTCAGGGACCTCTTCTGCTGAATTTCGCACAGACAACATACTGTATTAGCCGTAGTTTCATTTTGTTTGAACTATAAATTCTCAAAGTTGGTTTTTTTCAATATTCTTCAATTGTCGAACGCAAAAAATTCACTGTTTTTGGTTTTCCTCACACTTTTGGGACATCCGGATAGCTGGTCCGTAATCCTTAAGTAAAACTTACAACAAAAATAGTTTTGTTTGGAACACATTTATGTACCCTTAAAATAAAGTAATAGTAACTAAAAGTATTATCACTTGTTGGGTTAAATTATCTAAGTTATCCGAAATCGGTATCATTAAAAAAATTAGACGATCAAAAATAAGGAAACTTTGATACATACAAGAAAATACTCATCATACATGCAATATTAATTAATTATCTCCTAAAGACGTATGAGTTACCAACTCTTACGTAAAACATTATAGGCGTACGAAAGTAATACCTGAAAATTTTTTAATAAAATGAGAGCAAAATAATAACAAACTTCTCTAGATAAATAATTTGTATTATAGGTAAGTCCATCTAAATACATTTCTTCGTATCGAATAAATTCTTTAAAAATTAAAATTATTTTTCCATAATGATAAATTTACATCATAAATACCCTTTTAGATTTAAGTTATTATTAGTATAATTTAAAAACAAATTTTTTCAAGTCCAATCGATCCAAAGTTGAACCATTTCAAATCGTAAAATAGTAAAAAGATTGGATGTGTTTTTTTTTTAAATTTTTGCAATATATATCAACTTGATATTAGTTTTTCCTTATTTTAATTTTTAATATTTGAGCCGTTTTCTTTGAAAGTTGTATAAATCCATGCTTGAGAAAAAGTTAGTTAATAAGAACAATGAATGCAATCGGCTTTGAGCGTTTTATTTAAAAGCAGATTTCAGAGAAATCCTTCAAAATTGTCATAATTTAGTTCATATAAATTTACATAAACTAATGGAATTCAAAATGTCCAAACCCTTAAATATTAATATAAAATGCGAAAGCCACCAAATGGCGGATCACGGTTCGAACCCGGACTGCTGAGCTATTTTATATAACAGAAACGTAATCTTCTTATATTAAGCCTCTGTTATAAATTAACTTATATTATTACTATGCAATTTGAATTTATAAAGAGAAGGGGTGTGTAAAATGCTCCAAAATTTCACGTTCTTGGACGCCCCCAAATCGTCTACTTAACGGACCAATATCCATAAAATTAAAAAAAAAACTACCCCGAATGAAACTAGTTAGTGATTCCTAATAAAACACAAAATGAACTTATACCATTTTCAAAGTAAACGACTCGTTTATCTCGGTTTGTATTAAATATAATTACTCATTGAAATTTAACAGAAACCAAATGTTATTATTTTTAAGTCACAAGGAAATTCCGTGCCGCCAAAATAAATCTTTAAAAAATTGGGTGTCCTTATGATAACAACAAAGTATCAATTTATATCAATACTAATGTAATAAATTTAAAAATGGATTTATTTTTAATAAGTGAACAATATAGAATTTCAAAATAATCAAATTTAGTTTTGTGTTATTTGTAATTTATAAAATTAAAAAAAAAAAAACAATTATTCTTCGTCTTTCATAGTATATCGTTGGTAGTTTTACGTAAATTATTTTTTCCATATAATTTATAGTTTTTAGATCAGCTTTAATATGACTAATTCTTGGTCAAATTACAACTTCGAAAATATCACTGAGCTAAATAAAAATCATCAAATACTGAAAATTAGAGATGATTTTTTCAAAAAGCTTCTTATTCTTTTACAAAATATTCCAGTTCAAAAGTCAGTGATCTGATCGAAAATAATTTAACAATGTTAAATGTATGTAATAAAAATTATTAATTTCGAACGCCTGCATTCGAATGTCTAACTGAACCAACTTTACAATTGGTTTGAGTAATATCTAAACTTAAATAATGTTTACAATATTTTATAGTTTCATATTTAAATGTATTTGAAAAATAACTTAAATTCTCTTCCAAAAATAGTTTGTATTTTTCTCAAAATCTATACTGTAATATACGTTGTACTAAAATGTTTCTTTATGCATATGTTAAATGTAGTAATAAATATTTTAACAACAAACATGAAGCAAAATATTCAAATTTCAAGAAAGAAATGGAATAAACCACTTGACAACCATTTGAAAGCAATATAGTTCTTATTATGTAATCCTTTTACCTATCGAAATAGTAAAATTCATATTTAAAGTTAAATTTGCAGTCTCGTTCTTTTTAGTTGAAAGTTAAACATTCACAAAATAGTCCTTATCCCAATCACTCAATTTCAATTGGTGGACAACTTAATAAGATCTCAAATTTAAGATATGAATAACTTAAAGCCCCATCTAAAAAGACATAACTGAAAACTTAAACTTTGCATTAGTTGCAATCATGAACTTGAGTGTCTCATTATTTAAGAAAAAAAAAACTAATTTAAATGTGTAGACAATCGCTATAATTGATTTAGTCATAAAGAATATAAAAAGTGGTATATCTCTGTTAATGGAAAGGTAGTTTTAGTCAAATTGCCACCAATTGATGCCATTAAACAAGCGTTGAAAGTATTTGGTAGTGTTCTGCATTAAATTACTACCTTTAGTTCATAACAGACCTGTACCGACCACCAACAACGCAACGGAGACTATTCTAGAGCTATTTTCCTGATCCCAAAATGTAACCAATTTTTAAATTATTCGTCTACCAGAGATATTCGTCCTATAGTTCATTGATTTAGTATAATTTTAAAGGGTTATCATATCGATTTAATTTTACTTTTAAATACTTAAAATCATAATAGGCCATTGTTATTGTATCTGCTGACAAAATCTTGTCTACATTTATTCATTAACGACTCATACCTATTAACTAATTTCACTTTTTTTCTGAGACAAATAGTTCTCTTAGTTCACATTTCTGTAAAACTTGTGCAGAATACCATTTTTAAAGTATTTCAAATAAAATACCAGTCAGTTAAATCGGTATTACTATGGTTTGTGCATCGAATAGATCATTTAAATTAATAAACTTCATCAATTAAACCTACGAAGAAAAGAAACCCGTCTAACATAGATGTCTTAATGATATTTGAAAGATAGATTTAAAAATGATATCTTTTAGATAACATTTAAGATTCATTAACACATTTATATTGGACGCAAATCAAGTAAATTTCTTTTCACAAAATACTAATGTATATATTTTATGGTATCATTTTTGTCTTGAGTTATTGATTTTATTTAATTGGAAATTCAAAATGTTAATATTTTGTATTAACATATGATGTATTTATCTAACAATAAGATAAAAATTTTAATCTGTCGTTCGATGCTACATTTCACAGGTACAACTATCACGAGATATAATTATTATAAAATATGATTTTTTTTCTTTTTTATATAACATTGATTTTGGTAACTACATTTCACACCCATTTTAACATCAATTTTATATTAGTTAAACAATTTTTCAATTTTTTAATTTAAATTCTAAAAATTCAGTATCGATAAAAGTTTTATTATAAACATTAAAATTAGATTTTATAATCATTTAATTTTTCATATTTTTTTTTTTTATATTTTCCTCATCAAAAATATATTTATGTGTGAAAATTGTAACAAAATAGTACTTTATCAAGTATTTGTTATAAATATATTTCTTGTGGTTCTTAAAGCTTTTTATTTAAATTTTAGTTGATGATGAGCGGAAGTTATAATAATACTATGTCTTAGTCTAAATATATATTTGTGACCAGTTTTTTCGAAATAATCATTTAAAGAAAACTTTTAGTTTGTTAAACAATTATTGGTTTTCAAGTTTTATTTAAATCACTTTTATAAGAAAAATTGTTAAGGGCATGATATGAAAGTATTTGAGAGATCGAAAAAACAATCTCCATAATTAATGCATTGTAATTTTTTAAATTAACTTAATTACTAATTTCAAGGGCTAGAACAAAATAACGAAAACATAAATATCGTTTTTAAATAGGTAAATGTTTAAATTAACCTACAGTTAGTTGTCGTTTAAATGATCTCTTATAAGTATTTAATATTAATTTTAATAATAATAATTAGTTTTTGCTAAAAAAAATTAATTTTAATCAACTGATTCATATCAGTTAAAATTTAATTCTATTCGTCATTAACATGGTTTATATATTCATTACGAATGATTTTAATTTCAAACAACCATTGTTAGAGATAGAATTTTCAAAATTATCACAGATCATTTAATGCAATCTTGAAAGAATTGCGATCTGTTTTATTTCAATACAATTCATAATAATTCAAACATTCACGAATGAATTATTTAATTTTGATTTTTTCAAATGGAACTTGTTTTTGGAAAAACTCTTTGTATAGCTGATGTTAGTTGTGACGGATCAGTGCCACTATTGGCTTGTTTTTCATGGTATTCTTGAAAGCATGGAACGATACATAAATTTGTTTCGCATTCTGGACAATGATATTTTGTTTTTCGTCTTAATATTCGACCGTGTTTATCGATCGTATTCCAACAAAAGTTACATCCTAAAGCTGGTCCGGGTCTCACTGCTGGACAATGGCTACTCCGAGAAGAGCCTGTGGTTGGCGAAGAGGCAGTTCGACGAAGTTCTTCGGTACGAACGCGCAAAGTTGGTAAATTCGGAACTGGAACCGAAGCTTCTGTACAAAGGGGATCACTTACAATTACCATAGGACTAATAGCGCGTTCCGTATCAGGAAATGGTGAGAATTGACTGGGTGAAAATGAATGATGATGTGGTCCAGTCTCTGAAAATGACTAAAACCAACAATTTTCATCCGAACCATAAAAACTGTTTATATACAACTAACCTGATGTATTTGGCTAGGTAGCAAAGGATGAGAATGCTGCTTAACTAATGTAGTCGGTGTAGGTACTGTTAAGAAGTTGGGCGACGGTTCGGAACATTGGCGTTCAATTTTCACTTGAGAAACGGTTATGTACTGGGAGGAAGTGAGAATGTCTCCTTCCGGCGACTGCTGTGATGGGTCACTATCTTTTTTAATTCGAGACTGTCTCATTAATAAGCGACCTCTTTTAGTTCCGATTGGTCTTTCGATTGCTGCAAAAGTACCAGATGTTAAGCATTAAAGGAATGAAATAAATTTTAGAGGGCTACTAGTTTATTCAAAGATTTCATTTACTTTCTACATGTATGTACTTATATAAATGTATATCAATTGAAAGGAAACAATACATTTTGTATTTTCTTTTGATGTACTGCGTGAGGAAGTTATAAAATCGGAAAAATATTAATAAAATTAAATTTTATTACAATTAATTTTTTTCTTTAGAAATATAAATGGCTTCAAAACTTTTTTTTTTTAAGTTTTATTATCATACTGTTTTTTGGTGAATATGTATACTGTTAAATGCTTCATTTGCCAAATCAATTAACTCGACGTTTATAGCCTATGTAATCGGTTGAGAAAAATATATATAACTAACATTTTGTTTCAATAGGTGTAATATACGATTTCACAATAAATTTCGACCGTCCTCTGTTCCATATTCACTGTCGACGCGTTTTAACCGTTTGAGTGCCATTGATTTTTACTCGTATATGCTTAAAAATGCCAACAAAACTTTTTTTTTTGGTGTCATTTAATTCAATAGCAATAAAATACAAAGAAAATTAGAAAAATATCTTTCCCAAATCCTTTTTATATTGTAATTACTAAAAACATTATAATTTGAACTATATATAACACTTAGAAAGATAACAAATACCGTTCGTAAACGAGCGCGATCGCGCTCGTTGGCACTCTAAGGGTTAAATTCAATACTCTTTGAAATTTGGTATGAGGACTCATAAAACTGATAATGCTTCCCCACCGTTTTCTGATTGATCAGTACCGGTAATTCGAATAGTATTACAGTAGAGACTAGATTATCCGGCCCTCGGTTATACGAATTCGCGACTATCCGGACGAGCAGCTGCAAAAAAAATAACTTTGTGCAAGCCCGCCCCCCGCGTAATCTCTGCCCCCCCGCGTTTCGTTATTATTTTAGGTAATTACCAATCGTTATTCGCAGTGCAGTCTCACGTCTTTACTTAAAAATGCCAGAATGTAAGAGAATCGTGTTATCGCTTAAAGATAAACTAAATATTGATTCACTAAAAAGGGAAAAACCGGTCGGAAGTTAGCTGATAAGTATAGTGTAGGTACCATGCTCTTCATAGGAAGCCATGGGACCAATGAATGAAATAGTGCTATACATATTTTGATGCGTCAAGAGAGAAAGGCGATTTTCAATAGCACCTTTTTCTCTTCAAGCATCAAAATGTGTGTAGCACTTATCATTCATTGGCCCTAGTTGGACACCCATGATTTCTAATAGAGTGCATTGTAGGTGGTATGTACCTGGTAGGTACATAAACGATAAGTAATATTAAGAAAAATACCGACTAATCGTAAGTTTTAAAGTACACCTGTGCAAATTAGATAGTAAAGACGGGAGTAAACGTCGAAAAGTAATGAAGAAACCAAAAAATGAACTTTAAGTATAATACACCACTGGTCCTGGGTTCGAATCTCAATGAAATCCTAAGATTTTTTTCATGGGTTTTCGGATTCGACGGTCAAAAAAAAAGAAGAAACTTCATACTGTTGGTTTTTACAAAACGATCAACTGAGCAACCGATATTTGATCCTTTGCTCTGAGAAAAAGCATTGCGGTTAAATAAAAAAAATATACGTGGCGATGAATCGTTTGTGGCAAGTAACAGATGATTGTGCAGATTTAATCTCGTCATGGAACTCGCGAATTGGAAATAGAAGGTGAAAAAATTTCAGCTGATGTAGATGGAGCTAATTCTTTCCAAGATGATTTTAAAAAAATTGGATTAAAATGACTTTGACTTGGATTTTGTTTTAAAAGCTAATGAAACCGGACTATGTTGGAAATCACTACCATTGGGTTATGTCATATGAACAAAAACGGCTTTTCTTCATACATACGATTATCTGGATTTTCGATTATCGGAATGTCTAACGACAACAATTAGTCCTGTTATTCGAGTTTCCACTGTACTATCAATTTTTGAACCTCATAAAAATAAACTTTTTTTTAAACACCTTAATGGATTGCTCTTTACCACACTGCAATAAACTATAAATTTCATATATTTTTAGCTTCATTGTTCCCCCTAAGTAAAAATCTATCAATAAACCTTGTTATGTATATTTGAAAAAAAAATCACCATTGCAAAATTAATAGTAAAAAATAGCATGTAATAAATTTTAATTAATATTTAGGAATAAAAATATTATGAACTTATATACTTATGAATAATTTGCAGTGTTTCTATAGTTAATCGATCTGGTAAATGAGACATTCAATTTCCTGTCTTAATAAATATACTAAAACAAAACAAAGAAAATTGTTCACTTTTAAACTTTTATTTTCGCAATTGATTTATTAATATATATATAAATATTGAAACCAATACGTAAATATTACATGATTACTTATAAAAGAAGATATGGCTTGACAAAATTTCAAAGAGTACTTATTTAACACATTACAATAAAAATATTGTGTTCAGTACGAAATACTGTAATAAACAAAACGCCTTACAATTCCTATACGAGTAAAATAAATAAAAACCTGTTTCTATACAGTACAGTTCTAAAATATATACTATATATTTATAAAACGTTATCACATATAAAATGTAAAGCCAAGTTATGGCAACCGAATAAAAGGAAATATAACGACTATCATATTAATATCTTTCAATTACATTTATCGATTAAAAATAAAATTAAACAATATAACGCCAAGTGTAAATGGTAGCGTGAGATATTTCATTAAGTATGTACAGAATGGATTGAAAACTGTTCCAACTGAGAAGGCTAGAAAGCGAGAATAGTTTACACTTTACTATGTTTTAATTAAGAAAGCTTATTATTTCACTGGGTTGAAAACGAGTTCTACTTTTATCACATTGAATTAAAATGTAACCCGTGAAGATTTATGTGTGTTTGCTGTGGCGCTAAAACAGCCGTTCGTTGCATTCCCGTTGAAAATTCTACATGTCGAGCATCGAGAAAACTGCCGAGCACACCGCTCATGGCATGTGATGTCGGAGGACACATTATGGGAGGCTGTTGTTGTGGTTGTTGTTGTTGTTGTTGCTGCTGTTGGGTGTGTTGAATATGTTGTCCTTGCGGTTGTTGTTCATTTACATTGTTGTCTAACGAAGTGGGCCCCGGCGAGGATTTAGGAGACGACGGGCTTTCTTGTTTCACACGAGCTTTTATACTTGGTCTATTATTAGGATAGCCACGCTTTTTATACTCAAGCCACAATGTACGATTGTTAACACCAAACATTCGCGCCGCTTTACAAAAACCAATGCCACCAAATCTAACCGCTTCTAGTGCTCTCACGAAATTTTCGTCGGCTTGTGGATTAATCGATCGCTTTCGTCGTTGGGGCGCTTGTGGTGTAGGTGTTGTACTGGGCGATGGACAAGGAGAAGGGCAAACACTAGGGCAAGGACTGGCCGGTGCGGCAGCAGGGCCTTGTGGAGATTGAAAGCCTTCGCCAGCCATCGCACAAGATGGTAAAGCGCCCGAAGCAGGCATATATTGCATGGTTTGTGTGGGGCCCGACCCCTCGGACAAAGCAGTCTGACAAGCGGACAATGCGAAGCGTGGGTATGTGTGCTCCACTAACGTCCATTGAACTCCTACGACAACATTAGGAAATTCATTAGGCGAACTATTTTAGACGGGCCAAACGAAATGGTGAACAGTGAAGTGATGATCAATGAACGATACGTAACAGATAACGAATTATTAAAACAATTTTTAATTGCTTGTATTGGTCAGCCTAAGTTGAGATTCCAGGCAAGTTGCAACTCAGTCAAGCTGAAACTTTACGGGAAGTCGAATCAAAATTAAAGGATATAACAATAAACAATATTATTCAACTGAACTGACTGAAGAAATCAAACTGATGTTCGCATCATTGAACTTCAATTTGGCCAGAATACTCCAATCAAGTTAACTGGCTTCATTTATTCATTTGTAAAAATGATTACTTAAAAGCTGACTTAAGAGCTTTTCCAAAAATTTAAAGGTTTTTGGGGAAAAAAGAAACTTATTAACTACATACGATACTATTTCTTCAGGATATATTTTGGACTAATTTTGCTTTACATTTAAAGTTGGTATACATAAAGAATTTCAAAATCCGCGTTTTAAAAACCACAAGCCTCGCTTAAGGTATACATTTACAAACGTGCGTTTAAGTATGTTTACCTTTGTAGATCTTAAGATTTACCTTCACCTTAATAGATTGTAGTTTTTAAAAAGCGTCGCGTTTTCAAAAATCATAATGTGTACTCTCTTTGACGATTTTCCGACCCCATACTTTCTTTTAAGATGTGAGATTTGGTTCAACTCCCTTCCCCGTCTTCCAAGCTCACTATAGATCTATCGAAAAATACGGTATATTATTATTATCCGAGCGTCAAAATATATAATCTCTCGTTCTGTTTCTGTATACGTCATATATTTCTTCTCTCTCGTGTAACGAAATTTGTCTAAATCTGACCTTGAAATTTAACTAGCAATTCTCGTTCATTTATCGATTATCACACCGCCGCTTAAGAAGTTTCACTTCAAAAACATTATTGTGTAAGGCTTACGAGTAGCCATATTTTAGTGAAGAAACATATTTAACTTAATTTAACTCAATTTTCTCGCGATTTACACTGTTTCTTGCAGGACAAAAATTAAATGGTATTTACCGAGACCTCCATTTTTCCGAAGTTCGATAAGACTTGGCTTAACCCCCCTCACCGAACTATAAACGCCTCATGTAGTTAATGGACGCCTCCTTACGTTAAACGTATGTATTATTAGTGCTTTACAATTTAGCTAGTTAAGCCAGCTAAAACGGTTAATCAAGCTAATTAGCTATTAAGTTGATCAACTTATAGCTAATTTAGTCGGTTAAGCTAAGTAGCTGACCAGCTAATTTTATAATTTTTTAATAATGACTATTCAGAACAAGTAAAGAGTCATTAAACAGTAATTAGTAAAAAAATAATTATTATAAAGAAATAAAATTAGCCGATATAGCTGTTAAATAATTATCCAGGCTAATCTGATTAATTAGCTAAGCCAGGAATCGGCGACCTATGGCCCGCGGGTTATCAAGTGACCCGTTTGATAATTATAAGTGGCCCACTGTAGATCCGAAATTAAATTATAATATATAAAATAAATAAAAGAATATAAAAAAAATTTCTTGATATAAATTATAATGTATATTTTATTCACTGGAAGACTCTTTTAAAATGAAAATAACACTGACCCAAACGTTTGTTTAATACTCATATATTAGTTGATTTTGACCCGCAGTCAAAAAAAGTTACCGACTCCTGAGCTAAGCTGTCAGCATGGGTAAAGGAAGAGAATATTTATAGACCCGTAAAAAGCTGTCAGCTATTTAGCTAAGTTAAATCGGTTAACCGGCTTATCCGACTAAATTGTACAGCACTATTATGTATTGGCTTGAGAGAATTTACTCTTTTTTTTATGTTGTATTAGGGCTTGAGTTTGGTTATCAATACCAAGTGAGCACAAAACGTTCAATTACATAACAGTTCTCTAACAGTAACATAACGAGAATGTTACTAAATGTTGCGTAGTTGAGCGTCTTGTGCTCACTAAGTATAAATCAGCCCAAAAAGACCAGGGATAAATAGTACAATATGTATTTAATAAGATTTAAAAAAGTTATTTCAAAGCAACCTTTAATTTTTTCAAGAATTCGAGAGTTTTTAGTAATCATATTTCAAATGACTAAATGTAGCAACTGAATTTGACTGGAACGTTCTACCCGAATTCTAATTTGACGATACGGGTATCACCTTGACTCCTTCAATAAGTCCAGTCGAGAAAAATTGTTAACTCTCCTACTTTTGATTCAACTTGCCATCAAATTGTAACTTGACCAGTAAAAACTTAAGTTGCAACATGACTGGAATCTCAACTTGGCTACGACATATTCAATTTTTAATGCAGATATCAATCGCCAAATGAAATTCTTTTATAGTTCTACTAAAAACACAAATTTAGGTTTGATTCGGTTTATATCTGCAGTTTAATAGCATAATAACTTCAGTTTAATTTCAATGAGAAAAACTGAATTGTATATCGTTTTATTTGCCCAATGTATTTAACGTTTAATTACATTTTCCATATTATATTCAATGGACGAAAGCAGCACACTTCACAGTTCACGCCATCAGTCAAACCCCAAAGTTTTAGCGATAATAATTATAAATATGTATTTATACTTGTTGAACTTTTCAATTCATTCGATCAAATTATAACCGTATAACCATACGTAAATATTTTAGTTTTTCAAAAATAAATTTAAATTCTACTAACCTTGTACGGGAGGTTGAGTACAGCTAGCTGATGTTGTAGGATCTGGTAGATCAATAATTTGACTTTCCATTGTTTGAACTACGGATTGCACTTCAGACTGTGGCATTTGCTATAGAAACACGTTGTTCTATTAATATATTGTATTTGACTTTGTTTATGATGTTGATTTACCAAGTTAACATGAGATCGTGGAGGTTGTTGGTTGCTTTGTTGTGGTTGGGGTTGTTGTTGAGGTTGTTGCTGTTGTCCTTGCGATTGAGGTGGTTGATGCTGAGATGGCTGTTGTGGCGAAGTTTGTTGTTGCTGTTGCTGAATGCGATGTGATTCTTCATCTATACTATCTTGAGAGCTCCCTCGAATGGTATCTGAATCACTACTATGCTGTTGTTTTATAGTTGGATGAGACATGTCCGAAGAAAAACTTGAGTTTGGTTCTGTTTTAGTGACTACACCAGTGATACTACTAGTGGGAGACGTCAAAGTGATTTCACTGACTTGTTCTTCTGAAGCACGTTCTGTAGATGCAGACCCAGAACCAGTAGAAGATTTCCGTAAACGCTTTCTGTAAAAATAAAAACGTTAATTTCTAATATATAGCTCAACATAAATATGAAGCTTACCGTCGTGAAGCTGGTGAAAGAGGACATGGTGACGATGAGGAAGATTGTCGCTGTACATCAGAACTCCAGTTCGATTCTCCTGGAGTTAAAAGTTCAGCTTTTTCAACTGAACTACTTTGAGATTTTGTTAATGATGTCGAGTCGGGCATTTCAGCTAACCCTTTGATTTTTAACATCTCGGCTGTTTTTAAAATATGTGGTAATTGCTCCTGTGAGACATTGACTTCTCCGTAATACATAAAGTCTACCATTGTTTTCAAGTCCAAAAATTTGACATCTTTTAATATCACAATCGGATGTTTACATGGATTTACCTCAAATAATGACTGAAAACAAAAATATTAAAGTATTAATAAAAAGAATCATAATTAAAAGTTCTAAATTCTGATTTCAAAACATTTTTGGCTGATATTGTTAGATTTGTAAAACTAATTAAATACTGATCATTTTTGTTTTATTTTTTTTAAAATGATTTTTAATAATTTAATTGAAAAATTTGTACTGAAAAGGGTATGCAAAATTTACGTCCTCCGTTGTTATCTTATGACGTCACATTTTGCAATCATTTACTTAATTTACAACCCATTATTAATAATAAGTTTGTTCCCTATGAAAATAAAACCGTGCATTATACAGTGCAAATCATGTGTAATAAAAACTTATGATAACTTTTCTATAATGCGCATGATTTATACCGTACAATGGACGGTTTTGTTTTAAACTGGAACAAACCTTATGTTATAGTTGGTTTACGGCGAAAACTGATATAAAACTGTGCATGGTACGGTAAAAGTCATACGTTTTACAAAAAAGGCTTGTGCAATATTAAAGTTTTATAAAACAAAACTTATAGGTCTGCTCCATATGAAAATAAAACCGTCCCTTTCCGGCACACGTCATGTGCAATAAAAAATTACATAAACCTTTTGTACGTTAGGCATGCTTTTCTGGTATTGCGCATGACTTGTACCGTAAATGTACAGTTTTTTTTTTTTTGTGTTTAAAGTCGCTTTAACAGCTAAGGTCATATCACGACTATCTAAGCACAGAAAATATCTGTTGGTCAATTTTAATCTTAGTTCTAGGATCTTAATTCTATGATTCAACGGGAATCGAACCCGTACCACTTGACGAATGAAGTGGAGAGAACTATTGCTCTAGCCACTGCGCCAATAGATGGCTTATGTACAGTTTTATTTTCATCTAAAACAGACCTATAATCTTTTTCTTGTTTTAATACAAGCTTGTTGTTAATAGAAGACATTTAAAAATTATTTATGAAATTCATTAAAAATTACGGAAACCAAAATTCTTAACTATAAATTACAAAAAAAGTAAAAATAACTTGCTTTTAAAGGACATTTTGAATTATTTATTCAATTGTAATTAGCGGAAAACTTTAAGAGTTTAGGTTCCTTTCAAATGTTTATACGATTAACCATTTTCAAATTAAAGCGTAAAATATAACTCAAATTTTCCGCATTTTATTTGCAGTAAATAAAGGGGAGTTTTTAAAAGAACAACGATAAATACATTTAAATAAAATTTAATGAGAGCAAAAATTAAGCTTATGGTCAATGGAGGCAGAATTGTTAAAAAAATATATCTAGCTTATAAAAAAATGTAAGTTATCATATTTAAAATTGTATTCATTTTGGGTCAACCATTTCACAAAAAAAAAATTGTGGCGGCTCGTCCATAAGGGCTGCAGCAGCCCCTCCAGTAAAAGTTGAAACTTTTTCTTTTTATATTCATTTTATGATCCATAACAATTTATAATAAGTATCCAATCCTTCATGAAAGGACAAAATGCGATTTATTCTAGTGTAAGGTTAAATTAAAATACCAAACTACACCAAAAACAGTTGCATTACTAATGTTTATCGAGATTTTTAATCAAATAGGTAAGAAATTGAACGATAAAATTGAATAAAAATTCGCAAGAGCCGCCACCTTCAGTGTTTCTCAAACTTTTCGCTTATGTGTACCGCTTCTTTGATTTTCGTAAGGGGTACCACTTGAAAAAAAAATGGATATACCATAACGACCATCATTCTCACCAACAAGCATAATGTAACAAATATCCTCACCAAACTTCAACATGTTTACACTTCAACGTGTTTACACCAAAATCACACTGTAAGTTTTATAAAATTGTTACTTCTCTGTAAGTATCTTTTATTAGTAATAACTACACCGTATTTATGAACGTTTGTTGTTCGTATTAGTAATTCAGTGAAAATTCGGTATTTATACGGAAGAAATCGAGTGTTGATATATCTTTGTAAAACAAATGTGAGCTAAAGGTAAAGTTTTCACAAGTCCACTGTGTTATTCTAGTGGGATCTCAGTGTATACTTGGTGTAACTTCATTTACACTGTTTACACCGTAACACACCGTGGAAACGGATCCAATAAGGTTCTTTTCCCATGCACCTTTAATTTATGTAAACAAAAACAAATACAACGTCAAGTTTTTCCGCATTTAGTAATTTAGGGAAAAAACTTGATGATCTCACGAAGATGTCAAGTCTTCTCTCTGCACGGAGTTAGTTTCATGTGGTATGTAACAATCAAGTACTATTAAAATCAACATTTTAAAGTGCAAAGTATTTATTTTAAGGTTAGCAACATTAAAGTTGTTTTTCAAAACATGTTCTAAGTATATCTATTTGCATTCCATTGCGCGATTAGTTATAAATAATTTTTTTCGAAGTTCTAATAAATATTTAACATTAATGAAAATTTTAAGACTTGTATAAATTAATCTATAAATGTACACCAAAGAATACTTTTAATTAAAAATAAAAATTAGTTAAAAATAAAACCTGTGTTTATTATTTCGCTTAAAAAGGGTTTTTTTTCGAATTTATAATTTTTATAATCATAAATAAAATTAATTAATTTTAAGTAATTATAATAATTAGTAAAATAAGAAATTTAAAAAGAAACTCTAATAGAACTAATCAAGTAATTTGATATACTTATTAATTTTTGATTAAAATCAATTGCGATTGGTGAAAATAATAAGTAAAAATATAAATATTATGAAAATGGCAAAACAAAATAATTGTTTTCAGGACGTAACAAATTCTTTGGGGAATAAACGAATGATTCATTTCTAAAAAGTTAAATATCGGGCCAATCAATAAGTATTAATACCTGAAAATATGAGCTGCACGCAGAAAGGATCACTTTATGGGCTTGCAAATGACGGCCTTCAGCTGCAAGCGTGACATCAACCAAAGATTCGTTGTTCAGTAATCCGGAAAAAACTGATATGAAATTTGGTTGATGGTTATTCCATCGTAAACAAAACTGTTGAGCCATTATGGACAAATTGACCGATGCAATTAATCTTTAAATTAAAATAAGCATTATTCAAATTAATGGACGAAACCAATTTGTCAATGGATAATATATGTGTGAATTTGCAGAAAAACTATTTTCCAATATTATTTTTCAAAATAAGTTTTTTAATTAACAATTTACAAATGCAATCAATACATTGAACAGATTGGCAACCTTGAATAATCTACTGACTATTAAAATGGAAATCAAGTGTCATCTAAATAATGTATTGATAATATTTTTTTTTTAATATTAGGAGATATTAATAAAATTAAAACATACTGATTAAATTTGCACACATTTGGAATTAAACACTAACAGCCACACCACTTATTTAGAATTCGATTGGTTAATTTTATATCCTGTACACATTCGCAAACAACATAGGTAATATCAGAACCGCCATTACAAAAGCCAAACGCCGTTTATTTGTGAAATGGTTTGTTCTTTTTATATAACCGAAATCAACTCCGTACGATAATAAAAACGACCGTTGTTGAAATAGGATAAGTTTTATCCGTTTTATCGGAAATGATCGAAATTCAATTAAATTGATCAAATTTAATATTAATAAATAGTAATTAAAAGAAAAATTGAAAACTGGATCCATTAAATGCATGAATCAAATCCCACTAAAATATATCAGATTTAAATATTATACGGAAATAATTATTAAGACGCTTCAGTTCCTGATTAAGATTAATTTGAATTAGTTCAAAATTTAAATATAAGTCGGCATAACATTCGGAACTATGCCTTTAGAATTTAAATCAGTAAATATTTATAAATTTTAATTTTCTATGTTTAATATTGCTACATTAGACTTGGTATAGAAACATAATATATAAGTATTGTTAAATTTATATTCAAATTATATTTTTATTATATTTGGTATAACAATTTTCAAGTCTGTTTTGTTAGATACCTGATGAAGTCGGAATAACCCCGACGAAACGTAATGTAAAAAGAAAATAAATTATTAAAATAAAAAACGAGTCGTTTAACCTGATAATTACTTAAAATATTAAACTATTAAGACCTGAAAATTAGTATTTTGGTATAAGAACTCAAAAATTATTTTAAGATGCTTTACAAAAGAATTAATTAACAACTATAACTATACATATGTATTTTAATATTATCCTGATATTAGTATCTACTTAATTAAATTGATTATAATGTCTGATAACTCTAATAGTGTTATATAAGATATTTGATCATTGTTGACAATCGATCTTATTTTGTTAAATGCAGTGCCGTGCCTGCCATGTATAGGAAATCACTACAAGTCATACAAGCTATTGCCATTCAAAACAAATTTTAATCTTATACGATATGTAAAAACTGGTAAAAACTATGTAAAACAATAAAAAGATATGCGCTAAAGAAAAATTATCTTAGATGCAAAATTTTATAAGAATCGACTATTTTAAACTAGTCGAAAAAGTTATCGCAAGATTTGAAGTGCCAACAATTAGTGGAAAAAAATAGACATACAAGCTTTTATTTCAAATAAAAAAAAGAGAAGTAACGTAGAATAGTCGGTTGTAACGAAGTTTCTTTCGCTATATATATATAATGTAGGAACTGTTACTTGCCCGCTTCGCTGAGCGTAAACACTAGTAATAATATTTTCAATAGTAATAATAGCCTTATATAAGGGTGCCAATTTAAAAGTGCCCGCAATTAAGCGAAAATAGCTGTTAAAAATGCTGTAAATTAAAGATAAAGTGAGAGAGCGCGCGGGCATTTTTAGATTGGCACCCTTTTATCATCATGTACAGAAAAAAAGAGCTTTCATTTAATACATAAATGATTAAGCTACATTATGAGTGTAGCAATTATGCAGCGGGATCTTAGGCTACACTTTTTTACCATTTTTAAAAGCTGAAAATTTTTCTCCAAATATGAACACAAGATTTCAAGGAATTTACTACAAATATATGTATTAAAAATTGCAAATTTTTTGAAAAATTATCTTTGTTTATGTTTTTGAATGAAGCAAAAGTTAAAATAATAACTCTTATTAGTGTTTTATTCTCTTTGGTGCAGCCTTGAGCCGCTTGAGTCAAAAGTAGTTCCTCCTTCGCATTTTCATTTAGTATCTATATGGTTTTTTAATCTTCTAACAGTGTCGTACATACAAAAAAAACAAATATCTAGCCCGCTGACTTATTTAAGGTTGTTCCCAATAAAAAATAAACCTACTTACGGATTATAATAAAAATTAAAAACATACTATGTACTGAGTATTTTTGGGAAAACCCATACCCCAGAAGTAAGTGTGATATTGAAAGAAAGATGTGTAAACGCGTCTATTTCAGAAGCTGATGAGTAAAAAAACTTACCTAATTGGAATCAAAATGTGTGTGTTTTTTACTTGCACTCTCTCTTACACTTTTGACATTCATTTTTCCATTTCAATTGTTACTGTTCAAATCTTACACATTGTCTACTAATTTTTTACTATATACCTTAAATGTAACTTTTAAATAGAAACTCTATTTAAAAAAACAACATTGGCTCGAAAATTGAAAAATATCACTATTGAAACTTGATTTACGAGCACCGAAGGAAAACTTATATCCATCGACCTAATGGAGTTTTAAGAAAAATAAGATATAAGTTAAAATTCTGTTACGAGTTTAATCCGATTAACTTGTAAGTTAAAACCTTTGGAGCATTGATTTTCTGACATTTTTAAAATCATGTATGTACTTTTTAAACGGAAATATTTATCGTGCTGTATGAAAACTACTCGCAAATTTTTCATCGCGTTATAAGAGGTCGCGTTAAATAAGAACTTACTTAATGCTTCTGTAATTTTGTTAAAAATAGTTTTTTTTTTCTTTTGAAAAATGTAATAGCTAATTAAATATCATCTAGTCTTTTAAATAATTTATTTTTTTTAAGAAAGTTGCACATAAATAAATTGATTTAAAAATATAAATAAACTTTTAGTTGGAAATCAAATTAAAAGATAAACATTCGTTGTTTGAACATAATTACAAATTAATTAATTGAGTGTTTTGACGTCGTTCATGCCTCCATTCGTTTAAATCAGCTAAAATGCGTCTACTAAACGCAGTATGTAGCTCTCTAAATGATATTTTTGGTGTTGCATTAGTAACAGAAGTAGTCGTATTGCGATTAAAAGGATTATGACGACGGGGAGGTGGCACCGGCGAGGCAGCACTAATTCCTGATAACGACGTTATACTATTTGTAGATGATTGTGGATACATATCAGATTGATCTAATTGTCTTTGCAATTCGGCGACCATTACTTTCATATAGTCGTAACTCGCACATGCTAGCGCTTTCATCCATTGTTCCATCGACTCTTGATTATCAGCACCCAATATATATGACCGATTGTTTATACCATGGAAATTAATTTTGAAATTAAACTGTTCAGCAGGTTCATCATCATCAGCTAATTCTACGGTACAGCCTTCTAATATTATTACACCTATAGGTTCTTTGTCTCCACGTCGATCAAAATAAAATAGCAGATTTCCTTTTAGCACAAACCAACGTCTCTGGAATGCCTTATTGACTTCACCCCGTTTCGATAGCCAGCCTTCCCTATCTACTGGCGTCGCCGATGTTGCAAATGAACATAAATTCTTTTCGTTTATTTTTAACATTTTCAAATGCAATTTCCGTTACTTTTATTAGGAAGATTATACCATGCCACTGAAAATAGAAAAGTTATTTCTTGTTATACTAAAGAATATACAAAATCAATAACGAAATTTTCTTTCATAATACTGGGTGATTCATTTATTATTATTTTTTTAATAAATAACTTCAAGTCCTCTAAGCATAAAATGTCAAACCAAGTTCTATCACAGTTACGTTATGTAACTGTTATAGAATTGTTACGTAGATGCTCACTCATTGGGATATTGTTGTATATAAATTGTTGTATATTTGATATAATGTATTTAAAAATTGAGAAGTAGATGTTTTTACATTGACAAATAATATTCGATTGACTTATTATTTTTGATATTGCTAAGGAAAATTAAACAATATAACAATTCTTCCTCGCGACAATTTTTAATCGAAAACTTGATACGCTTGATACTTAAAATTTTTCGACACTGGTATTTAAACTTTAACACTTCACAAATTATCTATATAATCAATGTAGTCTTCTTGTGAAAGGGTTGTGATCTTGTCGACTGACACTCCCATAGCTTTCGACAGTTTCATAATATAATCTCTGTATCGGGCTGGGGGGTTACGTTGACGTTGAGAATGTTCTCTGTAGTTTTGAACTGGGGGTACATCTTGTATTGGTATTTCATTTTCATCCGGTAGATTGAATGATACTCTCGTTATCGGATAATCTCTACCATTACGAATAGAACTATTTTACATGCAATTTTAATGATTATTTCTTTCACTTTCAAATAGTGACCGTAACTGCGCCTAAAATGTTCTTGTGCAAAGTTTATATTTTGACAAAAGTTTTCGACCATTTTAGTGATTTTTGGCTAATGGTACGAATGATTATGGCGATTAATATTTTCAATTCCTCAATTCTAGCAGGCATTTTTTTCCGTTCTATGGGTCTCAGAATTTTTCTTCCCTTTATCACCACGACCAATGAGGTCTATACTCTATTGTGATGTGACCCTCTGTATTAACTAGGGGAGCATCAGGATTTTAAAGAAAGCCAGCACCTGCCTAGGGGTTGCCATTACTATCTCGGCCAATGTCATTCAATGAAGACTTTAAACTTTATATATCCCTAAAGATAAAAATTCAAAAGACGTAATCAGCTAAACAGTTAATTTTACGGTTCGGATCAAGAAATTAACTGTTCATTATACAATTGTTCTCGTAATAAGACTGTGATATTTCACTGGCAATTTGGTAAGAGGCGCTCTTTTTGGAACCAAACGCCGTCGAGATTACGAGTTTTAATTTCAGACAACAGTTGACAGTTAAAAAATGTAAGTTGTCTTTTTTGCACCCGGATCGAGCTACTATAATTGTGCCTTTGAAAAATCCATTGTTCATTGTTATTTGGCGCTAAACAGCACCTTAGTTAAGAATCCATACTGTTTAAATTGTTAAAGTTTCGATAATACATTAGGAGAAATAGTTATTCAAATTCCGGGTAATTAATGACAAAAATTAAGGACTAATTAATTGGCTTGATTTTAAAGCTAATGGATTTGATTTTCAAGTTATTTGACGAATTTTTGATTTGAACTGAAGCATTGACTTAGCAAGTTATTTCATTTTTAGGTCAAATTTTTAAACGCAAACCATTTTATAAAATGTCCAGCTACTTGACTTGATGAAAACCTAACAAAGACAGTCATTGTTGAAATTTACCACTTCTCGATAGTAAGTTTTTTTTCGCATGTCCATATCACAAAAAATCTGGTTCTGACAGCATAAGGTTTGTTCCAGACGTTTGAGCAAAACACGTCCACGTAAGACAAAGAGCAAGGCACACTGACCAATAAACAAGAGTGAGTTAAGAAATGCCCCAGCCCTCGGCCGTTTGGCCGCAACAAGGCGAGAGCCGAGGCATCTATGAAAGTACATTTTTATGACTATAGTTTGTCCGTGCACTGTTTTGAAGGTGTTTAAAGTTTAAACACCGCAAAACTAGTTTTAAATTAGGGTGAAGCCCTTGCTTCATGATTTTCACTCACTCTTGTCTCTTGGTTAATGTGTCTTACTCTTTGTCATTCGATGGACGTGTTTCAACATCAACAAATGTACACGTGGAACAAACCTATAAAGTCACACTCACAAGTCACAAAACGCATTTCGAGTCCGCTTACTTATTAAATACTAGCTAATACCCGCCAAGGTTGATACCCGCGACGTCGTCTGCGTAGGTTATTATGTTAAGAAAAAATTTAATTTACAGAGGAAAAACATTTAAGAAATTGAAAGCAAAAAATATATTAAAAATAACCGAGAAGAACTTATCCTAGAACATTTTTAACTATATGCCAAAAAATTGCTCCTTCAGAATCCGCTTTTGCTCCAAGTGTATAGTTATTAGTTAAGCAATAATTAATTTTTCAAAAATTTGTAAATTCAAAAATAAAAAATGCTATATAATCCAAAATAATCACTTCTTAATTTTTTTAAAATTGTTAAATGGTGTATAGTTAATTAGTAATTCAATTTTTAAACTATCATGTAATAAGATCCAACGGCAGTTGATGACGTCATAAAACAACAATACATGTATAAATAGTTACAAATAATTAATTATTAAAAATATTGCAAAAATTTGATCAATTATATGCGTAATAAAAAGAGCAGGTAGAGCTTAAAAAAAAAAACAAAAGTTTCAATTAAAAATTAATTTGGGTTTTATAGCGGTTTTAATTATTGAGATTGGAATTTTTTTAAAATTTAAGTAGTAATTAACTATTAACTATACACCTGGAGCAATTGCGGATCCGGAAAGAGCAGTTAAGGAGCAATTAAAAAAAACTTTAATCTCGCCAACTTAACTTTTTCTAGTAAAAAACATTTGCAATAATAAAAGGGAGTGTTGAAATGTAATTTGATTATTGTAACTTAAAAATGTATTTTGAATTTTTATTGATAGTAAAATATAAAAAAATACTAAAGAGAATTTAAACAAAGCTATATTAATCTATTACATCCCTGACTGCATTAACTACTAAGCCTACGCTCAAATATGAAACAATCAGCAGGCAGTGGAAGGAGAAACACTATCTCATGCGCATTAAACCGTTTTCCCCACTCTATCAAAGCAATAAAAAATGCCCGCTTAACGCGTTTTGCTTGTAAAAGTGGCATTTTTTAAAACTTTAATTACTTTGCTTTTAATGAAAATATCGTGATAATTTTTTTTTAGATAAAGACAAAGTAAATAAGAAGTAATATTATTAGTAATAAGCTCAAATTGCGAAGGATGCGGTGGGAGAGTGACGGTGAAACATCTACTCGAGGAGTGCCCAGCCTTAGCAGACTGGAGAAGAGCGTGTAAAACCGAGGACATAAAAACGAACCTAAACACAAGTGAAGGAATAAAAAAAAACAATAAAATTCCTAAAGGAGACCGGACTAATAGACAAAATTTAAAAAGAACCATAACACTAGTGAACACAAGTGTAAATACAAAGCAAAAAGTAACAAATAAAAATATCGAAAAGTGGTCAGAATAATGACAATAATTAAAACAGTGTTCACTAAAGGAAAATACTATTCTTATAAACCTATTTTAAGTGACTAACTTATAAACCCTTATGTGATTAATAGACACAACAAACTGTGAACATTCAAAGTCGCGAGATGACCATGCAGTTTAAGCGACTTAAAACGAAAAGAAAAAAAAAAGAAGTAAAAGAAAAAAAATGATCGAAATCTATCCAATAGTTTTTAAGTTAAAAGCGAACATTGGAAAACAGCTATCATTTTATTTATATAGATAGATAGATATGTAAAACTGTTGTATGATTGTGCTTGTATGTGTAATTATACTCTCTTTTTCACCGCTGACCACTGTTCACATTTTCATTATCGTCTAACAATATATAACACTATAAAATCTCCCCAATCTTTCATTTTTTTTTTGTTTTGTTCTCATTTGCTATTAAGGCCAATTAAGTTTTCTAAAAAATGCATTTTAGTGCTAGCCAATAATGGAAATTATTTTAATTCAGTATAGACCAATAATATGAGAACCATAACGAATGCAACTGTTCAAAACCCTTGAATCACATTTTTAACAAAATGTTGATTTTTAATAGTTTGAATAGCTTGTAAAAGATGCTGTGCCAAGCTAAGACTTTACATTTCATCATGTAAAAGCATCACTTCTAAATGAAGCACCCAGTATAAGAAAATTAGATTATAACGATTATAAATATTTCTTAGTCATTTAAGTAGATTTTAATAATTATTGGGTATACCAATTGTTGCGATGATAATAATCATAACTTTTATTACCTGCCCTTTTATATCATGTTGATTTTGTCCTTAATGTCATAGTAAATTAATCTTTTATACTTTTGGATCCAATAAAAAGTATAAAATATATTGAAATTTACCAATCAACGTACACTGATTATTTAAGAGAAATGAAATAATAAAAACTATCTAAAATTGGTATTTACTTAAAATAAATTTTAAAAGCACAAAATATTCTTAGCAATTCTAAATTATTGGCAAGGTAATGCTCTTAAACAGTTCCAATGGCAAACAGCAAACAGTATCAAATAAATTTAATTAACGAAGAAGAGGGGGAGGTTAGTTTTGATGTTTTAGGTTATGTTATAATATCAAACTGTATTCAACTAAATTAAACACAGCGATTAAATAAAAATATTTAAAAAAGAGCAGAATGTCTGCCCGGAAAAAGCGTCCAAATTTAAAACTGCAAGTGTCCGATGAAGCTCCTCCAATGTAAGTTTCTTAATTCATTATACTGATTGCTTACTTATTCTTATTTTCTAAAAGTGCACCGCCAAGAAATTTGGATAAACGGACTACAATCACAATCGGAGACCAAACTTGTGTGGTCGAAGCTGATGATTTAGAAAAAATATGTGATTTAGGCCAAGGCGCCTATGGTATAGTGGAAAAAATGAAACATATTCCCAGTGGTACAATTATGGCTGTAAAACGAATAACAGCTACTGTTAATACCGAAGAACAAAAGCGGCTTTTGATGGATTTAGATATTTCAATGCGAAGCAGCGATTGTCCGTATACCGTTCAATTTTATGGTGCTCTTTTTAGAGAAGGAGATGTATGGATTTGCATGGAGGTAATATAGATACTATACGAGTATAAGCACAATGATTCGACGCCAAAAAAATATTCCAATGCCATTTAGATGTTTTATTATTACTAATAATAATATAAAATGAGCCTAAAAGTTTCAAATAGTTAACAGAACTGGTTTTCAAGGAAAAAAAAGTAGAAGAAAATTCTAAGGATTTACCCAACCGATTAATCTAAAATCTAAACCTTTAATATAAAAATTGTTAAGCATTCTAAAAATAAGGGTTGCATAGCTGTTCTGTATGAGACTGGAAATTTTTTAAAACTAAACATGCACGTATACATATTAAAAATTAATTTTTAGTGAAATTCTTAAAGAAGTGGACTTTTGCATCCAATAGGATAGTTCTTTACGAAATGAACAAAAAAATATAAAATATTATATTGCAACGGCATACTCTCAAACCTGTTTTGAGCTTCTCGTTAAGAGTTCTATTATTCGATGAAAATTTTACAAAACGTTGAATAAACCAAACTGTTTTATTTGTTTTAATTCGTTGATAAACAATTTAGCACAAATATCACTTTTTAAATCGCTCGTGTCACTATTTCTTGAATCACTTGTATTCACAGAATAATTCACTTAGTATAAATGCATTAGACTGAATCCAAGTCGACAGCTTGCTTGCTTATACAGGCAAACAATTATGCTTTCGAACTTTCTAGCTACTTCGATTGCCGAACCTTTTGAATATTCCAAGATCGTTAATAGACAACAAAGCAAATTCAAATATTTTATTATTGACAATCAAACTCCCTCGAATGTTTCAGTTTTTCCCATGCTGTTCGTTGTCTCTGTCCTTGTCCGTTACCGTATTTTATTTCAAATTGTGTATTATATGTATTTTTTCTGGCCGATATAGAAGATTATATTTAGCTCTCTTCATCTCAACCTACATTTTGCCTACGGTTTGTGTTTCTGTGGTTGGAATAATGACGATCGGAATGATGAACTCAACTGGTTAAAAAGATATGTAAATTATAGAGTGGAGAATCCTATTGCGAAATATATACCTTATATCTCGAAATATAGTAGTCTGTTCCAGATGGAAATAAAACCTTACGTTTACAGAACAATTGATGCGCAATATACAAAAAAAGTTGTCATAATTGTAAACTGCGCAGAACTTGTATCGTAACTGTTCAGTTTTATTTTCTTCTGGAACGGGATTTTTATGTATATTACACTAGCGCTATCCATTGAATCCTTCGATGGATATGATATTATTTAAAATTTTGCAAAATAAAATTTGTTAAGTAATCTATATACACCAGTGTTTCTCTATTTTTTTCATGACAATACCCCGCTTTAATGCGTAACATTTTTTCGCAACCCCCTACTTTTCGCCGTATTAAACTTGTTTTTATTATGTTAAAAACCCGTACAGTATATTTATTTCCTTTCATACTTAGGTATCAGCTACTTATCAACCTCCTTTATAACGGCTTCGCTATTTGCTAAAGGGCCACATCTTAAAAATCACTGATAAGCAGTATAAGAAAAGCTCCTATTATTCCTTCCACCTCAATTATTATCTAGCTTACATAGCCTGTATGAGCAAGTCATAAAAAATAGATATCAAAAAACAATATTGAAAACTAAGCTAACTAGCTAACTAACTTAGTAGGAACATATAACATAGGTATATTGAGGATTTTTTTTTAATTTTCACGATTTAATTATTTGAAACTTTCAAGATCCTAATTATATTATTAGTACCAACAAAACATTTAAATTTCTTTTTGAGATCAAATCGCTATAGTTATACCCGTTATGCTTTTAGTATTTAATAAATTAATGTATAAAATATTTAATGTTCAGGTAATGGACACTAGTCTTGACAAATTTTACGCAAAAGTGTTCCAACACGGTCGTACAATACCGGAAGATATACTCGGAAAAATTGCATTTGCCATCGTGAGCGCATTGCATTACCTTTATTCACAATTACGAGTCATTCATCGGGATGTTAAACCTTCAAATATATTGATAAACAAAAAAGGAGAAGTAAAAATGTGTGATTTCGGAATATCAGGTTATTTAGTTGATTCAGTTGCAAAGACAATTGATGCCGGTTGTAAACCATATATGGCGGTAAGTAAAATACCTTCTCAAAAATCTTTAAAAAAATGTAACAATTTATTTTACTTTAGCCGGAAAGAATTGATCCTACGGGGAACCCATCACAATACGATATTCGTTCCGATGTATGGTCTCTTGGAATATCTATGTTAGAATTAGCCACCGGCAATTTCCCATATTCGTCGTGGGGAACACCATTTGAGCAATTAAAACAAGTTGTTAAAGAAGACCCACCGCGATTACCGAGTGGACAGTTTTCTGTACAGTTCGAAGACTTTATATCTCAATGTTTAAAGAAAAAGTATACGGATCGACCTAATTATAACCAATTGCTAACGCACCCTTTCTGTACAGAACATGCTCATAAAAAAACAAATGTTAGTCAATTTGTTTCTGAAATATTAGATCTAAGTGATGATTAAACCGTATTTTTAGTTTAGGGTACTGTTTGCTTTTAGTATTTACATATAATATGGATAATATGAACGTTTATAACAAATGTAATAAATTGGTTCAAGTGATAAATTTATAAAATATATATTTGATTTGCGAAAAAGTCTACTTGGTAATATTTATATTATAAGTTACAGGGAAAGTTAATATAAGCATAATTAAAAAATCTCATTTCACATTTAAAGATAATTTTTTTAATCTGATTTAGAAGGTAATTGCTGCACACTTAGTAATTACTAGATTTTTTTATAATTACAAGGTTTTTGTTTACCGTACCGATAATAATATGATAAACATTGGTAGGATTACAAAGGAAATGAAATTTTAAGACAATCTTTTGTTAATTACTAAGAATATTTTGTATTAATCACAAAATTATAACCACTGTTTTTAATATTCATAAAAACTTTCCTTTATCCATTGTAACCAATTTATCGCATAGATCTTATAAAATATGGTATGGGCCAAATGATTACTACGAGTGGTATACATAATTTGGTCTTACGAATACTGCATTATTAATCAGTTGGTCCTCAAAATATATAACATACGAAAGCTTTGAATGATTAACGACAGCAATATTTAAAATAAAAACTAATTTAACCATTTCTTACAGTGTATTTGTTTACTAATTTAAACAAAAATATTTTTTTCATTTTTTAAGTTATTTTATTGTTTCCGTATATGATACTACTCAGACAGCGTATATTAATCAGTGAAAACACAACGTCACACCAAATAACAATTCTATATGATTCACATTATGAAAGAATGTTATGTAAAGCTATTACAGAACTGTTACGTAATTGGACGTTTTTTCCGCACTCGATAAGGATGAGCTCCAAACGAAGTGTTAAAGACTTCCTGCAGAAGCCTTAAAACTTAACTTTTATTAATGCTACCGTATTTTTATTTACAGAAAACTATAAACCCATAGTACATAATCCTGATAAAATTTTAAGAGGTTGTAAATATAAATTTTAAGCGCATCATCTTTCTGACTACAAAAAGATGAATACATAAGGTTTGTTACAAATGAACAAAATCGTATATTGTACAAAACATGTTATGTGCGGTATAAAATTATGGTTACTTTCTTTATACTGCTTATAATGTGTACGGTACAATGTATATTTTTATTTTCATCTGAAACAAACCTATAATGAATACGTAACATATGTACTTTATGTGTTCAAAGTGACTGTAAATATATGAACACAGTGTATACAGTGTATAAAAGTTAATTGAGAAGATTCAATAGTTTTGACAAGTCTTTCAATTTGAATATTGTTTTTAATCTTTTCTTATAAAAAATGATAGTCGAGATTGACGAATGATAGAGATTTTTGATGCACTGTTTGAGAATGTTCTTTCTGTTAATCAGACTTGCGCATGCGAAGTGAAACTGTTTTTTTTCAAAATACCATTCTTTTATTTTAATTTTTCTATCTTCTAAAGCTCACTTTTTGACAACAATAATTGGTAAAATGAAGTGCGTCGAATAAGAAAGGGGAAATGCAAAGATAGAAAAAGAGGACTACTGGATGACAGCTGTCTGTGGACTTTACTAAGTTTTAAAAGTTGTAAAAATCTATATCTAAAATCCACAAAATAAGTTATATAATAATATAATTAGTATTATTAGCAAAATAAATCTATATATAAGATGGGAGTCCACCGACCGCACGAATTTTTGACTAGTTTATTTGTGACTTGATCGTCAAAAGAACCTTTTAAGATCAAACTGACTGATTCGATTTTTAAAATGGCAAACTGACTGAGTTAAAGATTATACACTCGTAGTAGATTTCTTTAAAAACTCTTTAAATGATAAGATGGATTAGATTAGGTAAATAGTACTAGAATAGTTATAGTAGCGTTGTTGGTGGCCAATACAAGCCTATTATAAACTAAAGCTTTGCAATTTAATGCTGAAGCAAGTTAATGTAGAACACAGGAAACTACCAAATAACCTGAACACATGTCTAACAACGCCAACTAGCGGCAGATTGATTTGTTCTAATATTATTTCGCTTTAGTTCGGTAAATATTATGAAATTTTAGTCAGAGAAGCTTGCGTGATGAAAATACGTTTGTTATAAAAAAAAAATGGTTGTCTGTAAAGTCGGTTTACGGGCGATAGTTTTACGTGATAACGCCATAAAGAATACCTAATTGATGAAAAATTGCGTACTTTAATGAGTTGAATTATTTTCACTGAATTATCATTATTTTGTATATATTACAAAGAAGGAGTTATATATCACAAATACAATTCACAAGGCAAATTATAAATTTAAGTAAAAATAAATGTAAAAAATCACAAACCGAAAAATAAAAATTGTTAATTTTGTATCCTCAGATACGTATTTCAAACGCCATGCGTTCGTCATCAGTGAATCAAATTGAAGTGTTTTCGAGGACAATTTCGTGCTGATGCACAAAGTAGTCCCGAATTGACCGCAATTTATAGGTCCTTTCGATCCCTTTCTCTTTTGCAATCGCTGCAGCTGGGAGTGCAATCCTTTCGTCCATCTTCTTCTTACCCTTTCTCAAAACGCCGAATAACGCCGAAACCTGAACCGGTCCTTTCTCCCAATTTGGATTTTTCGGTTTGTGATTTTTTACATTTATTTTTACTTGAATTTATAATTTGCCTTGTGAATTTGTGTGAATTGTATTTGTGAAATATAATAATTAAGTCCGAAGTCAATGAAAAGTCGACTGAGACGGCAGCAAAACAAATACTGGCAAGAAATTCCTGGCCAGAGGCACAGCAAGAGAATGATGAGGAGAATCTGCCCTTCGCTCACAGCTGAGGTATTACGGCTGGGAAGGAATCAACTCAGGACAATAACAGGACTGATAACCGGACACTGTGGACTGAGGAAGCATCTGCAGACTATTGGGGTGTCTCAACGAGACCCCAATTGCAGAATGTGTGGGGATGGGGAGGAAAACGCGACCCATGTCATTTTTGACTGCAAAGACCTCACAAAGGGGCGACACCTGTATGGGATAGATGAAGCTCAAACAAGCTCAAATCGCGCGAGCTTAGTACAGGGACTGCTTCTGCTAGGCAGAATGCTGAACCTGGAATAAGCAAGGATCCTTGCATAGCAGGGATGAATGAGCAGAACAGGAGTACAATAAGCCTTAGGTTGCAGTGCGGGGGGAACGTGCCCTAACCTGGTTTTCTGCTAATGGCAAAAAAAAAAGTCCAAAGTCAGCAAAATTTAATTTTTTTAAAGGAGTTAATTAAAAATTAACATTTTTTTCAAAATGAAATCAAATTAAATCAGTTAAATCTTATTAAGTAAATTGTAAAAGAAAAACACAAAACACATTAGCTAAGATTCAACAATAATATCGTGCCTCTCTGTCACTTGTATTGCGTTCTCGCTTGCAAGCACAGGCTCAAACGGAACGTGACACTTTTTCATGCAGGCTACCCAGTGTTCATCAATTTATAAGACGTTATTACGTCAAAAAAATAGGTTTACCTTGCTTTCGCAAGTCTAAGTAACAAAAAAACTGAGTCCATAAAAATATTTATTAATAATATTTTATAAGAATCAACTAAAAATGTTCTATTGTAAAGCGCTATACAATGATATTGAGTGTTGTCAAATAGTTATTATACACTGTATTATAGTGCACTTGCGTTTATGATTGCAACATTCAAAAGTTTGTGGAAAATAAAAACCAACGGAAATGAGCATAAACATAGTAAACGCTTAGGGAAACGTCATCTTAATTCTTATGTCTAACGACATCTTATTAAATTCATACTATGTTTAAATCTAACGTCCAAATCAGAAAAATGAATTCTTTATGAAGTTCAAATTCTGTCTGGATATTAGGTATTGTATCTATACATTTTATTCAATTTATCGAATTTAGATTTAGCTATAATATTTTATATTCTTCAAAGCATAATTTAGAATTTTTTTTTAAATTGTGTTACTGTAAAGAGTAAAAGTAAATAATAAAACTGAAATTATTTAATAAAATATTCTTTATAATAATTTCTTTAAAACAATCCATATGTACAATTACTGATAACAATTATTAATACTAATCATATTCCTAGATTAAAATTTATTCAACTAAAAGAATGTAAAATATAATTAAAAATTGGTTGATAATTAAAATGGCGAATTCATTCCTAGCTTAGTTCCAAAATCTAATCTGGCTCGTCTTTGCCAGCGTAAATTAATCCTGGAAAAATTTCGTAAAAATACTTGCACTGTGCATTCAATTAATTCAGTTACTTACTTAATTTCTTGCAGTTTTATAAATTCAGCAACCACAAAAGTAATTATTGGCAAAAATATTATCTCTAATAAAATATACCATGGCAAGTTCCAGAATGGACTGACGATTTTTTCATCATTATGAGACATTGTTAAGGCTAGTATTGAATATAATATTTGAACAACAAATCTAAAATGTGATGAAAATTATTTTTTGTAAAATAATAATAAGCAAACTTACAAAAATAGTGTTGCAATTGACCAGAGTTTATTATCAGTCGGTATTTTAACCCAAATAGAGTGATCACGATGAACAAAACAAACCGATATTGTTACTAAAAATAATAAATTAATTATATTTTCCATATAAAACTACAACAATTTATGAATACATACAAAAAAGAATTACAACCATAAATAACGTGATTTGTTGTGCAGAAATCAAATAATGTTCATAATCATTCCAACTAACGATAACTTCTTCATCTATTTTCATAGTGGGATACAAAATTGAACATGTTATATTCCGATCCACACTTTCCGCAATATTATGGCAATAATTGATCAATAAACCACTGTATATTAAAATAATAAATATAATTAAAGGAACAAACTTTCCACAGTAACACCATATTACGAATATGGCAATCTAAAAATAAACATAATTTTGATTATATCAATTAACACAAATTTCTATTATATTTACTTCTGCATTTAAAATGTATTGAAATTTCTGACTAGGGCGTTGCATTACACTTGAATCAGTCTGAATTCCAATTAAAGATATAGATAACACTGGAATTATAAAGCATATGTACCATAAAACTTGGCCCACGCTTAATAACGGTGGCAGTAGTAAAATAATTGTAATTAACTGCAACTAAAAAAATAAGTTTAAATGTAAAGATATATAATGGCGAAGTTGATGAAAACTTACAGAGCTTAAAGTAATAGTACAGCAAAGCCAAAATTGTAAGCAATTCCAAAATGCTAACATATAATGACGAGCTTCTAGAGTTAAATGAAAAAGTGATACCGGGTCTTCTCTTCGAAAAGCCAACGAACAAGCCAAAGAATTGAGAGATCTGTTTAATCCTACCGGTGATGGGCCATGAACTGGTGCCACAGGAATAAACACTGGAGTCTTTTGACACACTTGAGGATACAAAGGTTCAATTGCAATACTAAATAAAATAAAACATAATTAGACTTCATTTACTTTGTCTGCCTGTTTGTAAACATTTTTTAGTTGCAACTTGATTTTTTAGTAAATTTTTTAAGTTAAACATTATATTAGATCTTTACCTTGCATCAGCTTGCATAAAAACGTCCATATTATCGGCATTAGCAGCTGAACCCAGAACACAGACAGTTTGACCATAGTCTTGCATAATTTTTATCATTTCTGCCGTCACATTTGCAGTACAATCAGTAAACAATGACACCAAAAGTGGGACATTATCAATTGCTTCTAAATGTGGTCTGATATTTTCGATACCTCGTGGAAGTTTAGCCTGCGAAAATGATAACTAAATCAATCGTAAAGCCTGAGAAAAATATTCTTAAAATTTGGATAGACATTTTTACTATCTACAATTCAATTTTTACAAAATAATATATTACAAATATATGAAAAAAGAAGGTTTATATATACATTTATAAGCGCTTTTAGAATTTATTGTTCTGTCCTCCATATCGCAACAATTGTATTATATCCATACAAAATTTGTATCGAAACCAGACGAATATTAGATCATATGATATGTATTAATAGTTACTAAATTAAATTTAAATATTATTTATTAAAAAAAAAAAAACTAAAAGCTACAACTAAATAGTGCAAATACTAATATCTATAAGAAAATTAAAAAAAAAAAAGAAAACCTATTGACCCTATTAATGAATGAATCATGCGTGTGCTCCTATAATATGTACAAATTCATACACTTTAAATTAATTGGTACATACTCTGTTTGACATATCGAAATTAACAGGTGCGCTTTGTTCTGTGCTATCTGTTAAACAACTTAACGATGGCCAACCTTCTTGATGGCTACTTAAATCAATACTTTGTAACATAATACTGTCTTTTTCACTGGTTTCTTCGTTTTCTATTAGTACCTCTATTAATTCAGATTTACTTGGATCGACAATTTCAACCTTTTTATTTGATTCTTCTGGTTCGACAGTAGGATCTTCTTCGAACTTTACAACCGAATATTCAAGATTTATTGCGCTGGGCGCAGAGAGTGACATCGGTTTGGTCAATCCAAGATTTGTGCTAAAATACAATAAAATATTAATATAAATTGCTAAACTTATTTATTTTTAGTTTAACATAATATTTATGTTAATAATTGCAAAAAATAACATTAAAATGAAACATTGAAAATCATCAAAACATCAAAAAAAATGTTAAACACTGATAAGATTTCACTAAAATAAAATTTGAATTAAAATTTAAGGCACATTTATCAAAAATTTCAATTTTTGAAAAATATAAAACAATTTGAGCTTAAAATTAGACTTAGTTTCTAAGACGTAACCAGTTTATGTTTGTATGATTCGTTTATTTTAAAAATGGTATAAGTTTCGTTTTCAGTTAGTGATAACAATGAATACAACCGGCTACGAAATTTTATAATCAATTTTAAGGCATTTTTTTATCATTATACGTAGTTCTAAACATTTACTAGGCTACTAACATTCAAAAAAATATTTTAAATTCCAGAATCTACAGTCTAGACAACAATTGCCTGGCCGTTTATTAATAATTTAATACTTAAATAAAAACACACATGGTCACACAATTGTCGCTAAAAATTGACCGGCCTAAGGTTCGTTTCAAATGAAAATAAAACGGTACATTGTACGGTTCAAGTCATGCGCAATATAAAAGAAGTTATGATAATTTTATACTACGCATGGCTTGTCCCGGAAAGAGTGGAATTGCAGCATATTTACCGTCATTATGCTATTCAAATTTAGCCCTCCCCCAACAGACTTTTACAATCCCCTAATTACCCTAGTTCACAATCATATTAATCACAATTACCGTATTTGCCGGACGATAAGACGCACCCTGAGGGTGTCCCTTTCAGGTCAAATTTTCAGAGTAAAAAAGTGCGTCTTATCGTCCGGCAAATACGGTATTTGTCGGTGAAATTGTATTTTTATGATTTGTATTTGAAGTTTTGACCTCAAATTTTCCGCCCCTAATATCTTCTGCCAACGCAGCCTGCTGGCAATTCCGTCACTGGTGTCATATAATGTTATTTATGTTTTATTTTTATTTGGAAAAAACCTTCTGTAATCAGTATTCTGTTTAGTATGCGAGTGTAGGGAGAGCACCAACTGAATAAGCAATTGGTCCGCAAGTCTCGAAAAGTACTAAAAGAACTCAAATTTTATGAAGAAACTTTCCTACGATAATAAAACCAAAATTTTAGTTACTTCAGCATTTCCTAATATTAAATAACACTAAAAAATGTCAACTTTTTTCATCATTATTCAGAACTTTTTTGCGCTATTAAAACTCTTAGAATTATTATTCAGAATCATAAATGAATTATTCTTAGTTGTTGAAATAAATATTTGAATTATACATTCCACCAAGGTGAATTTATGTATTTTATAAGATTGTTGCTATTGGAAAGTTTGGTCAATAATTATTAGTATTTATTATTACCTTTGTAAGAGTAGTGGATGTTCCTCAGAAATGGCCGATTTGTCTCCGTCATTTTGATGTTTATTAACATTGGAAGGAATACAAGATGGCGACCAGACTCGTGTGGTTCCATTGTTGGTCCAACATTCGGGTCTGTCACCATTAAATGTATCGTTATTTAAAACACAACAAATTAACATCTGATTGACAAACAGCTAATAATCAACTCACAAACAAAACTTAATAGAATATTAGCATGCTTAAGTTTTAAAAAATAACAACATTTAAAAAAAATGATTCTCATGCGAGTACAATATTGAAGTTATGTAATTCATACTTTTCTGATAGTAAAGAAATATGACAATTCCATCCACTTTCTAATCCCATTTTTTCTGAAAAGACTCTAGAACGAAGCTCATTTTCTTTACTGAAATGAACAAAACGGACACAAGCTCGTTCTAAGCGTTCTATTAAGTGGATCATATCAGATTGGGCTTGGTATTGCATGGTGACCATTCCAATAAAAATTTGGTTGCACTGTGTTTGAAAACAGCTGTCCGTATCTGCGACTATTTGTTCTTTATTATCATTATACAGTAAAGAATCTAAAAAAAAATTCTATGTACTTTTCATACATAAAAGTTTGTACCACAGTAGATATGTAAAATCTGTCCCTGCTAGTAAGTAGTAAAGCCTAGGCTTTGCTAGTAAAAACTGATTATACGATCGTTTGCTACATAATATACAATAACGCACCCGTTGAATGAAAATGACCCGTATTTCCTTTCATTCTAGGATCCAAATAATTACTACCATCCCAATGAATAGGAGTCGGACTTCGCTGAGTAACGTACAAATGTTTGCAATCGGAAGGTAATTCCATATAAATATTTGATAGTTTATGATCAACAATGGCATTCAGAGGCCGATAGGCAAAAGCAGTACAATAAGCAGTCAAACTGGTTCGTGAATAAAAATCGGTTATTTTTTTGCGATCACTTGGGGATAATGGACACAAGTCTTTTCCATCCCAAAAATCGACACACGAATCTAATATTATTTCAGCCGTCCCTTGTGAAAATAACTGTTTACTTCCGTTGTTAAGCTCTTTAATTATAACAGCAACCATGTGAGGAAATGGAAATTTTAACTTTGTTGTTAAGTGTAAAGCTTTGGCAAATTTATCTCTTTTCACCATGTCCGTCTAAAATTTTATTGATTAAGATAATTATTCATACTGGAACAATTAGGAATTTGCACATTAAAAATTTAAAAACTGGGTGTTACTAGCATGTTATATTTTTTTCGGAATTTTTTAATTGGTAGTAATTTTTTATAAGTGTAAAAAAAGCATTCCGAAAACTGCCGAGTGGATCTGATGAAATTGTGACGTCAAATTGTTGTAAAAATTTTCTTTGAGGCGCATATCTATATCACAGGAAAAAGCGTAGGGTGTTTTTCATATTATGTTTCTATTCGCAAATTTAGATGTTTTACAACAAAAATATAACATTTTCATGCCACAATTTCAACAACCAATCAGAAACCTTTGATCGCCAAAGCAATTTGTTTCAAACGCTTTTTATCTTGGAATGGACCGTGATTTAATATTCCAATTAGTAAAACAAAAAATATTTTTTTTTTGTATAAAACTTAGCTTCAAGTTTCATAGTGTATAAAATGATTAAATTTTTTGTGCAAATTCCCAAATTAATTCCCATTTAACTTTACCAAATGCCTAAAAGTATAAAGCTGTTCTTCTAAACTAAATATATTTTGTGCAGCATCTAAAAATCCAATTTTTTTGGCCAATTCACACAAGCATCTCCGATTTGAAACAGGAACTAAATTTTCATTATGCATAGCCTCACAAGTGATATGAGAACAAAATTGATTATAATTTTCCTAAAAACATATTGCAATAAGCATAAATCCAAAAAGAAACAATATGGATATATTTACATGAGTTTCCATATTACATGTGTTCAGCAATATCGCTAAGCCCAAAGGCTTTAACGAACTTAAATGTTGTTGCCATTCTCGATCGTCGAAATCCAGTTTAAAAGGAATATTTCTATTATGAGTTACATCTAACACTTCCGTAACAGTTCCTTTTGTTAAATTAGAAGTAGTTTGTTTTGTTTTGATATTAATACTATCACCATCTTCAGCGGAATCAACACTTTCCAAACTAATTTCAGAAAAATAATATTTTATAGTCTATTGTAAACTTTGTTCCCGATAAAAATAAAACCGTACATGCAAGGTACAAGTCATGCGCAACATTTAAAATTTATTATAATTTTGTACTGCGCATGTCTATGCACCTTACAAAATTTTTATCGGAAACAAACTTATAAATTGTTAACTATTAAGTACCTGGATGTTTGAGATAATGTGCTAGAACTGCGCAAAAAAAATATTTTCTCCGGCGTTGGATTGGGCCATGACAGAATCCCTTTTTTATCAACAACACATAAAGCCTAAATTATATATCATTTAGTTTCAATTGAAAAAATATCATTTAACATTTAAAATATACCGATAAATGCCCGAAGACATGTAAGATATTAGCAGAACGAGTCATCATAATTTCTTTCCCCGTGATAATATTTAAGAATATACTCCACACTTCAGTCCATTGATGTGAAAAATCTAATTCAGACTCGACAAGTTCGATTTCAGTGAATGGATCTGATTCCATTGTAATTGGAATTTTTGATGTCGTATTAAACAACGTTTTAAACCTCGCCATTCCGAGAGCATTTAAACCAATCCAAAAAATAGGAAACGCAATTGGCAATAATGGCAGTGTTACGGCGATTGGATCTAATAAAAACAAATTAATGACCTCGCTCGATCCAATCCACTCCGTTAGGTAAAAATATTTTATAGTGTTAAATATTAAAATTACAAATAAAATTGAAGGAAATGTAAACATTTCTATGTATTTATTAACTAAAATGTATCGTTGTTGATTAAAATGAGTAACAGGACGTTTTAAGGCCTTGTCGAGAGCGATTTTTAAGTTGCCTAAGTAAGGAGTTTCTTTGATACGAAACAATTGATTTTGTAGTGGAACTTTAGCTCTTGGAGTTGAAAATGTTTCATTTGCATTCGGGAGAGGTGGTCCAAAAATTTGTTTCGGATGTAGTACTGAATACTCCGAATTACTTGCTACAGCCTCACACAGGCCAGGACTTAATTGGCCTGTAAATTTAAAAACATGTTAATTTTTAAAGTAATACATGAAATTAAATTTTAATAACCTGGTCTTATAAGAATGATATCTCCACGAACTAACAACGCCCACGGCAAATTGACGAGGACACCATCTCTGTAAGTCCATTGCATTGTTACGCAAGGTGAAAATGGTGTACATAAATGAGGATAATTTTCTGGAAGCCATTTCACGTTTTTAATAGCCAACTTCAAAGTAGCCAGAAGAGCTAAGACTCGTTTCGATATTTCTTGACTGCGATAACGGGTTTCGGTGAATGTTATATATAAATTAAATAGTAGAAATAACAATAAAATAATCGCATTTACTAGTATATATTGGTTGGAGTGTGGTTCAACAATAAACACAATAAATAAAACCAGTATATAGACAATTAACACAACTGCTGTAATCCAATTAACCGTCGTATATCTACTAGTGTGATGTAGTGAATCAAACAGCCAAGATCTAAACTTCCTATAACCAATAAAAATATTATCAAATCTTATTGTTGTAAATTTAGAATTGGAATTAAGAAGTTACAGTGAAAAACGCTTAAAACAAAATTTTAATACAAAATAATACTGTGGTTTCAATTAAATGCTATAATATAAGGTACTTAATATATTAATATGGTAACGGACAGCCAAAGAAAAGGATAGAACATTCCAGATTGGTCGATGGAAACTTCTATAATAGACATTTAAACCAATTTTTTATTTAACGGTTAACGATCTTTGGAAGAATAAAAGGTGCAATTTCATGCATTACTCGATTTCCAGCGATTTTGGTCACGTGGTACAATTTCGACCAATGGGCTGCCAGGATTTTGAAATTGCTGCCCTAGCGTCGAATCGTTGAACGCTCAAATGGTAGCCATCTTTTCACCAATTTTAAAATCCTGGCAGCACATTGGTCGAAAACGTACCACGTGACACACTGAAAATCGAGCGATGCATGAAATTGTACCTTAGGCCGCGGTCACACGGTTCAACTTTAGTTGATCAACAATTCACAATCTTTTAGACCTAAGCGGGGTAAGCGACGCGAGAAGTGAAGCAAATCGAGCAGAATTGAAAGAAAACTCACGGAGTATATATATCAGGAGTCCGAACGACATAAGCTATTTCACGATATTTATGTACGTAAATATGAAACTCAACTATAGTACACTTTTTTATCGCTGTGGCGCTAAGATTCGGAGGCACCGAACACCGAGGCACCGTTATTATGATTGTTATTAGATGTTATTACTACGATTATTACGTATAGAAAAATACATGTAAATATCGGCCGGCGGGATGTGAGAAACATAAAAAAGAACTGATAAAAAAATCAGTATTTTTTTAATTATGCGCGAGCATTTTCTTTGTAAAGTGCTTTAATAAAACGCACTGCAGAAAAAAATTAAAAGCAAGAAGAATAGAAAAAAATCTAAATTATTTTAATTTTATATACAGTAATACTTTGTATTTAATTTTTTACAACTTTTTCTGTAGAATTCTGGAGTAACAATTATTAATAAGTAAATAATTGTATTTTTTTTACCGCCACTAAACAGAGATAAATACTTCCCATGCTGCTGTTTAAACACGAGTGAACACGAGTATCTTCTAAATCGTAGCGCGCTCTGGCAAACAAAGGCTCAGAATGCGACCATTATTTTAACATTGCGTTCGGACTCCTGTATCTATACTCCGTGGAAAACTGATCAACAAAACTTGATCAACAAAAATTTGACTCAGTCAAACTTTTGTTGATTAAGTCGACCCCGGTCAGTTTTCTTGCAATTCTGCTCAATTTGCTTCCCATTCCACTCGCTTGTGCTTCACTTCTCGCGTCGCTTACCCCGCTACGGTTTTTGAAAATTATCGTTCAACTCAAGTTGAAGCGTGTGAACGCGGCCTTTCGAATCGTATCGAGCAATCGAGAATAATCCGGCACATTTTACTACGTTCTAGTCACTTTGGTTGCATATATAAAATATAAGAACTCCGCCAGTCTGACAAAGTGACTTGTGAGTCTGAACAGAGAGAAGACTGAGAGAGCCAGAACGCATGAATACACTTGCTGCCATCTACTCCGAGTAAAGGTGTTTGGAACTATTCCTTAGTCAGTTTGTGTTCCTTTCTCCACCGTTCTACACTCGGAACGTCTAAAGCCATAGAGAAGGTTTTCTCTGTCAAAACATACTCGGAACCAGGGGGGTTTCACTCAATGTAAAATGTACGGTTGAATTAGGGACCACGGCCGCAATTTCTAGTATACTCCTAGTGACTTTTTTTATAGATTTCATCGTTTTCATTCTACTAATTCAACAATTTACAGTAACTCTATGGTCATTGGTTTTAATCTTCGATAAATAAAAGAAGTAAAAAATATATCATTAATTTCATTGATCTTTTTAGTTTATTTCTGAAATTTAAAATAAATACAGGAAATACGAAATAAATTTATAAGAATTATTTATTGATAACAAAAATTTTCTACTAATACAGACATGTGTCATACGGAAATAAGTTATTAAATAAGTGCTTAAGAATACTTGGAATACTTCAATACATAATATTTTAAAGTTTAACATTCAAAAATATAAAAGTTAACAATATATTGCACAAGTATGCACATTATTAAATTATTTGATTGCTATCTAGTTCAAAGCAGCTTCAGTTTCCTCTGAATTCCGTGTATATTAATTTCTCTCTCCAGGATTACACGCCATTATAATATAACCCTTTTAAGACGGAACTGTTAATTTTTCCAACAAGTTTAGTATTCTAATAATTTCTTCTTTCTTTTTGGATGTTTCAAGACTAACCAGTTGTCGCAGTTGTCTATCAAAGTATCATCCAGAAACTAAGCATCTCTGTTTAAAATCCTATGAACCATCGCTCTTCGTTAACCTGCTCCAGTAATTTTTCCATTCTTTAACATTGTTGATTTCATTATTATTTTGTTCACTTTTTTTCCAGTACTTTATTTTAAACCGCATTAAGTATTTATGTTTTTTTGTTTGTTGAGGTGCTATGTTTCATACCGATCCATTTTAACCATTTCTATCTTTTAATGGTTTTGATGATTCATCTATACGTTTTAAAATCGGCGTCTACTTGTACATTTTATCTACTGCTATTTGATCATCTTCTTTAGTTTAAAACATTTGCCAAAAGTTATGCAAAATAAAGAAATTGCATCAATTTCAATACAGAGAGAAAACAAGAGTAAAAATAATTAAACATTGGTGAAAACCTCGTAAGAAAGACGTGAAAGACTCGTATTACCTACATACATATAGTAGGTACTCATATCATACATACGGTACATATATTTTATATAATATGACGTACATATGGATGATTCTCAAATAATTATGATTTTTTATGTCCTGTACTTTGTTTATTATTCTGTATTATTTTTTCCCCTAAACTATTAAGTAATTTAATAAATTTAATTATACTCTAGAATCTGCATACGGAATTAAAACATAAATGATTACGGATTAAATATTACTTACGGAAATACACTCAAAATGTCAGTACCGTGGCATGTCTAATTCTCATTTTTCAAGCTGAGTTTATACATTTCTATTAAGATTTGTTTTGCAATTTAAAGCTAAAGCTTATCTTTTATAACTCAAGTTTAATGAATACTCCACAAAATTATATTGCAATAATACCTAGCAAATGATCGGCAAAGAGAAATAATTATCATTGATTTATGCCCAAGAATTTTATTCAATTGATGATTATTTCTATTTCGCAATCAATATGTAGGTATAGTTGCAATATAATTTTGTGGAGTATACATTAGAATTTAGTTATAAAATATAAGCTTTAGCTTTAAATTGCAAAACAAATCTTGATTGAAATTTTTACATTCAGTTTGAAAAATGAGAATTAGATATACCACGGTACTGACATAAAAAAACACAATTAATTGAGAATTAATCAACATACTGATAAAAAGTAATTTTTAAAATATATAATGTTTATTACTTTTATATATCTTATGAATTTTATATGTCTCAAAACTGTTTGTAACTTATTACAAATACACATTAACGAATAATAAGTATTTTAATAATATCATATTATTAAAAATTTAAAACTTGGAATTTAAAGTTTTTAAATGTCTCTCTCTCTTATTTCTTAATTTTTTGTTTCAAAATAGCAATAGATTGTTCGCTTCTTAGGGTTTGGGTGGATTGGATTGTGGATGGTAGTTCCGGTTGATTAGGTTAAGACGGTATAGGAATTGGATCTGTTAAGTTGTGCGTAGAAGATGATGGTAGTAGGGATGGTGTGACTGAATAAAAAAAAAAACACATTATTATGAAATTCTCGTTAAAAACAATATATATGTATATGTATATTAAGGATGTTTCAAAAAAAAATATTTTTTTTTATTTTTGAATTTTTATAACATTGGAACAGTTCATCGTAACAACAATCTTAAAGAAAGGATTTGAAGAAACTTTTACGCTTTAATAAAAACGTCCTCGGAACAAAGTTCTTCAGATCAACCGTTTCAGAGATATCAGGGTTCAAATATAACAATATATAAAACTTTTTATAATTTTCCAACAAAACTAAAAAGAAAATTGTTGTTGTAGAGCGTGAAAATTCCTTTAAATCCCATCATTCAGATTGCTGTTTTGATGAGCTATTCCAAAGTTATGAAAATGTAAAAATAAAATAAAAATCGTGTTTTTGGAAGTTATGGTTACAAATTGCAAATTTGGATATTAATTTTTTTGATAAATATTTCTTCGATTAAAATAGACAACAAAATTTCAATGAAATTTGCTGTTAAATGTTTTCGTTGTATATTAAGCTAATATAATGTGTTTATACTAAGGTAAATATAGGTATAACGACAAACAACTAACAGCGAATTTTATTGAAATATTTGTTGAATATTTTCATCAAATATTCTTTTAAAAACTTAAGTAAAAAAAACATTTTTTAACAAAAAGAAATAAATCAATTTTGAAATAAATCAAACTCATCAATTTATGTATTATATTTTACATTTTTTTTTAATTCGCAAAAAAGTTTCACATGGTGAATATGCCCCCGGAAGATATGTAAACAATACTTGGAGGATTTGTAGGCATAAATGAAATTATAAGATCCTGAAAGTTTCAGACCCCTAACGCATTGGTTTTTGAAAAAAAGAAAAATTTGTAAAAATAAGAAAAAAATTTCTCAGGAACGCGTGGATTGATTGATCTAAATTTTGATTATTTTTTAGAAGCTGGTAGTATAGTATAGTATAGCTTTTGGGGAAAAATTAAAAACTTAATGTGTTCATAAGTTCTTTTAAAAAAATAGCGTTTTGTATTTAATTTCAATTTGTAACCATCATACAATTTTGGCACAATTATGAAATTATTATTTTTTTAATCCTCATCCATTTTTCTGTAAGATGATGAGTTTTTTAAATATTAAAAAGCGGTACGCTGTAGTTAAAAAACCGCTCTGTAGCCAAATATTGACTTCATTTACCTATATATGTTTAAAGCTGTTATTTAATTTTTTAATTGCGTTAGGGGCTGAAACTTTCAGGATCTTATTATTTCATTAATTCCTACAAATCCTCCAAGTATCGTTTACATATCTTCCGCGGGCATATTCACCATACTTATACCCCTAGAGCTTTTCCAATTTGTAACCATAAGTTCCGCTAAGCATGTAAAGTTAAAAGCAAAAAGTAAACTTTAATGCCATTATGACTTCTTATTGAAAACAACCATCAAAACCATCGACTCTCCATCCTCTACTGGACTGGCGCGATCGAACGGCAGATAGGTATGTCAAGAGTGGGCGTTGGATAAGAAGAAAAAGGAGACATCGTATTGTTCCTCCGAGACTTATCTGGCTTCCTAAAAATTAAATTCAAGCATTAAAAAGTTATAAATATTTTTACTAATATATTAACAACTATAAAATAGGCAAAATATACTTCTAAAATATGAATCCTTTTATCCATATTTTATTTAAAGTAATACAATCAAATCCCAAAAAAAAGAAATAATCATTAATACTTATGCTCATATAAACCATTTAAAAAAGGTTCAGAAAATTATAAATTGAAAATATTTCAAGCGAATTTCTTTGATAGTACAGTCCAAAGGCATCTATGATAATTTAACTTATAGAAAATAAAAATATTTAAGGACAATTTCTTTGATAGTACTGTTCAAAGGCATCTAAGATAATTTAACATATAGAAATTGAAAATATTAAATGGCATTTTTGGAAGCCACTGTCCAAAGGCATCTAAGATAATTTAACATATAGTAATTGAAAATATTAAATGGCATTTTTGGAAGCCACTGTCCAAAGGCACCTAAGATAATTTAACATATAGAAATTGAAAATATCAAATCGAATTTTTGGAAGCCACTCTCCAAGGCACCTGAGACATTTTAACATATATAAATTGAAAATATTTAAAGCGAATTTCTTTGCACTGTGCCTTTGGACAATACAAAGAAATTTGCTATAAATGTTTTCAATTTATATATGTTAAAATGTCTCAGGTGCCTTGGAGAGTGGCTTCCAAAAATTCGATTTGATATTTTCAATTTCTATATGTTAAATTATCTTAGGTGCCTTTGGACAGTGGCTTCCAAAAATTCGATTTGATATTTTCAATTTCTATATGTTAAATTATCTTAGATGCCTTTGGACAGTGGCTTCCAAAAATTTGATTTAATATTTTCAATTTTTATATGTTAAATTAAAAGATAATTAAGATAATTTAACATAATATAGTATTTTAAAAATATTAAAGATACTTACTTGATAAATTAAACGTTGAGAAAGTGTCGAAAAATAATCGACCATTTGAAGAAATAGTGCCCCTTTCAAAATGAAATTTACAAATTTGGAAATTCTCGTACGTTTCCTCACAAATGATTTTGAATTGCATTCAATCATTCTTTTGGGAAAATATATTGGCTTTTTTCCAAGATGAAAGTCGGTGATGTGGTTGTCGATCACATAAAGGCACACAGCACTTACTATTCTACTTATAATAAACTTTACACTAAACCATTTAAGCTAATACTATTGATAATGTTGATAATACCAATAAATGAAAAATTAGATATACGAGCGTTGTGAAATCAAGAAGGAAAATAATTAATGCGTACGTGCGAAATGTGTTATTTTCGACAATGAAAAATTAAAAAACAATAAAAGTAACTATCACAACAAAAGTAAATAAAAAACGTTAGTAACCATAAAAATAACATGTAGTGTGTATTGCAGATCACAATTGCTTTGCTAATTTTAAATTACTTTATTTAAAATTCTTTTTCTTATCCAATGCCCATACTCTTGAAATTTAACATTAATAATAATTTATTATTAACTAACTGATACCCGCTGGCCCACCACTTCATCTGCGTAGATTATTTTATTAAGTAAATATTTTATGTACAGAGGAAAAACATTTTAAAAAATCGAAAGCAAAAGTACATTGAGTGTTGAAAAGTAATTTGATTATTGTAACGGTTGGAACCGTTATAACTATAATAATGTATTTAAATTTGTACTTAAATAATAATATAATATATTTAAGTCATTGTCAAAATAAACTATAAAGTAATAATAAATTGTTAAAAGGTAATTACAAAGAAGCTACTAAAAAAATATTTTAAAAACTGCTAATAAAATGAATTTAAAAAATATTATGTTTATTATAATTGACCACTATCATTTTATTTAGACAGATAGATAATTCATTTTAAAATAAATTTATAAGACGAATCGTATTAAGAAAAATAAGTTCTTATATTTTGTTCTATGAGCGAAAAGAAAAGATATAAAGTGAACGCACTGGTTTTTGGAAAATAGATATACTATTAGACCGTAATTTATTTTTCCTTTTATTTTTGTTATATTCTCTCCATTTTTTCAATGGGTTTCAACCTACTATAGTTTTTTTTTTTCTGTTCAAAAATTATTTACCCTGGTCTATATTAGATATCAACGTATTTATTTTGATACACAAGGTTTCCACATTTTCCAATTAAACATTTGTTATGAAGGAGTACTATTTTATGAAATGATAGAGCATTTGAAAATGGGTGTTTTACTTTATCGTTACATAACTAAACGAATAATGATAGCTAAATTTATACAAAATATTTAGGCATTTTAAATGTTCATAAACTACCTCGCTTAAATCGGCGACTATCATCGATTCACATCGTGCTATATCGTCTTAGTTGTTTTTATTTACACTAGAAGCGCCTTTGTCTTTAAAATATTTAAAAAGGGTTGTGAAGTATAATAAGTGTCAACTGGTGTGAAGTAACATGCGATTAAAATTATTGTATTTTAGCAATTTAACCAACTAACATTTAGGGAAAAATTAAAGTTCTGTTGAAAATCGTCTTTCTCTCTTCGTACTTCAAAATGTATATAGCGCTATTTCGTCTACTGGTTCTAGTTGGAAAAGCCATGATTTCCTATGAAGTGAACGGTACCTGCTCGGAACGCTTTTCTTCTCTCTCATGAGCATAGATAAGTCGTAAGCTATCGCAAAATAAGAAGAGCTATAATTCTCAACTGAAATAGCGATAGCTTACGACTTATCTATGCTCATGAGAGAGAAAAAAAAGCGTCCCGAGTATGTTTTGACAGAGAGAACCTTCTCTATGGCAGACGTTCCGAGTGTAGAACGGTGGAGAAAGGAACACAAACTGACTTAGGAATAGTTCCAAACACCTCTACTCGGAGTAGATGGCAGCAAGTGTATTCATGCGATCTGGCTCTCTCAGTCTTCTCTCTGGTCTGAATAAGACAGTGAACAGTGAAAAGCGCGATGTTAGTACGAAAAGTGATTTATTAGTCATTTGTGTAATAAATTATAGATCATCAATTGTAAATAAATAGGGTGAATCTCAGTACAGTTTTTAGAAATCCCGTTACAATATATTAGCTTTTATATACTATAATATAGTTCCTACAATTATTTTTCTTTTAAGATGAAATAGAACCCCTTCTCGTATGAATGAATTAATTGATTTTTGAATTGAAATTATAGTCGATATATGTTGCAAGTTAGATGATTGCTCAAAATTAGTCCATAATAAGTCACTGGTCATTAAACTAGATTTTAATACAAAAATTAATTCAATCCCTGCAATTTCGTTATAACCGTTCTCCAATGATTTGGCAGTAATTGAAGTCATGGCTTAATATTTGCTCTTTGCAAAACTACTTAATACCATTGAATTAACGTTTAATAGCATTGATATATGTTAATTATATGTATAAATATAAGAAATTATTATATTTTACTGTAGGTATAATTTTAAGATTTTTAACGTTTATAACTATATTTTAAAACATTTCAAATAGAATAAAATATAATTATTAATACTATTAAAATGCAGTAATGAGTAACTATTAAAAGTAAGGAAGCGTAGGAAGACAATAATAATTAATATTTTTACCCATCAGGATTTTTTCTTTGGTATTGTTGATAAACATGTTCAATATCGTCATGTAAACGATTTAATGCTTCTTTCGTAGACAAGCTTTCGTTATGCGAATTCATTTTTGATTTGGTGACATCCTTGGTTAATGTAATTACATTGTGTGGGCCGTGTGGGCTATTATATCATCTAAAAGTGGCAAAATATTCACAAAACATTTCAATAACAAACTCATTCTCAATGTATGCATATTATATTTAGTTGAAATATAATCATGAAAATTTTTATAAAATACCTTTGTTATTGGCTGCATAGAATACAAATCTCATTACGTTTTTATATTTCATAACTTTCACAACAATTACATTTCAATAAACCAAATACGCCAAATGATATTATTAGTTTTATAATATTACTGATTTTCAAAGTTGTTTTGTTTAGACAGTAATTTTGCATAAATCAAGCACTTCGGATAAGTTCGTTTTTCACTGTTAGTTGATCATGTTAACGGCAAAAGGAATGACGTCATGACATCGAATAAACGAATTGACACGAATGATCTCGTCTTTTTAAGGTTTTTAAAATAGACTTAAATCTACTAAAATAGACATTGGGAAAAACAGGGAAAACGGGAGAAAATAGTAACTTTTGTATATAAATTAATGGAGTTGGTAGTAGTTGATGGCTTTCGGAAAGCTGCAGAAGCTTTAAATAGCTTTAAGTGTTATATTGCCTATAATGGCTTATATTACAAATAGCGCAAATATTTAAAAACCATTGCTATTGCATTTGCGTATTTATGAATTAATTAGTATTAACGATATTAAGAGTGCAATTTTTTAAATAATTATATATATTTTAATAATTAATTTAAAATTCTTTAAAACTGTTTCTGATTTATTTTCCCTAATTGCACTAATTATTCGTATGATTCGTATAGCCTCTGACAGTTCGGAATAATTCACGGTAGTTCATAATTCATCGAATCCATCATCATAATTAATCGTAATTAATCATAATTGATCATAATTAAATAAGTGATTTCAAGAATGATGTGACTGGATGTGATCAGTTGTGACATTTCAGTGACATTTGAATCATTAAGAAGTTTTATTATTTTTTTGCAAGTTAATTTATAGTTTAACTAAACATTTTCAATTTCCTAAAACTGGAAATAGTTGCTAAACATAGCCTTAATATTTACAAAATTTATGTTAACTCAAAAGCCGCTTATTATGTTTTATAAGTTTGTTTATTGAAAATAATTCACATAAACTGATAAATCTCGTTTCATTATCTGACGCAATTAAATAGTAGCTTAAAAATTGTTTTTAATATTTTTCATTGGTTGTGTCCAGTTGTGTCACACTCGTCACACTACTCAGTTATTATTGAAACTTTGTTTTTTCATTTACAATTGACTAAAAGCTGAGCTTATTAAATGGAGAATCCTTTTAAGCTTTTAGAAACGAAATTTATGAAATTATTAGACCAATTTTTGATTCCCAATCATACAATTGATAACACATATCTTGAATTGTTAATATCCCAGCTGAATGGGAAGTACGATGCAGGTTAGTATTTTTAAATTACACTTTTAATATTAAAAATATTTTTTTCTCGCTAAAAAAAGATTTTAATAGAAATGGGGTACATAAGTAATTATCATACAACTTAGGGGCATCTGTGGGCTTAGCTTAATTCTTCTGAAATCTAAAAGCAATTTTTATTTTACGATTCAAGATTTCTTTGCCTTTTACAAGGCAATTTTACAATCAAAGAAATTACATTTAACGCTGTCAAAGGGAACTTGTTTTAGTTGTTTCCCGGGCGCCAACATTTGACAATGAGTCCTTATAGATCTCGCCAAAATAAAACGAAAATGAAGGGTACAATTTTCCGAGTTTCGCTTAGTTTTCGAGAAAAATGGGTTTTAGTAGCACGACTTATTTTTTATGGGAGATAAGTTTTGTGAGTACGGTTATTTGTAGAACTACGAAGTTTTGATACCTGATTGCAACTATGTTAAAAGCAGGGCCCGGGGGGTGCAGCCCCCGGTGAGGGTTTAGAGGCAGAAAACCATCCCATATTTTTCAAGAGAAAATAGCAAGTTAGATGTGACCAACGCGTGGTTTTTTATTCAAATTTTACGTTTTCGATGCAATTTTAAAATTCGATATCTAGAAAAATTGTATTCTTCATTTTCGATTTATTTTAGTGAGATATGTAAGAATCCGTCATTAAATCTTGCCGCCTGGGAGATATGGTTCATTAGCCTTCTATATGAAGCCTCTATTCCCATTAATAGATTAATACGGCTGTAGTAAATATTTAGCGAACTAGTTACAGGCCGCAAAATTTTCGGGCCACTTTTCATCCTTGGAAATATCCCGAATTTTAATCTTATTATTTGTATCTGTGGATATTTGATTTCACAGTCAGCCTAACCCATGTTAGTAATACCATCTTCAAATCCACGTAAAGTATATCGTGACAAAATGAAGGAATGTTCCTTATCATTTCAACATGTGTAATGTACATATATTTGAACCGTATATTTTGGAAGTGGTATTAGATCATTACAAGAGTACTTAACTCGATATTTGTTATTTCTAATCTTACGTCACATTGCGTCACATTTTAATTTTATATTTTTTAATAATTTAAATAACATAAAACCAAACGAAATTATTGATAATAATAATAAAAATATATAATAATTGTTTATGGAGTGTACTTTATATGGACTTACACCACTTTCAAAATAAATAGTCTCTTATGGATAGAATATCTTAATAACCTTTGTCTACAAAAAAAAGCCAATAGGATGCCTGGCAGATGTAAAAGATTTAAATATTACTACTAGGTATGAGCCTTGTTTGGATCACGCAATGCTTTTGTGATTTACCTTTTTTTTTGCTCCACGAAATTTCCATTTTCGATTCTTTTGCAAACCCTATGAACTCTAGATTCTAAAATCTAATCGAACTAATGCAAATATGAAACGTCATAAACTTGTGTAAGTTTCAATATTTCATGTTTACTGCCTCAATGTCAAGTCCAATAAAAAACTCTGTTTTCTGGAGTAGGTCTAATTTTATTTATTTTGGGAATGAAGTTTCTTAACAATAATTCCAGAATTTCTCTTAGATTTTCTGTTTCAATCATTATCAATAATATTAGTAATTAAAATAATCTTTAAAAATTATCTAAAATTTGTGCTATTCATTAAGGTCGATAACAATCCACAAACGAATAGTCTCCAAAAATTACCAGTGCTATATTCTTTTGTTTTCTGATTCTTTTAGTATTGGTTGTGGCCTCTAAATAGGTCGCAAAAATATTAAGGAGGTATAGAATTTAGAATAATTCTCCCGAGTTTAAGTTCAGAAAATTCATTTTCTTCCTCCTCGCCTTCTATCATAAATTTTTTTCCCCATTTCAATTGATCGGAGGGTCCTTTGAAATTTTTACATAAAAAAAATTAAAGAAAAGTCGTAGACCAAAAATTAAAGAAAAAAATGCCTGAGTTGCGTTACTGTACGTAAAATAATATTTGACCAAATCTTCGAGTATACTATTTTATAAATATCTATGCCTCAGTTGATAGGCATACTTATCTTCGGCTGATTATAATCAGTCTCTGCTAGTAGAGCCAATTTAAACTTAAAATGAATTTTCATTATTACTATACGTTTAGCTTGGATAGTTAGCTCAAATGTCTGATCCGTGAAAATTTAACAGTAATATGAACATATTAATTATTTTCGGGCATTTACCTGTTATATTTGTATCCAAACTACAATTTTTCAAGCGTCGCGACTATTAGAAAGAGCCGTATCGTGATGTTACAGCGCCTGGTGCGAAAGAATAAAATTCTTACCTACCCCTTAGAATTATCTTTAAAATATATTGAAATATATAAAATTATACAAAATTAAATGCATTGCATTACCCACTGTATTACTAAAAAAGTTAAGATTAAAATAT